>CM038675.1:687404117-688003253 GCA_021605145.1 Aegilops bicornis
CTGACGGGTGGACCCCCACCCGTCTTCCCCCTCGCGCACGCCACCCGCAGCGCCGCCGCTCGCCGGAAACCCCGCGATCCCCGGGATCCGCCCCGATCCCCTCACCGGATCTTTCCCCTCCTCCAAGTCGAGGCCGCCCGCCTATATATACCCCCCGACCCCGTCCCCCCTCGCCCCCTCGCCCGACCTCTCCCTCATCAAGACGCGCCTGGAGCACCCGAGCACCGCCGCCATTAGCCTCTCCCGACCCACCAGCCACCCCGATCTCGCCTGACTCCACCAAACCAACCCCTCGCCCGTCCGCACCGCCGGAGATCTCACGACGCCCCGACCACCGGAGTCGCCGGAGCACTCACTGCCGAGCCGCCCGTCGCCGTCGCCGCCTCGGCACGCCTGAACACCTCGCCGCCGTTGGATCTAAACCCAACGGTTTAGATTAGATCCCCCCGAAGGGGTATGTTATTTAAATAAAACCGGTTTTGTCCCGGTTAGTTCCGGTTTATTTTAGTTAGGGTTTTTTTTAGTTGAACCGGCCGCCTCGGTTTAACCCTAGGGCCCGTTTTAGTTATGTTACGCCCAGGGCGTTAGATAGGCCCATTAGGCCGTTTTTTCTTTATTTTCGTTTTCTGTTTTAACAGAATAGTTTCAGATTTGAAAATTTCATATCTTTTAATTTACTTAATATTTTTAAGTGATTCTTTTTTTGTTGGTTTGCAAATTTCTTATAGTTTGTGTAGAAAATATAATTAGCCATGTTAAAATTATTTAAAATTGCCTTATTCTAGATTTAGACAGAATAGTAATTCTGCCATAAAAAGAGTTAGGAAAATTATTTTTAGTGATTCTTTTTGCCACAACTTTGTTTTGACATTGCCTAACGTAGGAATTTATTTGGGCATTTTAGGATCAATAAAAAAATTAGTTTTAACCAGAATCATGTTATTCTTAATTAATTACCTAGCTACTGTTTTCCTATTGTTTTAATTAGCAAATAAATTTATTTTTCCTACGTGATAGATTATTCTAGGTTAGTTTCTGTCACTTTAGAGCATGAACTTTTATTTATAATAAATAAAACTTTTATTTTATTTTTCCTACTAGAATTTGCTTTAGGCCTAATAGGAGTTTTATAATAGATTTTTAAGGTGATTCTTTTTGCTCCTAGTTGCTTGATGAATTCTTTTCTGTTAGGTAGCATAAACCCATGCTTAGGTTCTGTAAAGAAAAATTTTGTAGTGCAAAACTATTTCTTGATTGTTGTTGGATATGGGAAAACTTTGAGTTGGATTTCTTTGAGTTTTTCTTTGGGTTTTGGTTCAAGTGCTTTGTGTGTTATGTTAGCATGCTATTATGTTAAGTGGTCATATGTTGTATGCTTATTATGATTGTTGTTTGTCTCGGTAGAATTTCCGAGTGCGAAGCTTGCTACCACGAGTCCCTAGTTTTCAAGATCGCCAAGAAGGCAAGTTCACTTTGACCATGTTTTTCATACCTATGTGTTTTATTGCATCTAGTGTCATCTTCGCAACAAACCCTCCAAGATCGATATTGAATTCTTGTAGCTGAGTAGTATGCATGAGGTAGGAACCCATCACCCTGTTACCAAGCCCCGGACGATATTTTATTTTAATGCTACGCTATAGTAGACGGGTTTGGTATGAGTGCACGAGAGTGGTGTGAAGAAGGAGGACTCTACGCCAATGACGACAACTCCATGATGGCATCTGCAAGGACTGCATCTTCAAGGCCTCAAGACTTCAAGACTCGAGACAAGAATTCAATACACACTCTTGGGTGAAGGATGGTTGACGGGCACCTGGAGAAACCAGTGGTTGGCCGGGATGCATGGAGAAGCGCCATGACATCTTGCGGAAAGCTTCACCCAAACTCAAAGAGACGGAAGAATACTTCATGCCCGGAAGCTTACCTGTGCAACCGCAAGTCACTATGGGCTCTGGCTTGGTTGACCTTAGTGGTGAATCTGGCTGGGACGGTGCTAGCAGATGTAGAACTACGGTAGGATTGGATAAGCACCGACGGTGGTCGAGAAACTCTTCGGAAGACCATGTTTGGTCATCTTGTTCTCAAACACCACGAAGTGCGAGAACGTAAAAGAGGGATCGAATCTTGCGGGTAAAGTGTACAAACCTCTGCAGAGGGTTTAAACCTAATCGATTAGCCGTGTCCCGGTTACGGACAATTTGAGCCTCGGACTTGGATCTATCTCGAACTCTCAACACCGGACTCGATAACTTAATTGTGGGCAACTTATGATGATTTGGGATATGAGACATCGGTTGGCGGAACCATGTCATGGTAGAAAACTCCATAGTACAGACTTCATTTATTCCTTTGATGTAGGGAAAATAAATCCGCTTTACGCAAAACAAAACTGGAACCACGTAGCCACAAAGCCATACCGCATATAGTATAGTTTATCATCTGTTTCTCTTATTGTGATCTTGCCGGTACTTTCAATGTAATCGACCTACACGGCTGCAACGTATCATGTTGCAGATATTTCCTCGACGAGTAAGAGTTACGATACAGGGTTACGGTCTACACTCAACCTGCCGATGGCGTTGATGGGACTCCACACCCGGTTGATTGTTTCCGCTGAGTATTATGAGGTATATATCAGTTTTACGTTATTTATACATGTGATTGCACTTTGATATATACATTGATGTACTGTGTGTGCCAGCATACTGATCCAGGGATGGCACGGATACACAGAGGCTTGACCGTCTGAGGTCGGGTCGCTACAAGAACTAACTACATATGCATCATTATCAAAAGGGGGTGGTGGAGTTTGACTGCAGCAAGCCAGCTTTGACTCGGTGGCTATCCTGAACTACGACTGCAAGTAACTCTTTTGAGGTATGCACACAGTCCACATATTCACCATATCAATACACCACTATGGACCCGATCCCGTCTTCCTACGAGAACGCCATCCATAGCACTCACGCTTATCTTGCGCATTTTAGAGTATCCACTTTCACTTGTCTATGAACTGATATAGGCAACCTAGAATCCTTCTCCGCGGACACGGCTATTCGAATAGATCATATTAACCTGCAGGGTGTACTTCTTCACACACGCTCACCACTTACCGCCGTTTACACGACATGTACTCGGCAACCTTCAAGCGGAAGCCCAACGTGGGTGTCGGCCACGGCCTACCTAAACACTCAAGTCCCTAGTCCAGGTTTATCGCCTATTCAGGTTCCATCCGCAGGGAGTCCGGCCGAGGTTTCCCATACGGCCCCGAACGATGTGTGCAGGGTTCCCGAGATACCAAACGGGCATTCGGTACACCGGTCCATGTGCCTACCGCAACATAGCCCACCCCTAAGGTCAGCGCTGCGTGTGGCCCCCAGCATGCTACAAACACCAAAAACTACTTGCAACTCCCGGACTGAGGATAAGGGTGGTTAAGAAGCCGAGAGGGTCCATTGGTTTCGGGCCCAATGCGTGGTAGTAACTGTTTCATGGATCACAAACACGTAACTGGGTTCCCGAGGACGGTTGCAATGAGACAATGCACCATGTACTCCTACATGGCCTCTCACCGCTACCTTTACCAAATCGTGTTCACACACTTAGCTCACACACGTAGGACATGTTCACACAACCATTCCAATTCATTCCCGATGAATCGGACCTGACTCAACTCTAAGCAAAGAGGTGCATGACAAACAAGGATGAATGAGTAGGCACAACATGGCTCAAACAACTCCTACTCATGCTAGTGGGTTTCATCTAATTACTGTGGAATGACAGGTCATGCAGAGGATAAAGGGTTCAGCTACCGCAGCAAGTAACACATGAGTCGTTGTTGTCCTAATGCAGTAAAATAGAGCAGGAGCGAGAGAGTAGGATTATATCGGATTGAGCAAGGGGGTTTTGCTTGCCTGGCACTTCTGAAGATAATATAGTTCTTCATCGGTGTCATCAAATTCATCGTCGGTACGTCGTCTACCGAGAGGGGACAAACACCGGCAACTGATAAAGAACACAATCAATGCAATGCACATTCACATGAATGACATGTCATGTTAAGGTACTGAATTCACCTAATGCAATAGCTAGCCAAGTTAGTTGAAGTGGAACTCAAACAAGATCAAATTCCAACTCCAAATGTTATTTCATAAATTGCCCTAATCAACAATTGTCCTATTCAAAGGAGGTTAACTTGTTCAAACATGCATGATTATGGCATAAACAGATTCTTCATATTTTTCTGATCATTTTCATATATAAATTATTTCATTCTGAGGTACGGTTGAATTTAAATGATTTTTAGAAGTTTAGGACATTTTCTGGAATTTCCTGAATTATTTTAAATCCAGAAATTCATTACTGCGTCATCGTGACAACAAAGATTGCGTCGCCAGGTCAACCGTGGTGACCAGTGTCAAACTCGACGTGTGGGGTCCACATGTCGCTGACTCAAGCTGGTTAGTCCCACGCACGGTGGGTCCGGTCAACACTGACTTGACCAAGTCAAAGCTGGCACGTGGGGTCCACATATAGTAGTACTAAACTTAACAGAAATTTAGACTAACCTAATTAGGCTCAGGGTCCCACACGTTAGTGGCTCTAGAGGGGTGATTAGCGGGCTCATTAGCAACTAATGATGTCGCCACGTCGGCCTTGCCGGAATCTGGCCGGCGGCGACCAAAACGACGGCGGCGCGGCTCGGATTTGAGCTTCGGGCAGTGGTTTGGCTTGCTTGGCGCACTGGGAGGAGCTCTTGCTCGCAAGCATCCGATGGACCGCATAGGAGGTCACAGAGCGGCCGGAATCTCGCCGGCGACGAGGTTCAGCCGCAACAGAGCTGTTGCCAGCGGGACGAGTCTACGGTGCACCATTTGCACCACTGGGCAGTGCTACGGACTCCTGCGAGCTCAACTAGCACGGTTGTAAGCTCAAAAGTGGGCGGAGGCGGCTGTGGCCACGACAGTGACCTGGCAGGGCGGCGGCGAGCTTCGGGCACGGCGGCCCTAGCGCTAGAGGACGTGCGGGGCGTCGGGGATAGGGGCGAAACGAAGAGGGGCTCACCCAGCGTAGTTTGGAGTCGTCAGCGAGCTCGGGGGAGGCCGGACGGCGACCAATCGATGTCGGCGATCCAGGGTGGTGGAGGAGGATGATGGTGATGTTGCCGGCGATGCAGGGCGTCCGGGCTCGCGTGGCTCGGTCGTGAAGATGAGGGGGACGATGGCGGAGCTTCTTGGCGCGTCGGAGATACGTGTGGAGGCCGGTGGCCGTGGTGTTTGCGGCGCGCGCTCCGGCTTGTTCAGGCAGCCGTGGAAGAAAGGCAGAGGAGGAAAGAACGCTCGAGGGAGAGGGAGGAGAGGTGCACGGGGTCCAGGGGAAGTGCGTGGCGTCGTCTGGGGGCGCCCAGGCGTCGGTGGAAGCAGGAGGTGGCCGTGGCGCGTGGGCGCGCACGGCGGCCACACGCCTCTCGTCCTACTGGCGAGAGGTGGGAGACGGTGGCGCTGGTGGGCTGGGCCACCAGCTGGGCCAGCGAGGTGGGCTGCCAGATAGGTCCAGGTAAGTGGCCTGGGGCCTCTTTTCTCTCTCTTTTTTTTAATTGGTTTTGTTTTCTAATTTTCTGTAAACTGTTGGGCTTTATTAAAAATACCTATGCACTTTCAAAAATCATGAGACTGCTTGTGGCCACTATTTGGATTATTTCCAATAACCAGAATTTCAGTTCATGAATATTTGGACATTTAATATGATATAAATAATTTAAATGCCCAAATGCAAATACTTTATGAATTAATCCAGTGACCGAATATGTCATGAAAAATGTGCAGCACCTCTTGGTTATGGTTTATAGCATTTTTCCGAAATGATGAACATTTTCTAAAGCCATTTGAATTCAACGAAAAATAGTTCTTAGTTGACCCTATCTGAATTGCTTTGGTGCTAGGGCTTGGTCATCCCCATTTCAAATTTCATGAAAATTAAACATGATGCATGGATGCAATGCCACTAGTTACAAGCAAGCTCTAGGGCTGTGACAGCTGGCCAGGCCATCCCTCTACGCACCCACACCCCCTGTTATTCTGCGGCGACGGCAGCCTCACACCGCAGCCGAACGAGTGAACCCTCATACTCTATCTGCGTTCTGGGAACGGGGGTCCCCAGACTTGCCTGCCTGCGGCCTGCGGCGTGGCTCAAAGGAGGCCCAGGATGGCCCATCTTCATCAACACAAGCTCAAGACCCTCGCGAGGGGCCAAGCCTCATGGGCGGAGACGACCAAGAGCTTCCTCGCCATGGCCTCGTCGAGCAGGTTCATGAGGGGCGGAGAACTCAAGGCGGGTAGCTCGCAAGGTGCCCATGACATAAGCCATGATTTACCAAGGGCGCCTGGTCAGGCCACCAGCAGCAGTCCTCCTTTCCTCTTTGGTGCAAAGGGGCAAGCGCAGTAAGCAAGGGCATCGTGCAAAGGCATCCGCTTTCGGTGCAACAAGACCAAGACCAGCCCCAACGGCTGGAATGCGATCATCGTGGAGCCCAAGCAGGCGTCATCACCAGAGCCTTTGGCAGGCGAGGACCAACTTTAGTCAGGATAAGTGTACCCGCTGTTCCCCTTCAAAATGGCCAATTGTTGGCGCCCTTCCCGCTCAATATTTGGGAAGAGGCCCAGGGCCTTTGCCTATAAATAGGGGTAGCCACACTCAGATAAGGGGGACGAGAAGAAAGGGGAAGGGAAGAGAAAAGGAAGGGACGAACGACGATCGGATCGAGCACACGGAATCCAGAGAGAGAGAGAGAGCAGTTCATCACACCCACCAAGAACAGACCCTCGCGAGGCTGTTCTTCCCTGTACTGTTCTTCGTCAGCCCCAGAGGCAATCCATACACCACAAACTAGAGTAGGGTATTACACCACAACGGTGGCCCGAACTAGTATAAATCTTGCGTCTCTTGTGTTGTTCTTGTTAGTAGTTTAGGTCCCTGCGATTCGGCGAGGTACGAGACGGTGGAGGGTTGGATCTCTGCGCGCACCCCAGAGTTTGAACCTTAAGGGTCTGCCGGAACCCATGATCCGACATTTGGCGTGCCAGGTAGGGGTGCGCCGGAATCTGCCTTTCGTCGCCTCGTACTTCCCCGACCACCGCCGCCATGTCTGACGCTCGTCGGGCTCGCACCGAGCGCCGAGCCGCCCTCGCTTCCCATGTCGCCCAGACGGCTCCCGTCGGCGGACGTCCTCGTCGTTCCCCGTCACCAGCTGTCAACACCGCCACCGGCCCGGCGGGGAACGAGAAACAAGCATCATCACAGCACCCGTCTATGAGGCGGGACGGCCGCACCGCCACGCCTTCGCTCACCCCCGCTGGTTCTTCGTCGCGCGCACCCCGCGAGGCCATGGAGGCCCGAGCTGCACTCATCGCGGCCAACGAACTCCTGCGCTACCGCTTCTGGCCGACGACAGCTTCACGAAGAATGGCTCGACTGCTGCCGCTGAAGCTCGTCCGCTGCTGGAGGCGACTCCAGCGCCGTCCGCTTTCATCAAGACCGCACCGCTTCGCTGCGGCGATGAAGCTCCCGGGCGCCGGCCGCCTCCTCCTCAAGACGGCGCTTCGCCCCAAGGCGCGGCCCTGGGCGGAACTCCGCCCGCCAGTGCCGGCGCAAGAGCAGAGCTGCCAAGAAGTTCCTCGCCCACAAGAAGCTGCTCGAGCGCTCCCGCCCAGACGTCAAGACCTCACGCTGCCCCAGCCGCTGGGCGCAGGGAGGCCTGCAAGACCAAGCTCTCTACCGTCCGAGGCCCTCAAGGCCACGGCGGACTGCCGCGCTTCACCATCGAGCTGCGGCGTCGCGTGGCCCGCCAAGTTCAAGCCAGACCTGCCCCCACGCTACGACGGCACGGTAGACCCTACGGAGTTCCTCCAGCTCTACAAGCTGGGCATCGAGGCTGCCAACGAAGATGAAAAGGTCATGGCGAACTGGTTTCCCATGGCGCTCAAGGACGGAGCCCGCACTGGCTCCCCGACCGGCCCTGTGCACGCATCTCTTCACAGGATGAGATGCGCACCCGCTTCATCACCAACTTCCAAGGTACTCGCGATCGGCCACCCGCCGTGAGCGACATGCGCAGGATCAAGCAGCAGCCAGGGGAAACCCTGCAAAAGTACATCCAGCGCTTCAACAACGCGCGCCTCAAGATCCCTGTGGTGACGGAGGAGGCCATCATCTCTGCCTTCTCCGACGGCGGCGGCGGTGTCAAGATGAAGGAGGAGGCTGGCGATGCATGAAGATCTGTGCACCTCCTAGAGCTATTCAACTTGGCGACCAAGTGCGCGCCAGGGCTGAGGAGGGCGCCTCTCCTCCTCGAGCTGCTTGCCGTGGATCCCAAGAGAAGAAGTCCAAGGCCAAGGGCGTAAAAGCGCAAGGGGCTGCCATACTCGCGGCGAACCAGGACACCAAGCGGGCGGAGATCAGCCCGAGTCTTCCAAGGGCAGCGATGCTGCGTGTACCACGACCTCCACACCCACAACACCAATGAATGTCAAGAGCTCCGGGCCGTGCGCTTGAGGAAGGGTCGGCAGACGCCTGGCGCAGCTGACGGGGCTACGGCCGGGGAGGAGGAAGAAATGCAGGACGCTGGGAAGACCGCGGCCCGCGCCAAGGGTGGCGCGACCAACCTCGCGAGGACCGCTGGCAAGACCTGCCTCGCGAGGGGGGCTAGAGGGATCAACCTCGTGAGGATCGTCCGCAAGGGAACGCAGGCCTCCCTCCGCTGCCGCCACCACCAAGGAGAATCGAAGACCGTCATCAGGACGAGGGGGCTGGGGCTTCCAGAAGCGCAGCGATCGCTGCATCTGGGCGGAGCCCAAGCCCCAGCCTCCCACCGCATCTTCAAGCAGTTCGCCTGCGGAAGTGAATGCAGTCCTCCCAAGCTCGAGTCCACGCACCCTCTCGGGTGGTCGGGCGTGCGCCATCACGCTCAGCTCGGCGGATCAGCTCAAGTGCGCAGCCCACAACCGGAGAGTCCTCCCAATGCTTTGCTCCCCAATCATCAAAGAACGTGCTTTGGTCACAAAGACCCTCATCGACGGGCGGAGCAGGGCTCAACGCCCTGTCCGTGGAGACCTTCAACAATCTTCAAGTGCCCTACAGTCAACTTCAGCCAACCAAGCCCTTCTCCGGAGTCACCGACGGCTCCACGGTCCCGATCGGGCAGGTCCGCCTTCCTGTCACCTTCGGGGCCCGCGACAACTACCACACTGAGCTCATCGACTTCGACGTCGCCCACATTCGCCTGCCGTACAACGCCATCCTCAGGTACCCAGCGTTGGCCAAGTTCATGGCCGTGACCCACCATGGCTACAACATCCTCAAGATGCCAGGAAGCGGCGGGGTCAGCACGGTGCCCTGTGAAGAGAGAGATGCAGTGTGCTCCTTGGAGCGAGCCAGCCGCATCACTTTGGAAGCCCAGGACCACACAGCAGCAGGGCGCCTCCCGAGGCAGCACCCAAGAAGAAGAAGACATCGACCGCCCGGCTCATCAAGAGACAGCCCCTCGTGGCCCGCCGGGCCAGGGGGAGCTTCCTTCCATCGCATAGGAAAGCGCGCCCGGCGCCCTCCTCAGACAGGGCTCGGGGGCTCTCCCCTGGAGGGCCACGGACCTCGCCAAGGTCTCGAGGGAGGCGCTTGGGCACCACGTGGAGGCGTGTTTCGAAGCACGACCAGGAGAACAGAACCCTCAAGAGTTCATCACCAAGGCCATTCAGGAGTTATAGGAGTCAAGGGTCATGAGGGGTAGCCGCCGCCTACCCGCTGTGGCCCCCCATCCAGGCGAGGATGGTGGGCTGCGCGTCTGCATCGACGTACCAGGGCTCAACCGAGCCGCATCTCAAGAGCGCCTGGGCCCTCGCGAGTGGGGCGCTGCGAGGCCCGCCCACGACTACGTCACGCATGCCTTATGGCTCGCCAAACGCGGGCTGCCGTGACACCGTTGTCTCATGAGGACCATCCTGGAGGCTCAAGAGGTCGTGCACGCCTGCAGCCCTCGGTGGAGATAGAGATGGCCCATGAGGGCCGCCAGCGGCCCTCCGAGCCTCCCGAGGCCCCGAGCACAGGGGCTCGTGGAGGATCGGCTCCCGCAGCCCACCGAGTCTGCTACATCAACAGCCCTTCATCCCCAACATCTCCAGGTGACATCTTTAAGTTTTATTTCCTTCTGGGTGCGCCTTAAGGGCCGCATTATTCCCAGGCCGCGTGGGTCCGTCCCTGCGGCATGTATCCCTTTTATTTCATGTCCTTAGGTTACCCTGTTGGGGGCGCCCCTCGGGCTGCATCATCCCCAAGCCGCTCGGGCCAGTCCCAGTGGCGTGTATCCTTCATGCGTTTTCCTTAGGACTATGCTCCACCATGCTTGTTATTTGGTGCCTTCTCCTGCGTGGCGAAATCTTGCACGTTAAAGGGGGGCTGAGCATCGCGACTCAGGGCTCCTACCGGCTCTCCGGCCCTCACCCTCTGATCTTGTCCATGGCATCGCAACCTGGCTTGCCAGCGACGGTAGAGACCAGCCCGAGAGCCGGGACCCGAGGACGTAGAGTTGTGTCATCTAATCCAGCTTCTTGGCGTTAAAGGGGTGCTGAGCATCTCGACTCAGGGCTCCTACCGGCCCTCCGGCCCTCACCCTCTAGTCTTGTCCATGGCATCGCGACCTGGCTTGCCAGCGACGGTAGAGACCAGCCCGAGAGCCGGGACCCGAAGACGTAGAGTTGTTGCCTCCGACCCAGCTTGCACATTAAAGGGGGGTGCCTGAGCATCACGACTCAGGGCTCCTACCGGCTCTCCGGCCCTCACCCTCCGGGTCTTGTCCATGGCATCGCGACACAGCTTGCTTGCCGACGGTAGAGACCAGCCCGAGAGCCGGGACCCGAGGACGTAGAGTTGTGTCATCTAATCCAGCTTGCGTGTTAAAGGGGGGGTGCCTGAGCATCGCGACTCAGGGCTCCTACCGGCTCTTCGGCCCTCACCCTCTGGTCTTGTCCATGGCATCGCGACCTGGCTTGCCAGCGACGGTAGAGACCAGCCCGAGAGCCGGGACCCGAAGACGTAGAGCACCGGCATCTAGCCATTTTTGCAGGAACACACTCAAAGATAAGGCCCAGAGCCAGGCGAACCCGCCTTGAGGTAGGGCCTCGTGAGTCCCGCGCTGGCTCACGAGTGCCGCGGCACACCTCACGAGGCCTCTCACGCCGCTCCAAAGCAACTAACGGCAGGACTAACGATCGCCCCGGCGAGCTCTTGTTCCCTTTGTGGTGAACCTGCAGGGCCCCTCCGAGGAGCACGGAACGACCTCGCCACGCAATCTCTCGCCAGCCAGGGCACGGACCTAGCGCCGCGCCAGGAAGCATCGCCCTAACCCTCGAGATAAGTCGCCCTCCGGACACACTAGTCATCGCAACACCATCCCCACACTCAATGCAACTCCGTGTTAGCAACGTCGCTCCCCTTTCTCACCGAATGATGGCTGCTTGAGCGCCAAGGGGGACCCCCTGAGCATCGCGACTCAGAGGCTCTTACCGGACCTCGGGCCGCTCGCCTCCTGTTCTTGACCACGGCATCGCGACCTGGCATACCAGCGACGGCTGAAGCCGCCTTGGGACTGGGACCTGTCGGCACAGAGCACCAAGCCCTCACGAGGTCTGAAGGGAAGGGACTGAGCAAGAACGGAATGAGCATCCCGCGTTGCCTCATAACAAGGATCATGTTGACAAACGAAGCTACAAATATCTTACAAGCCCCCGCGGGGTACATTCTTGGCTCCTTGCAGGAACAAAAGACGCGAACCCTAAGGAGTCCTATCTACAGGGACCACCGCGGCAGACGCCATCATCAACAGTGGGCCGCCCGGTCCGGAGCCGACCCCATCCAGGTCAGGGGCGGCGATGACCTGACGAGCTCGCCCTGCTCCGGGGCTGGCCTTGAGCTCGAGGGCTCGTGGCTGTCGCCGCCGTCTCTGGCGTCGCGAAGGCTCGGCGGAGTCGCTGGATCCCGGCGCCTCCGCCGCTCGAGGAAGCTGCCAAGGGAGGCGGCGGTTGGCCTCTGTCTCACCACAGTGAGAACCCGACCACCTCTCGCGGGGCAGCACTCGGCCGGCGACCCTCGGCGTCGAAGAGCTTGAAGGACATCACCAAGCACCGTCGTACTCCAGGTGGATCGTGAGGCGCTCCTCGTCCTGCAGACCAGGCGACCTCGTCCCGGCCTCGAGTCATGAAGACCTCGCCCGGGGCAACTCTGCGACCGCCGCCTGGTCGCGAGGGTGCTGCAGCCGGGCGTGCGCAGCCAGAGTCCTGAGGCTCCTTGCCGGACGACGGAGGCGAAGAAGGAAGGAAGGCGGATCCAAGACTTAGGAGGCGCGGCGGCGAGCACGAATTCGGCAGGAGCCTCGGCGTGGACTCCGGGGAAGACGCACACCTTCGTGACCAGCCGGCGTCGCCCGGCAAGCGCCGCTCATGGCGCCCAGCGTCGCCTCCTTCAGGGCCACCAATCCGCGCGTACAAGGGAAGAGGAAACCCTGGTGGCAGTTGCACGCACCAGGGCGCGGGCGCCTCCTCGCGCGCGCTCCTGCCCTGACACCAGAGAGCAAGCCGCTTCTTTGGGGGGAGCGGGTCAGGATCCTCTTGAGGAGCCTTTCCCTTCTCTTCCCTGGAGAACCGGCGGATCGGAGCCATGGCAACAAGACGAGACGAGGAAAAGGAGAAGCAGAAGGATAGACTGGAAGAGCGCACGCCGTTCCGTACTTATAGCCGGCGGAGGCCAACCGTCGGCCTCCACGATCACCAGTCATCATGCCCAACTCTGCATGCAAGGACCTGTCGAATCCGGGCGGTTACCAAGGCGTCGTGGGGGATGCAGTGCGCCCACGTCCAATCAACCGCCACGCGGCGCCCAAGGCCGCAGGCTGTTAGGGCCCACGACGCTTCGCACTTGCCCTTTCGCCTCTCTGCACGGCCAAGTCCGGGCGCGTCGTGGCCCCGGGGGCTACTGTCGGCGTTCGGGAATGGGGTCCCCAGGACTTGCCTGCTCGGGCGTGGCTCAAAGGAGGCCAGGATGGCCCATCTTCATCAACACAAGCTCAAGACCCTCACGAGGGGCCAAGCCTCATGAGGCGGACGACCAAGAGCTTCCTCAGCGCCGCCTCGTCGAGGCGGAGTTCATGAGGCGGAGAACTCAAGGCGGGGTACCTCGCGAGGTGCCCATGACGTAAGCCATGACGACCAAGGGTGCCAGTCGGGCGCCAGTCGGGCGCCAGCCCGCGCAGCATCCTCCTTTCCTCTTTGGTGCAAAGGGGGCAAGCGCAGGCAAGGGCATCAGGCAAAGGCATCCGTTTCGGTGCAACAAGACCAAGACCAGCCCCAACGGCTGGAATGCAGTCATCGTGGAGCCCAAGCAGGCGTCATCACCAGAGCCTTTGGCAGGCGAGGACCAACTTTAGTCAGGATAAGTGTACCCGTTGTTCCCCTTCAAAATGGCCAATTGTTGGCGCCCTTCCCGCTCAATATTTGGGAAGAGGCCCAGGGCCTTTGCCTATAAATAGGGGTAGCCACACTCAGATAAGGGGGACGAGAAGAAAGGGGAAGGGAAGAGAAAAGGAAGGGACGAAGGACGATCGGATCGAGCACTTGGAACCCAGAGAGAGAGAGAGCAGTTCATCACACCCACCAAGAACAGACCCTCGCGAGGCTGTTCTTCCCTGTACTGTTCTTTGTCAGCCCCAGAGGCAATCCATACACCACAAACTAGAGTAGGGTATTACACCACAACGGTTGCCCGAACTAGTATAAATCTTGCGTCTCTTGTGTTGTTCTTGTTAGTAGTTTAGGTCCCTGCGATTCGGTGAGGTACGAGACGGTGGAGGGTTGGATCTCCGCGCGCACCCCAGAGTTCGAACCTTAAGGGTCTGCCGGAACCCGTGATCCGACATACTCCTCTACGCATGGGCATCCACTGCCGCGTCTTCCTCGGCTCCGTGTCGTCCCCTTCCTAGGCCTCGCCGTCGTCCACCGCCCTGGTGCTCTCGGCGCGGCGTGGTCAACGTGGTCAAGGAATGGCTTCCATCGGACGTGGACTGTCGTGGAGAGGCTGACAATTTGGGTCCACAGACGCAGCAAGGAAGTTCCTCCTTATTACGCGCATAAAATAATTATTCCTCCACGGACAATGAGGGACCAACCGGACGGGCCACCGTATTTAGCGAAAAACGCGTTTTCCCACATGCTGGGACCCACCAATTACATCTTCGCACGCAAGGAAGTGCGTCCGAAAAAAACGATTCTCCCCCCTGACTGCTGGGACCCACCAGCTACATCTTCGCACACAATGGAAGTGCCTGACAGTCTGGACCCACCTGGTCGAAGCGTACGTAGCGTTATCATTCTGGTCACGAACGTGTACGTACATATATACTGGTGGATGTAGAGGCGCGCACATGTCGTAGTAGAGGTGCGCACGTGTCGTAGTAGAGGCGCGCACGTACAGCGGCGAGGGTGCAAGAAAGAAAATCTGACCCGCGTCATTACACGGGCGGGGTCTCGAACGCCTATCGCGCATACGTACATGGCTGGGTCGGAACGGAGAAACAGCGTCGTCGTCGTGTTCATGGGGAGCCAACTGGCTGGGTCGGAACGGAATGCGTGGTCGTGTTCATCGGGAGGGCTTGAACGGAACAGGCGATGGGAACGAGGCCTGGCGTACCGCACAACGGAGGAAACGGCCTTGTGTTTGACCGGCCATGTTCGAAACGGGGTCCTGTTGATCGGGAGGGGCCTGGCGTACCGCAAAATGGAGGAAACGGACGTCCTATGGTCAAAACGTGGGTCCTGTTGATCGGGAGGGGTGTGGCGTACCGCAAACGGAGGAAACGGACCTCCTACGATTGAAACGGGGTCCTGTTGATCGGGAGGGGTGTGGCGTACCGCAAAACGGACGAAACGGACTTGTGTTGGAGCGCTAGGTCGAAACGGGGGTCCTGTTCATCGGGAGGGGTGTGGTGTACCGCAAAACGGGACTCCACGGGATACTGTTCATCTCCACCGTCGACCTCCTCCAGCCTTCACGGGCCACCGTCGACCTCCTCCAGCCTCCACCGGCTACTGTTCAACCACCCCTCCACGGGCACCCCTCCACCGTCTACTGTTCATCCAGCCCTCCACACCACGGGGTCCTGTTCAACCACCCCTCCACGGCCACCCCTCCACCGTTTACTGTTCATCTAGCCCTCGACACCACGGGGTCCTGTTCATCCAGAGGCAACGCCACCGCTCACTATTCATCCAAACCCACCCGCAACCCTCACTGTTCATCCAATCAATCGGCTTCAGTTAGCAGTAGCAGCGAAGGAATCGCTCCATTGGGTTCAGTTAACAGCCATCGATCTATCGCTCGGGTTCAGTAACGCGTAGCCTGCAGTGCAATCGCTCGGATTCAGTTAGAGCCCAACGCCTCGCTCGGGTTCAGTTAAAGCGAACGCCTCACACACACGCAGCGTCGTCACGAGAAAGCAGCGCATCGCCGGCCCCGACCTCCCACCGTAACCGGCAACTCCCGGAAATTTTCCTCCCCTCGCTTCTACCATGGTTTTTTCCGTCATGGACGGCCCAAAGAATGTCATGCAGCTGCGTCTCCAGCCCGCCTGGAGACGAAAAGCCCATTTACATCATGATTTTTTGTCATAGAAGTAGGAGCCCACCACATCTATGATGATACCGGGTTTTTTCACAATTATCGTCATAGAAGTGTCATATGTATGACAGAAAAAATTTCCGTTTGGCCCAAAATGTCACGGATGTGTCTTTTTTTGTAGTGAGTGGTCCAGCACGCCCCTCATCTTTGACGCCGAGGACCACCCTGACCGTACAACCGCGGTCGGGTGTTTGCCATTGTTGGTCTCACCAACGATACGCAACCTCAAGGTGAACAAGATGTTGGTCGACAGCGGAGCCGGCCTGACTTGATCTCGCCCTTCGTGATCAAAAGGCTGCAAATTCCTGATGAAGACCTCGAGGAAACGCGCATGTTCCAAGGGGTCAATCCGGGGAGGAGCCAGCCGAAGGGGAAGGTCACACTGCCTGTGACGTTTGGAGGAGAGTAGAACTACAGGACGGAGAGGATCGTCTTCGACGTGGCCGAGATCCCCTTGCCCTACAACGGTATCCTCGGCTGCCCGGCACTAGCCAAGTTCATGGCGCCGTCACACTACGCCTACAACATGCTAAAGATGCCCGGGCCGTTAACCATCATCTCAGTCCCCTCCGACAAGAAGGACACGCTGATTTGCGCCGACCAACTCTACCGGGAAGCAGTTGCAGCAGCTGCCGTCAAGGTACTTGCTCCTGCCGCTGAAGACCAGGGAGGGAAGAAGAAGGCCGGCAAGACCTCTCGCACCCACTCCGGCAAGCGCACCTCCTCGGAGTGTTGCGCTACCGTCGAGGACGTGCCAGAGAGCTCTATCGGCAAGAGCAAGAAATCTAGAGCCGAGCCACCGCAGACCAAGAAAGTGTCCATCAGGGAGGATGGCACGGGAGGGGCCTTCACCATAGGCTCCGCCCTCGACAGCAAATAGGAAGGCGCTCTCGTCACCTTCCTGCGGGCGAATGTCGATGTGTTTGCGTGGCAAGTCCGACATTCCCAGTGTTCCCAGGGAGGTGATTGAGCACCACCTAGCTGTCTGCCCTCATGCGTGGCCCGTCAAGCAGAAGGTCAGAAAGCAGGCTCTGGAGAGGCAGGAGTTCATCACAGAGGAGATCAGGAAGTTGGAAGCGGCAGGTTTGGTGAGAGGAGTGCTCCACCCGATGTGGTTGGCCAATCCGGTAGTGGTGAGCAAGGCAAATGGGAAGTGGAGGCTGTGTATTGCCGCGCATCGACCAGATTGTTGACTCCACGGCCGGTGTGATCTATTCTCATTCCTCGCCGCCTACTCGGGCTACCACCAAATCTTCATGACAAGAGAGGATGAAGAGAAGATAGCATTCATCACCCCATGTGGCACGTATTGCTTTTTACGGATGCCTTCGGGTTGAAGAGTGCTGGCTCGATGTTTGCAAGAGCAGTCCAAATTGGTTTTGAACCCCAGCTCCATAGAAATATGGAAGCATACATGGATGACATAGTGGTCAAAACCAAGGACGGGGCAACTCTTGTGCAAGATCTGGAAGAGACATTTGCCAACCTGCGCAAGATCAACCTTAAGCTGAACCCTGAGAAGTGTGTCTTCGGCATTCCGTCCGGCAAGCTTCTCAGATTCTTTGTGTCGTAGCGCAGGATCGAGGCAAACCCAGACAAAATCAAATCTATTGAGCAGATTGAGGCGCCCAAGCGGATCAAAGATGTGCGTCGGCTCACCGGCTGCATCGCCGCCATGAGCCGATTCATCTCCAAGTCCGCCAAGCGTGCCCTTACCTTTTTCAAAATCTTGAAGAAGGCAGGCCCAATGGAGTGGACCCCAGAAGCCGAGGCGGCGTTGCAGGATCTGAAGAAATACCTTTCCTCCATGCCAATACTGGTCGCGCCTAAACCACAAGAGTCGTTGCTGTATCTGGCCGCGACCAATCAAGTGGTCAACGCTGGTAACCTGAGAGGGAGGTCGACGAGGAGGCGATGGCGAGGGCAGAACCAGCGGATGGCAAGCCAAAGATCCCCGGAGGGCCTGGTGCCGCACAAGGCAAGGCCCCGGCAGTCTGATGCCACCAAGGCAAAGGTGCCATGATCAAGTGAGCTGGTGCAGAAGAAGAAGATGATGCAGCACCGGTTTACTTTGTCAGCTCCCTCTTGCAGGGGGCTAGGTCGAGGTACTCCGGTGTGCAGAAATTAATCTTCGGCCTCCTTATGGCCTCGAGGAAGCTGCGTCATTACTTCCAAGCCCACGAGATCACTGTCATCACCCGCCTCCCATTGCAACGGATACTGCATAACCCGGATGCCACCGGAAGGATTGTGGAATGGGCCCTGGAGTTGTCATGTTTTGGGTTGAAGTTTGAAAGTACCTAGACAATCCAGAGCAGAGTCCTGGTGGAGTTCATTGCAAAATGGACCTCAACGCCCGACGAAGAAATTCAGGAGACCGCTCTCCCCGGCAAGGAAGCAGACTACGACTGGATCATGTACTTTGATGGGGCTTTCTCGCTGCAAGGCGCCGGTGCCGGTGTGCTGCTTGTCGCACCCACCGGAGAGCACCTCAAGTATGTGATCTAGATGCACTTTCCCAAGGAGATATCCACAAACAACACTGCTGAGTACGAGGGGCTGCTTGCCGGTCTCAGAATTGCGGCAGACCTCGGGGTGAAGAAGCTCATCATCAGGGGTGACTCGCAGCTTGTCGTCAGGCAAGTCAACAAGGATTACTAGAGCCCATTGATGGAGGCCTACATAGATGAAGTGAGGAAGCTGGGGGAGCGCTTTGCTGGTATCCAAGCGGAGCATGTTCCCCGAGTGGAGAACGACATCGTCGATTACCTGTCGAAGCGTGCCGCATTCAAGCTACCTGTGGAACCAGGTACCTTTTTGCTCCGATGTCACGCCCAAGATGCGACCCTATCCTAAAGGAACTCGAAGGTCCCACCAAGGATAGAAGCGCATCTTGAAGACGCTTTTGCAAGGTGGATATCATTACATCAACATTACATAATAGTGGGGATACATACATAAGGCACAAACGCCCCAAGAATACATCAACATCATACAAGAGATCAACATCCGACTACGGATGAAAACATAAACAGAAACTCAAACGACATCCACCCTGCTAGCCCAGGCTGCCGACCTGGAACCTATCCCCTGATCGACGAAGAAGAAGAAGAACTCCAACACAAGTAAACATCGCTCTCGCGTCATGATCATCGCATAACCTGTACACCGCAATCTGTTGTTGTAGTAATCTGTGAGCCATGAGGACTCAGCAATCCCATTACCATGGGTATCAAGACTAGCAAAGCTTAATGGGAAAGGAAGGGGGTAAAGTGGTGAGGTTGCAGCAGCGACTAAGCATGTATGGTGGCTAACTTACAAAACAAGAGCGAGAAGAAGAGCTTAGCAAGCGGTCGTCAACTAGTAATGATCAAGAAGTGATCCTGAACTCCTACTTACATCAAACATAACCCAAGAACCGTGTTCTCCTCTCGATCAACCCCGAAAAGAGAAACTCACGCTTACGCACACGGTTGGTGTATTTTAGAAGAGTTTTACTTCAAGTTTACTACAACCGGATATCAACAAAATCCCATCTGCCACATAACCGCGGGCACGGCTTTCGAAAGTTTATACCCTGCAGGGGTGTCCCAACTTAGCCCATGATAAGCTCTCGTGATCAACGAAGGATATTCCTTCTCCCCGGGAAGACCCGGTCAGTCTCGGAATCCCGGCTACAAGACATTTGGACAATAATAAAACAAGACCAGCAAAGCCGCCCGATGCGCCAACAATCCCGATAGGAGCTGCACATATCTCGTTCTCAGAGCAACACCGGATAAGTCAAGCTACGAGTAAAACCAAGCCTCAAGTTGCCCCGAGGTGGCCCCGCAGGCTGCTCGGTTCGAACCAGCACTTAGAGAAGCACTGGCCCGGGGGCTAAATAAAGATGACCACGAGAGAAAGCGACTCCCAAGGGAAAAGTAGGTGGTGGTGAGGCAAATGGTAAAACCAAGGTTGGGCCTTCTTTGGAGGAGTTTTATTCAAAGCGAACTGTCCAGGGGTCCCATAAATCACCCAACTGCGTTAGGGACGCAAAATCCGGGAACATAATACCGATATGATGGAAACTAGGGCGGCAAGAGTGGAACAAAACACCAGGCATAAGGCCGAGCCTTCCACCCTTTACCAAGTATATAGATGCATTAATTAAATAAGAGATATTGTGATATCCGAACATAAACATAATCCAACGTGGAGCAAACTTCATCTTCACCTGCAACTAGCAACGCTATAAGAGGGGCTGAGAAAAAGCGGTAACATAGCCACACAACGGTTTGCTAGAAAGGGTGACAAAGGTTAGAGGTTCATGGCAATTTGGGAGGCTTGATAAGCAAGTGATAGGTAACGCAGCATAGCGATAGAACGAAGCAACTAGCATAGCAATGATAGTAATGAGATCCAAGGTGACGGTCATCTTGCACGAAATCCCGCTAGGAAGAAGAACGAGTCCATGAAGAAGATGAGCAGGGAGTAGTCGAGCGAATCCTCACAATCACAACATTATCGGAACTATCAAGAAGAAGCATTACCGGAAAGAAGCAAACAACATAGTGAACAACCATCACATAATCATGGCATGATGCACAACCAAGTATGATGCATGTCCGGTTTAATGAGGCATGGCATGGCAAAGTGCAACAAACAATACTACAAATTAAGTGGAGCTCAATATGCAACAAGTTGCATATGATGAAACACCACATTGACATATTTAGTTTAATCTCGTTTAAGCTACCAAACAATATTAAATATTGTTAAACATGGCAAAAGGTGAAGCATAAGCAAACTAACTATTTAGGAAAGTTTAAATGAGGCCGGAACAACAAACAACAATTCCGGAAAATCCCCATGTGCATATTTCGAATTTGGTACTGTTCTACCCTAAAACATATTTTATTGTTGTTAAACAGGAAAATAAAGTCCACCATGTTAAACTAGGCATTTTTCCACCCCATTTACATATAAAGTTTATTAAATTCCGAGTTACGGTTATTTAGTTATAAAATAAATCATTTTAACATGGCATTTATGCAAAATTAAACAAACAGCATTTTAGGCATCCTAACATGGGATGAAAGCAGCAGATTATGAAACTAGATGAAAAACTAAGCACTTTTCATATTTATATCATTTTAATCCGATGCACCATTTGTGAGTTATTAAATGCATGATCATGAAGGGTTTTTCTGTAAAACAGTAAATCACTGGAAAATGCTAAATTCGCAGAACTGGAAAAAAAATGTGACACGGCCGAAACTGAGATCTGGCCCAACAGAAGGAAAACAAACGGAGGCGCTGGGGTGGCCTCACCCATGGGCTTCGGCCCGGTTCGGGAGAGGAAGCGACCCACGGGGGGGCGCTAGTGGCGGACGATGTGGCCCATCCGGGTGGCCACGCACGGGCGAACGAGCGGGCGAGCGAGCTCATCTGCTTGTCAGGAAGCAGAGCAGCGGCGGCTCAAGCAGGAGAAGCAGGGGGCGCGGCGCGGCGACGAGGACCTGCCGGATCTGGCGAGACGGCGGAGGCAGGGCTTGCTGGCGGCGGGATCCGGGCAAAGAGGGCCTTGGCGAGACGCGGGTGACACGGCAGCGCGTGGGTGGTGGTGGAGGACGGGACATCTGGGGCAGGAGTTTTCTGCGGGGCTACGGAGAAGCTAGAAGGCGGCGGGGTCCTTGGTTCAGGCGCGAGCGGGCGATGACGAGTGGGGCTCGAGGCTGACGGAGAGGGCGACGGCTTGGCGGTTGGCTTCCACGACGTCGGCTGTTGCCGACGAGGTCAGCGGCTGCAAGGCCGGTTTGTACCTGTGATCAGAGAAAGAGAGAGACGAGGTGTTGAGAGCAGAGAGAAAACCCAGAGGAAAGAAGGCAAAGAAAGGGGAGGAGCGGTGGTGCTCATCTTGCTAGTCATGGATTCGGATGCCTTGGCACTGGGAAGCAGTCCTCGAAGCTTGGGGCAAAGCTCGCCCGATCTAGATCGGGGCCAGCTGCGGGGCACGAGGAGGATGCAGGGGAAGCAGAGACCGGCAGCGAGGGATGCGGGGTCGCGAGGCGGCGGCGCTCGGGCATACGGGAGGAGCGGGCGTGAGCGCTACCCTCCCTGGAACGAGGCGGAGGCACGGGAACCTCCAGGGGCTCCAAGGGCGGCAGGATTCTTGCAAATCGGCGGCGTCGCGACACCATCAGAGGGAGCGACAGAGAAGAAATGGAGGAAGGAAGGAGAGGGGCGACGGGGCTGGTCCTGCTGGAGGTGGTCGCCGGCGGTGACGTGGGTGCAGCTCTGGCGAGGGGCTCGATGCGGCTGCGGGATGGCTCGGGCACACGAGGGGCTCGGGTTGGCCGGCCGATGATCCCAAGGTGGGAGGAGGCTGCAGGCTTCGGTGGTTGGCTGGGCGAGGGGATCGAGGAGGGACATGGGGGAGCGCTGGTTGATGGATTGGATCGGGATGAGATCCCGAGGAAGATAGTGGCGGCGGCCGAGAGGGATCGATAGGACATGTCCTAGATTCTAGGGTTGGTCTTTATATAGCAAGTGGATTTTGGGTAGAGGTTCAATTGGACCCTCCGATTTAGATCGGTGATCCGAGAAAAATAGGCTAGGGAGTCCAATAAACAAAACGAAGATATTTTACGGATGTTTAGGGATGATCCGGACTCATCGGTAATGACAGCCCGGTTCGGGTTCGGGGGAGTTTCGGACGCGCGCACGAGGGGACTGCGAGCTGGCAAGAGAGGTTAGGTGGTCACGGTCAAGAGGGGAGCGAAAACCTGATTGGTCTCGGAATGGTCAACGAAGGCAAGGGGGAACGCGGCAACTACGAACGGGTGCAAGTTTTAAGAAAACATGCAGATGCCATGCGCATGATGCTATGAGATGAGATGCATGACATGAACAAAATGCAAAATAAAATACAAAACCCAACCACGGAGGAAAAAACATATCGCATCTCCGGAAAAGGAAAGAGTTGGAGTTACGAATATGGAAAGTTTTATCCGGGGCGTTACAACACTCCACCACTATGAGAGGATCTCGTCCCGAGATCTAGGATGGCACCGGAGGGAAAAGAAAGAGGAAGATAAGAGGTAAAACTAAGTTGCTTCTTCAACAAACGAGCGAAACCATGAACCTTGAGATGTTGAGCAAAATGAAAGAAAGAAAACAACGAAGATGAGCAAAGTTGAAAACACTCCGTTAGAAAAGAGGAACAAGGGATATGACGAGAACCAAGAGGTTTAGTGATAAGATAGATACTGAAACCACTCCGGTTAAAACTAGATAGAGAAGGAATAAGATTGATATAATTTGGGCAGCACTCTGACTGAAAGAAGAAGGAAAACTTGATGAAATGAAAATAACTTGAAGAGATGACACAACACTCCAGTTAAATGGATAAGCATGAAAAGAACACGATCCTCACAATTCGAGATGATGAGTGAAGAGAGCAACATCACCATGCCTCCGGAAGAAAGAATAGAAGATAGATCATTGAAATAAAAGAATGGAGAAGAAAATGCCAACTTCTACCACCATTGAATTTGGAAGGCATCCTTGCAAGAAGGTTAGAATAGAGTTGTTGGAAGACCAACAACGAAAAGAATAAGTTTGTAGTGGGCTTATGGAAACATCTCAACATTATGAGGTGACAACCGACCACTAAAGGAAACAATTGCTTGCTTTAGATCGACGAAGAGATGAACACTTCTTCACCAAGATGATAAAGAGATAACTTGGATCATTGACAAGCACCACAAATAGCAACATTCCTTAGGGAAGGCTTTAGGTGAAATATGACCCAAGATAACTCCAACAAAGGGATTGATGGATTTAAAATACCTCATTCTTGACAACAATATGAATCATGAAACATGAAGGAAATTGTCAAGAGTGACATAACACCACCTCAAAAGATAAGGTAGGAAGAATTGCACTTTGGAATGCAAGATGAAGATTACTTGAACTCCTCAAAACAAAACATGTGTTGAGCATCATGTTTATTTTTAGAGTATAGCTTGGCGGATCATAACTTCGAGAGAAAACTTGAAGAACAATTGAATAATTAGAAGAATCCTTGACGAACCACCATGTAGAACCTCCATGAAGAACTCCGGTAATACAAGGATGATAGAAAGAAAGAGAAGTTGAAAACACAAGGTGAAGTATCGCAATGATTTAGATGGAGCTTCGCGACGAGATAATGCGGAAAACATGGAACTCCGGAAAGAAAGATGAACAAATGAAATCAAGAATTTTGATGAACCTCCGGAATAAGGAATCGAATTTACTCGATGAAACAAGAATAAGAATTACATTATGCTCATCCTTCACCACTTAAATTGATCACAAGCAATGGATTTGGCACACTACTTATTCTTTTAGAAAGGATTAAGATAGATATGGCGCAAACTTGGGAAGGTCTTCGACGAAACACCGAGAGGATTGGAAGGGACGAATGAAATGATACGATAATAAAGGAATAGGAATGTTGAACAAACCACCATAAGAATTGAAAATGAAAGTAGCAAAGGCACAATTCACCTGGAAGAATTGGAAAACGGATGAAGATACTTGAGGGGATTTAGATACAAGAGAATGAAGAGATCATGAACTGATTGGAGGATATTTGAATGATTCACCGGTAAGATTTGGAGAACGAGAGCTGAAAGCTGAGAATGAATAAACCCAAAATGATGGCCTTCGTAGGAATAAAATGGAAAGAACTCATGAAATGCTTCGGATGGGTGTGAAAAGAATTCTCACAATCGAAAACAATTATGAGAGGATGGCATCAAGCTAGAACCATGAATCTTGAATAGAACGGACCAAGATTTAGGAGAAATTCTTCCTCGGTCTTCAAATGTTGAGAATGATGATGGGAACCACCATGAATTGTTGAGGCACTCCGGAAGGATTAAAAGAGGAAAGGTTGAGCCAAAGAAGAAAATGATTTGTAAGCGATCTTGGAGAAGGAATATGGTAGTGAAAATTCATTTTACGCCAAACTTGAAAAGAATTTGAGAATAACCCGGATAATTAGAAGAGTCAGGTAAGATCCTGGGAAAAGACCTGTGTGTTAGGGCCCACTCAAAAGAAAACGCCGTTGAACAATTTTAAAGAGAGGTTGCGCCGGTTGAATTAAATGACTTGAATGGGATAACAACCTTGAAATATCTTGAGCGGATTGAGAATGGAAACACAAGTCTTGTGAGATATTTTCAGCACTCCAGAACAAATGAATAGCGAGAAGTGAATGATTAAGAGGTGCATCGGCATGAGAAAGCATTAGAAATGAGGAAAAGAATATGATAAATATCGAAAGCTTGAATTGGATCCACCGGAGAAGAAATAACAATGAAGGATGATGAACTTGAAACTGTTGAGCATCTTCATGGGAAATCACCGGATAAGAACATTGAAAGAAAAGAATGAAGAGACTTCCCACAAATAAAAGGATACATGATTAAGAAATCTGAGTCCTTGAAGAAAAAGGGTGGGAGGGCGGGAAAACAAAGACAACTTGGGATGGATGAAACAAACACCGTTGAGAAAACTTAGAATTGGTCTCGCAAATGTTGAAATGATTGGATCCACTTGAAGAGAAGCACGCCGGTTGGGAAAAGAATTAACATGACGACCTCGATGATCAAGAAGGATTAGTATTCATATAGCAATATGAGAACACCGTTTAGGAAAGGTATGGATTCAACATTTGACTTCGAAGCAACTCAAATACCACAAATGAAACAAAACAAAGGATTTGGCTTGCAGAATAAGCCGGAACAAATACATATGATAGAGATTTACCCAATCTCATATCATGCATCTGTCGGAAAGATATTTTAGGAGCTACTTGAATTCCCACCTATAAACTTCCGAAACTTTCTGGTTATGCAATCAGGTGTTGGGGATACAGGGGACACAAAATATATCACCCAAACTAACAATACCTAGATCCAGTTGTATCCATCCGTCAACACATAACCAAGAAAACTCCGGAAATCGTGTACCTCAACCTTCGAAAAGCATCCGTTATACAAGCTATGGCAATACTCCCGAACTCCCCAGTACTGGGTGGCGTCGAGGTTATCTCACCAACAACTGCATAAAAGAGATTTTCGATGTCGGTAAAACTCAGGTATTCCAGAACTGCAACGATAAAATTGTGACGACAACACCTCGGAGCTCAACTCCCCGGGACACTGCCACAACCCCTAAATGTCAGGAGGCACCAAGAACAATGTTCTCGTCACAAGACTATCGGAACGATCCCAAGATACCCGCGTGATCCTAAAAATTTTTTTGTGAAATTTAAGGAGAGGAAAGACAAAACATCTATGTCAGGAGGCCTCACCAGAGCGACGAAGGGACCGAGGAGTAAAAAGAATCCTACTCTTCGATATATATAATCCTAAGACTCAAAATAGTTTTCTTCTAGACTCAACAACGACCAACAATCAAGGGGGCTCCTATGGTCGGTCGAGGCTCTGATACCAACTTGTCACGCCCAAGATGCGACCCTATCCTAAAGGAACTCGAAGGTCCCACCAAGGATAGAAGTGCATCTTGAAGACGCTTTTGCAAGGTGGATATCATTACATCAACATTACATAATAGTGGGGATACATACATAAGGCACAAACGCCCCAAGAATACATCAACATCATACAAGAGATCAACATCCGACTACGGATGAAAACATAAACAGAAACTCAAACGACATCCACCCTGCTAGCCCAGGCTGTCGACCTGGAACCTATCCCCTGATCGACGAAGAAGAAGAAGAACTCCAACACAAGTAAACATCGCTCTCGCGTCATGATCATCGCATAACCTGTACCTGCAACTGTTGTTGTAGTAATCTGTGAGCCACGAGGACTCAGCAATCCCATTACCATGGGTATCAAGACTAGCAAAGCTTAATGGGAAAGGAAGGGGGGTAAAGTGGTGAGGTTGCAGCAGCGACTAAGTATGTATGGTGGCTAACTTACGAAACAAGAGCGAGAAGAAGAGCTTAGCAAGCGGTCGTCAACTAGTAATGATCAAGAATTGATCCTGAACTCCTACTTACGTCAAACATAACCCAAGAACCGTGTTCTCCTCTCGATCAACCCCGAAAAGAGACACTCACGGTTACGCACACGGTTGGTGTATTTTAGAAGAGTTTTACTTCAAGTTTACTACAACCGGATATCAACAAATTCCCATCTGCCACATAACCGCGGGCACGGCTTTCGAAAGTTTATACCCTGCAGGGGTGTCCCAACTTAGCCCATGATAAGCTCTCGCGATCAACGAAGGATATTCCTGCTCCCCGGGAAGACCCGGTCAGTCTCGGAAGCCCGGCTACAAGACATTTCGACAATAATAAAACAAGACCAGCAAAGCCGCCCGATGCGCCGACAATCCCGATAGGAGCTGCACATATCTCGTTCTCAGGGCCACACCTAATAAGTCAAGCTACGAGTAAAACCAAGCCTCAAGTTGCCCCGAGGTAGCCTCAAGAAGTTTTCGGTTCGAACCAACACTTAGAGAAGCAACTGGCCGGGGGCTAAATAAAGATGACCTCGAGAGAGCGACTCCCAAGGGAAAAGTAGGTGGTGGTGAGGCAAATGGTAAAACCAAGGTTGGGCCTTCTTTGGAGGAGTTTTATTCAAAGCGAACTGTCTGTGGGGTCCCATAAATCACCCAACCGCGTTAGGGACGCAAATTCCGGGAACATAATACCGATATGACGGAAACTAGGGCGGCAAGAGTGGATCAAAACACCGGGCATAAGGCCGAGCCTTCCACCCTTTACCAAGTATATAGATGCATTAATTAAATAAGAGATATTGTGTTATCCCAACATAAACATAATCCAACGTGGAGCAAACTTCATCTTCACCTGCAACTAGCAACGCTATAAGAGGCCTGAGAAAAAGCGGTAACATAGCCACACAACGGTTTGCTAGGAAGGGTGACAAAGGTTAGAGGTTCATGGCAATTTGGGAGGCTTGATAAGCAAGTGATAGGTAACGCAGCATAGCGATAGAACGAAGCAACTAGCATAGCAATGATAGTAATGAGATCCAAGGTGATGGTCATCTTGCCTGAAATCCCGCTAGGAAGAAGAACGAGTCCATGAAGAAGATGAACGGGAGTAGTCGAACGGATCCTCACAATCGCAACATTACCGGAACTATCAAAAAGAAGCATTACCGGAAAGAAGCAAACAACATAGTGAACAACCATCACATAATCATGGCATGATGCACAACCAAGTATGATGCATGTCCGGTTTAATGAGGCATGGCATGGCAAAGTGCAACAAACAATACTACAAATTAAGTGGAGCTCAATATGCAACAAGTTGCATATGACGAAACACCACATTGACATATTTAGTTTAATCTCGTTTAAGCTACCAAACAATATTAAATATTTTTAAACATGGCAAGAAGTGAAGCATAAGCAAACTAACTATTTAGGCAAGTTTAAATGAGGCCGGAACAACAAACAACAATTCCGGAAAATCCCCATGTGCATATTTCGAATTTGTTACTGTTCTGCCCTAAAACATATTTTATTGTTGTTAAACAGGAAAAATAAAGTCCACCATGTTAAACTAGGCATTTTTCCACCCCATTTACATATAAAGTTTATTAAATTCCGAGTTACGGTTATTTAGTTATAAAATAAATCATTTTAACATGCCATTTATGCAAAATTAAACAAACAACATTTTAGGCATCCTAACATGGGATGTAAGCAGCAGATTATGAAACTAGATGAAAAACTAAGCACTTTTCATATTTATATCATTTTAATCCGATGCACCATTTGTGAGTTATTAAATGCATGATCATGAAGGGTTTTTTCAGAAACAGTAAATCACTGGAAAATGCTAAATTCGCAGAACTGGAAAAAAATGTGACACGGGCCGAAACTGAGATCTGGCCCAACAGAAGGAAAACAAACGGAAGGGCGCTGGGGGTGGCCTCACCCATGGGCTTCGGCCCGGTTCGGGAGAGGAAGCGACCCACGGGGGGGCGTTAGAGGCGGACGATGTGGCCCATCCGAGTGGCCACGCAAAGTAACGAGCGGCGAGCGAGCTCTCCGCTCGTCAAGAAGCAGAGCAGCGGCGGCTCAAGCAGGAGAAGCAGGGGGGCGCGGCGCGGCGACGAGGACCTGCCGGATCTGGCGAGACGGCGGAGGCAGGGCTTGCCGGCGGCGGGATCTGGGCGAAGAGGGCCTTGGCGAGACGCGGGTGACACGGCAGCGCGTGGGTGGTGGTGGAGGACGGGACGTCTCGGGCAGGAGGCGTCTGCGGGGCTACGGGAAAGCTGGAAGGCGGCGGGGTCCTTGGTTCAGGCGCGAGCGGGCGATGACGAGCGGGGCTCGAGGCTGACAGAGAGGGCGACGGCTTGGCGGTTGGCTTCCACGACGTCGGCTGTTGCCGACGAGGTCAGCGGCTGCAAGGCCGTTTTGTTCCTGTGATCAGAGAAAGAGAGAGACGAGGTGTTGAGAGCAGAGAGAAAAACCAGAGGAAAGAAGGCAAAGAAAGGGGAGGAGTGGTGGTGCTCATGTTGCTAGCTGTAGGTTCGGACGCCGGCGACAGCTCGAAACGGTCCCTGAGCTTGGGGACGAGCTCGCCCGATCTGGATCGGGGCCAGCTGCGGGGCACGAGGAGGATGCAGGGGAAGCAGAGACCGGCAGCGAGGGATGCGGGGTCGCGAGGCGGCGGCGCTCGGGCATACGCGAGGAGCAGGCGTGAGGGCTTCCCTCCCTGGAATGAGGCGGAGGCGACGGGAACCTCCAGGAGCTCCAAGGGCAGCAGGATTCCTGCAAAACGGCGGCGTCGCGACACCATCAGAGGGAGCGAGAGAGAAGAAATGGAGGAAGGAAGGAGAGGGCGACGGGCTGGTCCTGCTGGAGGTGGTCGCCGTAACGTGGGTGCAGCTCCGTGAGGGGCTCGATCTTGACTCGTGCGTCTGGCTCGGGCGCAGGAGGGGCTCGGGTTGGCCGGCCGATGATCCCAAGGTGGGAGAAGGCTGCAGGCTTCGGTGGTTGGCTGGGCAAGGGGATCGAGGAGGGACATGGGGGAGCGCTGGTTGATGGATTGGATCGGGATGAGATCCCGAGGAAGACAGTGGCGGCGGCCGAGAGGGATCGATAGGACATGTCCTAGATTCTAGGGTTGGTCTTTATATAGCAAGTGGATTTTGGGTATAGGTTCAATTCGACCCTCCGATTTAGATCGGGCGGTCGAGAAAAATAGGCTAGGGAGTCCAATAAACAAAACGAAGATATTTTACGGATGTTTAGAGATGATCCGGACTCATCGGTAATGACAGCCTGGTTCGGGTTCGGGGGAGTTTGGACGCCTTACGAGGGGACCGCGAGCTGGCAAGAGAGGTTAGGTGGTCATGGTCAAGAGGGGAGCGAAAACCTGATTGGTCTCGGAATGGTCAACGAAGGCAAGGGGAACGCGGCAACATTTAACGGGTGCAAGTTTTAAGAAAACATGCAGATGCCATGCACATGATGCTATGAGATGAGATGCATGACATGAACAAAATGCAAAATAAAAGACAAAACCCAACCACGGAGGAAAAAACCAATCGCATCTCCGGAAAAGGCAAGAGTTGGAGTTACGAATATGGAAAGTTGTATCCGGGGCGTTACATCCGATTAACTCAGCCAACCGTCGAACCATCAATAGGGAAGAACTAGCGGAGGAAGTCAGGTCCCGGCAAGTACTTTCCCACAAAGCCCCCTGGGACTGCCGGCAAGGATGTTGCCGTGCACACTGAGCCCACCAAAGAGCAACTGGCTCCGGCAGGGCATCAAGCCCTGGCCGTGGAGACAGTCGCTCCCATGGTAGAAGAGATGCCTTTGGTCCTTGCCGTCGAGCCCCAGGCTCCGGCATGGGCGCAGCATACCATCCGATTCCTCCAAACAGGGGAGCTTCCTGAGGAGCAGGAAGAAGCGGAAAAAGTAGCCCGTCGGTCTGCCATGTACCAGTTCGTCGATGACTTCCTGTACAGGAGGAGGCCGAACGGTGTGAAATTTAAGTGCATCCCCCAGGAGGAAGGACTGGAGCTGTTGGGGGAGATACATGGAGGTATATGTGGCTCCCACATAGGGTCGAGGGCCCTTGCCGGCAAGGCGTTCCGGCAAGGTTTCTTCTGGCCCACCGCCCTCCAGGATGCGACGACACTAGTAACCAAGTGTGAAGCGTGTCAGTTCCATTCAAAGAAGCTACATCAACCAGCTCAAGCCCTTCAAACAATCCCTCTATCCTGGCCATTCTCGTTCTGGGGGCTCGATATACTAGGCCCCTTCCCCCGTGTTGTCTGGGGCTTTGAGTACTTGTACGTTGCAATCGACAAGTTCACAAAGTGGCCGGAAGTCGAAGCAGTGAGAAAAGTGACAGCACAGTCAGCCGTCAAGTTCTTCAAGGGACTGGTCTACCGCTTTGGTGTGCCAAGCAGAATTATCACCAACAACAGCACGCAGTTCAGGAGCCACACCTTCATCCAGTATGTTCAAGACCTCGGCAGCAAGGTCTGTTTTGCTTCCGTGGCACACCCTGGAGCAATGGCCAAGAGGAGAGGGCGAATGCTGAAGTGTTGCGAGGCCTGAGAATGAAGACCTTTTACAAGCTGCACAAGAGCGGAAGGCGCTGGATTGATGAGTTGTCGGCGGTTCTTTGGTCGATCAGGACGACGCCAAATCGAGCCACCGGTCAGACACCCTTTGCCTTAGTATATGGGGTAGAGGCAATTCTCCCCATGGAACTCATATACGGGTCACCTCGAGTGCTCGCTTATGATGAGCTTGAGCAAGATCAGTTGCGGCAAGATGACGCAATGCTCCTTGAGGAAGATCGTCTTGAGCGGTCGTGAGAGCAGCACGCTACCAAAGAAGCCTTGTGCCGCTACCATAGCCGCAAGATTCATGCCCGAAGCTTTGAGGAAGGCGACCTTGTTCTTCGGCGCGTTCAGTCGGCCAAGAATACCAACAAGTTGACACCAAAGTGGGAAGGCCCTTATCGGGTAATACGAGTCACAAGGCCTGGCGTCGTCCGCCTGGAGACCGAAGATGTTGTCCCAGTGAGTAATTCCTGGAACATCGAGCATCTTCGCAAGTTTTACCCATAAGGCGCGGCTTGCCGGGCCCCCCGGCAAGCCACCTTTGTACAAGCTTTGCCGGCAAGGCATGTAACCCTCTGTACAAAGCAGGCGCAGACCCTGAGCATAAATAAACAAAGCGCTGGCGCCCTAAGTTATAGCATGCATGCTAGGTTGAGTCTCTTCCTCGGTTAGGGTTGATAGTGCTTAGCGGCGACTAACCCCTAGCCTAGAGGTCAGGTGTGCGTATTTTCTGTTTTCTTTGGTTCGCAGGGCACTTCTCTGAGCCACTTGGGAAAAGGAGAACGAACTGACGCTCCGACCCCGGCAAGGCAAGGCTGCTGGGGGCTGAAGATGCAAGGATCCAACCACGGCAAGCCAAGGTTGCCGGGGGCTGCGGATTCAGATAAGTTTTCCATCCCCCTGCTGTACGTTTCCATATGGAACTGGCACATGTGAAGCCTCATTTATGTCTTAAAACCACCGTACTCCCTTTTTCCCTGTGCCCGAGAGTTACTTCCTGGGTCGGAATTTGGTAGTAGTTGCGGTGGCGAAGAGATGAACGAGGAGCCTAACTCTACTTCGCCCCTGCCTCCGCCAAAAGCGCGAGAACGGTCGGCCGAAGAAGAGAAACGGCAAGGCCTGTTGCCGGGCGATAACGTTTATTATGAAAATAACAAGGATTCATCCTTGGCATGGGCCTCGCTCACGCACGAAGAACCCGGCAAGCACCCTTTTTCATTAAAAATGTCCCATACAGGTATAGTTCGTACGGAAAGAAAAACATGAGCAAGGGGGATTACAAGGTTTAAACTTAACAAGGCCCAAAAGCTTACAGATTAAAAAAGAGATGAGATGCACGTGATCCCTTTCTTGTCCCTCTCCTCAGGAGGCAGGTCAAGGAGGCGAAAGGGCAAAAGGGGCGCCTAGGTGAACTACGAGCAGCAGAAAGCACCAAGAGAACACCTCGGTGGCCGCCCATGGATGGGTCGGTGATGACGATGCCGGGAAAGGAGTTGGAAGACGAGGCGGCAGGTCACCGAACACGCGACGAAGGCATCGGTGTCTGTGTACTCTGAGTTGACGGCCTTGCCGCCCGCCCTCTTCCTCTTCAGCAGCCCCCCGACACCAGCCGCCCAAGGAGACGGCCCCGAGAAGTTCAAGGAGCTGGCCCCTCCCCCGGCAAAACTCCACCGGAGGAGCGGCCAGGTGCAGATGTTGCTGCTGCCGCACCCGCCCAGGCGCGGGGCGTCCGACGCCTAGTAGGACTCGTCCCCGTCGTCTGCCCTGCTGCCCTCCTCATCACTTTCGGTCGAGGAAGAGCTTCCATCGTCGGAATCTCCATCAGAGGAGCTCTCCACGCAGCACTTCAGGCGAGTTCCAAGATCCCCGAAGACCTTGACGAAGAGCAGGTCGTCCTCCATTAATTTTAAGTAGAGGACGATCCCCGCCGTCAGGCTGTGGATGTGAGCAAACGTCTTCCATCCACGACGGAGGTACAAGATCTGAGGAGCCGGGAAGTCGACGTCGACCCGCGTGCCCCCATTCCCACAGCCCCTCATGTGCAATGTGAGGGTCTGGAGCGGGTCACGCTCCATCTCCCGAGCAAACGGGGCGGGAAGACGAAGACGGCGACGCGGAGGCCGGCGCAGCCTGATAAAGAATTCGCGAGGCTGGTCTCCAACATGGCCCTCCATCAGGAAAGGCATCATTGGCGGGGGTGAGGCCGGTGCACTGCCCCGTCCTCCTCTTCCCCGGGCACCACGACCTCTGCCACGACCTCGCCCACAGCCTCGCCCCCTCCCCCTTCCCCTTGCGGTCGGCTCCGCCACCGCAGGCTCAGGAGGAGGAGGGACGCGCTGTCGAGCGGCGACCCTCGCCGCCACCATCGATGGACCAGGGTTCCCCTTCTCCATGGCAAACGAGAGGAAGAAGCAGAAGTAGGAGAAGATAGAAGAGTGTAGAGTGCCATTCCCACCCCCCCCCCCTTCCCTCTCCTTATAAAGGGGAGGTTCCGGGCTCGGCCGCCCCGCTCAGCCAATCCAGCCATCGGGGGCGCAGGGAATCGGGACTGACCCGCTGACTCAACCAGCGACGACCCGGTTTCCCGCCTCCACCGCTCGCCACCTGCATGAAGGACGCGTGGCAAGCGTGCAAGGTCGAAAGGACGGGTGAGTTCCCCGCCCCGGGATCATGGGGGCGTGGGCGCCTTAAAGACTGCGACCCGAGTCCATCCAGTAAATGAGCTGCACCTCCACGCCTCCCTCTTTTTACGGGGAAGGCGCGAGCCGCCTCTTTACCACGATGCGACGCATGCATGCAGGAACCGCCCCACGCATGCCGCCCACGTCACACGCACCCCTCCATGTCGCGCATTCAACGCGGGTCGTGGGGAAGCGCAGCAGATGAAAAATTACCGCGGTAAAACCCGCCCCTCCTGCCCGCGCACCGTTTTGGGCCTGGCCCAACAACGTGTCATGCTTATGTGTGGTCCAGGCCCGGGGGCTCCTGTCGGTGTACAAAAGAAAAGGCGCACCTTTGTACCCCTTTACCTGTGCACGGATAGTCGAAGCCACGCCCACGGCCGCACAAAGCAGAACAGGAGAGGTGAACCAATGTAAAACCAAAGCCCAAGACAGCCAGAGCAACGCCAAGGCCGAGATCCCAAAAGAGAAGAGAGACGGAGCAGGTTCCCCCGGCAGGACCCTTTGTCAGGCAGCCTCATGACCCGCAAGGCCCTTGTCGGGCGGCTCAAATCAACACCAGCAGGCGCACCACCCTTGAGCCCACGGTCTCCAACACCATCAACCACGTTGGGCCAGGGCTCGGGAGGCACCTCCATGGCGACATGCAGATCTTTGTGAAGACAAGGAATATTCCAGATCAAATGAGGATTAAAAGACAATGATCCTCGGCAAGATCCGTGCCGAGGAGAGCCACAAGGGCCCTAGCAAGATCCTTGTGGGGTACGATAGCACAGCACGGCGAGGCCCTTGCCGGGCCACTCGGCGAGGCCCTCACCAAGGGCGCCAGCAAGGCCACTTCTAGGCCCGCACCAGCCAAATCTCCACCACCGTTCGCATGCAGCTGCCAGGCCAACCAGCTGGGCAGGCACCTGCGTGGCAACATGCAGCTCCCAAGCCAACTTAGCAAGCACCTGCGTTGCGGCATGCAGATCTTCGTGAAGACTTTGCCACCACGCCACCTCAGCTGCCTGCCTGCCTACATGGCGCCGCATGAATCGCTGGCCAAGGCGCGTGTCGAAGCAAGGAGGAGCGGCGACGGACGGGACGAGCCTCGTACCCGTCCCCAATAAAGCAAGGGGACACCTAAGCGATGCATTAAATGTGTCTTGTCCTGTAATACGAGTGATAAGCTCGTAGCACTATACGCCTTTCCACCTCCTGTGTGCCACTGTGGCAGCCCCTTTCGGGAGGCCCATGGCGTACAGGAGAAGGATTCGGCTCTTTGGAACGACCCAGCCACCGTAGCTAGTTGGAAGGCTCAAGAGCACTCAATACATCCACCAAAGCAGGACTAGGGTTTTACGCATCCTCGCGGCCCGAACCTGGGTAAACGATCCTTGTGCTGATTACTAATCCTGCTCTTCTTGCAACCCTGCGCCCCGGCAACCGTAGTAGGGATTCTTGTGATCCCATAGGTGTCTTTTCCCACCGACAAGGAGTCTTGAAATGGTCGAGACATAAAGATCGATATATTGCATGACTATGTTTGGACTTCGGAAGGGTTCCGAGAGAGTTTGGACGAATACCAGAGTACCGGGGGGTTACCGGAACCCCCCGAGGAGTGTAGTGGGCCTCATGGGCCTTGGTGGAGAGAGGAAGGGGCAACCAGGGCAGGCCGCGCGCCCCCTCCCCCTCTAGTCCGAATTGGACAAGGAAGGTGGAGGCGGCTCCCCCCTTTTTCCTTCCCCCTCTCTCCTCCTTCCTTCCCTCCTACTCCTACTCTTGGAAGGGGTGGAATCCTACTCCCGGTGGGAGTAGGACTCCCCTTGGGGCACGCCTAGGAGGCCGGACTCCTCCCCCTCCTCCACTCCTTTATATACGGGGGAGGGGGCACCCCATAGACACACAAGTTGATCATTGATCTCTTAGCCGTGTGCGGTGTCCCCCTCCACCATAATCCTCCTCGGTCATATCGTAGCGGTGCTTAGGTGAAGCCCTGCATCGGTAGCTTCATCATCACCGTCATCACGCCGTCGTGCTGATGGAACTCTCCCTCGAAGCTCTACTGGATGTGAGTTCATGGGATGTCACTGAGCTGAACGTGTGCAGATCGCGGAGGTGTCGTATGTTCGGTACTAGGATCGGTCGATCATGAAGACGTACAACTACATCAACCGTGTTGTCATAACGCTTCCACTTTAGGTCTACGAGGGTACGTGGACAACACTCTCCCCTCTCGTTGCTATGCATCACCAAGATCTTGCGTGTGCGTAGGAATTTTTTTGAAATTACTACGTTCCCCAACAGTGGCATCCGAGCCAGGTTTATGCGTAGATGTTCTATGCACGAGTAGAACACAAGTGAGTTGTGGGCGATACTAGTCATACTGCTTACCAGCATGTCATACTTTTATTTGGCGGTATTGTTGGATGAAGCGGCCCGGACCAACATTACGCGTACGCTTACGCGAGACTGGTTCTACCGACGTGCTTCGCACACATGTGGCTGGCGGGTGTCAGTTTCTCCAACTTTAGTTGAATCGGGTGTGGCTATGCCCGGTCCTTGTGAAGGTTAAAATAGCACATACTTGACGAAATATCATTGTGGTTTTTATGTGTAGGTAAGAACGGTTCTTGCTCAGCCCGTAGCAGCCACGTAAAACTTGCAACAACAAAGTAGAGGATGTCTAACTTGTTTTTGCAGGGCAGGTTGTGATGTGATATGGTCAAGACATGATGCTAAATTTTATTGTATGAGATGATCATGTTTTGTAACAAATTTATCGGCAACTGGCAGGAGCCATATGGTTGTCGCTTTATTGTGTGAAATGCAATCGCCATGTAATTGCTTTACTTTATCACTAAGCGGTAGCGATAGTCGTAGAAGCAATAGTTGGCGAGACGACAACGATGCTACGATGGAGATCAAGGTGTCGCGCCGGTGACGATGGTGATCATGACGGTGCTTTGGAGATGGAGATCAAAGGCACAAGATGATGATGGCCATATCATATCACTTATCACTTATATTGGTTGCATGTGATGTTTACTTTTATGCATCTTATTTTGCTTAGTACGGCGGTAGCATTATAAGATGATCTCTCACTAAATTTCAAGGTACAAGTGTTCTCCCTGAGTATGCACCATTGCGAAAGTTCGTCGTGCTGAGACACCACGTGATGATCGGGTGTGATAAGCTCTACCTTCACATACAATGGGTGCAAGCCAGTTTTGCACACGCAGAATACTCGGGTTTGTAAGTGCATCTAGTGCCCCTTAGTGATTTTGGTGTATTGAAGACTTATAGGTTAAGGGACTAATGTGTTTGTGAGTGTACACAGGTCTATAAGTCTATGAGGAGTTTGATATTTACATAGAAAGTCGACCCCTAAAAATGAAGTTCTTCAACTGAAGACTTTGATATTCTGAAGACTTTCTGAAGACTTTGAAAGTGAAGAAATTGGTGTGACCTTGAAGACTTGGTATTCATTTGAGGAACATGAAGCGTGAAGACTTTTGTTTTTGTAGTTTCGTTTTCTCTTTCTTGAGTCATAGGAAACACCGCATCGTTAAAGGGGGTCGAGGAAATACTAAGGAAAAATTTCCATGTGATGCTCAACTCAAAATCCTACACCTACCAATCCCTTCGAGTGAAGCCTTTGGAAATCTCATACGATTCAGTCAACTTCTTCAAAGGATGTAGACGAAGTTCTTCCGGTCGCCGAGGAATTTTTTCTCGACCGAGGAGTTAGGAATTCGCCAAAGGCGGATTGCCTACGATGAGGAACATGATAGCCCCGAGGAATTTGAGATTCAAATTTCCGACCGTTCTTTGTCTTCTTGGCACTGTCCCAAAATATCTTATCCACCTAACGGTCATATCATTGAAGGGCATTTATGTCTTATCATGTCGGGCTGCTCCCTAGGCTATAAATAGCCGCCCCTACAACCACTAGCTGGTTGGCTGCTCCGAGAGAAACTTGACACTTGTCATTTGAGAGCAACCCATCCTCACGAGGACTTTGAGCGAAAATCATCGGTGAGGAAAACCCAAAACCAAACCCTACAAACCCAAAGTGATTGAGCATCATCAAGAGATTGATCCTGCGTGGATCCGATGCTTGTTACCTTTGAAGACTGTGCTTCTTCCAGACGGTTAGGCGTCATGGTCTAGAGCATCCAAGAGGAATTGTGGATCGCCGAGTGACCAAGTCTGTGAAGGTTTGGAAGTCGCTCAAGACTTACCATGAGTGATCGGACGAGGTCTGTGACCTTAGTTCAAGGAGAATACGGTGAGGACTTGGTGTCATGAGTTGCGTGCTCAGCGACCGGGTGTCCGGACTGTGTGTCCTCGAGTTTAAATACTCACCGCTCCAACCAAACGTATAACCGAGACGGCAGTTGGAACTGGTCTACCAAATCATTGTCTTCACCAACCTTATTGGTTCTATTTCCTCAACCCTCTCATTTCCTCATAAGCGTGTTGAGTGTTCATTCATATTTGTGTTTGAAGACTTTGATCAAGACTTTCTCAATTTCCTCAGTTCAATTTCTTCACCGCTTTGTCTTCATCTTGTGCTATCATGTGTTTACGCTTCATGTACTCTTTGATTGTCTTCATTTCATCATGATGACCATGCCCGCATTCTCTTATGCTTACTTCGAGTACTTATTCCGCAAGTAGTTCTTCGCTAAGGAATTTCCTCACCGCAAATTCCTCGATGAAGAATTCATAAAATCGCCTATTCACCCCCCTCTAGTCGATATAACGCACTTTGAATTGGTATCAGAGCAAGGTACTCCCTTGTTCTGTGTGATTTTGGTTTAACCACCTGGAGTTTTAGTTATGTCGACCGCAGGTATGATCAAGGTCTCAGCAGGGTGTCCTACCTTTGATGGGACGGACTACCCCTACTGGAAGAACAAGATGCGAATGCATCTTGAGGCAATTGACAACGATCTCTGGTATGTTGTGGAAAATGGTGTTCCCTCAGTCACACCTTCTCTGAATGTTGCCGATGTGAAGAGATTCAAGCAACTCGATTCTCAAGCGAAGAATATCATATGTGGCCATCTGAGCAAAGGACAATATGGAAGAGTAAGTGCTTTTGAAACTGCCAAGCTCATCTGGGACAGGCTGTCCAAAGTAAATGAAGGAGTCTCAACTCAGCGTGACTCTCGAGTTGATGTTCTTCGCAATCTCTTCAACCGCTTCAAAAGACTCGACAACGAAAATGTTCAACAAACCTTCGATCGCCTCACTGACATCTCAAATGAGCTTCAGCGCTTGGTGCCACCGACATCACCGACCATGAGGTGGTGAAGAAATTGTTGAGATCGCTTGATTCCTCATTTGATACTCTAGCACCGATGATACAAGAGCGTCTGACTACAAGTCACTTGATCCAAATTGATATCCTCGAGAGGCTAAATACTCATGAGTTCCAAATTGTCAAAAGAGAGATCTCTATGGTTCTAGCTATGGAAAACACGTGCCACGAAGGCCAAGGCTGTGTCTGAATCTGAGTGTGAAGACTCTGGTAGTAGCCTTGGAGATCCTGAAGAATTGATCCAGGAGCTAACACTGCTCGTGAAGAAATTCCATAAGTTCTCAAGACGTGGTCGCTTTGGAAAATCCTCAAGAAGCAGTGATTCCTCATCCAGTGACTATAATAGAAGACTTTGCCACAAATGCAAGAAACCTGGTCACTACATCCAAGATTGTCCTCAGTGGGAAAAGGAATTAAATAAGAAGAAATACAAGGATTACAGTTCTGATGACGCTAAGAAGAAGAAGAAATCGTCGAAATCTTCATCATCAAAATCCTCAAAGCCCTCTTCTCACAAGAAAAGCAGCTCCAAGAAGGCTCGGGCATTCATTGGCAAGGAAATGGACTCAAGCTGAATCTGAGGAACATGAGGAAGAGGAGGCATCAAGAATCTGAGTCCAGTGTGGCGAGTCTAGCTCTCGCCATCGCTTTCATCAAGAAGTCCATCTTCAACTCAAGAAAATGACCTCACCAACAAAGTCGATGAAGATAGTGATGACTACGCCCCACCTATTGCTTCATGGCAAAGGGTGCCAAGGTACTCAAATATACCTCCTCCGAATCTAGTGAAAATGAATCGATGAAGATCTAAAGCCCGATTACTCAAAACTTGCTAAGATTGCTGTAAAACAACAAAGGGCTTTTGAAAAGGTTCAAAACATGCTAGATAAAAGTGATGATATGTTAGGTGAAGAAATGGATCGCACTAAAGCCCTCGATCGAAAATATTCAGAGACTTGGTCTAGGTTTGACAGCCTTTCAAGGTCATCATAACACTCTCTTGTGCGATCATGAGAAACTTTCTTATGAATTTCTTCAAAGAAAGCAAGATCTTGAGAAGCTAAGAGTGAGTTATGAAGATCTTCGAAGGAGCGCGATTCATTACTTGCTCAACAAATCAGCGCTTCTCGTGAAGAATTTGTTCCTCCATGCTTAAAGTGCATTGAACGTGAATCGCTTAATTCTTCACCGAATGTTCAAATGCTTCAACTGTTACAAATTCTGCACCTGCCTCTGCTATCACTAATTCCTCATCTGAGGACATTGCTAGTATCACTGACGATCCAGGGTTGAAGGAATTGTACATGACAGGCATGTACAAAAGCCTCAAAGGGCATCAGACTCTTTGTGATGTGCTTAAAAAGCAGATCCTCAACAGGAACCCTAGGAAAGAGGGTATTGCCTTTGAGAGGAAACTCAATGCTGATGGAACATATTGGAAGCCTGAGCAGTATCCCAAAACCTCATGGGTTGCTGCAAAGGGACCTCGAGTTGATCCATCTAACTTATCTGTTTTTACATGCGAATCTCCTCACTCTTCTGATGAGTCATTTGACTCCAACTATAAACTGTTCAAAAATCAGAATGGTGAAGTATTTGCTAGATATGTTGGCACTAACTGCAGGGACGGTTCCCCTATGAAGAAAATCTGGGTTCCCAAGAAGTGCCTTGAAAGTCTTCAGGTGAATGTCCTCATGACACCACCTGTGAAGAATAGGAACCCCAGATCAAACTCTTCATATGGACCAAATTCTTCATATGGATCCAAGTCCTCATACGGACCAAATTCCTCACGTGGATCAAATTCCTCAAAAGGATCAAAGTCCTCATATGATTATCATCGTGCTAACAACTCTGCTTTCGCAGGTAGAGCTAAGGGCTATGAATATGTGCATTATTCTTCAAACCAATATGCTCATAAGTCCTCGAAGAATTTCTCTGCTTATTCATATGCTTACCCTAACCCCTCTTATGTGAAACGAAATGGATTGGCCTCTATGCCACCGTTCTCATAGGGTGCTCGCAGAGTGATGAACTCTTTGCCACCCCTTCAGATGTGGGTGGTAAAGAAAAAGAACTAACCTCTTCTGCAGGGTCAGGTCTCCAGACGTGCTTTAAACGTCTGAAGAATTTGCTGGGGGCCTGACAAAAATGCCTGAAAGGACGCAGGCTAATCATAATGAAATGACCTTTCATTTCACACGTCCTCATACTGCTTATCTATTATACTGCCTGATGAAATTCATCTGATGATCTTGATATCATATTCTTCACTGATGAAGTATATGAGATCGTAAGTTGCACTAATTCATCTGCAGGATGATCAACCCAAAGCCACTGAGTGGGTTCTCGATAGTGGATGTACAAATCACATGACTGGTGACAAGAATCTATTGATGGATGCTCCCTTATCACCGTCACATCTGAAGCATATTATCTTTGCTGACAAAGGCAAAAGTCATGTATTGGGTCTTGGTAAGGTTGCGATCTCTAAGGACATACACATGGACAAAGTCATGCTTGTTGAGTCCTTAGGATACAACCTCATGTCAGTCTCAATGCTTTGCGATCTTGATATGGTTGTTATCTTTGGCAAGTATCGTTGTGTTGTGATTATGGAAGCTGACAATTCCAAAGTCTTCGAAGGCTTTAGGAGAGGAGACTTGTATATTGTTGATTTCTCCACAGGACCACAACCAGCCGTGTGTCTACTTGCGAAAGCTTGGAAAGTGGCTATGGCATCGGCGACTTGGTCACGCAGGCATGAGGAATTTGCACACGCTTGCAAAGAAGAAGCATGTCATTGGCATTGAGAATGTCAAATTCCTCAAGGATCACTTGTGTGGAGCTTGTGAAGCTGGAAAAATGACCAAGGCCAAGCATCCAGCGAAGACTATCATGACCACTACTCGTGCCTTCGAATTGCTTCACATGGACCTCTTTGGTCCAAATCATTACTCAGCAGTCACTAATGATGCATCTCTATATGGCTTTGTTGTTGTTGATGATTACTCTCGTTACACATGGGTACACATTGTTACTTACAAAAATGAAGTACACATTGTTACTTACAAAAACGATTTTCCTCGAGGGCTTCAACTAACTTTGGTGTGAAGATCAGACACATCAGGAGTGACAATGGAACTGAGTTCAAGAATTCCGGTCTTGATGCCTATCTTGATGAACTTGGTATTACTCATGAGTTATCTGCTCCCTATACTCCTCAAAGAAATGGCGCCGTGGAGCGCAAGAATGTAACTCTTGTTGAGATGGCTCGCACTATGCTTGATGAATACAAAACGCCTAGTCGTTTTTGGATTGATGCAATTGATACCACGTGCCACATCATCAATAGAGTATATCTTCACAAATTCTTCAAGAAGACTGCCTATGAACTCCTCAACGACAAGAAACCCAATGTGAGTTATTTCAAAGTCTTGATTGCTAAATGCTGGATTAGAGATCCTCATCACAATTCTAAATTTGCACCGAAAGCACATGAAGGTTTTATGCTTGGTTACGGAAAGGACTCGCACACCTACATAGTCTTCAACATCGCTCTTCACAAGATTGTTGACACTGTAGATGTGCGGTTCGATGAGACTAATGGCTCGCAAAGAGAGCACCTACCTTCTGTGTTAGATGATAAAGCACCAGAGGAATCCATCAAGTTCAAGGCAACTGAGGATGTCATTCCTACTGAAGAATCTGTTGAAGAATTCATTCCTGTACGCGAAGAATGTCGAGCTGATGCACGTGAAGATAATGCGGAAGACAATGGTGCTGAGGAAAATGATCAAATTCCTCGACGACAACCAGCTCATCCTCGCGTTGCAAAAGAAGTGCAAGTTGACAAGATCATCGATGACATTGAAGCGCCAGGTCCTCTCACATGCTCAAAAGCTTCACATTTATCTAACTCTATGCTTTTGTCTCTATCACAAAGCCCACTAAGGTAGATGAAGCATTTCTGGAGCCTGAGTGGATTCAGGCCATGCAAGAAGAATTACATCAGTTCGAGCTCAACAATGTCTGGGAACTGGTCAAACGTCCAGATCCTCGCAAGCATAATATCATTGGCACAAAGTGGATCTACGCAACAAGCAAGATTAAAATGGCCTTGTGGTGAGGAATAAGGCACGACTTGTAGCTCAAGGCTACACACAGGTTGAAGGAATTGATTTCGATGAAACTTTTGCACTTGTTGCTAGACTTGAGTCTATTCGCATATTACTTGCCTATGCTAACCATCACAATATCACTTTATATCAAATGGATGTGAAAAGTACATTCCTCAATGGTAAGCTTGAGGAAGAAGTATATGTTGCTCAACCCCCAAGTTTTGAAGATCCAAAGAATCCTGACAAAGTCTTCAGACTCAACAAGGCCCTCTATGGTCTCAAACAAGCCCCACCGGCGTGGTATGATACATTGAAGGAATTCTTCGTGAAGAATGGCTTCACACCCGGTTCACTCGACCCTACTCTCTTTACTAAATCATATGATGGTGAACTGTTTGTGTGCCAAATATATGTTGATGATATTATCTTTAGCTGTCTTGACCAACGTTATAGTGATGAATTTGCCTATATGATGAGTGAAGAATATCAAATGTCTATGATGGGAGAGTTGAAATTCTTCTTAGGTCTTCAAATTCACAACAACACAATGGCATATTCATATCTCAGGAGAAATACCTCAAAGATGTCCTGAAGAAATTCGGCATGCAAGATTGCAAAGGCGTCAAAATTCCTATGCCCACAAATGGCCATCTACGCACTGATGAAAATGGTATTGACTTTGATCACAAGGTATACCGCTCCATGATTGGTTCTTTATTGTACTTATGTGCATCTAGGCCAGATATAATGCTTAGTGTTTGCATGTGTGCCCGATTTCAAGCTACACCGAAGGAGTCACACCATAAGGCTGTGAAGCATATTCTTCGATATCTAGCTCACACACCAACACTAGGATTATGGTACCCCAAGGGCTCTACTTTTGATCTCATTGGATATTCGACTCGACTATGCAGGTGATCGTGTGGACCGCAAGTCAACATCTGGTACTTGTCATTTCCTGACGATCTTTGTTCTGTTGGTCCTCGAAGAAACAGTAACTGTATCACCGCTTCATCTGCGGAAGCTGAATACATTGCTGCTGGCTCTTGTTGTGCTCAATTGTTGTGGATGAAGCAAACTCTCAAGGACTACGGCATCAACATGAAGAATGTGCCTCTCTACTGTGAAAATGGGAGTGCCATCAAGATTGCTCACAACCCAGCCAAAGACTTTCGAAGACAAAGCAGATTCAAATTCGTCATCATTTTCTTCGTGATCATGTGTTGAAGGGCGACATCTCCATCGTAAAGCATGTGAAGATCAAGAACAGCTAGCCGATATCTTCACTAAGCCCTTGGATGAGAAGAGATTTAGCAAGTTGCGTGTGAGCTAAATATCTTAGAATCTTCTAATGTTCTTTGAAAAGGACACACATCCACGACACTTATGCAAAATTGATGACTTAGATATGCAACACATGAAGAAACGTTTTCTTCAATCAATGAAGAATAACACTCTAAGTGTGAAGAAATTAATGAAGAATTTGATTCTCGTAACCCTCGACAATTGTAATGCGGTGTCTGAAATCATCATTCTTATACGGTGGGTCACGCCACCACCAAAGTTGAAAATCTTCAATTTGAGTTTTTCCTCGCTTTTGAAATTCTTCGCTTTTTCAAATTCTTCAACTTTTCAAAATCTTCACTGCTTCCGCTGCTTTTTCTTCATTGGCTATATATATATATATATATATATATATATATATATATATATATATATATGGGTTTATGTCCTCTACAGCATTCACTTATGGCTATTTCTTCAAGTCGTTTTTTTTGCTAAGTGAATGTGATCGGACCCTTCCCCCTCTATGCTATACTCAACCCAATCTATTCACAAATTCTTCATGTGCGTTCTATTTGAAACTCGCTCAAAATCTTCACTGTGTCCTTGTCAGCTGAAGAAATTGCGAACGGAACTTTAAAACTGATTTTATCCAAACTCTCGGTTTTGCCGCTCAAACCGTTCAGCATCCCACTATGGATTTATCTATTCACCCACGATCTAACACGATCTCCATTTTTCAGTACGTGGGTGACACATGTCAAGCGAATGAGAAGGGTCAGGGGCACGTTCGTCCCGAATCGTCGGGCAAACAGTTTTTCACCATGGCTATATATACCCCCACTCCCCTTCCTCACTTCCTTTACTCCGCTCGACCGCTCTCTCTCTCGCTCGAGCTTCTCAAACCCTATCGTCGCCGCTACTCCATCGTCGCCGGTGAGGAAGAGCTTCACTGCCTCGACCTCGTCGCGCGGTGCCGCAGGACTGTTCCTAGCCTCGAGGAGTGAATCCGAGAGGCGTGACTAGCTCGATGGAGTGAGTACTTGAAGGAAAGAGCAGCTGTGAAAAGCAGAAAAACCATCAAAAAATGACGACGACGTACTCGCGCCGACCGCGGAAATCTTCACTCCGCCGCCGCCGTAGCTGTCTTCCTCCACCCAGTTAGGGCGTGGAAGATCTGAACTGACGAACTTCCCATCTGTTCTTCTTAGTTCGTCGTGTTCTTCACTTCGGGTAATTAAAAGTTACTTTTATTACTCGCTTTGATTCTCAAACCTTCACGAAAATCTTCAAAGGTGTTTATTCTTCAAATCTTCACACATATGAACACCTCAAATAAAATATGCTCTTGATTCGTTTCTCTAAGCAATGATTTTCTTCAAGATTCCTCAATTGTGTGGACCCTCGATCTATACAACTCTGGAACCTAAGACAAAGATCGCTTAGAGAAATTCTTCAAGGCTCATCTGGTCAAATTCCTCAAACTAGTTCTTTTTGAAAACCTTCCGAGAACGCATATGACCTCTCCAAATTCCTCGCAACTATACTCTGTTCACGGTACTCATGTCATTGCTGAATCACTAGGTTCTCATCAACTTAACTCATTTGCGGCATTCCTCGAAGAAAAGTTGCATACTTCTTCAGAGAATTGCTTGTTCAAATTCCTCACCAAGAATATGGCGAAGGAAAGAAGCCACGAAAGGAGGAAAGAGGCCTGAGGTCATGACTGCGCTTTGAAATCCCCGAGGAAATATATGTTGATTATTGCACACTGATGAAGCCGAGTTCGCAAAGAAAACAAAAATCAGCGCAAGGTGCGCATTCAAAGGATTGAACGGAGATGGGCAAGGGAATGGAGGGAGTACAGATATGTAACTCCAAAGTACATGAAGAAATTCGCACTCAATCCTCCATGCCCAAGAGCTCCATTGGCACCTGGTCAAGAAGTCGACCCCACCAAAGATCAAGCGTGGTGAGGACTTTCTGAAGAATGGGCCAAGCGCCAAGCCAAATTGGCAAGACAAGCCAACGAGGCGGTGAGGAAATTCAATGAGGACTCACATCGCTGCTGCCACTAAGGCCTCTGTCAAGCCAAGAAAATCTATGGCAAAGAAGCCCGCACACAAGCCAAGTGCTTCACCAACAGTGCCCTCACGGCCAAGTTCCTCAGCTGTGCCCTCACGGCCAATTCCTCATGCTGCTCCTGCTCCTCCCAAGTCCTCAGCTGCACCTACAAAATCCTCAGCAGCTCCTCCCAAGTCCTCAGCAGTTCTGACAAAGTCCTCAGCACCTGTGCATCTGGCCATGTGCCAAAGGACTGCAGGCTTCTCCATTGCATCTGGCGTTTCAGCAAGTTCCTCAGCTGCACCAAAGTCTTCATCTGGCCCAACTCGTCAAGACTAAGGCCACAGCTGGACGAGGTCCTCGGCCAAGTCCCAAGAAGAAACAGGTCGCCTTCCAAGTGCCACCTGAAGATGATGAGGCTGATGATGATGAACTTGCGGAAATTATCAAAGATCGCCAAGAAAGGGCCGCTAGAGTCAAAGGCACATATGTGCCACTTCTGTTGGATCCGAGGAAAATCCTCGATTACATTGATCTCTCGCACAAGGATCCAAACACCCCTATGCCTGATTTTCATCTGACCCTTGGACAAAGTCACATGCTGACCCATTTCATCACTGAAGAGAAATGGAAGTTTGAAAAGGCAAGAGAGATAAAGAAAGCTCAATACGTAAAGGAGAAGTTCTGAAGAAAAACATTGTCGAATGACACGAGGAACTTCTCAAGGTCCAGATCGAAATCCAAGCCCTCAAAGAAAACTTTGATGCTTATTATGCCGATTGGCAAGGAGCCAAAGTCGATTCACAACCTCAAGAAGAAATTCACCAATGTTGCTGCTAACGCAACAAGAAATTCCTCAGTGGAGCCTCACCAAAGCAGACTGAAGAACATGCTAGCACCAATCGATGAAGTTCAGGTCTTTGAAGAAAATGCTAGTTCGAGGGCTGATGATCCCATTCCACCAACCGAAGAAATTGCCAGGGCATCCACTAGTGGTGTGCCTGAAGAAACTGAACAAGTCAGGGCAACTGCATCAGTTGCACCTGAGGAAAATCAACCAGATTCCTCAGCTCCTCCCGCGCCAACACCAACTCCAATTCTTCCATCTGCCTCTGATGTGAAGAAGACCAAGGCTGCAGAACGAGCTGCAGTGAAGAAATGGAAAGCATCAGCTGCGTCAAATTCTTCGGCTGCGAAGAAAATGAAGCCAATGACCAGCTCTTTTGAAAATCCTATTGATGTTGTTCCAATTTCCTCAATTCCATCAAAGGACCTTGTTCCTTTTGGTGAAGATTATGAGATCCCAAGCGGATCTGATGAAGAAGATCATTCTGCCGCTTCACAGAGCAGATTGATGAAGAAATTGAAGTGGAAGCAATCCCTTCAACCCCAATCATTTCCTCGCCTATGCCTCGGTTCACAAATGAAGAGGCCGGTGTTGAGGAAATTGAAGATGATGTGGATATTGGAAGCACAACGCCAGTGATGAACGATGACTTTTGGGAAAGTCAGCATCCAAATTCTCCACTCTTCACCCCAATCCAACAGATTCCTCAATCCCCTGCTCCAACAGTTCAAATGGGCTCTGAAGAAACTCATCCCACTTCGTCTGTCCATGAAGAAATTCCATCCACTAGCGCCGATGAACTGCTGCTGCCGATCCTCGATCGCACTTGTAGAGGAACAAGAAATTCCTCACTGAAGAACACGAGATTGCGATTCCAGAGGTCGTGATGCAACTCATCGACACTCCACCGCCAAAGCCAAAGAATCCCTTCTCAACAAAGCAAAAGTTCAAGGCTGAAGATTTCTTCAATGAGCATGTATTCTTCATCGACATAATCCATATGATTCTCGCTCAGATAAGGAAGAGGCATTTCGGACTGCCAGTCAAGCCAATTTCTATTCCTCAGTGCTCTTCAACAAAGACAAAGTCTTCGATCATGCACATATTCCTCATGTGGACATGTAGTCTCTGCCAGGCTTTGAGCCACCCTCGGTGTTCTTCACGACGCAAGACTTCAATTTCAGACCGACATCCGTGATTGGAATAAAGAACTTATTCTTCAATTCTATGCAATGTTGCACATCACCGGAGACATCAAGACGTGAACTCATGGGTGTTAGACTGGATGTCCGAAAATACTCACTACAAGGCACCAAAGAATCGAATTGCTTCGTGCCCTACCACTCGATCCTCCACTTGATGGTGCTCGTTGTATCTACAACGAACTCGAGCTTTCAAATCACTATATGCAAGTGCTGATGAAGCCTTTGAAGCCATGGCAGGCCCCAAGAACCAAATTCCTCGTCAAGGAATTATTGTATGTGCCTCGGACTGTCTATCGGATTCTGACGAAGACAATGAGTCCTATCAAAGGCCACGACTCAAATGATGAAGAAGTCGAAGAATATGCTTTTCAACATCATTCATGGCGTTCCCGTAAACTTCCATGATTTCTTCATGAGGACTCTGGCGAACATTGCTATGTCACCATTTGAGCTGAAGCCTTATGCGCCTTGGATAATGAGATTCATCAGGACAAGGTCTTCACTCAATTACAAGGCTGATACTCAACCACCGCAGCTACTTGCCCCGATTGAAGTCCTCAAATGACATTTACCTCACCGATGACAAGGGCAAGGCAAGCTGCTTGTGATCGATGGAGGCATTCGTCCATTGGATGGACAGTTTCGCAAAGCTGCATCCTACTCCACCAATGATGACTCGCCACACACATGACTCGCCAAGAAATACCTTAGTCAAGAAAAGTCCTCAAGCCACAAAGCACCTGTGGTGATGACTAATCGTGAGTTACTCATCGCCTTTCATCGGAAGGTTGATCGCAATCATAAATGGGTCAAGCGTCGCTTTGGTTCAATTCTTCACAACATGACCTCAACACACAATGTAGTGAAGAAAACCACTACTACCTCCATGAAACCTTCAAACGCACTTTTGGCCCGTTTCTTTCAAATGTCTACAAAGACGGAAGGATCGACGACAATGGGTCTCAAGGAAGAATTTGACCGGTCCGCACCTCCTCCGAAGAAATACAAGAAGGTCAAAGTTCCTTCCTTGGTGGCTAGCTCCTATTCTTCATCACGAGACACCGATGAAAATGAAGACTTGGACGACATCGCTGCAGGCCCCGCTACAACAACCGACCCAAACAACACCGGGCGCTCCTTCCTCAACTTGAAATTCTTGAGGCGTTAGTCCTCGCCGATCCTTTTGGTCATTCGATGACAAAGGGGGAGAAATTTGAGTTAGTCTTCAAGCGGGTCTATTTTAATGCCCATATACAACGCATTTTTTTGTTAAGTTACAACTCTCGTTCTTCTGAAACTTTTATTGGATCGAGTTGTAATCTTAAAACCGATGGTGCTCTGATACTCTTGATGCACTGAGCTCTGATTCTCTTGAGCTCTGATACTCTTGATGCGTTATTTTGCATGCTTACTCCTCATTAATGTTATCGCACGCATGCTGAATTTCATCAAGCACCATATTTCATCATGCATTTCAAATTCTTCATATTATATGTCAAATGCGTGTATGAATTACAAGATATAGGGGGAGATGTCCATGATTCAACTCTTCAAATGTGCATTGCCTCAAAAGCAAAGTCCTCTCTATGAACAGCTTCGTGGGGAGTTCTTCTATATCTTGCAATCAAATTCCTCAATATCAGTATTTACACTTCATATGTTTATCCTCGTTGAAAACTTAACCTATATTGTCATCAATCACCAAAAGGGGAGATTGTAAGTGCATCTAGTGCCCTTAGTGATTTTGGTGTATTGAAGACTTATAGGTTAAGGGACTAATGTGTTTGTGAGTGTACACAGGTCTATAAGTCTATGAGGAGTTTGATATTTACAGAGAAAGTCGACCCTAAAAATGAAGTTCTTCAATCAAGACTTTGATATTCTCAAGACTTTCTCAAGACTTTGAAAGTGAAGAAATTGGTGTGACCTTGAAGACTTGGTATTCATTTGAGGAACATGAAGCGTGAAGACTTTTGTTTTTGTAGTTTCGCTTTTCTCTTTCTTGAGTCATAGGAAACACCGTCATTGTTAAAGGGGGTCGAGGAAATACTAAGGAAAAATTTCCATGTGATGCTCAACTCAAAATCCTACACCTACCAATCCCTTCGAGTGAAGCCTTTGGAAATCTCATACGATTCAGTCAACTTCTTCAAAGGATGAGACGAAGTTCTTCCAGTCACGAGGACTTTGTTCTGACGGAGGAGTTAGGAAGTCGCTAGGGCGGAGTGCCTACACAGTGAGGAACATGATAGCCCCGAGGAATTTGAGATTCAAATTTCCGACCGTTGTTGTCTTGCTTGGCCACTGTCCCAAAATATCTTATCCACCTAACGGTCATATCATTGAAGGGCATTTATGTCTTATCATGTCGGGCTGCTCCCTAGGCTATAAATAGCCGCCCCTACAACCACTAGCTGGTTGGCTGCCCGAGAGAAACTTGACACTTGTCATTTGAGAGCAACCCATCCTCCGAGGACTTTGAGCGAAAATCATCGAGTGAGGAAAAACCCAAAACCAAACCCTACAAACCCAAAGTGATTGAGCATCATCAAGAGATTGATCCTGCGTGGATCCGACGCTTGTTACCTTTGAAGACTGTGCTTCTTCCAGACGGTTAGGCGTCATGGTCTAGAGCATCCAAGAGGAATTGTGGATCGCCGAGTGACCAAGTCTGTGAAGGTTTGGAAGTCATCAAGACTTACCACGAGTGATTGGACGAGGTCTGTGTGACCTTAGTTCAAGGAGAATATGGTGAGGACTTGGTGTCCCGAGCTGCGTGCTCAGCCGATCGGGTGTCCGGGACTGTGTGTCCTCGAGTTTAAATTCTCAGCCGCTCCAACCAGACATACAACTGAGACAGCAGTTGGAACTGGTCTACCAAATCATTGTCTTCACCAACCTTACTGGTTCTATTTCATCAACCCTCTCATTTCCTCATAACTGTGTTGAGTGTTCATTCATATCTGTGTTTGAAGACTTTGACTGAAGACTTTCTCAATTTCCTCAGTTCAATTTCTTCAGTCTGTTTGTCTTCATCTTGTGCTATCCTGTGTTTATGCTTTCTATACTCTTTGATTGTCTTCATTTCATCATGATGACCATGCCCGCATTCTCTTATGCTTACTTCTAAGTACTTATTCCGCTGCAAGTAGTTCTTCGCTAAGGAATTTCCTCACCGGCAAATTCCTCAGTGACGAATTCATAAAAATCGCCTATTCACCCCCCTCTAGTCAATATAACGCACTTTCAGGGTTAAACTTGATGAGCCTAGGATATGCAAATATGGCCTCGGAACACTGAGACCGAAAGGTCGAGCATGAATCATATAGTAGATATGATCAACATAGTGATGTTCACCATTGAAAACTACTCCATCTCACGTGATGATCAGACATGGTTTAGTTGATATGGATCACGTGATAACTTAGATTATTAGAGGGATGTCTATCTAAGTGGGAGTTCTTAAGTAATTTGATTAATTGAACTTTAAGTTATCATGAACTTAGTACCTGATAGTATTTTGCATGTCTATATTGTCGTAGATAGATGGCCCGTGTTGTTGTTCCGTTGAATTTTAATGCGTTCCTTGAGAAAGCAAAGTTGAAAGATGATGGTAGAAATTACACGGATTGGGTTCGTAACTTGAGGATTATCCTCATTGCTGCACAGAAGAATTACGTCCTGGATACCGCTAGGTGCCAGACCCACTGCAGGAGCAACGCCAGATGTTATGAACATCTGGCAGAGCAAAGCTGATGACTACTCGATAGTTCAGTGTGCCATGCTTTATGTTGTCTACTACGCAACCTTCTTGTTGTAGATGTTGTTGGGCCTCCAAGTGCAGAGGTTTGTAGGACAGTAGAAAATTTCCCTCAAGTGGATGACCTAAGGTTTATCAATCCGTGGGAGGCGTAGGTTGAAGATGGTCTCTCTCAAACAACCCTGCAACCAAATAACAAAGAGTCTCTTGTGTCCCTAACACACCCAATACAATGGTAAATTGTATAGGTGCACTAGTTTGGCGAAGAGATGCTGATACAAGTGCAATATGGATGGTAGATATAGGTTTTTGTAATCTGAAAATATAAAAACAGCAAGGTAACTAATGATAAAAGTGAGCACAAACGGTATTGCAATGCTTCGAAACAAGGCCTAAGGTTCATACGTTCACTAGTGCAAGTTGTCTCAACAATAATAACATAATTGGATCATATAACTATCCCTCAACATGCAACAAAGAGCCACTCCAAAGTCATTAACAACAGAGTACAAACGAAGAGATTATTGTAGGGTACGAAACCACCTCAAAGTTATTCTTTCGGATCAATCTATTCAAGAGTTTGTACTAGAATAACACCTTAAGACACAAATCAACCAAAATCCTAATGTCACCTAGATACCCCAATGTCACCTCAAGTATCTGTGGGTATGATTATACGATATGCATCACACAATCTCAGATTCATCTATTCAAACCAACACAAAGTACTTCAAAGAGTGCCCCAAAGTTTCTACCGGGGAGTCAAGACGAAAACGTGTGCCAACCCCTATGCATAAGTTCACAATGTTATGGAACCCACAAGTTGATCACCAAAACATACATCAAGTGGATGACGTGAATATCCCATTGTCACCACAGATAAGCACAGGCAAGACATACATCAAGTGTTCTCAAATCCTTAAAGACTCAATCCGATAAGATAACTTCAAAGGGGAAACTCAATCCATTACAAGAGAGTAGAGGGGGAGAAGCATCATAAGATCCAACTATAATAGCAAATCTTGCGATACATCAAGATCGTGCCAAATCAAGAACACGAGAGAGAGAGAGAGAGAGATCAAACACATAGCTACTGGTACATACCCTCGGCCCTGAGGGTGAACTACTCCCTCCTCGTCATGGAGACCGCCGGGATAATGAAGATGGCCACTAGAGAGGGAGTCCCCCTCTCCGGCAGGGTGCCGGAATGGGTCTAGATTGGTTTTTGGTGACTACAGAGGCTTGCGGCGGCGGAACTCCAGATCTAGGTTATGTTCTGGAGGTTTCAGTAATTGTAGGAATATTTGGCGTCGGAAACAAGTCAGGGAGGTGCCCGAGTCGTCCACGAGGTAGGCCGGCGCGCCTGGGGGGTGGGCGCCCCCCCCCCCCCCACCCTCGTGGGCAACCGGGACTCTTCTGGCCCAACTCTTTTACTCTGGGGTCTTCTTTTGGTCCATAAAAAATCGTCAAAAATAGGCACGTCCATTGGACTCCGTTTGGTATTCCTTTTCTGTAAAACTCAAAAACAAGGAAAAAAACAGAAACTGGCACTGGGCTCTAGGTTAATAGGTTAGTCCCAAAAATCATATAAAATAGCATATAAATGCATATAAAACATCCTATATAATAGCATGGAATAATCAAAAATTATAGATACGTTGGAGACGTATCACTTTACGCCTTAGGACCGGCACTTCAACGACATTTTGAACATCATGGAGCATGAGATATGTTCCAGGAGTTGAAGTTAATATTTCAAGCGGATTGAGAGATATGAAGTCTTCAATAAGTTCTACAGCTGCAAGATGGAGGAGAATAGTTCTGTCAGTGAGCATATACTCAAAATGTCTGGGTATAACAATCACTTGATTAAACTGGGAGTTAATCTTCCGGATGATAGTGCCATTGATGTAATTCTTCAATCATCGCCACCAAGCTACAAGAGCTTCGTGATGAACTATAATATGCAAGGGATGGATAAGACAATTCCCGAGCTCTTCGCGATGCTAAAGGTCATGGAGGTAGAAATCAAGAAGGAGCATCAAGTTTTGATGGTTAACAAGACCACCGGTTTCAAGAAAAAGGGTAAAGGGAAGAAGGGGAACTTCAAGAAGAACGGCAAGCAAGTTGTTGCCCAAGTGAAGAAGCCCAAGTCCGGACCTAAGCCTTAGACCGAGTGCTTCTACTACAAAGGGACTGGTCCTTTGAAGCGAATCGCCCCAAGTATTTGGCGGATAAGAAGGATGGCAAGGTGAACAAAGGTATATGCGATATACATGTTATTGATGTGTACCTTACTAATGCTCGCAGTAGCACCTGAGTATTTGATATTGGTTCTGTTGCTAATATTTGCAACTTGAAACAGGGACTACGGATTAAGCGAAGATTGGGTAAGGACGAGGTGACGATGCGTGTGGGAAATGGTTCCAAAGTCGATGTGATCGCGGTCAGCACGCTACCTCTACATCTACCTTCGACATTAGTATTAGACCTAAATAATTGTTATTTGGTGCCAGCGTTGAGCATGAACATTATATTTGGATCTTGTTTGATGCGAGATGGTTATTCATTTAAATCAAAGAATAATGGTTGTTCTATTTATATGAGTAATATCTTTTATGGTCATGCACCCTTGAAGAGTAGTCTATTTTTGATGAATCTCGATAGTAGTGATACACATATTCATAATATTGAAGCCAAAAGATGCAGAGTTGATAATCATAGTGCAACTTATATGTGGCATTACCGTTTGGGTCATATTGGTTTAAAGCGCATGAAGAAACTCCATTCTGATGGACTTTTGGAATCACTTGATTATGAATCATTTGGTACTTGCGAACCATGCCTCATGGGCAAGATGACTAAAACTCCGTTCTCTAGAACAATGGAGCGAGCAAAAGATTTATTGCAAATCATACATACCGATGTATGTGGTCCGATGAATGTTGAGGCTCGCAGCGGGTATCATTATTTTCTCACCTTCACAGATCATATGAGAAGATATGGGTATATCTACTTAATGAAACATAAGTCTGAAACATTTGAAAAGTTCAAATAATTTCAGAGTAAAGTGCAAAAATCATTGTAACAAGAAAATAAAGTTTCTACGATCTGATCGTGGAGGAGACTATTTGAGTTACGAGTTTGGTCTTCATTTGAAACAATGCGGAATAGTTTTGCAACTCACGCCACCCAGAACACCACAGCGTAATGGTGTGTCCGAACGTCGTAATCGTACTTTACTAGATATGGTGCGATCTATGATGTCTCTTACTGAATTACCGCTATCATTTTGGGGTTATGCTTTAGAGACAGCTGCATTCACGTTAAATAGGGCACCATCTAAATCCATTGAGACGAACGCCTTATGAACTGTGGTTTGGCAAGAAACCAAAGTTGTCGTTTCTTAAAGTTTGGGGCTGCGATGCTTATGTGAAAAAGCTTCAACCTGATAAGCTCGAACCCAAATCGGAGAAATGTGTCTTCATAGGATACCCAAAGGAGATCATTGGGTACACCTTCTATCACAGATCTGAAGGCAAGACATTCGTTGCTAAGAATGGATCCTTTCTAGAGAAGGAGTTTCTCTCGAAAGAAGTGAGTGGGAGGAAAGTAGAACTTGATGAGGTAACAGTACCTACTCCCTTATTGGAAAGTAGTTCATCACAGAAATCAGTTGATGTGACTCCTACACCAATTAGTGAGGAAGCTAATGATAATGATCATGTAACTTCAGATCAAGTTACTACTGAACCTCTTAGGTCATGTTACTTGGCCATGACGAACCTACGAACTATGAGGAAGCGATGATGAGCCCAGATTCCGCAAAATGGCTTGAGGCCATGAAATCTGAGATGGGATCCATGTATGAGAACAAAGTGTGGACTTTGGTTGACTTGCCCGATGATCGGCAAGCCATCGAGAATAAATGGATCTTCATGAAGAAGATTGACGCTGACGGTAAAGTTACTGTCTACAAAGCTCGACTTGTTGTGAAAGGTTTTCTACAAGTTCAAGGAGTTGACTATGATGAGACTTTCTCACCCATAGCGATGCTTAAGTCCGTCTAAATCATGTTAGCAATTGCCGCATTTTATGATTATGAAATTTGGCAAATGGATGTAAAGACTGCATTCCTGAATGGATTTCTGGAAGAAGAGTTGTATATGATGCAACCTGAAGGTTTTATCGATCCAAAGGATGCTAACAAAGTGTGCAAGCTCCAGCAATCCATCTATGGACTGGTGCAAGCATCTCGGAGTTCGAATAAACATTTTGATAGTGTGATCAAAGCATATGGTTTTATACAGACTTTTGGAGAAGCCTATATTTAAAAGAAAGTGAGTGGGAGCTCTGTAGCATTTCTAATATTATATGTGGATGACATATTGTTTATTGGAAATGATATAGAATTTCTGGATAGCATAAAATGATACATGAATAAGAGTTTTTCAATGAAAGACCTCGGTGAAGCTGCTTATATATTAGGCATCAAGATCTATAGAGATAGATCAAGACGGTTAATTGTACTTTCACAAAGCACATACCTTGATAAAGTTTAGAAGAAGTTCAAAATGGATCAAGCAAAGAAAGGATTCTTGCCTGTGTTACAAGGTGCGAAGTTGAGTCAGACTCAATGTCTGACCACTGCAGAAGATAGAGAGAAAATTAAAGGTGTTCCCTATGCTTCAGCCATAGGCTCTATCATGTATGCAATGTTGTGTACCAGACTTGATGTGTGCCTTGCTATAAGTTTAGCAGGGAGGTACCAAAGTAATCCAGGAATGGATCACTGGACAGCGGTCAAGAACATCCTGAAATACCTGAAAAGGACTAAGGATATGTTTCTCGTTTATGGAGGTGACAAAGAGTTCGTTGTAAATGGTTACGTCAATGCAAGCTTTGACACTGATCCGGATGACTCTAAGTCACAAACCAGATATGTGTTTATATTGAATGGTGGAGCTGTCAGTTGGTGCAGTTCTAAGCAAAGCGTCGTGGCGGGATCTACGTGTGAAGCGGAGTACATAGCTGCTTCAGAAGCAGCAAATGAAGGAGTCTGGATGAAGGAGTTCATATCCGATCTAGGTGTCATACCTAGTGCATCGGGTCCAATGAAAATCTTTTGTGACAATACTGGTGCAATTGCCTTGGCAAAGGAATCCAGATTTCACAAGAGAACCAAGCACATCAAGAGACGCTTCAATTCCATCTGCGATCAAGTCAAGGAGGGAGACATAGAGATTTGCAAGATACATACGGATCTGAATGTTGCAGACCTATTGACTAAGCCTCTCTCACGAGCAAAACATGATCAGCACCAAGACTCCATGGGTGTTAGAATCATTACTGTGTAATCTCGATTATTGACTCTAGTGCAAGTGGGAGACTAAAGGAAATAGGCCCTAGAGGCAATAATAAAGTTGTTATTTATATTTCCTTATATCATGATAAATGTTTATTATTCATGCTAGAATTGTATTAACCGGAAACTTAGTACATGTGTGAATACATAGACAAACAGAGTGTCACTAGTATGCCTCTACTTGACTAGCTCGTTGTTCAAAGATGGTTAAGTTTCCTAGCCATAGACATGAGTTGTCATTTGATTAACGGGATCACATCATTAGAGAATGATGTGATTGACTTGACCCATTCCGCTAGCTTAGCACTTGATCGTTTAGTATATTGCTATTGCTTTCTTCATAACTTATACATGTTCCTATGACTATGAGATTATGCAACTCCCAAATACCGGAGGAACACTTTGTGTGCTACCAAACGTCACAACGTAAATGGGTGATCATAAAGGTGCTCTATAGGTGTCTCCGATGGTACTTGTTGAGTTGGCATAGATCGAGATTAGGATTTGTCACTCCGATTGTCGGAGAGGTATCTCTGGGCCCTCTGGGTAATGCACATCACTATAAGCCTTGCAAGCAATGCAGCTAGAAGAGTTAGTTGTGGGATGATGCATTACAGAACGAGTAAAGAGACTTGCCCGTAACGATATTGAACTAGGTATTGAGATATCGACGATCGAATCTCGGGCAAGTAACATACCGATGACAAAGGGAACAACGTATGTTGTTATGCGGTTTGACCCATAAAGATCTTTGTAGAATATGTAGGAACCAATTTGAGCATCCAGGTTCTGCTATTGGTTATTGACCGGAGATGAGTCTCGGTCATGTCTACATAGTTCTCGAACCTGTAGGGTCCGCACGCTTAACATTCGGTGACGATCGGTATTATGAGTTTATGTGTTTTGATGTACGAAAGGTAGTTCGGAGTCCTGGATATGATCACGGACATGACGAGGAGTCTCGAAATGGTCGAGACATAAAGATCGATATATTGGATCACTATGTTTGGACTTCAGAAGGGTCCCGAGAGAGTTTGGATGAATACCAGAGTACTGGGGGGTTACCGGAACCCCCCGGGGAGTGTAATGGGCCTCATGGGCCTTGGTGGAGAGAGGAAGGGGCGGACAGGGCAGGCCGCACGCCCCCTCCCCCTCTAGTACGAATTGGACAAGGAAGGGGGGGAGCCCCCCTTTTTCCTTCCCCCTCTCTCCTCCTTCCTTTCCTCCTACTCCTACTCTTGGAAGGGGTGGAATCCTACTCCCGGTGGGAGTAGGACTCCCCTTGGGGCGGGCCTAGGAGGCCAGCCTCCTCCCCCTCCTCCACTCATTTATATACGGGGGAGGTGGGCACCCCATAGACACACAAGTTGATCATTGATCTCTTAGCCGTGTGCGGTGTCCCCCTCCACCATAATCCACCTCAGTCATATCGTAGCGGTGCTTAGGCGAAGCCCTGCATCGGTAGCTTCATCATCCCCGTCATCACGCCGTCGTGCTGACGGAACTCTCCCTCGAAGCTCTACTAGATCGTGAGTTCATGGGATGTCACCGAGATGAACGTGTGCAGATCGTGGAGGTGACGTACATTCGGTACTAGGTCGGTCGATCATGAAGACGTACGACTACATCAACCGCGTTGGCATAACGCTTCCGCTTTCGGTCTACGAGGGTGCGTGGACAACACTCTCCCCTCTCGTTGCTATGCATCACCATGATCTTGCGTGTGCATAGGAAATTTTTTGAAATTACTACGTTCCCCAACACTAGGCACATATGTCCAATTGAATATGGGTAGCATGAGTTATTATTGTTGACATCACCCTTGAGATGAATACGTTGGGAGGCAAAACAATAAGCCCCTATCTTTCTACGTGTCCGGTTGAAACGTTTTGCTCATGTGTATGCGGTGAGTGTTAGCAATCATAGAAGACTATATGATGGTTGAGTATGTGGAGCTCTTACTTAAACTCTGATGAATAAGTTGAATTGCAATTGCTTGGTGACTAAGAACATAGGTTGTTGAGTTTCAAGAGAGTTCATTATTTGAACCTTAACATGTGAATTGGTTGCTACTATAACATGAGAAGTTTTATAAGAAAGAATTGTTGTTATGATGCTAGGAAAAGTGATTGAAATTTTCATTGATCAAACTTGTGCACTTTGCTAGCATTCACACTTCATAAATTATTTCTTTTATCATTTACCTACTTGAGGACGAGTAGGAATTAGGCTTGGGGATGCTGATACGTCTCCAACGTATCTATAATTTATGAAGTATTCATGCTGTTATTTTATCATTCGTGGATGTTTTACAATCATTTTATAGCAACTCTATATCATTTTTTGGGACTAACCTATTGACCCAGTGCCCAGGCCAGTTGCTGTTTTTTGCTTGTTTTTTACATCGCAGGAAATCAATATCAAACGGAGTCCAAACACCACAAAACTTCCTGGAGATTTTTTATGGATCAAAACACCCAAGATGGGCCAGAGCAGCACCTGGGGGTGCCCCGTGGAGGGCACAACCCAACAGGGCGCGCCTGGGGGCCCAGGCGTGCCCAGGTGGGTTGTGCCCACCTCGATGGCCTCCCGCACCCCCTCTTTACCCTATAAATTCACAAATATTCCAAAACCCTTCGGGGTTACCCTAGATCAGAAGTACCGTCGCCGCAAGGCTATGTAGCCACCGAAAGCCAATCAAGACCCGTTCCGGCACCCTGTCGGAGGGGGGATCATCACCGGTGGCCATCTTCATCATCTTGGCGGCTACAACGATGAGGAGGGAGTAGTCCACCCTCGGGGCTGAGGGTTTGTACCAGTAGCTAAGTTTAATCTCTCTCACTCACTCTCGTGATCTATATCATGGGCTTTGTTAACATGGATGGATCATATGATGTTTCTCCCATCTATACTCTTGTTGTGATGAATTGAATCTTTACCCTTTGAAGTTTTGTCTTGTCGGATTGAATATTCAGATATGAGAACACATGATGTATGTCTTGCGGTATGAATACTTGAGGTGACAATGGGGTATCATATTTATTCACTTGATGTATGTCACGGAACTCAACTTGCGGATTCCCGAGGTGACATTGGGGTAATCTATGCATAGGGGTTGACGCACGTCTTTATTATCTTTTGTCCAATAGAAACTTTGGGGTCTCTTTGTAGTTCTTTGTGTGGATTGAATATTATGATCATGAAGTTGTTTGATGCATATCGTAAATCAACTCACGGATACTCGTGGTGACATTGGAGTATCTAGGTGACATTAGAGTTGGTTGATGTGTGTCATATGGTATTATTTTAGTACGAACTCTTGATTAGATCAATCGGAAAGAATAGCTTGCATTATTTTAGTATGAACTCTAGGATAGATTGATCGGAAAGAATAACTTTGAGGTGGTTTCGTACCCTACAAACAATTTCTGTCTTTTGTTCTCCGCTAATAGGAACACGGGAGTGATTATTTATTGCACTTTGAGGGATAATCATATGATCCAACTATGTTAGCACTGTTGAGAGATTGCACTAGCGAAAGTACGGACCCTAGGCCTTGTTTTCAAGCATTGCAATACCGTTTTTGTGCCTGTTTACTATTTGCTACCTTGCTGTTTTCATTTATTCAGATTATAAAAATATATTTCTACCATCCATATTACGCTTTTATCACCATCTCTTCACCGAACTAGTGCACCTATACAATTTGCCATTGTATTGGGTGCTTTGGGGACACAAGAGATTTCTTGTATTTGGTTGCAGGGTCGTTTGAGAGAGACGATCTTCATCCTACACCTCCCATGGATTGATAAACCTTAGGTCATCCACTTGAGGGAAAATTGCTACTATCCTACAAAACACTGCGCTTCGAGGCCCAACACGTGTCTACAAGAATAAAGTTGCATAGTAGACATTAGCCGACCCATCCAAGACCGCGGCGCCATCTCTTCTTCACCGGAGCTCGGTTAGGCATCTCCGCCACCCTCTTCAATCCATCAGGTACACTACACTTCTCCTTTCAGATCTGTGTTAGCCCCATTGCAGTTCCTCAGAGTTCATTGCTCCTTCACCTCCATTGCTAGTTTAGATGTATTTGTAATGAACTTTCCCACAAAAATACAACGAGGTGAGTAACGACACCATTTTTACATCTAGAACACCTACATCTCCCTTAGGAATCGGTAGGTTAAGCAACCTCTGTTCCAAAGCTTCATATTAGGGTTAGCAAATATTTTTCTTTTTTGAACTGCTTGTAGATCCATAATTGTAGTTGCTTCGGTAGAAACTTGTTTATCCAACACTTAGTAGAAAATTAGACAACCCTCAATTTAGAATGAGGCGCCTCCATGCTTTTGCCCGCTCATTATTAAGATTATAACCCACCAAATATTTAGGAATTGCCTCTGTTGTCAAGCCGGCTCACTGATGACGCAGAAGTATAGGGGATATATCGTAGTCCTTTTGATAAGTAAGAGTGTCAAACCCAACGAGGAGCAGAAGGAAATGACAAGCGGTTTTCAGCAAGGTATTCTCTGCAAGCACTGAAATTATCAGTAACAGATAGTTTTGTGATAAGATAATTCGTAACGGGTAACAAGTAACAAGTGTAACTAAGGTGCAGCAAGGTGGCCCAATCCTTTTTGTAGCAAAGGAAAAGCCTGGACAAACTCTTATATAAAGCAAAGTGCTCCTGAGGACAGATGGGAATTATTGTCAAGTTAGTTTTCATCATGCTCATATGATTCGCGTTCGTTACTTTTATAATTTGATATGTGGGTGGACCGGTGGTTGGGTGATGTCCTTACTTGGACAAGCCTCCTGCTTATGATTAACCCCTCATGGAAGCATCCCCAACTATGAAAGAAGAATTAAGATAAATCTAACCATAGCATGAAACATGTGGATCCAAATCAGCCCCTTACGAAACAATGCATAAACTAGGGTTTAAGATTCTGTCACTCTAGCAACTCATCGTCTACTTATTACTTCCCAATGCCTTCCCCTAGGCCCAAATCATGGTGAAGTGTCATGTAGTCGACGTTCACATAACACCACTAGAGGAGAGACAACATACATCTTATCAAAATATTGAACGAATACCAAATTCACATGATTACTTATAACAAGACTTCTCCCATGTCCTCAGGAACAAACGTAACTACTCACAAAGCATATTCATGTTCATAATGATAGGAGTAATAATTATCTTTAAGGATCTGAACATATGATCTTCCACCGAATAAACCAACTAGCATCAACTACAAGGACTAATCAACACTACTAGCAACCCACAGGTACCAATCTGAGGTTTTGAGACAAAGATCGGATACAAGAGATGAACTAGGGTTCGAGAGGAGATGGTGCTGGTGAAGATGTTAATGGATATTGACCCCCCTTGATGATATGATCGTTGGTGATGATGGTGACGATGATCTCCCCCTCCGTGAAGGAAGTTTCCCCGGCAGAACAGCTCCGTCGGAGCCCTAGATTGCTTCTGCCTAGGTTTCGCCTCGAGACGGCGGCGCTTCATCCCGAAAGCTTCCTTCAGATTTTTTTTCAGGTCAAAATACATCATATAGCAGAAGATGGGCACCGGAGGCCTGCCAGGGGCCCACATGCCACAGGGGCATGCCTAGGGGGGTAGGGCACACCCCTAGGCTTGTGGCCTCCTAGTGGGTCCCCTCTTATACTTTCTTCGCCCAATATTTTTTAGATATTTCAAAATAATTCTCTGTAAATTTTCAGGACTTTTGGAGTTGTGCAGAATAAGTGTCTCAGATTTGCACCCTTTCCAGTCCAGAATTCCAGCTACCGGCATTCTCCCTCTTCATGTAAACCTTGTAAAATAAGAGAGAAAAGGCATAAGTATTGTACCATAATGTATAATAACAACCCATAATGCAATAAATATCAATATAAAAGCATGATGCAAAATGGGCGTATCACTCGCCTGTTGGGCGACTTATCCGTTATTAATGACTATGTCGTCTTGTTTTTAACCATAACTCATAGTGCCATCTCATCATATAACTAATGTGGCGAGTTACCAATTCGTAAGTAACCCGCCATTTATATTTCTGCAGTCCTTAATCTCACATAGGCGGCTTAGCATGTCAAAAACCACCATTTGCAATTGGGTGCCTTCCCAAGTTTCTGATCTCGTTCTTAGAGATTACAAAGAACAAGGCCTTATGTCGGTTCAGGAAGAGATTTGCTGGCGAGCCACTCAAGGAGATGATGTTCCCAAACCCAGCGATGGAGAGGTCATGGTCTTCATAGACCACCTCCTTAGGGGCTTCTCTCCGTCCGGGTCAAAATTCTTCTGGGATTTCTTAAACTATTTCAATCTTCATCCCCAAGATCTTGGCCCAAATTCCATATCCAATCTCTGCCTGTTTCAAGTTTTCTGTGAGGTTATCTGCAAATGGAACCCATTGTTCCTCTCTTTAAGCAATTTTTCTACATCAATCGTCAGACAGAGTTTGCTGATGACCCAAGCCTGGAACTCGGAGGGGTCTCAATCCAGAGGCGAAGAGATGGTTCCTTTCCTCTGGCCACTCTACCAAGTCATCCTAAGGGATGGATTAAGGCTTGGTTCTATTGCAAGAACATAGCTCCAGCTGATGAACACCCCTTACCGGGTTACAGAGCTGTCCGTCTTCCAACGGACTTTGACCTCCCAAGCCGGGTTATTCCAGAAGAGCATGCTCAAACCGCCCCTGCATATTCCAAACTCAGGGCCTTATTGGCCAATGGTTTAATGGGGGTTGACTTGACTCGGTGATGGGTCACTTGGAGAATCATCCCCTTGAGTCACCGACCTGACTTAATGTGCAATTATTCATACGACTCAATAGATGCTCAGCGGTATAGCTCTGATAATTTAGGGGCTGATGAAATCAACAAGGTTGTGAAAAAGCTACTTGGGGAGACTCAGGAGAGCAGCTAAAAGATAGGGCTGCAACCATTCTTCAAACTTAACCCGGCTCCTCCATTGAGTATACATATAACCATTTGTCTGGCTTATCAATCCTTGCTTATCCAGATATCTCACTTGTTAACCTTGTCAACTATGCAGGCCAACTCTCCATTCTGGAAGAAGAAGAAAACCCAGGCAAGCAAGGCTAAAACTGCGCTGGCTCAAAGAAGGAATAAGCCTGCCACTGTGCATGAGACAGCAACTAGGGGCAACTCACCCATAGCTGACAATTAGTCAAAGGTAGAACTTGACTCCCTTGGCCGTCTTTTTATTGAACTTGCTAATGCTTCTTATTCTCAAGGTGATGCTATAACAAGCCAAGCTGAAGACGGTGAGATAATTTCAATCTCTTCCGGCTCAGAGTCCTTGTCTCCAAAAAATAAGGCGGGTCATTCAGAAAGTAAAATATTTGTCATCCAGATGCTCATTTGGATCCAAACTTTATCTTGAAGAAAACCCAGCATGAGTCAAGGCTCCAAACCCAGAGCGGCTCTGGAGAGCTGCTGGCTGGCTTATCTCATGAACCATCTACTCGCAAGTGACGCAATGAGGTGCCTCATAGTCCAACTTTTTCTCTTCCATGAGCCGACCTTATTAGGAAACCTCTTAATCCCTATGATTCCAATTATCAGGAGTTGCCACCGTTTTCAGGAGACTCGTCTTCTACTCAGCTGCCGGCTTTGATCATCAATCTGGGGTAACCTTTCTCTTAATTGGTTTATCCTTTATACTTGTCAATATTGCATATGTTAAAACATGATGTTTTATATGTAGGGCTAAAGCCAAAGCCAAGAAAAGGAAAGTTAGCGAGTCATCGACCACTCCTGAGATCCTTGAGTCAGAGGATCAAATCTTGGTGACCCCTGAGGCCAACACTGAGAACCCTGAAGACCATCATGATGATCAAGGTGAATCGCCTGAGCAAACTGAGCCAGCAGCTACTGAGGCTATGGATGCTGCGACTAACCCGTCGGATAATCTTAACCCTCCAAGCCCTGCTCCTACCTCAAGCCCTGCTAATGTGTCTGAAGACATTCCCCCACTTGTGAAGAACAATGAAGAAGTTACTATTACTGGGGAGGCTTATAAACCTCCAGAAGTCTCCAATGTGCTGACAAAGCTCACCGCCAAAGATGAGACGTCCTTGTCTGAGAAGGGGAAGTCAAAACTTGAGCTGCCGAATTATGAAGACTTTAGTGCAGACGAGCTGCATGCTGGCTACTTGAGCCGCCTTTCCACAAGCCGGGACATGGAAGCCAGCCTGGTCAATATGCTGAAGAAAAAAATATGAGGTATGCTTAGTCTTTTCCAATGCAGTATATATCCTTATGTAGCACCCAAGTATTAAATATAGGAAGTCTTGAGTGTGTTTAAGACTTTAGAACAAAATCTGGAAAAAAAATTCAGGTAACCCCCAAGGGCCAGGTTATCATATCTGATAAGCCGGTTCTTCCAATATAAGTCTTGTTTAAAATAAACATCAGATAGCCCCCAAGGGTCGGCTCATCGCTGTGAGATGAGTCGGGTCTTGTTAAATAAAAAACCTTGGAAGAAATATCCTATAGCCCTGAAGGGCCGGCTCATCTTCATGAAATGAGTAGGGTCTTTCAAGTAAATATTTTTTGAAGAAATAACCTGTAGCCCGCAAGGGCCAGCTCATCTTCATGAGATGAGTCGAGTCTTCTTGTATTTTTTAGGGAGAAAAAAGACATGCATTAGCCCCCAAGTGCTAAGCATATTGCTTGCAATCTGCTTGGGACTTCCAAGTTAAATTGAATGTGTCATAGCTCCCAAGTGTCGGGTTTGAAGATTATTGCCGGCTTAAGTCAAAAAATTGATAATTGAATGACTTCATTAACTTGCAGGAAGCTTTGAATATGGCAGGGGTCAGATTAAGCCGGCTTGAAAAAAGGACTCAAATCTGAACAAGCTCTACGAGCCAATGTTGAATCAAGCTTGCAATCTTATCTGAAAGAGTTGGATAAAATCAAGGCAGGCTTTGAGATAGAAAAGAAGTCCTTTGACACTGAGAAATCCACCCTGATCCAATGTGCAAAAGCTGTCAAAAGCCAATTGGCACCGGTTACTGAAGAGGTGGCCGGGTTGAAGCGCCATATCACTCAAATGACCCAAGCCATATTTGGTATTTCATTTCATGAACTTATGCTAACAACTCGCCAAAGAGTCATGTATAGGTAACAACTCGCCTGGCGACTCACACACTGTAACTATTTTGCAGGTGATAGAACCCACAACCTCCAAGATAACTTAATGAAGTTGAAGGTTGTGTACTCCCACGTAGAGCAATTATATGCTGGAAGCATGCATACCCTGAGGGTTGTAATGGGTGAAATAGACCTGTCGTAATTCATCAAAGATGTTTTGAAGCGGCTATCAACTATCCCAAAAACAGGTTGAAGAATTGAAAAGGTTAGCCACCCGCATAGGAACAATGATCGCGCTAAGCCGGGCTAGAGCTTACTCATTAGAATTGGATCCTTGGGAGTTGGCCGACGGGTTCCCGCAGTAAAAGATGATGGGACTGACTTTTCACAAGAGGATTATGCACGTTGTGTGAGGGAGACCTGGCCACTGGTGAGTCAACTTGTTGCGAAAATGGAATTGAACAAATATCAGCCGGCTTACGACAGCAACAACACACGAATTCCACCTCCAACACTGATATTGTTTGACTTGACTCCCCAACGGTGTAAGCATCTCTTTGTACCTGGTGTTGACCTGTCTCCTATCTTGCATGATGAATCCGTCTTCCAAGCGTTAATGGATGTCAACTAGAATCTGAACAACCTTCAGATCCAAGAAGCAGAAAAGTGGGCCCAGGATAACCCAGAGGCATCGACTGCTGGAGGCCATCAAGGAGCTAACCCGGACGGCACATAATCCGGCTTACAGGAAAACTCTATACTCCTCAGAAAACTTTAAGGAATGTTATGGGCTCATCTGAAGCCTTGTAATAGGTTTAGTTTGAAACACTTTGGTTGTTGTATCATGCCTTCATGCATGTTAACTTTTGTTCAAACACTTATCTGTCTGCTGCTTGAAGAAATTTAGATCAATGGATGTGATACATCTCCAACATATCTATAATTTTTTATTGTTCCATGCTATTATATTATCTATTTTCGATGTTTTATATGCATTAATATGCTATTTTATATTATTTTTGGGACTAACTTATTAAACCAGGGCCGAGTGTCAGTTTTCTGTTTTTCCTTGTTTTGTGTTTTACAGAAAAGGAATAGCAAACGGAGTCCAAGCGGAACAAAACTTTACGATGATTTTTCCTGGACCAGAAGACACCTACGTGACTTGGAGAGAGGGCCAGAAGAGTCCCAAGGAGGCCACAAGCCTCTAGGGCGTGCCCCGGGGGCACCCTGAGGGCTTGTGGGCCCCTCGGGAGTCCTCCAACCCTAATTCCACCTCTAGATATTCTCAAATATCCCCCCACCATCAGAAGCATCCACAAAAATACTTTTCCGCCACCGCAAGCCCCTATTCCCGTGAGATCCCACCTTGGGGCCTTTCCCGACACCCTGCCAGAGGGGAATTCGATCATAGAGGGCCTCTACTTCAACCTTGTTGCCCTTCCGATGATGCGTGAGTAGTTTACCACAGACCTAAGGGTCCATAGCTAGAAGCTAGATGGCTTCTTCTCTCTCTTTGATCTTCAATACAATGTTCTCCTCGATGTTCTTGGAGTTCTATCCAATATAATATTCTTTTGCCGTGCGTTTGTTGAGATCCGATGAATTGTGGATTTATGATCAGATTAGCTATGAATATTATTTGAGTCTTCTCTGAACTCTTTTATGCATGATTAAGATATCTTTGTATTTCTCTTCAAACTATCGGTTTGGTTTGGCCAACTAGATTGGTTTTTCCTGCAATGGGAGAGGTGCTTAGTTTTGGGTTCAATTTTGTCGTGTCCTCACCTAGTGATAGAAGGGGTAGCGAGGCACATATTGTATTGTTGCCATCGAGGATAAAAAGATGGGGTTTATGTCATATTGCTTGAGTTTATCCCTCTACATCATGTCATCTTACTTAAAGTGTTACTCTGTTCTTATGAACTTAATACTCTAGATGCAGGCAAGAGTCGGTCCATGTGTGGAGTAATAGTAGTAGATGCAGAATCGTTTCGGTCTACTTGTCACGGACGTGATGCCTATATTCATGATCATTGCCTTAGATATCGTCATAACTATGCGCTTTTCTATCAATTGCTCAACAGTAATTTGACCCATCGTATGTTTTCTTCCAAGAGAGAAGCCTCTAGTGAAACCTATGGCCCTCGGGTCTATTTTCCATCATATATTTTTAGATCTATAAACCAAAAAACCAAAAAATACCTTGCTGCAGTTTATTTATATTTACTTCAATTTGCTTTGCTCTTTTATTTATCTTTTATAACTATCTCTATTAGATCTCACTCTCATTTGTGACCGTGAAGGGATTGACAACCCCTTTTTTGCGTTATGTGCAAGTGTTTGTTAGTTTGTGCAGGTGCATAAATTGGGGACTTGCTTGTGCCTCCTACTGGATTGATACCTTGGTTCTTAACTGAGGGAAATACTTATCTCTACTTTGCTGCATCACCCTTTCCTCTTCAAGAGAAAAATCAACGCAACCTCAAGAAGTAGCAGGAAGAATTTCTGGCGCCGTTGTCGGGGAGGTTCTACATAAAGACTACCAAGTACCCATCATGAACTCTCATCTCTTGCACTTACGTTATTTGCAATTTGCCTCTCGTTTTCCGCTCCCCTCCTTCTAAAACTTTTCAGAAAAACACAAAATATTTACCTTTTTATTTGCCTTCTTTTCGTTTGCCTTTATGTCTTACTTGGTTTGTTTGCTTGTTCGCTTGGTGTAATTATGTGTTTATTCAAAATCGGAAAGCAAAAGTGTCGTGGTTTTGTCACGGCAGATGTCCTCATGAAAGGACTTAGTCGTGGAGCCATCGCTATGGGTTAGCTTAAAGGGGTTAAAGCGGACACAAGGACGCAAGAGAGTTGATACTAGTTCGGCCCCTTCGATGAAGGTAAAAGCCTCACGCCTAGTTGTGATGGAATTGATGGGGTTCGATGACTAGGGAGCAAACAAGCTTCGCCTAAGTCTCGAGTTGTTGTCTGTTTCTCTGAATCGCCTCGGGCCGTCCCCTTATATACAAGGGTGGCGCCCGTCAGTTCCTGAGAGTCCCGACGCCGGTTTATAGATGTATCCGGCTCGGTCTCTGCTATTCCTAACTTACAATACAAGTTACATACCCACGCCGGTTTACAGCTACAGGCTTTAAACCGGCTATGGGCCTCAAGCCCTCGTCTGCCTACTTGGGCTTTAATATACTCAACTACTGATGAAGTTAACCTGGCCTGTCCTGGCCGGTTTACGCCCAGTAGTAATATCCCCAACATTAGGCCCCAGATTGATTTGAACAGGTTCATGTCAATCCTCAGCAAAAAAACTTTGCCTTCAGCAACTTTGTGTAATTGGGTGAACCGCCACGATGTCATCTTCTCTGGTCGTCGTAAACCGGCGTGACATCACCTGTCATAAAAACTATCCACAATACCTTTTTTGTTTAATAGACCTGCGACAATCGAGGCGACAGCTCCGTTTCCAAACTTGCGGCCCCTTGATTTTCGCGCCTGACACATGTCCCTTGCTTTATAAATAAGACCAAAGGGTCATTTCTTTTTTTTCCCTTCGTGCCCCTCTGCTTCGTCTTCCTCGCGCCGCCCAGCTTCGGAGCTCCGCCGCCGCCGTCAACTTCTGCACCAATCTTGGCAGCTGCATCTGTTGGAAATATGCCCTAGAGGCAATAATAAAGGGATTATTATTATATCTCCTTGTTCGTGATAATTGTCTTTTATTCATGCTATAATTATATTATCCGGAAATCGTAATACACGTGTGAATAGATAGACCACAACATGTCCCTAGTGAGCCTCTAGTTGACTAGCTCGTTGATCAATAGATAGTCATGGTTTCACGACTATGGACATTGGATGTCATTGATAACGGGATCACATCATTAGGAGAATGATGTGATGGACAAGACCCAATCCTAAGCATAGCACAAGATCGTGTAGTTCGCTTTTGCTAGAGCTTTTCCAATGTCAAGTATCTCTTCCTTAGACCATGAGATCGTGTAACTCCCGGATACCGTAGGGAGTTCTTTGGGTGTACCAAACGTCACAACGTGAATCGGGTGACTATAAAGGTGCACTACTGGTATCTCCGAAAGTGTCTGTTGGGTTGACACGGATCGAGATCGGATTTGTCACTCAGACACGAAGAGGTATCACATGGGCCCACTCGGTAGTGCATCATCATAATGAGCTCAAAGTGACCAAGTGTCCGGTCACGGGATCATGCATTACGATGCGAGTAAAGTGACTTGCCGTAACGAGATTGAACAAGGTATTGGGATACCGACGATCGAATCTCGGGCAAGTAACATACCGTCGACAAAGGGAATAGTATACGGGTTGCTTGAATCCTCGACATCGTGGTTCATCCGATGAGATCATCGAGGAGTATGTGGAGCCAACATGGGTATCCAGATCCATTGTTGGTTATTGACCGGAGAGTCGTCTCGGTCATGTTCAGATATCTCCCGAACCCGTAGGGTCTACACACTTAAGGTTCGGTGATGCTAGGGTTATTAGGAAGACTTGTATGTGATTACCGAATGTTGTTCGAGTCGGATGAGATCCTGACGTCACGAGGAGCTCCGGAATGGTCCGGAGGTGAAGATTTATATATGGGAAGCTGTCATACGGTCACCGGAAAGTTTCGGGGCATATCGGTATTGTACGGGGCCACCGGAGGGGTTCCGGGGTCCACCGAGGGGCCACCTCTCGGAGGGCCTCTGGGCCGTGGGGCAGGGAACCAGCCCCTAGAGGGCTGGGCGCCCCCCCCTTTGGGCCCATGCGCCTAGGGGTTGGGAAACCCCAGTCGGCGCCCCTTGCTTGGGGGCAAGCCCCTCCCTTGGCCGCCCCCTCTAGATCTCATCTAGAGGGGCCGCCCTCTGCCTCTTCCCCTATAAATAGAGGGGCGAGGGGAGGGCTGCAACACACATCCAAGGTGCAGCCCCTCCCCTCCCCAACACCTCTCCTCCTCCGTTAAGTGCTTGACGAAGCCCTGTCGGAGTACTACCTCTCCACCATCACCACGCCGTCGTGCTGCTGCTGGAGCCTTGTTCCTCAACCTCTGCTTCCCCCTTGCTGGATCAAGAAGGAGGAGATGTCATCCGCTCCGTACGTGTGTTGAACGCGGAGGTGCTGTCCGTTCGGCACTTGGTCATCGGTGATTTGAATCACGACGAAGTTCGACTCCATCATCCCGTTCTCTTGAACGCTTCCGCACGCGATCTACAAGTGGTATGTAGATGCATCTCTCTCCTATTACTCGGTGCTTAGATGAACTCATAGATGGATCTTGGTGAAACCGTAGGAAAATTTTTATTTTCTGCAACGTTCCCCAACAGTGGCATCATGAGCTAGGTCTATGCGTAGTTCTCTTTTGCACGAGTAGAACACAATTTTTTGTGGGCGTAGATGTTGTCAACTTTGTTGCCGCTACTAGTGTTATGTTGCTTCAGCGGTATTGTGGGATGAAGTGGCCCGGACCGACCTTACACGTATGCTTACGTGAGACAGGTTCCACCGACTGACATGCACTAGTTGCATAAGGTGGCTAGCGGGTGTCTGTCTCTCCCACTTTAGTTGGAGCGGATTCGATTTAAAAAGGGTCCTTATGAAGGGTAAATAGAAGTTGACAAATCATGTTGTGGTTATTCGTAGGTAAGAAAACGTTCTTGCTAGAACCCAATTGCAGCCACGTAAAAGGTGCAACAACAATTAGAGGACGTCTAACTTGTTTTTGCAGCAATTGACATGTGATGTGATATGGCCAGAAGTTGTGATGAATGACGAATGATATATTGTGATGTATGAGATCATGTTCTTCTAATAGGAATCACGACTTGCATGTCGATGAGTATGACAACTGGCAGGAGCCATAGGAGTTGTCTTAATTATTGTATGACCTGCGTGTCATTGATTCTACGCCATGTAAATTACTTTACTTTATTGCTAAACGTGTTAGCCATAGTAGTAGAAGTAATAGTTGGCGAGCAACTTCATGGAGACACGATGATGGAGATCATGGTGTCATGCCGGTGACAAGATGATCATGGAGCCCCGAAGATGAAAATCAAAGGAGCTATATGATATTGGCCATATCATGTCACTACTTTATATAATTGCATGTGATGTTTATTATGTTTTATGCATCTTGTTTACTTAGAACGACGGTAGTAAATAAGATGATCCTTATAACAATTTCAAGAAAGTGTTCCCCTAACTATGCAATCGCTGCTAAAGTTCGTCATTTCGAAGCACCACGTGATGATCGGGTGTGATAGATCCTTACGTTCACATACAACGGGTGTAAGACAGTTTTACACATGAAAAACACTTAGGGTTAACTTGACGAGCCTAGCATGTACAGACATGGCCTCGGAACACAAGAGACCGAAAGGTCGAACATGAGTCGTATGGAGGATACGATCAACATGGAGATGTTCACCGACGATGACTAGTCCGTCTCACGTGATGATCGGACACAGCCTAGTCGACTCGGATCATGTAACACTTAGATGACTAGAGGGATGTCAAATCTGAGTGGGAGTTCATTAAATAATTTGATTAGATGAACTTAATTATCATGAACATTAGTCTAAAATCTTTGAAAAATGTCTTGTAGATCAAATGGCCAACGCTCATGTCACCATGAACTTCAACGCGTTCCTAGAGAAAACCAAAATTTGAAAGATGATGGCAACAACTATTCGGACTGGGTCCTAACCCGAGGATCATCCTCATAGCAGCCAAGAAACAATATGTCCTAGAAGCACCGCTAGGTGAAGCACCCATCCTGCAGAACCAAGACATTATGAATGCTTGGCAGTCTCGTGCTGATGATTACTCCCTCGTTCAGTGTGGCATGCTTTACAACTTAGAGCCGGGGCTCCAAAAGCGTTTTGAGCAACACGGAGCATATGAGATGTTCGAGGAGCTAAAAATGGTTTTCCAAGCTCATGCCCGGGTCGAGAGATATGAACTCTCCGACAAGTTCTATAGTTGTAAGATGGAGGAAAATAGTTCACAAGGTGAGCACATACTCAAAATATGCAGGTTGCACAACCACTTTGTCCCGGTGGACATTAACCTCCCTGACGAGGCGGTCATTGACAGAATCCTTGATCGCTCCCACCGAGCTACAAGAGCTTTGTGATGAACTACAATATGCGGGGATGGTGAAAACTATTCCTGAAGTATTTTCAATCAGAAGTCGTAAAGGTAGAAATCAAGAAAGAACATCAATTGTTGATGGTCAATAAAACCACTAAGTTCAAGAAGGGCAAGGGTAAGAAGAACTTCAAGAAGGACGGCAAGGATGTTGCCGCCGCCTTGAAGTCGATTGCCGGGAAGAAGTCAAAGAATGGACCCAAGCCCGAGATGAGTGCTTTTATTGCAAAGGGAAGGGTCACTGGAAGCGGAACTGCACCAAATACTTAGCAGACAAGAAGGCCGGCAACACTATATTTGATATACATGTAATTGATGTGTACCTTACCAGTACTCGTAGTAACTCCTGGGTATTTGATACCGGTGTCGTTGCTCATATTTGTAACTCACAGCAGGAGCTGCGGAATAAACGGAGACTGGCGAAGGACGAGGTGACGATGCACGTCGGGAATGGTTCCAAGGTCGATGTGATCGCCGTCGGCACACTACCCCTACATTTACCTACGGGATTAGTTTTAAACCTCAATAATTGTTATTTAGTGCCAAGTTTGAGCATGAACATTGTATCGTGATCTCGTTTAATGCGAGATGGCTACTCATTTAAATCCGAGAATAATGGTTGTTCTATTTATATGAGAGATATGTTTTATGGTCATGCTCCGATGGTCAATGGTTTATTCTTAATGAATCTCGAACGTAATGTTACACATATTCATAGTGTGAATACCAAAAGATGTAAAGTTGATAACGATAGTCCCACATACTTGTGGTAATCGCCGCCTTTGGTCACATTGGTGTCAAGCGCATGAAGAAGCTCCATTCGATGGACTTTTAGAGTCTCTCGATTATGAATCATTTGACACATGCGAACCATGCCTCATGGGCAAAATGACCAAGACTCCGTTCTCCGGAACAATGGAGCGAGCAACCAACTTATTGGAAATCATACATACCGATGTGTGCGGTCCAATGAGCGTTGAGGCTCATGAAGGATATCGTTATGTTCTCACTCTCACTAATGACTTGAGTAGATATGGGTATGTCTACTTGATGAAACACAAGTCCGAGACCTTTGAAAAGTTCAAGGAATTTCAGAATGAGGTAGAGAATCAACGTGACCGAAAAATAAAGTTCTTACGATCAGATCATGGAGGAGAATATTTAAGTCACGAATTTGGTACACACTTAAGGAAATGTGGAATCGTTTCACAACTCACGCCACTGGAACACCTCGGTAATGGTGTGACCGAACGTCGTAATCGCACTCTATTGGATATGGTGCGATCTATGATGTCTCTTACCAATTTACCGCTATCATTTTGGGGATACGCTCTAGAGGCAGCTACATTCACTTTAAATAGGGCACCGTCTAAATCAGTTGAGACGACACCGTATGAATTATGGTTTGGTAAGAAACCTAAGCTGTCGTTTCTAAAAGTTTGGGGATGCGATGCTTATGTCAAGAAACTTCAACTGAAAAGCTCGAACCCAAGTCGGAAAAATGCGTCTTCATAGGATACCCCAAGGAAACCATTGGGTATACTCTTCTACCTTAGATCCGAAGGCAAGATCTTTGTTGCCAAGAACGGATCCTTTCTAGAAAAAGAGTTTCTCTCGAAAGGAGTAAGTGGGAGGAAAGTAGAACTCGATGAAGTACTACCTCTTGAACCGGAAAATAGTGCGGCTCAGGAAAATGTTCCTGTGATGCCTACACCGACTGGAGAGGAAATTAATGATGATGATCAAGGTACTTCGGATCAAGTTACTACCGAACTTCAGAGGTCCACGAGGACACGCTCCACACCAGAGTGGTATGGCAACCTGTCTCCGGAAATCATGTTGTTAGACAACGGTGAACCTTCGAACTATGAAGAAGCGATGGCGGGCCCGGATTCCAACAAATGGCTTGAAGCCATGCAATCCGAGATAGGATCCATGTATGAAAATAAAGTATGGACTTTGACGGACTTGCCCGATGATCGGCAAGCGATAGAAAACAAATGGATCTTTAAGAAGAAGACGGACGCGGATGGTAATGTTACCATCTATAAAGATCAACTTGTCGCTAAAGGTTATCGGCAAGTTCAAGGGGTTGACTACGATGAGACTTTCTCTCCCGTAGCGAAGCTTAAGTCCGTCCGAATCATGTTAGCAATTGCCGCATACTATGATTATGAGATATGGCAAATGGACGTCAAACGGCATTCCTTAACGGCTATCTTAAGGAAGAATCGTATATGATGTAGCCGAAAGGTTTTGGTCGACCTAAGAATGCTAACAAGGTATGCAAGCTCCAGGATCCATTTATGGGCTGGTGCAAGCATCTCGGAGTTGGAACATTCGCTTTGATGAGATGATCAAAGCGTTTGGGTTTATGCAGACTTATGGAGAAGCCTGCGTTTATAAGAAAGTGAGTGGGAGCTCTGTAGCATTTCTCATATTATATGTAGATGGCATACTTTTGATGGGAAATGATATAGAACTTTTGGACAGCATTAAGGCGTACTTGAATAAGAGTTTTTCAATGAAGGACCTTGGAGAAGCTGCTTATATATTAGGCATCAAGATCTATAGAGATAGATCGAGACGCCTCATAGGTCTTTCACAAAGCACATACCTTGAAAAGATATTGAAGAAGTTCAAAATGGATCAGTCCAAGAAAGGGTTCTTGCTTGTATTACAAGGTGTGAAATTGAGCTCGGCTCAATGTCCGACCACGGCAGAAGATATAGAAGAGATGAGTGTCATCCCTATGCATCAGCCATAGGTTCTATTATGTATGCCATGTTGTGTACTGACTGATGTAAACCTTGCCGTAAGTTTGGTAGGTAGGTACCAAAGTAATCCCGCAAGGAACACCGGACAGCGGTCAAGAGTATCCTGAAGTACACGAAAAGGACTAAGGACATGTTTCTCGTTTATGGAGGTGACGAAGAGCTCGTCAGAAGGGTTACGTCGGCGTTAAGCTTCGACGCAGATCTGGATGACTCTAAGTCACAAACCAGATATGTGTATATGTTGAATGGTGGAGCAGTAAGCTGGTGCAGCTCCAAGCAGAGCGTCGTGGCGGGATCTACGTGGAAGCGGAGTACATGGCAGCCTCGGAGGCAGCGCATGAAGCAATTTGGGTGAAGGAGTTCATCACCGACCTAGGAGTCATACCCAATGCGTCGGGGCCGATCAAACTCTTCAGGACAACATCGAGCTATTGCACTTGCCAATGAGCCTGTGTTTCACAAGAAGACCAGTGCACATCAAGTTGCCGCTTCAACTCCATTCGTGAAAATGTTCAAGATGGAGACATAGAAATTTGCAAAGTGCATACAGCTCGAATGTCGCAGATCCGTTGACTAAACCTCTTCCATGAAAGCAAAACATGATCAACACCAGAACTCTATGGGTGTTCGATTCATCACAATGTAACTAGATTATTGACTCGAGTGCAAGTGCGAGACTGTTGGAAATATGCCCTAGAGGCAATAATAAAGGGATTATTATTATATTTCCTTGTTTGTGATAATTGTCTTTTATTCATGCTATAGTTGTATTATCCGGAAATCGTAATCCACGTGTGAATAGATAGACCACAACATGTCCCTAGTGAGCCTCTAGTTGACTAGCTCGTTGATCAATAGATAGTCATGGTTTTCGACTATGGACATTGGATGTCATTGATAACGGGATCACATCATTAGGAGAATGATGTGATGGACAAGACCCAATCCTAAGCATAGCACAAGATCGTGTAGTTCGTTTTGCTAGAGCTTTTCCAATGTCAAGTATCTCTTCCTTAGACCATGAGATCGTGTAACTCCCGGATACCGGAGGAGTGCTTTGGGTGTACCAAACGTCACAACATAACTGGGTGACTATAAAGGTGCACTACAGGTATCTCCTAAAGTGTCTGTTGGGTTGACACGGATCGAGACTGGGATTTGTCACTCCGACACGGAGAGGTATCACTGGGCCCACTCGGTAGTGCATCATCATAATGAGCTCAAAGTGACCAAGTGTCTGGTCACGGGATCATGCATTACGGTACGAGTAAAGTGACTTGCCGGTAACGAGATTGAACGAGGTATTGGGATACCGACGATCGAATCTTGGGCAACTAACATACCGTCTGACAAAGGGAATAGTATACGGGGTTGCTTGAATCCTCGAAATCGTGGTTCATCCGATGAGATCATCGAGGAGTATGTGGGAGCCAACATGGGTATCCAGATCCCGCTGTTGGTTATTGACCGGAGAGCCGTCTCGGTCATGCTCAAGATATCTCCCGAACCCGTAGGGTCTACACACTTAAGGTTCGGTGACGCTTAGGGTTATTAGGAAGACTTGTATGTGATTACCGAATGTTGTTCGAGTCCGGATGAGATCCCGGACGTCACGAGGAGCTCCTAATGGTCCGGAGGTGAAGATTTATATATGGGAAGCTGTCATACGGTCACGGAAAGTTTCGGGGGCATATCGGTATTGTACCGGGGCCACCGGAGGGGTTCCGGGGGTCCACCGGGAGGGGCCAGCTCTCTCGGAGGGCCTCATGGGCCGTAGGGGGCAGGGAACCATCCCCTGGAGGGCTGGGCACCCCCTTTGGGCCCATGCGCCTAGGGGTTGGGAAACCCCAGTGGGGCGCCCCTTGCTTGGGGGCAAGCCCTCCCTAACCACCCCCTCTAGATCTCATCTAGAGGGGGCCGGACCCCTTGCCTGTTCCCCTATAAATAGAGGGGCGAGGGGAGGGCTGCAACACACATCCAAGGCGCAGCCCCTCCCCTCCCCAACACCTCTCCTCCTCCGTTAAGTGCTTGGCGAAGCCTGCCGAGTATCGCCTCTCCACCATCACCACACCGTCGTCAGCCGCCGAGCCTTCTTCCTCAACCTCTCCTTCCCCTTGCTGGATCAAGAAGGAGGAGACGTCATCCGCCTCCATACGTGTGTTGAACGCGGAGGTGTTGTCCGCTCGGCACTTGGTCATCGGTGATTTGAATCACGGTAGTACGACTCCATCATCCCCGTTCTCTTGAACGCTTCCGCACGCGATCTACAAGTGGTATGTAGATGCATCTCTCTCCTATTACTCGTTGCTTAGATGAACTCATAGATGGATCTTGGTGAAACTGTAGGAAATTTTTTATTTTCTGCAACGTTCCCCAACAGCATCACCCTGAGTATACCAGAGCATCACGGCGGTCTTATGTTTCTTCCTCAGCTCTGGTAAGTCTTCTATCTTTTCACCATAGATCTGTTCTAGGGTTTCCATGTTCTTCACAGTTCATCGCTTGCTTCTTGCTCATATGATAACTTTTAGTCAAGTCTGTGAATCCTTGTTCTGCGTAGCGGTAGTTTTTTAGCATCCGTTGTCACTTGCGCATCTCAAGGCCATAGATCTCCCTGCATCCTTGCTCATTGATTTGGTACCGCTCCGTTTTGGACCTTGAATATTTATTTCTTTTCTAAATATGCTCCAGATCCAAAATTGTGAAATACTTTTGTGAAACCTGTTTTCGCACATCCACTCTTGATTCATCAATGTTTCAGACTAGGCGGTTTAACTTTGTAGAAAAATTGACAACTCGGCATATACCATTAGTCCCCTTGTTGAACCGCCAGGATTTCCCAGCTATGTATTGCCACCTTGCAGAACCCTGGTTTATAAGCAACTTCTTCCAGTTTAACAATGAATGTATCAATATATAGCCTTCCAACATATTCTTGAACCGGTATTACTGCTTTGCACATTGCACCATGGCCAAGCAAGTGTACGAATGTAATCGGGTCCCTTCTCGGGTGATCAAACTCAATGGATAACTTAGTCAAGACCGGTGCTTTAGGCAAAAAGACGCTATTCATCGGAGGGTCTCGACCGGAGAGTCCTCCAGAACCCAAGGATGGAGAGGTTGTTGTTTTTGCTGACCATTTAGCCCGGGGCTTCAGTCCGCCCGGTTCAAAGTTTTATCGGGATGTCTTGGCCAACTTCCAACTGCATCCACAAGATATTGGCCCCAACTCCGTAACCAACATCTGTCACTTTCAAGTTCTCTGTGAGGTATTCTTTCAAGAGGAGCCCATAGTTGAATTATTCAGAGATTGCTTCCATCTAAACCGCCGCACCGAATTTTCTAACGGTCCCAACACCGAGTTGGGTGGTATGGTTGTTCAAAAGCGGAAAGAGGTCACTTACCCTCACGCCAAACTGCACAGCCATCCCAAAGCGTGGAATTCTACATGGTTTTACTGCAAAGATACCTCTCCTGATGGAGAAAATCCTTTACCGGGTTACCATTCGGAGCGGCTAAGCAACACACATCCCCTCACTCGCAGGCTGACTGCTAAGGAAAGAAGCAAATATGCCCCTCAACTATCCAAGCTCCGGGCCTTCATGGCCAACGGGTTGACAGGAGTTGACCTTGCTCGCTGCTGGATATCTTGGAGTATACTGCCCTTAAGCCTGCACTCCGCTTTGATGTGCAAATACACAGAATATGTGAAAGACCCTCTACGACATACTGAGATCCAGCTGACAGACGATGAAGTTACTGAGGCTGTTAAGATGATGTTAAACGAACCGGAAGTTGCTTGCGCCCAAACCGGCCTGCCTCCCTTTTCTGCCATTAACAAACCGCCAGCCGCAAGACTCATATCTTATGCGATTATAAAATCTGACTATGTTTAAGTACTCTTTGTTGATATTAACATCTTTCAAACAGGGTGACGATCCATTTTGGAGCAAGAAGCCTCCACAAGAGAAACCGGAGAAAATAACTCGGCCCAAGACCAGAGTTGTGAAGAAACCAGCCAATAGAAAGAAAACCACTGCCTCCTCCGATCCACCAGCTGACGATGATGTGGGTAATCCAGATCTTGAGGTAGAACTTGACTCACTTGGTTTATTTTTCACACGCCTTATTGATAATGATTATTGCCGTGGATGATGTTGAAGTCACCATGCCGATGTTGTAGAGGTAATCGCTCTTTCTTCCAATTCAAACCCTTTACCTTCAAGAAAAATCCGTCAGCAAACCGGAAAGTTAAATTTTCTCATCCTCTTGCTTATTTGGACCGAAACTTTCTTATCAAGACACAACGCATGAAGCTCGTCACAAGAACCCGACACAGCGGCCAGGTAGTTACCTCCGCGGTTTACCATCAATACCGGGTTTGGAAATGCCGCTCAGAGGTCTCTAATCGCTTCGTCAATGCTTATCCTAAAGCGGGTTGCGTCACAACCTCTTAATCCATCTGACTCCGATTATCAGGTGACTTCTCATTCTTCCTCCGGCGAGTCGTCAGCCACCCAACTCCCACCACTCAAGACAATGCTTGGGTGAGCCATATTCTTGATAATATTGTCTGATATATCACTTTCAATGTCTACTGGACTGATCCGTCTTTTTCCTTTCAGGGCCAAGCCTAGGCCAAGCAAGAAAGCTCGTCTGGACAAAGCGGCAGAAGAAGACGACGCTCCTGAACCGACCAAAATACCAAATCAAGAGCACTTCCAGGATGATATGTTGAACAACCCACCATTGCAAGATCATGATGTTACTGTTGAAGAGGCACATGTTGATGCCACAGGCCCTTCAAATCAACCCACGAGTCCTGCTCAAACTGACAAAACAGCGAGTCCACCAAAGCATACGGATAAACCGGTGACCCCAGTGCGAACCGGCGAAGCCAAGGACGATGATGTTGTTATTACTGGTTTTGGCCATTCTGAGCCAGGTAATCCTGTCGCCTTGTCCAAACACACTGCAAAGGATGAATTTACTGTGTTTGGTAAAGGCAAATGGAATGCCGATTTGGCTACTTATGCCGCTTTGAATCCCCAAGATCTTCATTCCGGTTATCTGAATCGGTTATATACCAGCCGTGATTATGAAGCCGGTCTGGTAAATATGATGAAGGACAAATATGAGGTAAATTCCATATGACTTTCTGCTTGTATATTTCAATCTGTCGACTCTAATAGCCCCCAAGTGACGGTTTTAAGATGTGAATTTAAACCGGGACTTCCCAATATAATCATGAGCAAAGCTGTACTTTTGGTAAAGTAGCCCCCAAGGGCCGGTTCAACCTAATGTAATTAAACCGGGACTTTTATACCATAAGAAATCCAGTATCCCTCAAGGATAGAGCAAATAGGCACTAGCCCCCAAGTGCCAAACTGAATACTTGTATTGAGCTTGGGACTTTATATAGAATTTGTAGGATGAAAAGAAAATATGCATTAGCCCCCAAGTACCAAGAGCATAACTTGTTACGGGTTTGGTACTTCAACTCTACTCCTTAATCTTTATCAAATGATTATTTGTATGTAGACTGATCTGAGCAAGAAAGAAAATCAAATCACTGATCTTCAAGAAAACCTGAAATCCCAGCAAGCTGAAACCTCCAAAGCAAAGAATGAATTAACCAGCGTTTTAAGCGTCATGGAAAAGCTTAAGGAGGGTTTCAACAAGGAGCAGGCGGATTGGGCCACTTAAAAGGCCGCTTTAACTCAATGGGCAGAGAATGCTGAGGCTGCACTCAAACCGTGGTTGATGAACTGACCAAAGGTAAAGCGGCAAGTGCATGCCATGACCGCTGCCTTTTTGGTAAGCCTTTTGATTTACGACGTAATGAGGCCTTCTCATGTAATTGCCGGTTTATTAACCCTTTGAATGATACAGGGACACGTATTGGCCACTTGGGATCAGATGTGCGGAAGAGATTGAAAGCTTCTTATACATTGATAGAGCAACTCTATACTGGTGCGCAGCGGATCATCAGCACCGCTTCTCACAACAACCCGGCACCGACCTTGATCCAGGACACCATTAAAAGGTTGTCAATGCTTCCTGTCTGTTTTGAAGAGTTAAAGAAATCTGCTGCTAGAACCGGTACCATAAACGCCTTAATCTGGGCCAAAGCGTGGGTGCCGGATTTTAATCCTGTTGAAGCGGCCCAGGGCTTCCCAAGCTTGAAGTAAGACGGGACAGAATTCAGCGAAGAGGGTCTCCGAGCTATAAACTGGGAAGTGCGCCCTTTGGCTTGTCAATTGGTTGAAGAGGCAAATATGTCTCACTATCAAGCCCAATACGATGGCGAAAATAAGCGAGTGCCTGCACCGATTCCTGAAGCGGAGAACCTTATACCTCCAATTCGTAAGCATACTTACGCACCTGATATTGAACCGTCGTTGCTAATCAATGATGAAGCTGTATTCCAAGCATTAATGGGAATCGACTGGACAACTGTTGATTTCCATCCACTAGGTAGGGAATCAGAAGTTGAAGCGGCGCAGGATGACCCGCAACCATCAGGCCAAGCTAGCGACCAAGCATGAACCGGAGGCCGGTTTACATTACTGCTTCCTTATGTTATGCAGAAAAACAATTATCTTATCTGGGCATCGTGTTGCCTTGTAATAGACTAGCTGCCACACTTTGTGTTCATATGCCTTCGTGCATATCTATTACAACTTATGCTTCCGTTGAATCACCAATGCTAAACTGTTGTCTGTAGAAAAAAGCTTAAAACGCCATTGTGGTTGTATAACCAGGCGGGTCATCATATCTATGTATGTGCAATCAAAGATAATACCTTAGATTTAAACATATGATAAAATATGGGAATGTATGATACCGCCATCGTTGGGCATGAAGTTGCCTGTGCCAATCTTGAAGCGGAGTTGTAAGAAACCCGCTCTACTGGAGGAGAGAACAGCTCCTGTGTATATAGGGTCGGTTTATCAGGTAAACCGTTCCGGGTTACGATGAACACCGGTGTTACTCCATAATAGGATGTTTATCAAAAATCAAACCGGGCAAAGTATCTCCGGATGAAGAACAAACCGTGTTCCGTCAACTGACAGTCGAATCGTTTTAATAATTGTCGGTTTAAGACCACAACAAGAGAAATATGCAAAAAGAGAAACAAATTTCAAGCAAAGGCAAAGACAAAATCTTTTTGTGAAAAGAGGCTGTTTGAGCCGATCAAGTGGCATTACCATGGTCGGACACAACCAAGCCCCCAATAGGCGTAGCTATGGTTCATGTTAGCCAGGTCCCCAAATGATGCAGTGGCATTACGCCGATCAAGAGGTGTAGCGATGGTCTGGGTTCACCAAAGCCCCCAAGTGATTATGTGGCCTTAGGCCGATAAAGAGGCGTGACTGGTTCAGACGTGACCAAGTCCCCAAGTGATTCCGTGGCTTTCGCCTATCAAAAGGTGTTGCATTGGTTCGGACACGACCAAGCCCCCAAGTGACATGATATGAAGCTTTGTTAAAAAGCTAACTCAAGGTAAACCGAGACCGCTATAAGATAAAAACTCCGTAACCACTCATGATGTAAAAATAACAGAGACCCCGCTTTAGCTAAGGCTCCGGTTTATTGTATTGATCATAATATATACATTGTCATAATATGTACATAAGTAGAGCCTATGGCTCAAGTAAAATAGGGCCGAAGATGAGCTATGTTCCATGGCCTGTTGGTCTCCTCCTCTGATGTACGTGAGTCTTTATGCTCTCGAATATCAATCAGATAGTACGACCCGTTGTGCAGATTCTTGCTGACCATGAAAGGTCCCTCCCAAGGTGGGGATAGCTTGTGCATATCATTCTGGTCTTGGATGAGCCGGAGCACAAAATCTCCTTCTTGAAAGGTTCTGGTTCTAACTCAGCGACTGTGATAGAGATGAAGATCCTCCTGGTAGATCGTTGAACGGGCAGCTGCAATGTAACGCTCCCATCCAACAGGTCCAAAGCGTCTTGCCGTGCTACCTCGTTGTCCGCTTCAACATAAGCTGCTACACGAGGTGAATCATGACGGATATCACTGGGGAGAACCGCCTCCGCTCCGTAGACCATGAAGAACGGTGTATCCCGTCGATCTGTTGGGCGTGGTATTGATGCTCCATAATATAGATGGTAACTCCTCAACCCAACAACCCGGGCGTCCCGCCGCAAAGGAACCATAAGCCGGGTTTGATGCCTCGTAAGATCTCTTGGTTAGCTCTCTCTTCTTGGCCATTGACCGTGGGTGAGCCATCGATGAAACGCTGCCGGATGTGCTCACGCTCATAGAACTCCTTCATAGCACCCTTAGACAGATTGGTACCATTATCGAGAATGATACCGTGTGGAAAGCCAAATCGGAAAATCACCTTTTAATGAATTGAACCGCCGTGGCTGCATCACACTTGGCCGACGGCTCCGCTTCCATCCACTTTGTAAACTTGTCAACCGCCACCAAAAGGTGGGTCTTCTTGTCCTTGGACCATTTGAAAGGCCCAACCATATCCAGCCCCCAAGTCGCAAACGGCCAAGTAATTGGAATCATCCTCAATTCTTGAGCGGCACATGAGCGTGTCTTGAGAACTTCGACAACCGTCACATCGCCTAACCAGTCCTCCGTGATCAAGATGAGCAGTCAACCAATAGAAACCGTGATTTAAACGCCTTAGCCACCAGAGATTTTGAACCGGTGTGGTGACCACAATCTCCTTCGTGGATTTCGCAGAAGATCTCACAACCTTCCTCCGGCGACACACAACGTTGAAATGCTCCCGATATTAATCGCAATGATGCAACTCGCCATTGACAATAGTCATGGACTTGGATCACCGGATTATCCGTCTGCCAGCGTCTCATCTTCGGTAACTCGCCCGGTTCATGTATGCAAGATAAGGAACCGCCCAATCCGGAATGACATGCAGAGCCGCCACCAACCGAGCCTCCGGATCAAGAATAGCCAAATCCTCTTCACCGTGGAGCTTGACCGACGGGTTATGCAGGACATCCAAGAAGACATTAGGCGGGACCGGTTTACGCCGAGAGCCCACCGGCTTAAAGTGTCCGCCGCTTCGTTCTTCCGTCATTCACGTGATCCACCCGATATCCCTTGAAATGGCTCGCAATAATATCCACCTCACGACGGTATGTCGCCATGAGCGGGTCCTTGGAATCCCAAGTACCGGACACTTGTTGGGCCACCAGTGTCCGAGTCATCAAGCACTTAACTCTACTGAGATTCATCTCCTTAGCCATCCGGAGACCATGGAGTAAAGCTCAGACTCAGCTGCATTGTTAGTACAAGGGAACATTAAGCGGAGAATGTAATGTAACTTATCACCTCGTGGGGAAGTTAATACGACTCCAGCCCCCAAGCCCTCCAATTGCCTGGACCCATCAAAATGAATAGTCCAATAGGTGTGATCCGCTTTTCTTCAGGTGCTTGTAGTTCCGTCCAATCATTGATGAAATCCACAAGTGCTTGAGACTTGATCGCCGTCCGAGGCACGATTTCAAACCGTATGCCCAAGCTCTATAGCCCACTTGGCAATCCGGCCAGTTGCCTCCCTGTTTTGAATTATATCTCCCAAAGGAGCAGAGCTGACCACTGTGATGGGATGTCCCTGGAAGTATTGCTTAAGCTTCCGGCTTTCCATGAAAACTCCATACACCATCTTCTGCCAATACGGGTATCTTTGCTTGGACTCAATAAGCACCTCGCTGATATCGTAAACCGGACGTTGAACCGGATATTCCTTGCCCGCCTCCTTGCGCTCTACCACAATAGCTACGCTGACTGCACGAGCATTAGCTGCCACATATAGTAGCAATGGTTCTTTGTCAATCGGAGCAGCAAGAATAAAGCGGATTGGCTAGTTGCCGCTTTAAGTCCTCCAATGCTTTATCGCCGGTCGGACTCGCATAAAGGGATCCGCTTTCAAAGATTCGATACAAAGGGATCGCCTTCTCACCGAGGCGGCTGATAAACCGGCTCAACGCGGCAATCCGGCCTGCCAAGCGCTGGACATCATTGATACATTTCGGTTTAGCCAGGGAGGTGATAGCTGTGATCTTCTCTGGATTAGCCTCAATTCCCCTGTTGGACACCAGAAAACCCAATAACTTGCCTGCCGGTACACCAAAAACACACTTGGCCGGGTTGAGCATCATCTTGTATGTCCGTAGGTTATCAAAGGTTTCCTTCAAATCATCAACCAGAGTCTCCTTCTCCCTTGACTTAACCACAATATCATCCACATAGGCATATACATTACTACCGATCCGCTTATGAAGGCAATTTTGTACACACCGCTGATAAGTTGCCTGGCACTCTTGAGCCCAAAGGGCATAGATACATAGCGTAAGGCTCCAAAGGTAGTTATGAACACCGCCTTCTCCTAGTCCTTAATCGCCATCTTGATCTCGATGATAACCGTAATATGCATCCGTAAAACTCAACGCCACAACCCGCCGTAGCATCAATAATCTGATCTATGCGGGGAGGGCAAAAGGATCTGCCGGACAAGCCTTGTTAAGATCCGTGTAATCCACACACATGCGCCAGTGTCGCTTTTTCTTAAGGACCAGCACCGGATTAGCCAGCCATTCAGGATGGAACACTTCAACAATAAAGCCAGCCGCTAAGAGCCTGGCCACCTCCTCTCCAATAGCTTTGCGCCTTTCTTCGTTGAACCGGCGGAGAAACTACTTCACCGGTTTGTACTTAGGATCAACATTAAGAGTGTGCTCAGCGAGTTCCCTCGGTACACCTGGCATGTCAGAAGGCTTCCACGCAAAAATGTCCCGATTCTCACGGATGAACTCGATGAGTGCGCTTTCCTATTTCGGATCCAAGTTGGTACTGATACTAAACTGCTTGGACGAGTCACCAGTGCACTGTCAATAAGCTTAGTCTCACCGCCGATTTGAACTTTAGAGCCGGATCATGCTCGTGGGTTGGCTTCTTCAACGGAGTCACGTCCACGGATCAACATTATCCTTGTAGTACTTCAACTCTTCCGTGGCACAAATTGACTCTGCATAGGCCGCATCACCTTCTTCACACTCCAAGGCAATCTTGCGACTTCCATGAACGGTTATGGTCCCCTTGTGACCCGGCATCTTGAGCTGCAGATAAATATAACAAGGTCGTGCCATAAACTTGGCATAAGCCGTCACCAAATAAAGCGTGGTACGGGCTCCGGATCTTCACCACCTCAAAAATCAATGTTTCTGACCTGGAATCATGATCATATCCAAAGGCCACCTCCAGAGCTATCTTGCCAACGGGATATGCTGACTTACCAGGTGCCACACCATGGAATACCGTATTGGACGGTTTAAGATTCTTGTGTGTTAGCCCCATACGGCGGAAGGTCTCATAGTATAAGATATTAATGCTGCTTCCTCCATCCATGAGCACCTTGGTGAACTTATAACCTCCCACCTGAGGTGCCACCACCAACGCTTAGTGACCCGAATTGTCAACCCGGGAGGGTGATCCTCTCGCCCATATGATTGGCTGTTCGGACCAGCGTAAATAACGAGGCAACGCCGGTTCAACAGAATTCACTTTGCCGCTTGTGAAGCTTCTGGTCTCGCTTGTCTAAGCTAGTGGTGAATACATGATATTGCCCGCTATTCAACTGCTTTGGATTGCTCTGATAGCCCGACTGCTGCTGGTGGTTGTACCCACCCTGGCTATTCTGATTATTTTGATTGTCATGTCCACCCTGATCGCCACTGAAGCCTGAACCGGCATTTCCTCCACCGTGACCCAGCCCATGGAATCCAGATCCTGAGCCACCACCTGATCCGTGATCATATCGGAAAGCATTAGAATTTTTGAACTCCTGCATGATATAGCAATCCTTCCAAAGGTGGTTGGCTGGCGTCTCCTTCGTCCCGTGCATTGGACAGGGCTGGTTTAATAGATAAGTCAGGCGGTCCGGGTTGGGGTTTGGAGCTCCACCGCGATTCGGCGGTTTACCCTTCCGTCGCTGGCCCCTGTCTTGTGCGCTAGTATTAGCCACAAAGTCCATGCTGCCATCCGCTTTACGCTTGCCTCCGTTACCATGACCTGCCGTGTTGTGTTGCTGTTCTTCTTTCCCTTCCCTGTCTTGTCATCATCAGACTCGGGATCCTTGGTACTATCAGAATCAGCATACTTCACTAACGCAGTCATGAGGGTCCCCATATCGTTACAATGGCGCTTCATCCGTCCCAATTTCAACTTCAAAGGTTTAAACCGCAGTTGCTTTCCAAGGTTATAACCGCTGAGTCGGCGTTATACGGTCTCGATGAGTGCAAAATTTCCAAACTCGGCGTACCCAGCGGGTTGTTGACTCTCCTTCCTCCTGGACACAGGCCGCTAAGTCCACTATCGACATGGGCTGCTTACATGTATCCTTGAAATTCAGGATAAACCGGGCTCGCAACTGGGCCCATGAACTGATAGAATTGGTTGGCAAGCTCTTTAACCAAATACGGGTTGTCCCTTCAAGCATCATGGTGAAATACTTTGCACACGCCGCTTCATCTACGTCAAGCATCTCCATGGCCATCTCATAGCTCTCTACCCATGTTTCCGGAGACAAATCGGCCGTGTAATTTGGCACCTTGCGCGGGCCCTTGAAATCCTTGGGCAGGCGCACATTGCGTAAAGCGGCGACAGGACAAGGCACTCCCAAAGAACTAGAAGTAACTCCTGGCTCGATCGAGGTGGTTGGACGAACCGGCGAAGTCGACGAGCCTCATGTTGCGCCGCTAACTCGGCATCCCTTCGCCGTGCTCGGGCCCGATCCGCCACTTCTCGAGCATCACCCGCCGCGTTATTGCCACGGGCGCTTCACGGTTCCGTGCATTACCGGATACGGCCGGTTCATCCATCCGCTTTGTAACTCCGGCTTGGACGGGGTGGAATGAATTCGATCACGGCTATATGAATATGCTTCCGCTGAACCAAGGTTGTTCAAGAAGTTCCTTAACCCGCTGCGTCTCCACCGCTATGGAGAATCACCTTCAATTGGGATGGCCACCAGCCGTGAAGCGGCGGCGATAAGATTGTCCATTGGATTGGAATAATGACCTCGAGGTGTCTGGACAGGCTGAGGCACGATATTATTCTGTCGAGGCGGCTCCATCAGGCAAGGCTGAACCGGCGCACCCGGCCCAGGTGCCTCTGCCCGGTTTATCACTAGCGGGTTACTAGTCCCTGCTCCTAGGGTATTAAAGAGGTTTCTGGCATCAAAAACCGTCGGCAGGCGAGACCGATGCTTCCTTTTCAGGACTTCATGTGACGCTGCTCGGTCCAAAGATAAGCCTATAGGCTCACAAGGCTCAAAGCGGCCGCTTCTGCGGCCATCCCGTTGTTCTTGGCTGCTAGGTCGGCTTTGGCTCGAGTGATCTGTTCCTCACCTTTGCAATTCCGTGTTGTGGGCGCCCCGATCCGCCGGGTTAGCCTCCGCCATAAGCACGCTAACGATCAAACAGATCAGATAAAACTTGAGCCGGCGGGAGCATTGTGGCCTCGCCCGGCCGCCGCCGACGGAGAACATTGCTGCTGCGTCGAAGAGTGGATCGCCACCGTGGTACCGCCATGAATATCCCAACCCGGTTGGGCAGATCAGAGGGGTCCGGAATATTGTCACCATTGGAACAGCCTCCAATCCGGTCGTCTTGTAGCTGATACAACGATTCGGTTTCTCCGGTCGAGGACTCGTCGCCGGAATAAACGACGGTCTCGCTACCAGATTCCGATCGACACTCATATTCTCCTCCATGGATGACTCCCACGAAGGCACGCTTCATGGCCGGTTTACCGTGGGCAGATCTCGCACGCTGAGCCATTTCGACGAGGTCGGTGCAGATGTCCAGCTCAGGGCCCGGTTCACCGATCTTGCCAATGAAGACGTGTATGCCACCAAAGGGGACCCGTACCGTACTCAATCGAGCCGCCTCGGGCCCTAGCCTGAATCGTCGATGTAGAGCTTGCATGACGACTCTTGGTCATCCGCCCTGGCGTAACCCTTGAGTCCTTCAAAGTTGCCCTCCAAGAACTTGAAACCATCGTGCGATAGCCCCACGGTGGGCGCCAACTATCGTGGTTTTGTCACGGCAGATGTCCTCATGAAAGGACTTAGTCATGGATCCATCGCTACGGGTTAGCTTAAAGGGGTTAAAGCGGACACAAGGACGCAAGAGAGTTTATACTAGTTCGGGCCCTTTGATGAAGGTAAAAGCCTACGTCTAGTTGTGATGGAATTGATGGGGGTTCGATGACTAGGGAGCAAACAAGCTTCGCCTAAGTCTCGAGTTATTGTATGTTCTCCTGAATCGCCTCCGGGTCGTCCCCTTATATACATGGATGGCGCCCGTCGGTTCACAGTCCCGACGCCGGTTTAAAGATGTATCCGGCTCGGTCTCTGCTATTCCTAACTTACAATACAAGTTACATACCCACGCCGGTTTACGGCTACATGCTTTAAACCGGCTATGGGCCTCAAGCCCTCATCTGCCTACTTGGGCTTTAATATACTCAACTACTGATGAAATTAACCCGGCATGTCCTGGCCGGTTTACGCCCAGTATTAATATCCCCAACAAAAAGGCTTATGGATCCTCATCCACTTACTAATCTTTTTAAAGCATCTGGTTATTATGAACCAATTGCTAGTGAGTTGACTACACTAGATTATCTTTATGAAATTTTGTTTGAAATTCATGAATCTGAAAATTGTGATGAAGTGCTAAACGAACAAATTTATGAAGTGATTCACAATAGCTCCTTGAAAGAAAAACATGATTGCAATGATGTTATTATAAATTCTATTAATTTCAATTGTGCTAATAATATGCAAAACCCCAACCTTGGATGCTAATTTTGCTATGGCCGCTACTTATCGCAATGATCATGATTGGGGTGATAATGCTTCTTATGATCTTGAAAATTTATTTAAGCCTCATGACGAATATGTTTGCAAGAATATTGAAACTGGGTTTGTAAGAGTGTCAACTTTAGCTAAAAATAATCCCACATATTTGGAGAGTGTTCAATCTTATGAATTTTTTGATGAAAGTGGGTTTAGAAAGGTCATGACTTTATTTGATGATAATCCCACTATTTTGGAAGAGTGTCAACTTTGCATGGATGTAGATCATGTATAGAATATGTTATGTGATAGCTATATTGTTGAATTTGAATATGATCCCACATGTAATTTATGAGAGAGGGAAATATGGTTGTAGAAATTCTTAAGTTACTAAATTACCTCTCGCTATGTTGAGACTGCTATTGTTTCTTTCTTCTTCCTTGCATATGCTAGTTTTTGCTTGCCTTGATAATTTGTTTTCTTATAAAATGCCTATGCATAGGAAGTATGTTAGACTTAAACTTGTTTCTCACATGCTACATGATGCTCTCTTCGTGTTTCAATTGTTATCTTTCATGTGAGCGTCATTAAAATTATCAATGCCTAGCTAAAAGGCTTTAAAGAAAAGCGCTTCTTGGGAGACAACCCAATATATTTTTTTGTTTTTATGAGTTTACACATTATTACTTCTGTAGTAATTGTGTTTTGGTGTTTTAATTAGGGTTTCAGCCAAGTAAGACCTTTGGGATGGCATATGGTGATAGTTGATTTGATCTTGCTGAAAAATAGAAACTTTTGCGCTCATTGCCAGAATTTTAAAAATCACAGAAACATGCTTTTGATCTGAATTTTTTACACAAGATTGATATAAAAATTTCCTAAATTTTCCTAATGTTTCAGAATTTTTGGAGTTACAGAAGTATACGAAGTTTTCAGATTATTACAGACTGTTCTGTTTTTGACAGATTCTGTTTTCTATGTGTTGTTTGCTTATTTTGATGAATCTATGGGCAGTATCGGGGGTATGAACCATGGAGAAGTTGGAATACAGTAGATATTACACCAATATAAATTTAAAATGAGTTCCCAACAGTATATAAGTGGTGATTTATTTTATTATGCTAACGCAGCTTAAGAGTTTTATGTTGAGTTTTGTGTTGTGAAGTTTTCAAGTTTTGGGTAAAGATTTGATGCACTATAGAATAAGGAGTGGCAAGAGCCTAAGCTTGGGAATGCCCAAGGCACCTCAAGGTAATATTCAAGGACAACCAAGCATCTAAGCTTGGGGATGCCTCGGATGGCATCCCCTCTTTTGTCTTAAATCCATCGGTAAATTTACTTGAGGCTATATTTTTATTCACCACATGATATGTGTTTTGCTTGGAGTATCTTGTATGATATGAGTCTTGATTTTTAGTTTGCCAAAATCATCCTTGCTGTACACATCTTTTGAGAGGGACATGCTTAAATTGCGAATTTATTAGAATACTCTATGTGCTTCACTTACATCTTTTGAGCTAGGTGATAACCCACAAGTGTAGGGGGTCGTTTGTAGCCTTCTTCGATAAATAAGAGTGTCAAACCCAACAAGGATCTAACGATAGAACAAATATCCCCTCAAGTTCTATCGACCACCGATACAACTCTATGCACACTTGACGTTTGCTTTACCTAAAACAAGTATGAAACTATTTTGCGAGAATAAAACTATGAGTAATTTGTGAGAACAAAAGTACGGATAAATTGCAAGGTAATAAAAGTGCATAGCTATTGTCAATAAGAAAGTCATTTGTCCCTAGGCAATCGATAACTAGACCGGTAATCATTCATGCAATTTTATATGAGAGAGAGGCATGAGCTAACGTACTTTCTCTAATTGGATCATATGCACTTATGATTGGAACTCTAGCAAGCATCCACAACTACTAAAGATCATTAAGGTCGTGAAACCCAACCATAGCATTAAGTATCAAGTCCTCTTTACTCCCATACGCAACAACCCACTTACTCGGGTATGTGCTTCTGTTACTCACGCCACCCACCATAAGCGAATCATGAACATATTGCAACACCCTACAGTGAGGATCCCTCCGTTTGCGCGATACAGAGGGCATTGTAGGACAGCACCATAAATAAAATATACACTCATACAAACCAAGATCATGATTAATCCATAGGACAAAACGGATCTACTCAAACATCATAGGATAGCCAAATATCATTGGGAAATAAAATATGGAGTTGAGCACCATGTTTAAGTAGAGATTATAGTGGGAAAAGGGGTGTTACACCACTGCATAGAGGTGGAGATAGTTGGTGTTGACGGTAGCAAGATTGTTGATGTAGATCGTTGTCACGATCCAAGCCCCGGCGGCACTCCGGCGCCACTGGGAGAGAGGGGGAGAGAGCCCCCCTCCTTCTTCTTCCTTGGCCTCCCACTAGATGGGAGGAGAGCTCCCCCTCTGGTCCATGCCTCAATCACGGTGGAGGGGTGGGAGCCCCTCTGAGATTGGATCTCCCTCTCTGTTCTCTTCTGTTTTGCGTTCCTCAGATCTAGCCGAAAACCACCGTTTCTTATATTCCAGGAGATCCGTAACTCTGATTGCGCTGAGATTTTAACACGATCTTTTTCCGGATATAAGCTTCCTTGCGCCCGAAGTAGAGCTCCAACCGATGTTTGAGGAGGGCACAACCCACCACCATGCACCAGGGGCCTGGGGCGCGCCCTGGTGTCTTGTGGTCACTGTGGGCATCCGTTTGCGTTGATTCCACCTCCCAAAATTCACAAATATTCGAAAATAAGTCTTCATAAAATTTTATTGCATTTGGACTTTGTTTGATATGGATATTTTGCAAAACAAAAAACATGCAAAAAAACAGGAACTGCCACTAGGCACTGGATCAATAGGTTAGTCCAATAAATCATATAAAATGTTGCCAAAAGTATGTGAAAGTTGTATAATATTGGCATAAAACAATCAAAAATTATAGATATGACGGAGACGTATATGCATCCCCAAGCTTAATTCCTGCTCGTCCTCGAGTAGGTAAATGATAAAAAAGATAATTTTTGATGTGGAATGCTACCTAGCATAAACTTGATCATATGTCTAATCATGGCATGAATATTAAGACACGAGTGATTTATACCAACAGTCTATAATTTGACATAAAGACATCAATACTCAGGCATCCCAACAAACAATCATGTCTTTCAAAATATCAACGCTAAAGAAAGCTATCCCTACAAAATCATATAGTCTTATCATGCTCTGTCTTCTTAACACAAAGTATTTATCATGCACAACCCCGATGACAAGCCGAGCAATTGGTTCTACATTTTAACACGCTTCAGCTTTTTCAACCCTCGCGCCATACATGAACGCAAGCCATGGATATAGCACTATAGGTGGAATGGAGTATGATGATAGGGGTAAATATAGAGAAGACGAAGAAGTAAGAAAGTCTCACATCGACGCGGCTAACCAACAGGCTATGGAGATGCCCATCAATTGATATCAACGTGAGGAGTAGGGATTGCCATGCAATTGATGCACTAAGAGCTATAAGTGTAGGAAAGCTCTGTATGGAAACTAAGTGGGTGTGCATCCAACTTGCTTGCTCATGAAGACCTCGGGCATTTGAGGACGCCCATCATTGGAATATACAAGCCAAGTTCTATAATGAAAAATTCCCACTAGTATATGAAAGTGACTAAATAGGAGACTCTTCATATGAAAAACATGGTGCTACTTTGAAGCGCAAGTGTGGTAAAGGATAGTAACAATGCCCCTTCTCTCTCTTCGTTTGTTTTTTCTTTCCCCTTTTTTTTCCATTTTTCCTTTTTTTCTTCTTCTTTTTTTCTCTCTCATTGTCCGGAGTCTCATCCCGACTTGTGGGGGAATTATAGTCTCCGTCATCCTTTCCTCACTGGGGCAATGCTCTAATAATGAATAATGATGGTCATCACACTTCTATTTACTTACAACTCAAAAGAAATAAAATTACAAATCGATACCTAGAACAAAATATGACTCTATATGAATGCCTCTGGCAATGTACCAGGATGTGCAATGATCGAGCATAAAAATGATATCAAAAATAGACAAGTGTGACGCCCCTTATCCAATCGTACACTAATCATACATGCAAACATGTAGGATCAAGATCAGGGACTCACGGGAAGATATCACAACACAACTCTAAAAATAAATAAGTCATACCAGCATCATAATACAAGCCAGGGGCCTCGAGGGCTCGAATACAAGTGCTCGATCATAGATGAGTCAGCGGAAGCAACAATATCTGAGTACAGACATAAGTTAAACAAGTTGCCATAAGATGGCTAGCACAAACTAGGATACAGATCGAAAGAGACGCACGCCTCCTGCCTAGGATCCTCCTAAACTACTCCTGGTCGTCGTCAGCGGCTTGCACGTAGTAGGAGGCACCTCCAGTGTAGTAGGAGTCGTTGTCGACGGTGGCGTCTGGCTCCTGAGCTAAAACATCTGGTTGCGACGTCCGAGAAAAAGAGGAAAAGGGGGAAAAGAGGGAGCAAAGCAACCGTGAGTACACATCCAAAGTACTCGCAAGCAAGGATCTACACTACATATGCATGGGTATCTGTGTAAAGGGGCAATATCGGTGGACTGAACTGCAAAATGCCAGAATAAGAGGGGGATAGCTAGTCATGTCGAAGACTACGCTTCTGGCAGCCTCCATCTTGCAGCATGTAGAAGAGAGTAGATGGTAAGCTCAAAAAGTATCATCGCATAGCATAAATCCTACCCGGTGATCCTCCCCTCGTCGCCCTATGTGAGAGCAATCACCGGGTTATATCTGTCACTTGAAAGGGTGTATTTTATTAAGTATCCGGTTCTATTTGTCATAAGGTCAAGTTACAACTCTGGGTCGTCCTTTTACCGAGGGACACGGTTATCCGAATAGATAAACTTCCCTGCAGGGGTGCACCACATTACCCAACACGCTCGATCCCCTTTGGCCGGACAAACTTTCCTGGGTCATGCCCGGCCTCGAAAGATCAACACGTCGCAGCCCCACCTAAGCACAACAAAGAGGTCAGCACGCCGGTCTAAATCCTAAGCGCGCAGGGGTCTGGGCCCATCGCCCATTGCACACCTGCACGTTGCGAGGGCGGCCGGTGAGCAGACCTAGCAACCTCCATTACAAAGGAAGTTGCGTTACGCGGTCCAACCCGGCGCGCGCCGCTCAGTCGCTGACGTCAAGAAGGCTTCGGCTGATACCATGACGTCGAGTGCCCATAGCTGTTCTCGCGTAGTTGGTTAGTGCGTATAGGCCAGTGGTAAGACTCGGATCTAATATCAAGATCTCGTTAAGCGTGTTAATTGAAGTATCCGCAAACGCCGACCAGGGCCAGGCCTGCCTCTCACCTAGGTGGTCTCAACCTGCCCTGTCACTCCGCCACAAAGTAACAATCGGGGGCCGTCGGGAACTGTCATGGAATTGTCACGGCAGATATCCTTAGTGTCAGGACTTAGTCGCGAGGCCAACGCATCTATGTGGTAGCTTGAGAGGGGTTGAGCGGAATCGAGTGACGCAACACAAGACAGGGATTTAGACAGCTTCGGGCCCCGGGAAACATCATCCAGTAAAAACCCTACATGATGTTTGAGGCTAGGTCTCATTATCATCACGAGGGAGTCGCCGTAAACCGGCTCTCCTGTTTGTGTCTAGCCCTAAGATTGTTTCTTCTTGCTTGTAACTTGTCCCTCTTTGGGGATCCCTACCTCTCCTTATATATGTCAAGAGGCGGGTTACATGTAGAGTCCAACTCGGACTTTAACTTAAACTATTCTAACTTATCACCATGGGCTTCTTAACATCTTGGGCTTCATAACGCCTTGGGCTTCATAACCTCGACAACCCAGCTATCACTGCTTTGCCGGTTTAACATTGTCCGCCGGTTTAACATTGTTCCGCCGGTTTAACATTGTTCCGCCAGCTTTAACATTGTTCGCCGGTTTACCACCACCGTTTACCGTCTGTTCGAGCCATCTGTCTTGACCGTCCGCCATTTAACATCCGCTGGTTTATCAAGTCCCACCGGTTTACGACTCGCCAGGTCATTCCGCTGGGTATATCCCCGACATTAGCCCCGCTTTAATTTGGATTTATCCATGTTAAACCGATCCCGATCATCCTTAAGTCCTTGTCACTTCCTTCTTCTAGAAAATCCGGTTTAATAGGCCAGCTTCATAATCAATTTGCTGACATTGGTTTGTCGCAGAGAAATATTGTGAAGAATAACTTTCTTGACTCAACTCCCAATGCTTAACAAAAATATTGGTCTTTGAAATACTCATCTGATCTTCAGCCGGTTGTAGAACTTTGCCGGTTTACAAATATTGATGGCACCGGATCATAATTGTTTGTTAACATCAGCTTTTGAAAATATACCTCTTATATGCCTATCACTTGTAGCCCTCAACTCTTAAGAAGGTAACGTAGTAATGCCTTAAGATTTGCTTCAATATGAATGTCACAAGCTTGAAGAAATCCAGGTTGTTCATCTCAATCACTAGTCGAATTGAGTATTCCACATATGTAGCCCCCAAGTGTCGGGTTGTCATGCTTGCAAAGAACTCGGGACTTGTAATTTCCTGATGCTCATAAAAACTTCAACCAGTGTAGCCCCCAAGGGCCGGTCATTATGCACATAATGAATAGGGACTTTATATATACTTCATTGAGAATAACATTATATTATGTAACTCCCATCATGGGGCTTGAACCCACGTTCACAAGGTTGAGAGCTTCGTGCTTTACCAACTGATCAGTGGACCCTTCAATATAATGGATAAAAAGCTTTGTACCTTGAATAGTTGACAGGAGCAATTGGTAGCCCCCAAGGGCCGGCTCATTATAATATGATGAGTCGGGTCTTCAATAAGGTGAGCAAACAATGACTTTGCATTAGCCCCAAGTGTCATGGTGCATGCTTGCAAAAGCAACATGAGACTTGCATATTTGATGTAATCTCGACTTGAATAATGTAGCCCCCAAGTGTCGGGTCGTAAGCCCGCAAAGAACTCGGGACTATTCCTTCAATTATAAAATAAATCATATCCATTGATAATATAATAGCCATTGCGCTTAAAGCGACTTTTGAAAACCTTAATCATAGTAATCACATCGATAACCATAATAAAATCCAGCCATGTTGGCTATTTAAAGATTTGAATAATATAGTCCAATGATTTATGAGCGCATGATTCCAATGGCGCAATCCAAATATATACTGGCGACCTATAGTCGAAACCAAACCGGGCTGATAGTCTCCGGATTATGATTTAATCGTGTTCCGTCAATCAGAATCGGCAGCTTGGACCGGATTTAATAACGTTGGGTGAAAACACAACATAAAAATATTTTATCAAAAGAAAAAGAAGCAAAGGCAAAGATAAAACCATTTGCAAAAGAGGCTTTATCGAGCCGATCGGATGGTGTTACCATGGTCGGACACGACCAAGCTCCCAATAAGGTGTAGCTATGGTTCAAGTCAGCCAGTCCCCAATCAAACCGTGGCATTATGCCGATCAAGTGGCGTGGCAATGGTTCGGGTTCGACCAAGCCCCAAGTGACTCTATGGCCTTAGGCCGATCAAGAGGCGGATCGGTTCAGACTTGACCATGTCCCAAGTGATCTGGTGGCTTTCGCCTATCAAAAGGTGTTGCATTGGTTCGGACACGACCAAGCCCCCAAGTGATACTGTGGTATTGCGCCGATCAAGGGGTGTGACTATGGTTCAGACATGACCAAGCCCCCAAGTGATCAATAATATGATAAGCCAATAAGGCATGATACCCATGTCTGAACCGCGCATCATGGCAACAGGTCCTCTTTGGCACCCTTTAACTTTTTGCAAGAGATAAATCCTTCTTGAACCGAGATTTTGAACCGGATTTGAGAGCTTCAAAGCTTTGTGGGACATATCTTCCCCTTGAGCCGGATTTTAAACCGAATCCCTCTTTTAAGCCGGAAATTTTCCGACGGCCTTTAAATTTGCACCAATATGGCGGTTTAGGGTCCTGCATTAGACAACTTTGCAGGCCAAAGTAATTGCTCTTTAAAAGAAGGCAATATACAATATAAAAATATACTGGATGAATTTCACCTGATATGCTAGGCTAGTGGTTATCCACCGCAGAGTTGATTATCACCATGGTGAAGCCGTTCAACAACAAGCAAAAAGTGACAATGACGCATGATGACGCTTAACGCATACTTCATTGGCACAAAGATGGCACCATCTTTATAATAAATTATTGTCCTGCATATATAAAAAAATATAGACCAAAAGTAATTGTTCTCTTTATAAAAACAATATTTGCCGATAAAATAGACTTAGATAGACATCACCGATTTTGCGGGATGACGGATGATCCGTAAGTAATACTCAGCTTTAATCCTACGTAACATTGCATGCTTGTGAGTCAATTAGCCTAATCAACTCGATACCGTGGCGGTTCGGGCGAAGATGTGGAAGCACGCCGGTTCGGCGTACGCACAGCAGTTTGAAGTGACGAGCCAATCCTTTGGACCCGGTTATGGCGGCGCGGGCGGTTTACCGCAGCCGATGACTCAGCGGTTTATCGCAGCGCCGGGCGGTTCTGCGGTGATCTGTCAACAAGGCGGAAGCGAGGGCGTAAGCGAGGACCACGACGGTAACCCGGAGCAGGGGCAAAAACTAAAACACTTCGGCGATTCAGCACGGGATAGAATCAAACCGTCGGCCCGAACAGCTCTCAGTGAGTCAACGGACAGCTCACCGGATCCGACCGTCGCAGCTCAATGCAGTAGCGGCAACTTAACAATGCGCGGCTGAGCAACAGCCGCGAGCTGACGTGGGGGTGATTGGGAAGCCCCTAAGGGATGCAATTTGGCGAGGCGGAGGCTGAACCGCCCGACAAGTTTAACAGCAGAGTCTCTCGCGAGGCGGACCGGCACCGAAACGGGATGGGAGGCGCTGGCGGGGCCTCGCATACCGCTGGAGGCGCACGGTTTGGAGCATATGGTGGTGAAGTGCATGGGCGCGAGCCGGGCGGAGGCGCGAGGTCAGGGCGGCCGGAGCCGGGGCCCGCCAGTCCGGATGGGGCTGGAGGCGCGCGGCTGAGCCGGAGGCGGCAGAGGCCGAGGCCATGTGTACGAGGCAAGGGCGACGCGGAGGCGCTAACGATGAGGCACGGGCGGAGCCTGAGCGTGGCAACCCGGCAGGGGCTCGGGTGGCCAGCGGGGCCGGACCGGAGCGGGACGAGGCCGGTACAGCGGTTCATTGGGCTCGGCGCCGGCGACTCAACGCAAGAGCGCTGGCCGGGCGACTGTGTGATGACTAGAGGCCACGAAAGCAGACAAAGCGGACGGGGTGATCCGATGATGAAACCAAGCGGCGGCGGCTCAATGCGCGTCCGCGATGGCGGCGGGTTGGAAGCGAGGAGAGGCCATAGCCGCTTTATCGCAGCACGCCGAAAGCGTGAGGTGAGGCGGGTCAACACGGGCCAGGCAGAGGCACCCTGCGGGCGTGGCGACTCAGAGTTGGCGCGAAGCGACGGAGGAGGCGTGACCGCAACCGCTCGAGGACAGCACGCGATAGCATGGAGGCTCGGCAACGACCAACGAGGGACACAGTGACTCGGCGTCCGACGGCGGCTTGCAGGCGCGTTGAGGCAGTCTTCCATCAACTCAGGGGTGTAGCGACTTGTTGCGATGACTGGTGAGGATGCGGCGCTCGGTGAGGCGGCACTCGGCAATTTTAACAAGGTGGAGGCGACTCAAAGCCATGGTGCAGGGGCGCTCGGAGCGGAGTTGAGGCGGCCACAGCTCGGCGTGAGTTCCCCTCCTGGGAAAAGTGAGAGCACGAGACCGGCCGGGCACGGAAGTCAGCAGGCGTGGGCGGCTCACAGACGCGGGAGCTGGCCCACGATGGCGCTGGCGCGGAGCTGGAGCCGGCCCGGGCCAGCGGCACACAAATGGGGCGGGGCGGACGTGAGGCGGCCGGCTTGCTGCAGGAACCAGCCAGGGTGCGAGCCAACAAGGTGGCATAATACGGGCGGATGTGGTCGGCGAGCCGGCCGGAAACTGAAGCGTAGGAAGACCTCAGGCAGCCGTCGCGGGCGGCTTGGAGGTCAGCAGAGGCGGAGATGACCGGGCCAGCACGGCGCTTTGGCAAAGCAGACGGGTAGTAGCAGAGGCAAACCAAGGCGGCCGGCGGTTTGTGGCTTGCGGCGTGACTGCGGCCACATCAGAGGCGGGCTGACGCAGCGTGTGGCCTGGGCAGAGGCGAAGACCACCGTGGCTCGGATGGCAACAGAAGCGAGTCTGGGGTGGCCCGGCACTCGACCGGCAGCGGCTCGGAAGTAAGCTCGAGGCTGACTTGCAACGGTTGCGAGAACGAAGTCGACGCCAATGCACCCCATCCGATCCAGTCGTTGTTGCTTTGATGATTTGTTTTTTACCTTTATAAATCGAGAAACGCTCGCCCGGACTTTCCTTTCTTTGATTATCTTCTCCAATCCAGCTCGTAATGCCCATTGATTGGTGTTGCAAAGAACTACTAGTACTGCTCGGTTTTCATGATGTAAAATAGTAGTAACAGATCGTTGTTCGCCGGGCGATGTTTTATAGCAAAAAGTATCCGCGGTCACTAGTTGATACCCTCGGGACTTGAAAACGAATATATATAGCAGGAACACAAACATGGCGGAACAGATCGGCCTCGGCGAATCATAAATGATCAGATGAATCGCCGGCCGGTAGCCATCAAGATACCATAGCCCTAACTTCTTTTGATTTGGACTTTAACTCCCACAGTCAGTAACTGCATCGATGAACATAAAGCGGACATAGATCCTTGGTAATAGCAGGTCTTCTTCATCCGGAAAATTGCAAACCTCTCGATCTCTGGGAGACATCCCTTCAAGAACTCAACATCACCGTGCGCAGGCCCCACGGTGGGCGCCAACTGTCGTGGAATTGTCACGGCAGATATCCTTAGTGTCAGTACTTAGTCGCGAGGCCAACGCATCTATGTGGTAGCTTGAGACGGGTTGAGCGGAATCGAGAGACGCAACACAAGACAGGGATTTAGACAGCTTCGGGCCCCGGGAAACATCATCCGGTAAAAACCCTACATGTTGTTTGAGGCTAGGTCTCATTATCATCACGAGGGAGTCGCCAGAACCGGCTCTCCTCTTTGTGTCTAGCCCTAAGATTGTTTCTTCTTGCTTGTAACTTGTCCCTCTTTGGGGAGCCCTACCTCTCCTTATATATGTCAAGAGGCGGGTTACATGTAGAGTCCAACTCGGACTTTAACTTAAACTATTCTAACTTATCGCCATGGGCTTCTTAACATCTTGGGCTTCATAACGTCTTGGGCTTCATAACCCCTGACAACCCAGTTATCACTGTTTGCCGGTTTAACATTGTCTGCCGGTTTAACATTGTCTGCCGGTTTAACATTGTTTGCCGGTTTAACATTGTCTACCGGTTTAACATTGTCTGCCGGTTTAACATTGTCTGCCGGTTTACCACCAGCCGGTTTACCGTCTGTCTGAGCCATCTGTCTTGACTGTCTGCCGGTTTAAGATCCGTCTGTTTATCAAGTCCCGGCCGGTTTACGACTCCGGCCGGGTCATTCCGCGGGGTATATCCCCGACAGGAACCCAGGCCCACCATTACCTGGATGGAGCCACCTGTCCTTTCAACCCCCACATCGGAATCACTTGCGAGTACTCTATGAGCCAGCCCGACTTTAGTCACCACAATGTATCATATATAATAGTTTAGTATGTATATACCTGTGATCACCTCCCGAGTGATCACAGCCCAATAGTATAGCATGGCAGACGGACAAGAATGTAGGGCCACTGATGGAATACTAGCATCCTATACTAAGCATTTAGGATTGCGTAAGGGTAACAATCTGTAGTAACAATGACAAAGGCTATGCAAAGGTAATAGGATTAACCGAAAGCAGTAACATGCTACACTACTCTAATACAAGCAGTAGAGAGAAGGAATAGGCGATATCTAGTGATCAAGGGGGGCTTGCTTGGTTGCTCTGGCAAGAAGGAAGGGTCGTCAACACCGTAGTCGAACTGGGGGTCGCCGGCAGTCTCGGGGTCTACCGAAAAGAAGTAACGGAGGGGGATAACAATAAATAACAGAGCAGTCAAAGCAACACAAAGCATAACATGGCGATACGTGGTGCTAGGATTGACCTAACGCAGTAGTAGGCGATACCGGCGAAGGGGGGAAACATCTGGGAAAGTATTCCCGGTGTTTCACGTTTTCGGACAGACGGGCCGAAGGGGGAAGGTTGCAGGTTCACGATGCTAGGGACACGTGGTGAATGAACAGACTGAGTATTCGGATTCGTCTCGTCGTTCTAAGCAACTTTTATGTACAAAAGTATTTTCATCCGAGATACGGTTTATTTTAAATTAATTTTCAAATTTTATTCATTTTTGGATTAACAGAATTAATTTAATTTAGCAAACGCAATTATGATGTCAGCATGATGTCAGCAGGACCAAAGGTTGACTAGGTCAACCCTAGCAAGTGGGACCCGTTTGTCATAGATAATTAAAAAAAATTAATTAGTTTAACCGGGTGTTCGGATTAACTAAGTTTAATTAGTTTAGTTAAACGGAATTAATTAACTTAATTAATTCACTAATTAATTCATTAGATATATTTTTTCTTAAATCTCTTTTTTTACAGGGGCTGGGCCCACGTGTAAGTGGCCTGTATGGGCTCACCGCCAATGGTCCACGGACCATATCGGCGAATACGCACACAGTATCGGGCGCTGGCGCCCGGCCCGATTGGCGCCAGCCAACGGGGGACACCGGTGGCGGCGCCAAAGACCGGAGCGGGGCAGAAGGGTGCAGCGATGGGACGACCACGGCGCTGTTGTTGGGCGTCGGGCGGCAACGCTGGCGCGAGGAGAAGGCCACGGATGGCAAGCGGCGGGGAGCTCCGGTGAGCAGCGCCGGGCGGGGAAGGGGGTGGATGCGCGGTGCGGTCGACGAGCGGAGGCACACAGAGCGGTGGGCATAGGCAGAAGCAGCGGCGGCAACACCCAATGGCGGGGCCAAGCAGTGCGGCAATGCAGGAGCAGCAGCACAGCCGCGGCAGTAGCGGCTGCGCATCGCGCAGGGGGAGAAGAAGAACCAAGGCACGACCTCGGGCGGTAGTGGTTCATGGGCGCACGCGAGCACAGAACGGCTGCGGTGGCGCGGGCGAGCGCCGACGTGAGGGCACGGGGAGGAGGACCGGGGTCCTCACCAGCGTTGCAGGGAAAATGGCAGTGGTTGTCGAGGAGGAGGACGGGGACGCCGTGCGTTGATGGAGACGGGGAGGCGGTCCGGCGAGGTGGCTCCGGTGGCGGCGGCGTCGACATGCAGGAGGTGGCGATACAGAGAAGGGAACGGCTCGATCCGCGCGAGGCAGGGGTCCGAGCTCTGATGCGTCCACGTAGTCGACGAAGACGGCGGAGGCGGTGCTCTCGGCACAGTCTGAGGCGGCGGGGAGGACGTCGGGCGCGAGGATGACGGGGTTGGCGACGGGATCGGGGCATCGTTTCCCCGATCCAGAAAGGTGGGGGGAGTGGGGAACGAGAGGAGGAGTGGGGTGCGAGTGAGGGGATTTAGGTCACGATGTGGGTTGGGGAGACTTAAACAGGCCAGGTGGGTCCAGGCCCAGTTGGGCCGGGGGAGTTTTGGCCCTTTGTTTTCCTTTTTTATCTTCTGTTTACTTTTCCTGTTAATTAGTTTTGCTATTTTATTTACTACTCATTTTAGTTTTGTTCATTATAAAAACAGCACCTATGTAGTATTACCAGTTATACCACTGCCAATACTTGTTAGGCATTCAATTAAAAATAGTTTGTAACCTTATAACTTGAAAAGGTATTTAACTAATTGTTCTAGTTGTTGTTTAGTTAATTTAGAGCATTTAAATATTTTATAAAAATGTAGTTTCTCCACCAGTACTACTTACGAATTATTTGACACAACCCGAACATTTTAGTTTTAGTTTTTGAAAACTTTTGTTGTTTGCCTTTAATTCAATTTTGAAATTGGTTCGGTTTCGAATTAACGCGAGATTAGCAACAGTAATCAAAGTGATGTGGCTCCATTAGCAGAGAATTATTGTGGCTTAATTATCCGGGCGTCACAATTCTCCTCCACTACAAGAAATCTCGTCCCGAGATTTAAGAGGTGGAATACGGGGGAAAGTTCTGGTTACGAAATTCTAATGGATCTTCTCGGTCTTGGTTCCTCTCCTCAAAGAGTTTGCTCCATGATGTTTATCCATCCATTCCTCTACTTCTGTGCGTCGGGACGAAGTTGTCATCCTTTCTTTGGGAACTCCATCGGTCTTACGTAAAATGATAAGGGGTAACTCGAAAGAATGGAACTCTGCACGGTTGCTTATCCGGTAGATAACATTAGGGAAGGTGGAGGAAAGTAATTCTCAAACTGAAGCTTAATAAGATATCAAGAGCAATGAAAGAAGGTACCATGAGAAGTTTCGCATGGGCAGGCAATCGTTCGATGCCTGAAACAGGGCGTGAAGGGGTTCAAAGCGACGGGAATAAATATTCTGTCTGATACCAAAATTGATGATCTCTCGAATGGTGGCTCATGAATCCCATATGACGCCACACGCGAGGAATAACTTTGGGAACAGGGGGTGTATAGGAGAGTCAGGTTTCGATCCTATGGAACTGTGTGTTATGGGCCCACCATGTGGGTTAACAGCACGAAGGCGCTCATCAATTTGCATGGTCAAGATAGCAAGGCAGGTCAGAGTATCGCCTGTCAATTAGGTCAGCAACAACATCGGTACCAAGGGCGAGGGACGAAGAGAACCATTTTTCCTGCTCGTTGAACGAGGCGGACCAATAGGCAAAGTTCTCGTCCATCGGTGGCTACCAGAATGTCATCAACAATAGTAACAGGGTCTTGCTGACAGAATTGTACACCGGGGTGCTTACATAAGCAAGAGAATATTACTGCTTAAATCAACTATATCACCAGAAAGGTCAAACCAAACAATGGAAAGGAAGATATGATTATCAGTTTCAACAGAGCAATGGAAAGGAAAATGCGTTTAAACACATATTTCAAGGGGATTTCCTTCCCAACGACAAGCAGAGCAAGATATCCATGACAGGATATAAAGTAGAAAACCATTTAGGTAAGGGGAGATAATAATGACATTAGCCATACAACAGTGCTTGGATAATTGAGTAAGAAACATTTAGCATTGGGCTTCAAATGTTCTTGCTGAAAATCAGAGTACCACAGACAAGCTTCGAGATAGCATTGACATGGTCTTGAAGCAAAGGTCGAACTTGGATACTCAAAGTATTCATCAGGAACAACATATAGAATAAGTCTTACGATTTCCTCATGGAAGAATGGTTAACCTTGCTAAATAGGAAACTATAACAATAGGTTCTCCGGCCAGGTGTGCTAGGCATGACATCACCTTACCGAGTCATATAAAGACCAGTGTTATAACTCTTGGAAATATGTTCCAACCATCATATCTGACCAAGATTCAGATCTGATTGGTGTCAGGATACCTCAGACTCTAGATGCCTGAGAAGAAAAAGGTGCGATATAAATTGACGAGAAGACATCGTAAGATTCTCGGGAAATGAACTATGGAAGCGAGTTCCAAAACAAGAGTTCATCAGTAAACCATGGAGAGGATGAGGAGGTGGCTGATGGACTCAGCGGCAATTCATCAAGGTTTCCAAAAAGATGGATTTCCACAATTAAGTGAACGAGGTGATAGCATCGGACACACCGAAGTATATAATGAGGTATGTTCGAGGAAAACATACACAATTTAACATTGGTTGAAAGGTGCACCCGAAATATGGGCTTAGATAGCATGATCAATGTTAGAATGGTGATTTAATAACCAATAGTTTAAGAATGAACTATCCAAGCATTAACTTCAAAGCAATAAGGTTGCTAGAGGTACAGAATCTAAGCAGCAACGTTCACCTGTTGGTATCTCGGTTAGAATCAGCACGGGGACCAAGAAAGAATGGTGATGGTGAGAAGTATCACTCTACCAAGAATTATTAAGAGGTGGAGCAATCCTCGCAACATCCTTGACATAAAAGACAGTAATACTTCAAGGTAGAACATAATACAAGCTGGATAGCAAGCTGCATCCATAACATGAACTAGTTGCGATGACAGGAAGGTAAGGATGTTGCCGATGGTAACTCAAACTACCAAGGGACGAGGACGGTATTTATCATCACGAATTCAATTGATATCCTGGAAGGAGTCAAAATGTTGACGATGATCACGACAAATTTTGTCAAGAGGCTCCACGAAGAAGCAATCGAACAGCGACTGCATCAAGCAAAAGGACTGATGCAGTGAAAGATTATTTGATCCACGAATACAAAACCAACTCGGGATCAAGCTTGATGTTCGAGGTGGAACGATAAGATGACAAAATCGACATAAGCTTAGCTCATCATCAAAGGTTGTGCTCCGCGATTAAGGACCAGGTAGTACAGTTAAAATCGGCACGATAACGATCTAACCGAGTAGGCTAGGAATGACGTGATCGAGTTCAAACTTGTAAGTAATGAAGGTTACCAAGGGTTGTTGAATCGCAGTGCGGACTCGATTCAGTTGTCGGTGTCCTTGAGGGGTTCTAACAACTCAGACCCGTTCGAAAAATGGAATCGGCAAGAATATTAGTTGATGAAGAACTCATAAGAAGTTATGTATTTCGTGGTATTCTCGAGATACCAGAGGGTAATACTCGAAGGCAGATCAGAATAGAAACTGAACTGGAGTGTTGACTTGCAATAGCAGATACATTAATCTTGTCATAATATACGAGGCAATGGAATGGTTTACTTTCAAATGCATTGAATAAGGTTAGCATGGTCGGAAATATAACTGCAAGGGATCCAATTTACTACACCGGAAGAATTATTTGAATGATTAAATATTCTTGCATGAAGCTTTCCTGATAAGTTCCACATCGTGTCCGTGGGCATGAACACAAATGTTCAAGGTCGACTCCCACTTCTACAATGCATAACCTTTCATTCACTTCTCGTTTACAAAGAAGTTGAAGTGTTGAAATTTTATCTAGCGAAGCAACAGAAGAGTATGACTCGTGAAAAATTTCGGGTTCACACGGATTAAGGAAGGCATTGGTTCAACCCATTGGGGCATTTTAGAAACATATACTACAAGCTTCAAGAGTAAATATCACCAGCTCAAGAGCATAGCATGGTTGGCCAAATCAGAGAATAGGATTTATCAATGGCATTATGTATCAGGGAAAGAACTTCTCGAGGTTTTTGTATACAACGGACACTGTCGGATGATAATTCAACAAATGACCTGATGGTCCGTAACAGAGCTGATGTGAGTATCGTCACACAACCAGTGAAAGAAACAATGCAAAGGCATTGGACTATAGAAACATCTGAATACTTCGATGCTTAACACAAGGAATTATGATTTCCAAGACAGGGGATCAGAAGCAAATGCTCTGATCAAAGATGAGTAAGTTGAATAGACTTAGGGCACAATCAAGGTTTGATAAACTGAATACCAGCTCATATCTAGATTCATGTCTGATCCAGAAAGATAATTTATAAGGGTCAACTAAGGATTGCGTGCATTCGCACAAAATGAATCATTAGGCTTAAAATGGATATGACAAGGGATGTCAACGAAGACTACTAGACATATGGAATTAACCATAATCAAAGCAAGCAAGAAATTCCAGAGCAATAGGTTGTTGAGGATTTTCGGAAGATCGAATGGTATTTCGAAGACTTTGTGAAACATACGGACAACTGGGGATGAGCGGATACTCGGTAAGTGTGAGGAATTATCCGTAGGGGTATTCATGTGGCAAAGAACTGCAAGGCAGTAGACACAAAGGATTCTCAGAATATCGGAGAATTTTTCAGGGTATCAAGTAATAACAAGGGCAACTGGGAATATAAGTAGGAACGACAAGTGCATGTATTTATCCATAGGGATATTTCGATGGTAGGGAATTGAAAAAGCAAAGGGCACAAAGTCTCGAGAGAACACCGGAGAGTATCTTCGAAATCCTTCGGTGCATCAGGCGATCACCTGTATCGAGTGGCTCTCCGGGAGGAAGTAGTTACGAGAACCTAGAGTTAGAGTTAGTAAAACCATTTAACCCGAGTAGAGCAGAGATAAGAGTCCCAGAGTATAGACGAGGAATAAAAGATCCTAATACCACCCAATGGTGACGTGGGCCCATAAGCCACACAGCCATGTTAGTAAAATAGTTTTCAGTGACTAGACTCGACTTCGGCCAAGGAGTGTGGAAGGGGGACTCCTACAAGGAGTCGGCTCTGATACCAACTTGTGACGCCCCCGATTCAATCATACACGCAAACATGTAGGATCAAGATCAGGGACTCAGAGGGAAGATATCACAACACAACTCTAAAAATAAACAAGTCATACAAGCATCATAATACAAGCCAGGGGCCTCGAGGGATCGAATACAAGTGCTCGATCATAGACGAGTCGGCGGAAGCAACAATATCTGAGTACAGACATAAGTTAAACAAGTTGCCATAAGATGGCTAGCACAAACTGGGATACAGATCGAAAGAGGCGCAGGCCTCCTGCCTGGGATCCTCCTAAACTACTCCTGGTCATCATCAGTGGCCTGCACGTAGTAGGAGGCACCTCCAGTGTAGTAGGAGTCATAGTCGACGGTGGCATCTGGCTCCTGAGCTCCAACATCTAGTTGTGACGTCCGAGAAAAAGAGGAAAAGGGGGAAAAGAGGGAGCAAAGCAACCGTGAGTACTCATCTAAAGTACTCGCAAGCAAGGATCTACACTACACATGCATGGGTATCTATGTAAAGGGGCAATATCGATGGACTGAATTGCAAAATGCCAGAATAAGAGGGGGATAGCTAGTCCTGTCGAAGACTACGCTTCTGGCAGCCTCCATCTTGCAGCATGTAGAAGAGAGCAGATGGTAAGCTCACCAAGTACCATCGCATAGCATAAATCCTACCCGGCGATCCTCCCCTCATCGCCCTGTGTGAGAGCGATCACCGGCTTATATGTGGCACTTGGAAGGGGTGTTTTATTAAGTATCCGGTTCTAGTTGTCATAAGGTTAAGCTACAACTCTGGGCCGTCCTTTTACCGAGGGACACGGCTATCTGAATAGATAAACTTCCCTGCAGGGGTGCACCACATTACCCAACACGCTCGATCCCCTTTGGTTGGACAAACTTTCCTGGGTCATGCTTGGCCTCAAAAGATCAACACGTCGCAGCCCCACCTAAGCACAACAAAGAGGTCAGCATGCCGGTCTAAATCCTAAGCGCGCAGGGGTCTGGGCCCATTACACACCTGCATGTTGCGAGGGCGGATGGTGAGCAGACCTAGCAACCTCCATTACAAAGGAAGTTGCGTTACGCGGTCCAACCCGGCGCGCGCCGCTCAGTCGCTGACGTCAAGAAGGCTTCGGCTGATACCATGACGTCAAGTGCCCATAATTGTTCCCGCGTAGTTGGTTAGTGCGTTTAGGCCAGTGGCCAGACTCAGATCAAATACCAAGATCTCGTTAAGCGTGTTAATTGATGTATCCGCGAATGTCCACCAGGCTGTGCCCGCCTCACCTAGGTGGTCTCAACCTGCCTGCCGCCCGCCAGAAAGTAACAATGGGGCCGTGGGAACCTGTGCCCACCACTACCTGGATGGAGCCACGTGTCCTTTCAGCCCCACATCGGAATCACTTGCGGGTACTCTATGAGCCGACTCGACTTTAGTCACCACAATGTATCATATATAATAGTGTAGTATGTATATACGTGTGATCACCTCCCAAGTGATCACGGCCCGATAGTATAGCATGGCAGACGGACAAGAATGTAGGGCCACTGATGGAATGCTAGCATCCTATACTAAGCATTTAGGATTGCAGGTAAGGGTAACAACTGTAGCAACAATGTCAGGCTATGCAGCAGAATAGGATTAACCGAAAGCAGTAACATGCTACACTACTCTAATGAAAGCAGTAGAGAGAAGGCATAGGCGATATCTAGTGATTAAGGGGGGGGCTTGCCTGGTTGCTCTGGCAAGAAGGAAGGGTCATCAACACCGTAGTCGAACTGGGGGTCGTCGGCAGTCTCAGGGTCTACCGGAAAGAAGTAACGGAGGGGGATCACAATAAATAACAGAGCAATCAAAGAAACACAAAGCATAACATGGCAATACGTGGTGCTAGGGTTGACCTAACGCAGTAGTAGGCGATACCGGCGAAGGGGGGAAACATCCGGGAAAGTATTCCCGATGTTTCGCATTTTTGGATAGATGGACCGAAGGGGGAAGGTTGCAGGTTCGTGATGCTAGGGACATGTGGCGAACGAACGGACTGCATATTCGGATTCGTCTCGTCGTTCTGAGCAACTTTCATGTACAAAGTATTTTCATCCAAGGTATGGTTTTTTTAAATTAATTTTCAAATTTTATTCATTTTCAGATTAACAGAATTAATTTAATTTAGCAAACGCAATTATGATGTTAGCGTGACATTGGCATGATGTCAGCAGGACCAAAGGTTGACTAGGTCAACCCTGGCAAGTGGGACTCGTTCGTCATAGATAATTAAACAAGATTAATTAGTTTAATTGGTTGCTCGGATTAACCAAGTTTAATTAGTTTAGTTAAACAGAATTAATTAAGTTAATTAATTCACTAATTAATTAATTAGGTATATTTTTCTTAAATCTCTTTTTTACAAGGGCTGGGCCCACGTGTAAGTGGCCTGTAAGGTGGTCGAGAAGTCAATGGTCCAGTGGACCATATCGGCGAAGACGGGTATCGGGCGCCAGCCGATTAGGCGCTTAGGCTAACGGGGACGCCGGTATGGGCGCCAAAGACCGGAGCGGGAGGCCGAAAGGGTGCACCAGGTGGACGACAGCCACGGCGCTGCTGGCCGCGACGTCGGCGGCGACGGCGCGAAGAGAAGGCCACGGGCGGCAAGCGGCGGGGAGATCCAGTGAGCAGCGCCGGGCGGGGAAGGGGGGTGGACGCGCGGCGCGATCGACGAGCAGAGGCACATGGAGCAGTGGGCGTAGGCAGAAGCAGCAGCCATCGGCGGAGCTAGCAGCAACGGCGGGGCCAAGCAGCACGGCAATGCAGGAGCAGCAGTAGAGCCGCGGCAGTAGCGGCAGCGCATCGTGCAGGGGGAGAAGGACCAGGGCGCGACCTCGGGTGCTAGTGGTCCACGGGCGCGCGAGAGCACGGGACGGCTGCAGTGGCGCGGGCGAGCGCCGACGTGAGGGCACGGGGAGGAGGACGACCGGGGTCCTCACCAGCGTTGTAGGGAAAATGGCAGTGGTTGTCGAGGAGAAGGACGGGGACGACATGTGTTGATGGAGACGGGGAGGCGGTCCGGCAAGGTGGCTCCGGTGGCGGCGGCGTCGACGTGCAGGAGGTGGCGATATAGAGAAGGGAACGGCTCGATCCGCGCGAGGCAGGGGTCCCAAGCCCCGATGCATCCACGTAGTCGACAAAGACGGAGGAGGCGGTGCTCTCGGCACAGTCTAAGGCGGCGGGGAGGACATCGGGCGCGAGGACGACGGGGTCGGCGATGGGATCAGAGCGTTGTTGCCCCGATCCAGAAAGGTGGGGGAGTGGGGAACGAGAGGAGGAGTGGGGTGCGAGTGAGGGGATTTAGGTCACGATGTGGGTTGGGGAGACCTAAATAGGCCAGGTGGGTCGAGGCCCAGTTGGGCCTGGGGATTTTGGCCCTTTATTTTCCTTTTTTATCTTTTGTTTACTTTTCCTGTTAATTAGTTTTGCTATTTTATTTACTACTCATTTTAGTTTTGTTCATTATAAAAACAACACCTAATGTAGTATTACCAGTTATACCACTGCCAATACTAGTTACGCATTTAATTAAAAATAGTTTGTAACCTTATAACTTGAAAAGGTATTTAACTAATTGTTCTAGTTGCTGTTTAGTTAATTTAGAGAATTTAAATATTTTATAAAAATGTAGTTTCCCCACCAGTACTACTTACGAATTATTTGACACAACCCGAACATTTTAGTTTTAGTTTTTGAAAACTTTTGTTGTTTGCCTTTAATTCAATTTTGAAGGTTGTTTGGTTTCGAATTAACGCGAGATTAGCAACAGTAATCGAAGTGACGTGGCTCCATTAGCAGAGAATTACTGTAGCTTAATTATCCGGGCGTCACAACAAGCCATGGAAATATCATGCTAGCTATCTTACGATCATGCAAAGTAATATGACAATGAATGCTTAAGTTATCAAAATGGAAGCGGTGGAAGTTGCATGGAAATATATCTCGGAATGGATATGGAAGGGCCATAATAGGTAGGTATGGTGGCTGTGTTGAGGAAGATATAGTAAGGCTTATGTGTGATAGAGCGTATCATATCACGGGGTTTGGATGTACCTGCGAAGTTTGCACCGACTCTCGAGGTGAAAAGGGCAATGCACAGTACCGTAGAGGCTAGCAAATTGTGGGAAGATAAGAGTGCGTATAATCCATGGACTCATATTAGTCATAAAGAACTCATATACTTATTGCAAAATTTTATTAGCCCTCGAATCAAAGTACTACTATGAATGCCCCTAGGGGAAAAGACCATCGCTCGTTCCTGACCGCCACTCATAAGGAAGACAATCAATAAAAAATCATGATCCAGCTTCATAGCATAACGAGAGACTATTCGTGCATGCGTCGAGAATCACAAACCTTAGCACCAATATTCCTACTAACCACAACCATTTACTAGTACCTCCCACATATTCAATCTCTATATCGCAAAACTATTGCGAGGAATCAAACATATCATATTTAGTGATCCACAAGCTTTATGTAGGATTTTATGACTAACCATGCAACTGACCAATTCATGTTTACTCTCTAAATAGGTATAAGTGAAGCATGAGAGTTTTAATTCTTTCTACAAAATACCATGCTCTAATAAATATAAGTGAAGCAAAAGAGCATTCTACAAATAACAGTTTTCTATATGAAGAGAAACAGGCAATCCAAACTTCAAATGATATAAGTGAAGCACATGAAGCATTCTATAAAGCCATACTCAAAAGATATAAGTGAAGTGCATTGAGTATTCTATAAATCAACCATGGACTATCTCATACCATCATGGTGCATAAAATAAAAGTGAAAAATAAACACAAAAGACCCTCCAAGATTTACACATATCACGTGAACGAAACGAAGACGAAAACATACCAATACTTGTTGAAGAAAGATGGGATGCCTTCCAGGGCATCCCCAAGCTTAGACGCTTGAGTCTCCTTGAATATTTAATTGGGGTGCCTTGGGCATCCCCAATCTTGAGCTCTTGCCTCTCCTCCTTCTTCTCATATCGAGACCTCCTCGATCTTTGATCTCTTCATCCACACAAAAGTCAACAGAAACCTCGTGAAATCCATTAGTATAATAATGCAAATCACTACTCTAAGTATTGTTGCAAATCCATTCATATTTTCTTTTTGCATTGTAGCTACTGTATTATAATTTTTCCATGGCTTATACCACTGATAGAATCGATAGTTTCATCAAAACAAGCAAAATAATGCATCAAAGTAGAATTTGTCTTAAACGGGACAGTCTGTAGCAATCTGCACATATATCATACTTATGTAATTCCAAAAATTCTAAAAACTTAGGATAAAATAAACAATTTGTATAGCAATACTGTGCAAAAAGTTTCAGAAACTTTTGGCGTTCCAGTAAAAACAAAATCCACGCACTACAGCCTAAGTTTCTGTTTTTACACCGCACATACCAACAAGCAATCTACTCATCCTAAAGGCAAATATTGGCACATTATTCTTATAATAAAACAGATTTGTACAAGGGGATAATTATTTTTGTGAGAAAATTCCATGAAAAATTCTACATTGTTTCCATGAGCATGAACACAAGTGTTCAAGGTCGACCCTCACTTCTCCAATGCATCACCTTTCAATCGCTTCTCTTTTTGAAAAAGGTTTTTAGGTTCCCCTCTATATTTTTTGTTTTTAAACTTTATAATAGCACTCAACAGAAATAAATGACTCTCTCAAACTTCCGGGTTGTCTCCCTGGCAGCGCTTTCTTTAAAGCCATTAGGTTAGGCATAAAGTGCTCAAGTAATGGATCCAGCCGGATCCCAAGGTATATCAAAGCCAATTTCAATTAGCAATGATTTGGCATTTAGTAGTGAGCACAAAGCAACATATATCATGCAATGACGAAGTCTAGCTCTCTTCCTATGCATCGGCATGTCATACAAGAACAATTCATGCACATCAAGTAATGGCCAATACATAGCATAAGCAGTTTCTTGCAATTTAATTGTGTTGGAAACATAGAGAGGCGGAGATATAGTTCCTCTCTCATAATAATTGCAAGTAGGAGCAGCAAGCACATGCATATTATATTCATCAAAAGCATCATGTGCAACGGTTAAAGGCAACCCATCAATGTAATCCTTAATAAAGGCAAACTTCTCTGATATAGTGTAGTTTGGAGAATTCAAAAAGATAATAGGACTATCATGTGTGGGTGCAATAGCAACAATTTCATTCTCAACATAAGGAACTATAGAAAGTTCATCTCCATAAGCACAATTCAAATTAGCATCATGGCCACAAGAATAGCAAGCATCAATTCCATAAAAAAAGGATATTTCAAGTGAATCAATGGGATCATAGCAATTATCATAGCATTCATGCTTCAGTAAGAATGAAGAGAAATTGAACAATTTATGAGTTGAAGAGTTACTCTCATCAGAAGGTGGACACAGGTGATCAATCCGCTCTTCCTCCTTTTGTTCTTCGCTCTCCTCATCATCTTTTTCATCCAATGAGATCACAGTTTCATCAATTCCTTCTTCCATAGACTAACTTTCTCAATGAACACATCAATATCGGAATTGTATTTATAATTCTCATAGCAATATTTAAGTATAGCAAAATTTTCAGGTCTATAAACATCAACATCTAAAGCTTCGTACTTTTCAAACAAAGATTCAATTTCATAAGCACCCTTAAAAGCAACAAATTCTTCTATTCGTTCCACATCATAGTAATCATATCTACCATTAGCATAAGAAGCTAAGGATTATCAAACTAGTGCATAATATCTTTCACATAACGAGCATCGAGGGTTTTAGGAGGTTCCCCATCTCCATGAGTAGCAAGTACAACTAATTTTTTTTGGCGTTTCATGTTCCATTTCCATAACTAAAGATATAAAACAACTTAGAACCGGAAATAAAAACTACTTAGTGATAAAGCAAAAAAGCACACACGAGAGTATTCACCCCACGCTATTGCTCCTCGGCAATGGTGCCCGAAAAAGGTCTTGATAAACCACAAGTGTATAGGGGATCGTTTGTAGCCTTCTTCTATAAATAAGAGTGTCGAACCCAACGAGGAGCTAAAGGTAGAACAAATATTACCTCAAGTTCTATCGACCACTGATACAACTCTACGCACACTTAGTGTTTGCTTTACCTAAAACAAGTATGAAACTATTTTGCGAGAATAAAACTATGAGTACTTTGCGAGAATAAAACTACGGATAAATTGCAAGGTAATAAAAGTGGATATCTTTTGTCAACAAGAAAGTCATTTGTCCCTAGGCAATCGATAATTAGACTGGCAATCATTCATGCAATTTTATATGAGGGAGATGCATGAGCTAACATACTTTCTCTACTTGGATCATATGCACTTATGATTGGAACTCTAGCAAGCATCCGCAACTACTAAAGATCATTAAAGCCGTGAAACCCAACCATAACATTGAGTATCAAGTCCTCTTTACTCCCATATGCAACAACCCACTTACTCGGGTATGTGCTTTGATAAGTCTCCAACGTATCTATAATTTTTTATTGTTCCATGCTGTTATATTATCATTCTCGGATGTTTTACAATCATTTTATAGCAACTTTATATCATTATTTGGGACTAACCTATTGACATAGTGCCCAGTGCTAGTTGTTGTTTTTTGCTTGTTTTTTACTTCACACAAAATCAATACCAAACGGAGTCCAAACGCAGCGAAACTTTTTGGAGATTTTTTCTCGGCCAGAAGACACAAGATGGGCCAATGATGTACCAGAGGGGTGCCTCGACGGAGACACAACCCACCTGGGCACGCCTGTGGGCCCAGGCGCGCCCTGGTGGGTTGTGCCCACCTCAGTGGCCTCCCGCACCGCCTATTTGGTCTATAAATACCCCAATATTCCAAAAACTCAAGGGGAGTCGACGAAACACAATTCTAGCCGCCGCAAGTTCCAGAAACCACAGGTCCAATCTAGACACTATCACGGAGGGGTTCATCATCCTCATTGGTGCCTCTCCGATGATGCGTGAGTAGTTCATTGTAGACCTACAGGTCTATAGGCAGTAGCTAGATGGCTTCCTCTCTCTCTCTCTCTCTATCTATCTATCTCTCTCTCTCTCTTGATTCTCAATACAGTGGTCTCTTGGAGATCTATTTGATGTAACTCTTTTTGCTGTGTGTTTGTTGGGATCCTATGAACTTTGAGTTTATGATCAGATCTATTTTATCCATGAAAGTTATTTGAGTTTTGATATCTTATATGCATGATTACTTATAGCCTCATATTTCTTCTTAGAATCTTTGGTTTAGTTAGGCTGACTAGATCAATTTTTCTTGCCATGGGAAGAGGTGCTTTGTGATGGGTTCGATCTTACGGTGCTCAATCCCAGTGACAGAGGGGGAAATGACACGTATGTATAGTTTCTATTAAGGATAAAAAGATGGGGTCTATTCCTACATGAATAGATCTTGCCTACGTCATGTCATCGTTATTATTGCATTACTCCGTTTTTCCATGAACTTAATACACTAGATGCATGCTGGATAGCGGTCGATGTGTGGAGTAATAGTAGTAGATGCAGGCAGGAGACGGTCTACTAATCTTGGACGTGATGCCTATATAATATGATCATTGCCTGGATATCGACATGATTATTTGAAGTTCTATCAATTTCCCAATAGTAATTTGTCTATCCATCGTATGCTATTTTTGTCAAGAGAAGCCACTAGTGAAATCAACGGCCCCTAGGTCTCTTCTTTATCCTATTTTCCTTCAAGATCTATTTTTATTTGCTTTTATTTTCAGATCTATTAAAACAAAAAACCAAAAATACCTTGTTGCAATTTTTTTATCTCGCATTCTCGCGAGATCTATTTGTCCAATCTACTATAATTTTATCTATCTTTTTACCCAGGAGGGATTGACAACCCCTCTTTTACGTCGGGTTGCAAGTATTTGTTCTTTGTGTGCAAGTACCGTTTACATAGTGTTGCGTGGTTCGATAACCTCGGTCAGCTGCATCATGCCTTGCTCTTTGGGGAAATACCGGCGTAGTTCAAGCCGCATCAAAAGGAATTTCTGGCGCCGTTGCCGGGAGACATCATCAACATCTATCAGGTTCCTAATCACAAATCTCATCTCCTTGCAATTTACATTATTTGCCATTTGCCTCTCGTTTTCATCTCCCCCACTTTACAATAAAAATTTGCCGTTTTATTCACCCTCTTTTTCGTTCGCTGTTCTCTCGTTAGATCTGTTTTTGTTTGTGTTCTTGTTGGCGTAGTTGCGATGTCTCTAGAAAATACCAAGTTGTGTGATTTTGCCAACACCAAAAATAATGATTTTATTAGCACTCCGATTGCTCATTTCACTGATGCGGGGCGGGGAATCGAGTCTATTCAGGAGTGCATTTCCCTAGCGGACGACGTGATTGATGCACGATCTTGTCAAATTGATTGATTTAGCTGGCGACGAAAAAGAGCACGCTTTTCCAAGAGTATTGTATTGACCTGATTCCCCAGGAAAGAGTTGATGGCATCTCAACGCAAGAAGGTAGAGAAGAATCCCAGTTCAAGGAATTTACTCCTAACAAATTCTTATAGGAATTCTGGTAGAATTAGAGAGCATTAAAAATACGATACTATAGCCCTTTTTTCCTTAAAAAAGAAAGAGTACGGGAATGCTGTCCTGAATAGAAGAAGCGGGAATAGGAAGATTTTTTACGTAGAACACAATGTGATACGATGAGATAGAAAATGCAATAGAAATAGAAATAAGGATAGCAAACGGGTTACCTACTCTACTCCTAAGGGTCAAAGCCTCTTTTTCCATCCCAGGGGGTAGCGATTTCAAGAGTAATGGAACACTCACTAGATTCTGCTAAATAAGGATAACTGCAAAGATAAGCCGGGTCATCCGAAAATCCAGGAAATATTTCCTGGATGGTTATTAGAAGCATCCCAAAAGCGTCTGGGTCGAAATATGGCTTTCAAATTAAGTTCCGAATCTAATCATGTTCGCTCCCCATGCTTTCGCACCCCAGCGTCGGTAGGGACCCAGAGAGCTTCCTTCGCTTTTGGAAGGAAGCAGGCAAGTCGATTGATCAAGGAGAAAACCTTGATCTTTCCTTTACCCCTAGATTTCTGACTCCTGCCACTAGTGCGGAGTCTTGTGATATTAATGCCACTTTGTTGAATCTTGTTATAAAAGATCAATTTTCCGATAATGAGGGTGCCGCATCCCATCTTAACACATTCATGGAATTATGCGATATGCAAAAGAAAAAATATGTGGACAATGTTATTGTGAAGTTGAAATTATTCCCGTTTTCTTTACGAGGTCGTGCAAAATTTTGGTTTTCTTCTTTGCCTCGCAATAGTATTGATTCTTGGGATAAGTGCAAAGATGCTTTTATTACTAAATATTTTCCATCCGCGAAAATTATTTCCCTTAGGACACAAATCATGAATTTAAGAAACGTGAGCATGAACATGTTGCACAATCTTGGGAAAGAATGAAATTGATGCTAAGAAATTGTCCTACTCATGGTTTAAATCTTTGGATGATCATACAGAAAATTTATGCAGGGTTGAATTTTGTTTCTAGAAATCTTTTAGATTCCGCCGCGGGTGGTACTTTTCTTGGAAATTACCTTGGGTGAAGCTACTAAATTTCTTGATAATATTATGGCAAACTATTCACAATGGCATACCGAAAGAGCTCCTACTAGTAAAAAGGTTAACTCGGTTGAAGAAATAAGTTCTTTGAGTGAAAAAGCTGTTGTTCTTATGAAGTTGGATTCTAATAAAAGTGCTCCTATTGATCTTAATGATGTGCCTTTGTCTACCTTGATTGAGCAAAATAGTGATGCCATAGATGTGAATTTTGTCTCGCGGATCAATTTTAATAACAATTCTTATAGAGGTAATTTTAATCCTAGACCTTTTCGGGGAAATTCCTCTAATAATTATGATAATTCCTACGGTAATCCTTCTTATAATAATAATAGGAACACCTCTGATCTTGAGAATAATATTAAATAATTTATCAATGCTCAAAAGAATTTTAATGCTATGATAGAAGAAAAGTTGAGTAAGATTGATGATATGTCTAGAAGCATTGTTAGAATTTCTCATGATGTAGAAAATCCCAAGATAAAAATTTGTGTGCCTAAAGTTGAATAATCAATTAAAGCTTTATATGCTTCTATGGATGATTAAGAAAAGAACCGCTCTGCTTAGAGCTAAAAGAGAATTTTTAGAAAAGGCGTTTTCTAGTGATTGCTTTCATAAAAATGAAGAAGATCTTAAAATGATTGGTGTTTCTTCTATTGGTTCCTTGTTTAGTAAAAATTAATATTGATGATAAAGGGAGTGAAGAATAGTCAACTTTAATTAGAAGGCATCCCAATAATTTGGAGGGCGAAAATATTGTTGAAAAAATTGATAAAAGTGGGTTTGGAGAGGTCAAAACTTTAACTAGTGATGTGCCCACTCTCTTGGATTACGAAGACTTTAATTATGATAATTGTTCTTTGATTGATTGTATTTCTTCGTTGCAATCCGTGGTAAATTCACCCCATGCTTATTAACAAAATAAAGCTTTTACTAAACATATTGTTGATGCTATGATGAAAGCTTTGGAAGAAAAGTTGGAATTAGAGATTTCAATCCCTAGAAAATTACATGATGAATGGGAACCTACTATCAAAGTAAAGATTAAAAATTATTGAGTGCTTTGCTTTATGTGACTTGGGTTCTAGTGTTTCTACAATTCCGAAATCTTTATGTGATGTGCTTGGTCTTACCGATATTGAAGAGTGTTCTTTAAATTTGCACTTGGCGGATTCCACTATTAAAAAGCCTATGGGAAGAATTAATGATGTTCTTATTCTTGCAAATAGGAATTATGTCCCATAAATTTTATTGTTCTTGATATTGATTGCAATCTGTCTTGTCCAATTATACTTGGTAGACCGTTCTTACGTACTATTGGTGTCGTGATTGATATGAAAGAAGGCAATATTAAATTTCAATTTCCACTAAGGAAGGGTATGGAACACTTCCCTAGAACATGAATTAATCCACCATATGAATCAATCATGAGGGCATCTTATGGATCTAGAAATAAAGATGACAACACTTAGATCTTTGCATTGTGCCTAGCTATGGGTATAAAACGATAGCGATTGTTGGGAGGTAACCGAATGAAAAAAAATTATTTTTGTCTTTTTCTTTCTATTCTTGAGTGTTTGCACAATTATGCTATTGTTATGATTGTGTTTTTTATGTTTTAATTATTGTTTGAGCCAAGCAAAGCCTTTGGGATCATGTTGGGTGATAGTTGATTTAATCTTGTTGAAAAACAAAAACTTTTGCATCCAGTAAAACAATTTTAATTTTTAACAGAAACCCGATAAAATCCTCATTTTGTACACAAGATTGACATACATATTTCCTACGTTGTCCTAATTTTTAAGAACTTTTGGAGTTATAGAAGTATTCGAAGTTTTCAGATTACTACAGTCTGTTCTGTTTTTGACAGATTATGTTTTCTTTGCGTTGTGTGCTTATTTTGATAAATATATGGACCCTATAGGGGGTATGAGCCATAGAAAAGTTGAAATACAATAGATATAATGCAAAAATTAAATATGAATGGGTTTGCAATAGTACTTATAGTGGTGATTTGCTTTGTTATACTAACGGATCTCACGAAGGTTTTGTTGAGTTTTGGGTGATTGAAGTTTTCAAGTTTTGGGTGAGATTACGATGGATGACGGAATAAGGAGTAAGAAGAGCCTAATCTTGGGGATGCCCCATGGCGTCCCAAGCTATTATCTAAAAGAGAAGCAAGCAACTAAGCTTGGGGATGCCCGAGTGGCATCCCCTCTTTCTTCTAACAACCATCGGTATTTTACTTGGAGCTATATTTTTATTCGTCACATATCATGAGTTTTGCTTGGAGCGTTGTATGATATGAGTCTCTGCTTGTTTGGATTTTTAGTTTAAGTCAAGTATCCTCGCTGGACACACCTATTTGAGAAAGCCAAAATTATGTTATAACTTGTTAGAATTGCTCTCTATGCTTCACCTGAATCTTTTTGAGCTATGGAATTGCTCTAGTGCTTCACTTATATCTTTTTTAGCACAGTGTGCTTTATTATTTTGAAGAAATGCTCTCATGCTTCACTTAGATTTATTTGGGAGTTAGTAATTTTTTTAAGAAATTCTCTCATACTTCACTTATACTATTTCGAAAGAAGAAAATATTTTTATGCTCATGTTCTTCACTTAGATTTGTTTGAGCTATCAAAAGAAACATATGAATTTAGTCCCAAAGTGATAGATATTCAAGAGGGATATAATAAAAACTTTCATGAAGATCATTGGACAAAATAAACTTGATTCTTTGTAATAGTTTTGCGATATGATGATATAATATGTGAGTATGGTTTAGTAAGAATATTGATGTTAAGGTTTGTGATTCCCTATGCAAGCATGAAAGTCAATAGTTATGCTGCAATGAAATTACATCCTACTTGTGGTGCATTATTCGGTGTTAGTTATGCTTAATGCTCGCTTATGAGATTTTTCGTTTCTTGGTTGGATGCTTATCAATCTTTTGCTAGCCTTCACTAGCACTAAGTATGATTTCTACTTCTGCATCCAAAATATTGAAACCCAGTTTTGCCATATGAGTCCACTATACCTACCTATATGTGGTATTTCAGTTCCGTTCTAAGAAAATTTGTATGTGCCATCTATAGTTTTCAAAATAAATTTCCTTTTTTTGTGCTCGTACCGCTCATGAAACGGTAGGGTGGCCGATATTTTTCCAAGCTAGATGTGTTATTCTCAATATGAGTGTTTATTCACTTGTCATTGCACGAGAGTACGGCAAAGGTATTAGGGATGTCCAGTCCCGAAATGAAAAATGAATTTACTTTATGTTGTCAAATAATAAATTCCTTGGGAAGTGTTAGTATGGACGGTACCCATGGATTCGGTTAGCCGTGGAATGTGAAAGTATGGTGGAAAAAGGAATAAACTTTATTTTCTGTTTGGGAACCTCCTATGATATATCTAGCATGGAAATGTTCTATGTTAAAATAAATAATTGAAAAGGCCCAAGAAGTCCAAATTTAAAAAGGAACAGCTTGATGTTTATACAAAATTCATATTTTCCTTATTATTAAAAGAATGAATAATAAGAAGTTCAAAAATAAAAAAGCTAGACGTTTAGATTTAAAAAATAGAGCGGTTCAAAATTCATAAAAAAGTATTTTCACCATTTCTTACTAAAGAATCTTTTAAGAAGTTCAAATTAAAATAACTCAGATTTTCCTTCTTACTAAAGATTTTTTTTGAAGAAGTTCAAATTAAAATAAAGAAGTAGTTCGATGTATACAGAAAACTCAAATTTTAAAAAGTTGACTGAAGTTCAAATTTAATATAAAGAATTTAATAAAAGAATTGTTATCAAAGCGTCACCCATAAAAACTATTAACTCTAGAAGTTCAAATTCAATAAACAGCAGAGTTCAAGAATAATTTAAAAAGCAAAAAAGAGATACCCAGAGGTTTGTACAGATATTCCGTATGGATACTACCAAGAATAAATGTTTTGATGTTTATTTAAAAACCATATTTTTCTAAGAATAAAACTAATAAGTTCAAATTAAAATAATGTAGAAGTTCACTGTTTATAAAAAAACTCGGAATTTTTCTCGTTACTAAAGAATAAAATGAAGAAGTTCAAATTAAGAAAACGAACCACTTTGAAAGTTTAACTAGATTTCCCCATTTTGCAAAAAGCTAGAAGATCAAACTAAAATAACGAAGTGGTTCGATGTTCATTAAGAAATCTAGGATTTTATCGTTATTCAAAAACTATATCCCATGTTTTTGAAAGAATCAAAAATGAAAAATCAAGAAAATTCAATATTTAATTAAAAATTAAATCAATTATTTAACCAAAAATAAAAATACAAAGTTCAAATTAAAATAACATGAAGTTCAAAGTATATTAAACATTAGCATTTACAAGTTCAAAAAACTAAAAATACGTCATTTTTGGTGTTTTTAAAAAACTCCAATTTTTCTCATTACTAAAGAATGAAAAAGCAAAGGCTAAAAGTTTTGTTGCAGAAGTTCAAGTGCTCAGCCCGAGAAAGTTAAAAAATTCTTATGGGAGAGGTTGAACAAAAATTTGTGACAAAAGTTCAAGGTGAAAACAACGGGAAGTTCAACTACTACACGGAATACGTTTTAGATGAGAATATAAGAATAGAAAAAAAAACTTAAAATGTTTTTTGCAAGTTCATGTGCTCCTCCGTGCACGGTTCATAATTTATGTTGCGGGACATCTGACCTGCAATTACATGTTTGAAAAATGGCAAAACTGACGTCCGACCTTCAATTGCGTGTAATTCAACGCATACACAAAAAATGAGACAGAAGTTCATAGTGAAAACAACCAGAAGTTCAAGTACTGCAAAGAATGCATTTCAGGTTAGAATAAAAGTATAGAAAAATAAAAACTTAAAAGGTTTGTTGAAAGAAGTTCAAGTGCTCTTTCCGGGGTAGTTCAAAAATTCTTGCGAGAGAGGTTTACCTTGTATTTCCATGTTCAAAAACACAAAAAAAATTGTTTTTTGCGTTTTAAAATAATTCTCTCAATCCACAAAGAAGTTCAGTTTATTATTTGGGAGCAATTTGATTTGAAAAAGAAAATAAAAAATTCAAATTATAAAAATGGAAAAAGTTCATGTACTACATGGTGTGTGTTTAATATGAGAAAAATGAATTAAAAGGCAAGGTCCAATTTTTTTTATTATAAGTTCAAGTCCTCGGTAAAAGAAAGCTAAAAATATTATGGCGAGAGAGGTTTGTACAAAAGGAATATCATTTGTAAAACACTCACGAATGGATGAGAAAATTACAAATGAAAATATGTCACAGAAGTTCAACGTGAAAACAGCAGGAAGTTCACCAACTACACTAAATGAATTTCAGATGAAAAACTTTTGAAATCGTCGCGAGTATGAAAAAATGATCAACACAGGAAAGTTGCGTGTTTACAGCAGCTTTCCATCGGTATATCACATGCTCAATTCCAGTGAGCAGATGGAGAGCTACGTGCCAAAAAAGTATGTGAAAAACAGAGTGAAGTTCAAGAAGACATGCCGAGAAGTTCAAGTTCTTCACGCGGTGCATTTTTGAATAATCTGTTTCGCGATAAAGGCAGAACGGATGATCTCTCCGTTTTAAAAATTACTTAAAAACGGCTAGGAATGAAAGAAAACCACCAACATGAAAAAGTTTCGCATTTTCCGTAGCTTTTTAGCGGTACATTATTTGCGCCATTCTGATAAAGTTTGTAGAAATTATGGCAAAAATATGTTTTTAGCCATTTTCAAAATTGACTTAAAACCGTAAGGAATTGGGAGAAACAATATACACCAAAAAATTTCTCATTTCCTCAAGCTTTCCAACGCCATTTCATTTACTGCATTCGGACGTACGGTTAAAAAATTAGCTCAAAAATACGAACTCACTGGAACTTGTATCGTATTCTAAATTACTTTTAAACTATTCAAAATTATAAAAACTTTTAACAACAAAAAATAGCGCATTTTCATAAGCTTTCCAACGCCATATCATTTGCCTCAATTGGATTAGCCGTTTAGAAATGACATCGAAAATACGAACTCGGCTGTTCGGTCTGCGGAATTCTACGGTTTTCCAACTTACTCTTTATCCATAGAGAATTAGAGAAACTTTCAACATGTGGAAGGAGCGGTTTTGCAGCAGCTTTCCAAAGCCATATTATTTGCCCCATTCTGATAAACGGTTTAGAAATGCGATCGAAAATACGATTCACATTTTTTGTATGAAGAAAAAACGGGTTTCAAAACTGCTCTTAAACTGCTTACATTTTGCCAAAAATTTAACTTGGGTCATGATACTCGTGTCCATAGCTTTCCAACGGTATATCTCGAGCCCCATTTGGGCAATGTTTGCGGAAGTTTAAACTAGCACTTAGGGAAGTTCAACGTACTACTGCCTGGGCAGGTCAAATTGTGATCAGAATAATATTCTCATCCCGTGATCAGAATATATATATATATATATATATATATATATATATATATATATATATATATGACAAATGTTTCCTACAAGCGGTGGTAGTTACCACCACTTCATGCTTTTGTATGTTGTATGTACTATCTATCGAAACCGAGAGTATGTATGTGTAGTATGTAGTATACAACAATGATTAGGTAGTATATATACTAATTTTTAGGTAGTATGTACCATGTTTTGAGTATACTCTTTTTTACGTGCAAATATATATGTATTTCATAAATATAACAAAAACTATGGGCTCATATGCAATTTTTTCATGTAACTTGCTTTGAAATATCTTAAATATAGTATATGAACATATTTAAAATAATAAAATAGTATATATAGTACCACAAGGTAGTATATTAGATATGTGGGGTAACTACCACCGGGTGGTAGGATGGATTTTCCCTATATATATACTCTCGGTTGTGAAATAATATAGGTGGTAGTATATTAGATTTGTGAAATAATCGCAAACGGTGGTGTAAAAAACCGTAAAAAAAGGTGAAAAACGTTTGCGATGATGGATGCATCAAACACGGTTCAGATTTTAGTTGCGTGTGCGATGCAGGGCATACAGTTCAGTTCAAATAACTGTTTGCGATGAGGAGGAACAAAAGAAACAGGCAACCAGATGAAGATGTGTGCGATATACAGCATACAGTTCACTCGGATGAACTGTTTGTGATTAAGCAACACAAAAGAAACGATCAGGCATATCAAGGTGTGTGCGATATACGGCATGCAGTTCACTCGGATGAACTATTTGTGTTGAGACAAGAGAATAAAAATGGTTCAATATAACAATTGTTACTATGTTATGTATGTAGATATGGACCATATGGTTGTCAAAACTGTGTTACAAAGATTCTCCTTCTGTCGAATAGTGTAACCACTATATATATGTTGCTCAAATGATGTTAGCCAAGTTCTTAAATTTTCATGGAAAGTATTAGTATCATACACAGTTCTTTGAGTTTAAGCGTGTGCGCGGTAGAGCGGTAGAGTAGAGGACGTCCATGTTTTCGACGTGGCGATCAACACCGATGTCTAGAAGGCATTTTCATATTAATTGTCCATATTGCAAATTCATGCATGTGTTATCTATCACACACGTGTTAACATAAGGAAACGTATGTCACTGACGCATCGTATGGATACTCCTAGCCACCGCAAGCAACTAGTATGCATTTTTTAAAGTTTTTTGTACACACAGAATCGCACACGAATTTAACTGTCTGTGTTACAATTTCTCATCGCAAACAGTTCATCCGAGTGGACTGTTTGCCTCGTATCACAGACATCCTGTTTACACGAATCGTTTGTATTCTTTTGGCTCACGCAAATAGTTTATCTATGTGAACTGTATGCCGCATATCACACACATCTTGTTAAGTTGAACCGTTTATGATGTGTTCCCTAATCGAAAACAGTTCGTCCGAGTGAACCGTGTATATCACACACACACCTTGATCTGGCTAACTGTTTCTGTTGCATTTCCTAATAGCAAACAGTTCACCTGAGCGAACTGTATGCCGTATATCACACACGCCTTGATATGTCTACCCATTTCTATTATTCTGTCTCATCACAAACAGTTCGTATGGATCAATCGTATGCCCTGCATCACACACGCAACTAAAATCTGAACCGTGTTTGATGTCTCCGCCATCGCAAACGTTTTGCATCTTTTTGACTTTTTTTACATCACCGTTTGCGATTAATGCATCACACACAATTTCGTCAAAAGGTCTCTGATCGTAGTGTCACGTTAGCAGCATCCTGCAGTAGTGAATTGAGTTAATGCACGACGTAATTTTAAAAAAGTACCTTTTGGTTTAGCATTTTTAGGAAAGTACCAATTGGTAAGATTTGGTTTGATTGGGTGTGTGTAGGGGATGACAAGGAAAGTTTTAATTAGTTAAGATTTTGAATTTTTTTTATTTGATTTGATTGAATTAATGCATGATGTGATTTTAGGAAAGTATTGTATGGTTTAGGGTTTTAGGAAAGTACCGTTTGGTAAGATTTGATTTTATTTGAGTATGTGTAGGCGAAGGCAAGGAAAGTTTTAATTTAGTTAAGATTTGATTTAATTTGATGGAGTTAATGCATGACCTAATTTTAGGACATAACTTTAGGAAAGTACTATTTGAAAACGTATTTACATTGGTTTTTTATTTTATACGTTTTAGGAAAGTACCGATTTGGTTTAGAGTATTCCAAATTACTCTATTTATGTTGTTTTTATTTTGTGCGGCGAGAACTCACTCATGTGGGGTAGTCCATTAAGGACAAACACATGACCACATGCGGAGCAAGGCAACACCAAACTCCACGAACCGAGAACCGACCCTCGACAGCCACGTAACCGACCACCTAAATGACTCGTTGTGTCCAAGCTATGTGAACTATTTGAAGGATGTTTATCGTTAATTGTCTGTAAGTAATTATGTTTGTATTGCATTTGTATTTGCCTAGTATTTACTAATGACAAACAATGATGATCGTTTCTCATTTGCTTCTTGGGCCGACCAGGGCAACCCAATAGTTGGGTCTATAGAAAGCCCGACCGCATCCCCCACAACAGATGTCATGCGTCGGGCATGCCATTGACTATGGTCATGTTCTGTTATCTCACTCCCATACTTTGTTGTGTAAACCATTAAAGAACATCCTATGACCGCATGCCAACCAAGGTAACACCAAATCGGACGAACCGGGCAATACATTCTGATGTTGGTATTGCCCATAGTCCACGCAATGCAAATGTGATTGCTGACGCTTTTAGTTGTGAAGCCTATTATAATAACCTCATGCTTCAACCAAGTCGGCCTTCTCTTTGTGAAGCCATCCGGAGTCTCAACCTTCAAACTGTTCCTCGAGGTTATCTTGTAAGCCGTGAAGTCACTCCAACTCTTGAAGATCAAATCCGTAAAGCTCAACCATGTCATGGTGATCAAGAATGTGAAAGAAGGCCTTAAAGCAAGCGTTTCTAAGTACAAGTGATCTTCCATTGATGATCAAGATACTGTATTCTCTGAGGATCGCATTGTTGTGTCCAAGCACGATGATTTGTGGAAAGTTATAATGCAATAAGCTCATGATACACCTCATTCTAACCCGGAACCGAAAAGCAACGACCTTCCACCGAACTGGAAACAAAGCAGGAGAGGTGCTCGCATAATCCAACCCGACGCACACCAAGAGCCGAATAAACCGCGAAGATGGCCACCCGGGGATCCCTAATGCGTTTTTCATGAACTTCCCAGGGGTCCAAAACACGCCATCCGTCCAGATAGCGCGATCACACACAACCCGGCATCAACCCAACATGACATACGCAAAGGGAAATCGAGTGAAACGACCAAGTAAACCTAAGGGAAGAGCATGATCAGAGGGCACATGCAGAAACACATACATTGAACACAACAGCCGGGCAGACCGCGGCGTCCAAAAGCGGGGCAGAAGTCTGAATACACGCCATCCGGCCAGCGGCTGTGATGGCAGCAAGCCGGGTGGCCAAAGCACCTCCACATGCCCCATACAGGGACCAACCACGCAAGTCAAGCATGAGGGCCATCCATCCATAGGTCGCAACTGGAAAATCACAAGTCGACAAAGACAAACTCCACTAACCAGCTAGCCCTGGTAGCGTGCAACCTGCCTTGTGTGTCTGGTATGCCTATGACATGACAACATACACTATGATGTTAGTTTAGCTCGACTGAGTTGATCTATGAAATTACAACCTGCAGTGGCACACTTCTCATGGGACCTTTAAATTCATTCACTTCGGAATCATGAGGACAACCATGAAGTTAAAGGGGACTGCTACCAATGTTAACTTATGATGAGATATCAGGCAACGACAACACATTAACCTAAGAGGCTAACTACTGCACCAAGGGCAACCGAGAAGCAAGGCGCACCATTTATCCCTTTTTTGAAGAAAGTGCGCTAAGCACACTCGACCGTGCTCCATAGGTACGCCATGACTAGCTGGCCGCCTGCCATGCATTGAACCCATTGCCCAATGACTCCTTCATGTGCTTTTCTCAGGCCGATGCTGCAACAGGTGCACTGTTGGGCTCCTATCAAGCTTCTTATCCATAGTTTATTTCAGCGACCGGGCTGTCTACCGGCATGGCAGTTTTGGAGAACATGTAGAGAATTTTACATGCTTTTTAGCTGGTGGAGCCGAGCCCGGGGCACTGGACGCTGTCTATGGTTTCATTTTCAATGAAATGGAACCAGGGGTACGATTCAACACAAACATGGCAGTTGAGCATGCATTTTTTCATTCTATTGGCAGTCCTCGATGACCCCTCGCTCGTTGTGAATCCCTAAGTCTGTCATTGTGACGAATATAGAGCTCCTCTATTGGTCTCCCTATGGCTCCAATGCAAGAGCATATCTTCGTACGTTAGACACTTGAGGTACCTTACTCAGGCAGGTCCATAAGCGAACACCATTCATCCAGAAAGCAAACGAATGCGATTAGGAGGCACTGAACATACGAGGAACCAAATAAATAAGGACATTAAATCACATCGATGCTCTTAGAATATATTTTGGCTATGAAGGGCCCTAAAAACGTTCAATTCACTAAAATCAAGCGTCGCCCTCCTCACCGTTGGCTTCGTCGAATGGACGAGCTGCACAACCGCTCCCACATGATGTCCCACCCTCGATGAGCGGCAATGCCATCCCAAGCAAGGCAAGATATTTACCACCTGTCATGCTGCGGCGGGGCCCATCGATGGACACATGTGCAGAAGGCCGATCGATTCCTCTGCATGAAGCTCTGACAGGGTCTACGCAATGATCCTCTATAGCCTATGGGTGGGTCCCTGCTTGGGAAGCTCCAACAGAATCCTCATCGAGGGAGACGGTGAAGATGGCGTGGTCGATGCGTGATGATTCGTACACAACCAAGTTGACATTGACTACTGTGTTGGGTCCGCCTCCACTATCTCCATGACGACGACATCGGACACGTGCTCTGTCTCCAACTGATCCTCCGCTTGACGATGATCCTCCAGGATCTGGAGGTTATAGTGCTACTCCTCCAACAACTTCCGAAATGCGGACGCTGGATGCTCCTCGATCGGTTAGGTCATCAGTTTGGTTTTCAAAATATGCATCATGTAGTGGATGCTTATGGGGTTGCGACGACCCTGGGCTTTTATGCTCATGAAATGACCGCGTCCGGCCCGCCGCACCCCCAAGAAAGATAACTTGCAGCGCCATCTTATTCTTGGTGTGCCATAATTGGCCCATAAGGCCCACCAAGGAAACCCTAATTTTTGAGAATATTTAAACCATCCATCAACGTTTTCCCTTTCCCTATTTCCTCTCTCCTCTCTTCCACACTACCACAATGGCGGCGCAACAACTCCTTCTCCTCATTCGTCTTTGCTTCCCCATGCTCTCGCCTCTGCTCTCCTATCGCTACCGTCGCCGGAGGAATTCCCCGTACATCTAAACCATCGCCTATGGCCAAGACATTGTGTTTTGCCAACACCGAGTGCTTAGGCATACTTAAGAGTATGCCTGTTAGCATGTTCTCTTACCCTTGGGAGCAGGTAACAAAGCTATGATGAGCCATTGAGTATTTTTCATGTTTTCTTTCATGTTTGTCATGTTATTTTTTTCCAATCTATTGCAAATCTATTAACTTTTTTTACAGGGACCTACAAGCTATCTTTAATCCATGTACATCCGCCCGCCCGTCTATATGAAATAGTTCTTCTTAGCATCGACAAAACTATGGGAATGGTGAAAATTGGATTTTTCTTTCCTCTCTCCCAAGGTGAGTTGGGAAAGCCTTCTTCCACTCGATCTCCGCCGGCGAGCCCGTGGATTCGCCTCCCGTCCGCTTGTCGCTCCGGCGGCCGGTGGTGGGGAGGATAATCCTGGTGTCTCAACTCTCGCTAGTAGATAGGTAGGGTTTTAGTCCTCGCTGGGGCGGCGTTTGGACGGATGGTGACGCTCCTTCTTTGAGCTAGTCTCTCGAGCTCCGATCCTCCTCAAGTTCGTCCATTGGGATAGATTAGATGGAGCTCCGGCGTAGATTCCTGTAGCTCCTTGGGGCAGCTTGGTTAGGGTTTCTCGTCCTGCATACGCAATGACAATATTTGATGTCAGGCTCTTCAGATCGATTCAAGGATTGAATGGCGATGACAGCGGCTCCAAGGCACTAGGTCTTAGGGGCACATGCACGAAGACTTCTCGGCTATCATCGACAAGGTCAGGCTGGCTCCTACATGAGAGCGGCGACATCGGCGCGTCGGCGACTTGTTCTGGTGGCGGCAATGGTCGTTCGGTGGTCCATGGACATGTTTGAGGTGCTTTATACTTCTGACGAATCTTTATAACAAATCTGATCTTTTTCGCAAAAAAGAGACAAAACTATGGTAATGAGAAGGTCGGGCCACCCTCTATTCCCACATACAAAACAAACTATGATGTTTGCTCTCAATACATAGTAGTATTTACGTTCTAATAAGCAACCCCCTTCTTGAGTGATGTTTTCTCCACAACAAGACTCTACCACCCCTTCTTCTCAAAGTAATAACTTGTCAGCCACAACTTGCGAGAGTAACGAGCAAGTAATAACTTATCCGCCATGGCTTCTTGGAGCAACAAGCTGGGCTTATTTGGTTCAAAGGATAAGAATAGGAAAGTCATACAAAATGAGATAACACATATCTCAATTCCCATAGGAAAAAGAGATGTCGCGTCGTCCATAAGATACGATTTTTTCATCAAGTCTGTGGTACTATTTTTTGTCATATGAACTGTGAGATAGGAACCAATCCTACATAGAAACAGGAACCCATTCTTACTAACCAAAGGCTATAAAGAACAAAAATCTACAAGGACCCTATCATATGAAATGCCTACAACATTCATATGCACGTAAGAAGGCCTAAGTAACAACCAGAAAATAAAGATTTCACATCACAAAAGAAAAAAAAAGAAGATCCATGATGAGTATGCTTGTTAGCATCTTATTTACCCTTGGGAGAAGGTAACAAAGCTATGATGAGCAATTGTGTATTTCCCATGTTCTCTTTCATATTTGTCTCGTTTATTTCTTCAAGTCATTGCAAAACATTTTTTTATGGGACCGACAAAATATCCTTAGTCCATAAGTAAACATCTGTAGTCCGCCTATATGAGATAATTCTTCTCAACATGGCCAAAGCAAGGGAAAGGAGCATGGCCAACTCACCCTATTCCCACATACAAACAAAACAATAATGTTGGCTCTAGGTAGCGGTATTTACGCTCTAATGAGCAACCTCCTCGACAATGCCGTTTGCTCTACAATTCGACTGCGCCACCGTTTCTTCTCAAAACGACACACCAAGTGACAGCTAGAAAGAAAAAAGTAAGCAATAACTTGTCCGCCACCGCTTTCGAGGGTAACAAGCTAGGTAATAACTCATCCACCACGGCTTCTCAGATCAACAAGCTAAGTAACAACTGAAAACAAAGAATCCGCAAAAGAAAAAGGAAAACCGAGCACCAACTTGTCAGCAACAACAATAAGGGGCGGTCAAATCTTCGACAGCGACAAGCGGTAATGATGAGATGAAACATTACCATAAAAAGAAAAGGATGGTCCAAACAACACATGAATGAGAAAAGAAACAAGCCAGGAAGCCTGCCACTCCATTTGGGAGGAAACATAAGAGAGAACTTTGGGGGAGAGATGTTCATCCGTTGGGACTCGGAGGCCCCACGGTTCCGAATTTGGGAGGAAACGGGAGAAGATACTGCATAGATTTCCCTTTGGCCCACCAACAAAGCGCGGCTCCAGTCCTCCTCTTCCCGTTCCCGTTCGCCTCACGCGTTCCCGTTCCCGTCCCCGACTCATAGCCCCCCTCCCGTTCGCCCCTCGTCTCAAGTTCTCGCGCTCCCTCGCCCGCCCGCACGGGCCCCCGAACCCCTCCCGCCGCCCGCCCAAAGCCCCGGTCGCCGCCCGCCGCCCGCCCTCTCGCCCCCGCTCGACGCGCCGGCGCGGAAGCGGGGATCCCATTCGGGCCCCGGCTCGAATTCGTCTTCCTTCGACGGTAAGCAAGCCCTAGCTCCTCCTTCGATTTTCGCCGTTCCGACAGAGAATGAGCTCTGTTCCGCGTGGATCCTGCTCCCCGATCGGCGGAACCGAGGTTTTCTCGATTGAATCCTTCCGCCGCGTAGCTCGATTAGTTGGTCGCTGGTTCGCGTGCTGCGTGGTGGCTCGATTCGGCCCCTCTCATTTCGCTTCCCCCGGGCGATCGCGCGCGGGATCCATCCGGCTCGGTTGACCCCGCGTGGCAGCGTTCGCATTGCGGCGTCGTGTCTGGTGCTACGGGCCTATGGCCCTTCGCTGCTTATGCCAGTTTAATTCTCCCTGAGTCTTGCCCTTTGCCGCCGGCAGAGGCAGAGGCCGTGGTGTTGCCGCGAATCAAATGGGCTGGGTCTTGCTTTGGAAGTTGGACGGAGCTTGCTCTCCTTATTTATATGCTTCTATATAATGTTGTGCATTGTGCTGTTGATGAAGTTTGTTAACTCGGTGTTGTTTTGGCTGCTGTGTCCAGCGGCATCTGTTCATCAGTGGTTGATGAAGGCGGCACATTGACCCCCATTTGGTGGACGAGATGAATTTGGGGCAGGTGTCAAACCTGTCCGGGAAGACCACGCAGATGAATCCAGGCAGCAGTCATGGGATGCCGCAGCAACAGCAGCAGCGGCAGGTTGCTTTGGGGCACCCCGGTGTGGATCCTGAGTTTGTAAACTTGCGCAAAAATATGCTTCAGAGGATGTAAGCTTTTACTTATTGCCTAGATCCACTTCTCGATTGGTTCTGGTGCTATAACTCATGCTTAGTCGTTGATAGTCGAACCAAAGAACTTCTTTGCAGAGGATTTGCATTTAAACCACAAGCTTGAATTATGATGTTAACTAACACTAATTTAACATTGCCAGATTAGATCTTATTATTGCAAAGAGGAGTGGATCTCCTGGAATGATGCCAAACATGACGAACCTTGCAAAGCGGCTTGAAGTGGCTCTGTTCATGGCGCATCCGACCAAGGTAATCCAAATCATTCATTTTTTTCCAGGCACACACACACAGGAAACAAACATTGCATGGCTGAGAAAGAACGAAATGGTACTTTATTTCTGTGGACAGTCAAAATGTGTGGCATGCTTGCCATTCAATTGGCTGTGGTCACTCTAGAGCAGTCTACCATTCACTAGCGTTGTGGTTATTTGTATTTTCCGCACAGTACAGAATAGCCAGGACTATCCCAAAAGCTAATGTTCCCATGCTATCTACAGCCCACACCTTTGTTCACTAAATACTAGTCCCTATGTAAGTCAACAAAAGACCCAGGAAGCTTTCGATCTGCTGGTGCCAGAGGTGCACCCTCATGCTTCTCTTTGTTCAATCGCAATACACTTGAGCTTCTCTCAGCCATCAGGCTCATCATACATGGATCTCCCATCAATCACTACTTTACGGGTATAATTCAATACGAAGTAATGAAAGCAATAAAGAAATCTTGTGCCACTCGGCTAGAGAAGTGGACTTGAGATGTGGCACAGGTGTCCAACATGCCACGCCATTGTGATTTATGCAACTTGCCAATTCAGTTGAAAGATGGGGGATTTCAGCGCCCCACCAGAAATCTTGTGAATGCAGAAAAAACATTGTCCAGTTAAACGTTGTTGGTCACTATGAAACAACGTTGTCCTGCTTATTTTTTCCTTTAAATATGAACATTTTCCACTGTGAAGAGCTGTCCTCGAGGACATGCCACTGCATCACCAATAGTTGGACCTATGATCCACATATTGGTGAGGAGGAATAAAGACTGAGAAATCCCCCCCCCCTCCCCCCCCCCCTCCACACTCCAAATTCTTGCCCAAATTCGTAATTTGTTTTCTCACATGTGTTAAGAAAAGGCAATTTAGTACTTCCACTTTCATTGCCTTTATTAACAATTCTTGTTTTGCTGTGTCAATGTTTTCATTGTTGGTCATTTCTCTACCCCACCCCTCTCTCTCAATCTCTTTCCCTCTCTTCTTTCATTAATATTTTATTTTTTGTGAGCAGGCTGATTACTATAAGATGTTTAAGGGGCCAATTAAAGAACATTTGGCGCATGCGTTTCGGACCATTTCGGCCCAAGGTCAGCAACGTCAGCAAATGTTGGGCCAGGTAGCACCTTCCTCCAACCATGTCACAATGATTCCAACACCTGGTATGTCTCAGTGTGCAAATGGGAATTCTGTAATGCCCTATGTGATGGACACCACAACCACAACTGGTAACTCAAGTGCAGGTATGGATAACTTTTGTTGGCTTATGTTTAAAGAGATATCATATGCTCCTTCTTTCTCTCACATGTAGTTCATATGCTGCTACTGATTACTTACTATCTCTGGTCTTAGGTTCCATGTATAATGGGTATCAGAACCCATCCACCAATACCCCACTAAATTCTACGACTAATAGCCTCTCAAGGGCGACGACATCAGAGAGCATGCAACAACACGTAAATCATATGATCCCTACTCCAGGATTTAGCAACCAACAGACTTTGCTTGCTAATTCTGAGTACTCAAGTCAAGTTGGATGCTTTAATGTGGAATCGAATGTTGTGCCGCAAATGCAGCAGCAACAGAAGCCATTTGATAACAATCAAGGTTTCTATCCTGTTCACCACCTTCAGGGCCATGCTGGTTCTGGAGTATATCCAAGCACGCTGAATGGTGGAATGGACACACAGAGGCCGAGAATGCAGCTAATAGACAGAAATATGTCATCAGAAGCGTTTGCTAACCTATCTTATGGCAGTTCGTGCAATAGTCTGTCTCAACAACAGTTTAATGCTCACGCTCCACAGAGAACACCAAGTATGACTGTTGTCTTTCTTATAGAACTCCCTCCTCTATATCATTTTGTTTGACAATTTATGCCTCTATACAGAGGGAGACTAATTTGTAGTGACCACACTGAAACTTCATTCATTAAGATTCTGCTAAAGGCATATATTGTGCTGGAATCTGATTTCCATCTCAATAATGCATTTTCAGAAAAGAAAGAACAAAATTATTTGAAACTTTCTTCATTTAGTATGAAACAAAAATAAATGTAAGATCACTTTTGTTCAGTTTTGTATAAACACATGCAAGATGTTATACAAGAATGATATTCCTTCCTTATCAAGATAATTTTGGTGGCATTAAATCTAAGTATGCAAGTGCAGCTGTGTTATAGCATACCTTTTTCTTACATGGTACCGTAGGACATGCTGTTCAGGCGTCATCAAGTCAGTGTAGTCAGTATTGGCAAGGTCTTATTTGGTCAATCAGGTTATCTAGTTTCTAAGAAAATGGCTTCCTAGGATAAATAATATTTATCTCAAATATCATTTAATTTTGAAAGATAATTTTAGCTTTCTATCAGTCCATCCTCTGTGCAAGGGTAAGCATTCTAGCATGCAAAGTAATAATGAGTGAACAATCTTTTCTTAAGTTGATTCCGTCCTCCCCCTTTGCTCTGCAGAGATTTATCTCCCCCAAAGTCTCTTCTTCTACCAATGATTTAGCTATCATAGTTAAATAATACATGTGGGAATATATGTAGTTCTTTTTAGCAAAATTCCTATATATATTGTCACACTAAAAATCTACAATACATTCAATTACACGTCCTTGTATACTACTCCTTTTGTCCCATAATATAATATATTATTACAACCGGTATACTCACATATTGCTTGTAATAACATCTTATATTGTTGGACGTAGGAAGTAGAAAGCAACGAATCGTTATGATCTTACTATGATATGCTGCTACTCATAATACTTGATTGTAAATTTAGCCTTATCTATTCCTATTATGTGTAACATATAAGAGACATTTAACTTCTACCGAGTATCAGCTTAAATATTTTCTGCACTAGGCTTGTGGCTCATCTTTGGAGGCACTAGTGCTTATTTTAACTATCATAGTTAGATCATTACTGTCATTAGTTGGTTTTGCTTGTATTGGTTTTGATTTGTTTGGTTAGCAAAGTACTGCAATACATTAAACTTGTGTTTCTTTTTGCAGCATCAGTTGATCCGGCTGTTTCTAGAGGTCTCTATGACACTAATTCGTCCATCTTGACAGCTAGAAGTAATCAAGGTATTAGTGATGCGAATATTATGTCCAATTCAAGAATGAATTCTCAGTTTCTTGCAAGTGAGTCAACCACAAAATCAGTTCAACAACCACCCCGATATCACAATAGCGCTGACTGCTTGAATCCACAAGACATGGTGAGCCTTGGTACATCACAATTATCGCATGAACAACCACTCCGCCAACCACATCAGTTGCAGCCTAATCATCCTGACTCCCAATTAGTGCAAAATCATTATGTTTTCAGTCCTCGGCAGCAAAATTCACAACAAAATCAGGTTAGTTGGAGGGACAACTCAGCATGTTTCATTCTCCGAAATCCATTTGGCTAATATTTTATTTATTAAAAAGCAGGGTCAAGATTTTTTTGGTCAAGAGAACAGGGCACAAGATAAAGGACACCAGCTTGGTGGTACTGTGACTTCATTTGATTCTAAATTGTTGAAGCCCTCAGTAATACAAAATGAACAGGACTCGAAAAGCATGAAAAATCACCTTAATCAACTGCGATGGTTGCTAATGTTGAAGCATGCAGAAGGTTGTCAAGCTCCTAAAGGAAGTTGTAAATCTCAATACTGTGTTCCTGTACAGGAGATTGTGAAGCATTTTAGGAATTGTCAAACGAAAATCTGTTCATATCGGTATTGCAGTTCGTCAAAGATCCTGTCTTCTCACTATAAGAATTGCATTGAGAAGGACTGTTCTCTTTGCAGCAAGGTGAAGGAAAGATTGCGCCGCTCTTCCGAACAGGCACACAAGCACAATCGTGACGAGACAATAGTAATTACTAAGCAGAATATGGTTCAGAAAATCACCAATGGAGCATTTGATGAAAAAATGGACATTGACTTGGTGGTAGTTGAAACCATTGATGAGCAACAGTCGATACCAAAGCGTGCAAAATTGCAGCATATATCCCCCAGTGCATCAAAGAATGGAATTCTTCATGTCCCTGTTCCTGGAACAAGCCCACTAGTTTTGCACAAGCCAAAAAACAAGACAGTGCCAAAACAGGAGGTCAGTGCTAGGGTTGATGAAAAAATAGGCGTTATGCGAACTAATGTGATTCTTGGTGCTTTGAATGTGATAGACTCTAATGTCAAGCAAGAAAAGTTATTGCTCGACAACGATATGAAGGAGAATGTTATTGATCTTAAAAACATAACAAATGGTCGTAAAGATGTCATGGTGTCCAAATCGGGGAAGCCAAAGATAAAAGGTGTTTCACTCATGGAGTTGTTCACTCCAGAACAAATTAAAGACCACACTGACAGTCTAAAGCATTGGGTTGGTCAGGTATGTTTCTTCACCTTGAAAGGATCTCTAATATGCTTGCATAGCTTTTTGCACAGTTTCTATGTACATTTAGGTGGATTTAAGGGGGTGGCAAATTAGTTAAGGAAACCCAAATGCTGCCTTGTTGGTTAAATTGCACATCTAGCAAATAATTCTATCTATGGGGTGGGGTGGGAATGTGGATGGTTGGTTGTAGATCTAAAGGCTAAGAAATGTGGACGAGACTTAAGAAATTATTGCCAGTCAACTTAATTTTTTTTTCTAGAACAGGTTCGGAAGTGCTCAAACGTGCACTTTGGTGGATGTCATTTGTATTCGAAAAACACCCAGAGAGTGGTAGAACTTACTGACTACCAGAATGGCCATGGCCAAATGATAGAAACAAAGCTAAAAGCAGCAGAAACACCCACTGCAGGACCCAACACCAGAAACAAACAAATTATCATCGGGAAAATTGGGAACAAATGATCCCCTTTTCTATTGATCTTTTATAGTTTCGTATTATTGACAGATCCATGTATTAGATACCGGAGTTTAAGAAGAACTCGTTTCAGAAAATTGACCCAGTCATAAATGCTATATATTTTGGATCAGACAGTTTATCAAATATTTAATGCATAAAACCAATATATGAATATGAAAACAGTAACTTGTTGATTTTGAGTGGGATTTCCTGCTGCACAGAGGTTTTTTTGGGCATAAATATTTTGGGAAGGATGCTGTACTTGTAATAGCACAAATGAAACTTTTTAGATGCACTATATGTGAACTATTGAAAACAGTGGAAAGACAAGGTACCTAATGTCCACCACATCTATGGAAGATGATCTCTATTTGTCAACAGTAAAGATTGTAGTAATGCACATGCATTTACTGTTGAAAAATCACAAATTCACAAAATTTGCTTGCAATTTGTAAACACGATCTGGTTCATATTTCAATCCACTAAATCATATATGAATCGATAGTTTCAGTGGTTTTAATAATCATGGAATGTTTTTTGGTTACTGCAGTAACCAGCTAATTTCTGTTTCTTTCTTTTTGCCTTGACTAATGTTCAATCACTATCGGTATTTTAACTCCTGACATTTCATATCCTTTTCCTTTTTAAAATAAGTAGATTGATTAGAACCACGTTCATCGGTATTACCATTGTTCAGAGTGTAATAAGCATATTAAACAATTATATGCTTGTTGCATTACAAAGTATAAACTATTTATTCTGTTCCATCATTTGGCAGAGCAAAGCTAAAGCTGGAAAGCATCAAGTGATTGAACACTCTGAAAATGATAACATATGCCAGCTTTGCAAAGTAGAGAAGCTATATTTTGAGCCTCCACCAATTTATTGTTCTCCTTGTGGTGCTCGGATAAAACGAAATGCATCATACTATACTGCTGCTGCTACTGAGACTTGCCACAATTTCTGTATCCTGTGTTACAATGAGGCTCGCAGTTCCACAATTCAGGTGGAAGGTAATCAATTTCCTAAGGCTAAACTTCATAAAATGAAAAACGATGATGAAACAGAAGAAGGGGTAAGCATTTAAATTGCATTAAATTCCCTTCTGGTAGGCTTGAATCCTCTAAACTCTTTTTTGCATGCTAATTTGTTCTAATTGATTGGCTCTACAGTGGGTTATGTGTGACAAATGTGAACGCTGGCAGCATCAGATTTGTGCCCTTTTTAATTTCAAAAGGGATGATTCTAAAGAAGCAGAATATACTTGTCCTAAATGCTATGTTCAGGAGATAGAACATGGTTTACGTATACCTTTGCCACAAAGTGCTGTTCTTGGGGCTAAAGATCTGCCAAGGACTGTGCTTAGCGATCATATAGAAGAACGACTCTTTAAACGGCTCAGAGAAGAGAGACATGAACGGGCCATTCGTGATGGGAAAAACTTTGATGAGGTTAGTGCTGCCTGTTCAATTTACAGAATCTTACGTTTATGGATCCTATGTTTCCTTTTTCTTGGTTATTATGTCTTGGTTCCTGTTTCCTGAATATGAAATCCGGTGGCTTGTGTACTTAGAAACAGAGCTGTGCAACTCCTGCATATTTTTATTCTGTTTTTAAGAATTTGACTGTATTTAAATGTTTGTTTTGCTAGATCCTTATTTCATGCATGTGCACTTTTTTTCCCCGAATCAGGAGCTTTTCGTTACTGAATAAGTGCAGAGTTATAGTCATGCTGATGGCTGAAAAGTAAGCTAGGATTCATATTTATCCAAGCACACCTTTGCCGCTCAGCCGAAGCATTTTTTGCACACAGGTGGGCAGCAACATTAACTGGTCTGTGCACAAACTTAACTTTGAAAACTAAAATAAACTCTAGTTAGCTCCTTCACTTAATGATGGGGGCAATCTCTGATCTGTCTTCAGCATCACTGGACCAAAATTTGACAAGAACTTGAGAGTCGCTCTCGACGATGACCTTCTGTTTCCTCATCTCAATAGCCATCCAAACACCAACTCTTAGAGCAAATGCCTCCATAGAAAGAGCGCTGGCAACCGCATGGTACCACTTAGCTCTTGCCTGTAGCAATCTACCATCAGCATCATGAATAAGGCAGCCAGTCGACCCTTGCATGGAATTGATTTGAAACCCACCGTCCACATTTATCTTGATTCCTTGTTCTGTACTGCTGCAAGTGCACCTTTTGAAACCTAGCCAGCCGCGCGTGCACTTTCTTAGCACTGCTGCTATGCCATTATCTACTGCAAGTGCGTCTTTTGAGGTATTGGTTGCTATTGTGTCAAGAGTTAATGCACCACATTGATGTTTTTAGCGAGTTTCTCAACTTGAGCACAGCTCATCATGCATTTTTCGCCACTCGTGCCTCTCAGCATTCCCTGTATAATTTCATTATGCATATTCTATCTATATGCAATGACGACATAGTTCACAGATATGGTCCTGCCTGTCTTTATTATGTACTCACTCCTCATACTACTAAGTTTGCTTCATGAATTTGATTTTTGACACATTTTAAACCACAAACATCTGACATTTTTACGCTGTTGCTTAGCTCTATCTTTAGTTATTTATCATGTGGGGACAATAGGCAATCTGCATCATACCGATTGAAGTATAGTTGATTTATCATATATAATGAAGCAATACAAAACATTAGAAAAATTGAATATGCATCACTTCAGAACTTCAATTTTGAGTGCATAATGATCTTATTGCATGCTTTTAAAAAAGCTGTAGCATCGGAGTGAAGCAAATATTTGATTCTCCGCAATCATGCTTGAGTTGTGTGCATTTGTGCACACTTGTTCATTTAGCTGATCTGGGATTCTGTAAGGAAGATCATCGCTATTATAGATTTGTAGTTGACTTAACATTGAGATACAATGAGGCAACTGTAGAAAAATCTTATTCCAGGGTGGTAGTTCTTTTGGAAAGCACCTTCATTGCCAAATGCTAGCTATGTTAGTTATCTGTCCTTATGAGGTTAGCATCAATATCCTCATATCCCTATGGCCAAGTTAAGAGACTTGGGCGCATAGCAAGCCTAATCATATTAGCTTGGTTAAAAACCTGTAAAAAAATGCAGCACTGTTTTATTACCACAGTGCAGAACCACATATATAAAGGGGTCCGGAAAGTAAGTTTGCATAGCAAGCAGACTGAGAGCTTAGCCGACTGGTTTTTATCTTGTGCTGTTACTTAGCTTATGAGTGGAGAGTCCATCGTGACAGTCTCCCTTTCCCTATGTGATGCGTGCTACTGATGCTTGATTGTCTTTTTTAATCTGATGATAAGATGACTGCCCTCATGCCAAAGCAAAACACAGCAGACATGCCCTCGTGATACAATCTTAACTCAGTGTGCTAGGTTATGCATTATCAGCACTGCTTCAAGTATACTTCAAGTATATATGCCACTATTATATTCACCAGTCTATTTTTTCAGCCTTTAATCTCTGTGAGATTTCTTTTTTGCTGGTTTTCTCCTAATTTTTTTCTTAATTATCAGGTTTCTGGAGCCGATGGACTTGTGGTCAGAGTTGTTTCATCAGTGGACAAGAAATTAGAAGTTAAACCACGTTTTTTTGAGATTTTTCAAGAAGACAAGTACCCAGCAGAATTCCCTTACAAATCCAAGGTAAGAAAACAATGCAGTCATTTGAAGTATAAAATCAGTTGATGTTGGTATTTGGCAATTCTGGGTTTTCTTTCTGTCAGTTTTTTTTTAAATTCATCCTCTCATCCTCTGTAGTACTGCCAAATATTTGCAGGCTATTGTCTTATTTCAGAAAATAGAAGGTGTCGAAGTGTGCCTCTTTAGCATGTATGTTCAAGAATTTGGTGCAGAATGTGCAAACCCAAACCAACGTCGGGTTTATCTGTCATATCTTGACTCTGTCAAATTCTTTAGACCTGACGTAAAAACAGTGTCTGGGGAGGCCTTGCGGACATATGTCTATCATGAAATTCTGGTAATTCACTATTGTAGTTAGTTTCTTTTTCCTAATTTTTATAGAAAGCTTAGGTATGTCAAGCAGAGTGTGAACGGTTTCCTAAATCCACCATTTACTCAAACTTCAGTTTCGTTATGTTCGTATATATTTTGCTCTCAGTATAACAGTACTTTTATACTTATACAGATCGGTTATCTTGAGTATTGTAAGCAGCGCGGATTCACTAGCTGTTACATATGGGCTTGCCCACCTTTGAAGGGTGAAGATTACATTCTATATTGCCATCCAGAGATTCAGAAGACACCAAAATCTGATAAGCTGCGTGAATGGTAAGACACTAGATGGGCATTTACGTTATTATATGCTCATAAATATTGTTTTGCATTACAAAATAATGAATAGCTTATGTGGCATCTGTGATTCCTGTCCTATATGACTAATAATTCCTTCACAGGTACTTATCTATGCTTCGAAAAGCTGTCAAGGAGCGTATTGTTGTCGAGTTGACAAATCTCTATGATCACTTTTTTATCACTACAAAAGAATGCAAGGCCAAAGTAACTGCAGCTCGCTTGCCATATTTTGATGGAGATTATTGGCCAGGAGCTGCAGAAGATATGATCAACCAGCTTTTCCTAGAAGAAGATGATAGAAAGTTGCAGAAGAAGGGGAAACTAAAGAAGACTATCACAAAAAGAGCTTTGAGAGCTGCTGGTCAGACTGATCTAAGTGGGAATGCTTCAAAGGATGCTATCCTGATGCAAAAGGTATAGTTTTATATAATGCACTATTTCGTGATGCACCAAAAATGTATCAGTTCAGTCATGTCACATGTTATTCTTAGCCATCTAGTTGATGCTGTGCAGCTTGGAGAAACCATTTACCCAATGAAGGAAGATTTCATCATGGTCCATTTGCAGCATTCTTGCAGTCATTGCTCTACTCTTATGGTAGCTGGAAAACGCTGGGTCTGCCACCAGTGTAAAAGTTTTTATATTTGTGACAGGTAAAGTTACTTTCATTGCATATGTTACTTTCATGTGATGGAGCCAATAAATGGCACATCTGTTTGATATATATGCACATGATTGTTGAGGTCTATATATATGCTGCAACTTGAAAGCACAACCAGTTATGCCACATTTGACAAGTGTGTGTGTGTGTGTATAGGTAGTGGTATCTTTGTAACCGTACGTGATCCTCGTGATATGTGACTATGGTTCCCTAATCTCTACACAAATGGTTCCCTAATCTCTACACAACTTCATAAATGGATAAATTGCTCTAAGATCTGCTTGGAGCTAGTCTAATATTGGCTGTTACCCTTGTTTCTGTTACTGATGAGTTTGTTATTGCAGTTGTTATGATTCAGAGCAACGGCTTGAAGCAAAGGAGAGGCACCCGAGTAATAGTAGAGATTTGCATGTGCTGCACCCAGTAAGTTCTAGAAAACTTATTTTTTACTCTAGTTTTTAACTCATCAAATATAAGTGAAGCAACAATGCAAATTGCCACATTTTTTTTATGTAATATTCTTTCTTAGGTTGACATTGTTGAGGTGCCTGAAGATACAAAGGACAGAGATGATGTCTTAGAGTGTGAGTTTTTCGATACCAGACAGGCATTCCTGAGCCTTTGTCAAGGAAATCACTATCAATATGACACACTTCGCCGTGCAAAACACTCCTCAATGATGGTGTTATACCACCTTCATAATCCAACTGCACCAGCCTTTGTTACCACATGCAATATCTGCAATAACGATATTGAAGCTGGTCAAGGATGGCGATGTGAAGAATGCCCAGACTTTGATGTGTGCGCAGGATGTTACAATAAAGACGGAGGTGCCAACCATCGTCACAAGTTAACAAATCACCCATGTGTAGACCGTAATGCTCAAAATAAAGAAGCTCGCCAGATGCGTATTCAGCAGGTATTTTATATTCCGTGAAAGTTAAATGCCGAAAAATATATCGCAACACATACATTTTTCGTATGCTGCCTTTTAATTTGGTAACACTCCATACCTTTTTATTGTTTTTGCACTGTTAAGTCTAATGCCAATACTAGCCCACTTATTCCCTTGAAAACCATGTTTGTCCACTTAGTGTGCTGTCAGTATGCGTATACCATATGTTATTCTTTCTGCCTTAACTGGCAACTTGTGTATTGCTGGTGTGATTTATGGTTTACTCTATGGACTAGCTTATCTATGAACCAGTACGTGCTATCCATTTTCCAGATTAGTCCATGAAGGAATCGATCTTAAAACTAATCTACGATGATTCTTCTGTGGCTGTGCAGGCACGGCGAATGCTTGACCTTTTGGTCCATGCGCATAAATGTCGCACTGCTGGTTGCCAGTATCCTGATTGCCGAAGACTTAAGGGACTCTTCGGTCATGCAACGAGGTGCCAGAAACGGGCAGCCGGAGGCTGCTCACTTTGCCAAAGGACGTGGTCTCTGCTTCAGCTCCATGCCCGAACTTGCAAAGAATCAAAGTGTACCATACCGAGATGCAGGTAATTAACATCCCTCCCGCTCGCACCACCCCCTTATATGTACCTACATACGTAGTGTTTGAGCCATTGCCTCTCGGAATAGACGAGTAATATCGGGTTGCTTGAACAACACAGGGATCTCAAAGCCCATCTAAGGTGGACGCAGCAGCAGTCCGAATCCAGGAGGAGGGCCGCCGTGAACGAGATGATGAGGCAGAGAGCCGCAGAAGTTGCCAGGAGTTAGTGAAGTCTCAAGCCGGAAGGACAAGCTCTCTACACACAGGTATACTGTTATAGAAAGAAAGACAGCAAAAAAGTACATATGACGTCTCAAGCCCGAAGGACAAGCTCTGTACGGGCGAACTTGAGCGAAAGATCAGTTATACTGGAGATGGAACATCTCGGTCCCAGAACCCTTGCTGACAATTGTCTCAGCACACCGATCGATGTTCTTGCCGTCGGTGACTTGTACTGTAATCGTTGTGCCGGTCTTGTTCTGTAGCCTGCTCATGTACAATAGGATTTTGGATGGCTCCTTATTATACATGTGCAAAATAGGGCATACTTGGCGTCAAAGGGTGCAAAACACCAGTCATAGTTGTTCTTTCTTTGTTGTTGTCTCAGCTCAGAGAGCACCTGTAGAAAACAAGCAGAACAGAACAGAAGAGAACATGGTTGATATCGGTTATTTCATTTATTATTTATTATCAGTTCCAGCCCCTACGTTTTGCAATCTGTGTAGGATGGATCTTTTATATATACATACAGTACAAAGAATGTCTGACTGAATTGTGGCATCGCATGCCCCGGGTCTCCGGTTTCTGCCCTGCTTGTTGTGGCGTGCTGTGCTATTGCATCTCTATTTGTGATGGAGTTTCCCGAGCTCGGTCAGGATTATCCAGATTCCTGGAGGCTTTGGGCGTGTCCACGCCATTCTGTTGGACTTGGATGGCTGACTGATCTGGCCTCATCTGCCTGAGAAATACAGTAGTCCCGCACGGAACGGAAGAGGCGGCATGGGGGCAAGTGAACTCGGCATAGCCACGTCGCCGCGCCATGCCACCCGCCACCACGCGGCCACGCCTACCCCCTATCCAGTTTGCCGCTACGGCCCGAAAACTAGTAAGCAGAGCGTGGGCGCCAGTCACCCACCCGCGACGGCGACACTCGCCGCGCGCCCATGCGCAACCCTGTGCCTCTGCGCCGTGAGCCCCACCGGGAGCTCGCCCGCAACCGCAGCCACAAATGGCGCCCGGGGCGGGAGCGCCACTCAGGCCGCTGCCTCCCCTGCCCCGCTTTATCTGCCTGCGCGGCCCGGGAGTGGTCGCGGAATATACCGAGAACAAAATTTTTACAAACACGAGAGAGCAGAGCTTCTGCTGCCGCTCGTCGTCCAAGGCTCGAGCTAACAGTCGCCGGCGGCCATGGTCGCTGCCGTGTCGCCTCCGGGCGCGGCGGGGGCGGCGGCGATCATCGCCTCGTTCCACGGCACCCACTGCGCGTCCCCGTCCCGCGCCGCCGCGCCCAGGCCGCGCTACCACGGCGGCACGTGCTGCTTCGCGGCCAAGCCCACGCAGGCGGCCACGGTGGCGTCCGAGCCGGGCCAGGACCAGGACCTGGACGACGAGGGGGGCGTCCTCGGCGCCGCCAACGGCGCGGACGCGACGCCGTCGACGCGGAAGAAGCGCCGGGCCCGGAAGGGCAAGAGGTCGGCGGCCGCGCTGCAGCAGGAGGCGGCGGAGGAGGAGGCCAGGAGGAAGGCCGAGGAGGAGGAGGCGGCGGCCAAGAAGAAGAAGGCGGAGGAGGAGAGCCGGGCGGCCTCGCTGGACCTGGACGAGGTCATGGCCGTGAGCCCCGTGGGGCTGGGCCGGCGCTCGCGGCAGCTGTTCGACGAGGTGTGGCGCAAGTTCTCGCGCCTGGGCCAGATGTCCAGCGCCTCCGCCACCGAGGCGCTCGCCGAGGCGGAGCAGGCCGTGCTCAGCCGCGGCGGGCCCATGTGCGAGTTCACCGTCCCCGGCGCCCAGGACACCACCGTCCTCGTCGTCGGCGCCACCAGCCGCATCGGCCGCATTGTCGTCCGCAAGCTCATGCTCCGAGGCTACAATGTCAAGGTACTCTTCCACTCTCTTTCGTGTTCACCATCATGTTTGTTCACCACTAGGAACAAGCGGCAATCTGGCAGCAGTGCTCATTGAGCTCATAACGTACTGATTTGTGGTAAACTAGGGAAATTCAGACATAAATTACCATTGTGTAACAGGCTTTAGTTAGAAGGGACGATGCCGAGGTGATCGACATGCTTCCGAGGTCGGTGGACATCGCTGTTGGTGATGTTGGTGATCCTTTGGCTGTGCAATCGGCCGTGTCAGGTTGCAGCAAGATTATCTATTGCGCAACTGCGCGCTCAACCATTACCGGGGACCTCAACAGAGTTGATAACCAAGGAGTCAGGAATGTCAGCAAGGCTTTCCAGGTACTCTTTCTAACCTTAATAATTTTCTAATCTTAGAAGCCACCCTTGTCCATTATCAAGTAGATGTTGTTTTAGGATAAATGTAGTCAAAGTTCTGAATCTTTGATCGCTAGTACACACAAAACTGTTCAGATTTGTCACATGGAAATGATATTAGTAATTTTAGCATCAAAACTACTTAATATCATTACTATACCTCTTCTAATTTTACTAACTTATACTCCCTCCGTTCCTAAATATAAGTCTTTGGAGAGATTTCACTATGGACTACATACGGAGTAAAATGAGTGAATCATACTCTAAAATGCATCTATATACATCTGTATGTGGTTCATAGTGGAATCTCTACAAAGACTTATATTTAGGAACAGAGGGAGTACTTAGAGAATGCTTTGTTCTCCAGGATTACTACAATGAGATGGCTCAGCTCAGGGCTGGTAAAAGCAGCAAGAGCAAACTTTTGATAGCAAAATTTAAATCTGCCAAGTCTCTGAAGGGTTGGGAGGTGAACCAGGGATCTTACTTCCCGAATGCCTATTCTTCTGGTTCTAGTTTCGATGAAGGTATCGATGCATCCTTTGAATTTTCAGAAGGTGGCCAGGCTGTTTTTGCAGGTAACGCCCTATGCTGTGTAGGGCACTTCTTAGCAAATGTACTAATTTACCTAGATATATTGATTTTTCTTCCTAGGTCTTAGTTGTCTAATGAACATCCACTTATGTCAGGATTTGTTTTTACAAGAGGTGGATATGTCGAGATATCAAAGAGGCTATCTCTCTCTTTAGGTTCCACCCTAGACAGGTATTAGGATCTCTTACAATTTTCTTAACAGCTTCAGATTGTTGAAATATCTTTGACGCATCACAGTGAATTTGGTGACATATCGATTCTGTCATTCTTGGATAGGTACGATGGCTTGCTTCTTTCAGTGGGTGGCAATGGAAGATCATATGTTGTTATTCTTGAGACTGGTCCACTGGCTGACACCTCACAGAGTAAGAAGTATTTTGCTCGGATGACTACAAAAGTAGGCTTTTGTAGGGTAAGTAGTGTGCAATAATTTAGCAGTAATAGGTGATTTTACTGCATGTTAGCAAGCGATGAACGTATAATTTAATCTCTGTTTTATTTATGTTTGTTTTCTGCAGGTCAGAGTACCTTTCTCGGCTTTCCGTCCAGTAAAACCAGAAGATCCTCCCCTAGACCCTTTTCTTGTGCATACTTTCACCATTAGGTTTGAACCAAAAAGGCAGGTCAGTACAACATGCTGAATTATTTTCCATCATCAGCAAATATTAACTGGCTGTTTATAGCATTAAATTGGCGTCTTAGCTACTAATGCATTGCGCAGAGACCTGGTGATGGAACCCAAGGTGCCACTGACCCCAGAAATTTTGAGCTGATACTGGAGTACATCAAAGCTTTACCTGTAAGTTGTTCTTATATTATTGAACTGCCATACTACACGCATGTTTTTCCTCCTATGGATGAAAAGTCTCTTTGTGGCCAAAATTCTTGAATATTTGCTTCGCTTTTTAATTGAAGTACAAACCCATTTGCAGTTTCACTAAAAAGATGATTATTTGACTGCCCCATGGCTTAGCTACTTCCCCTTTTCTTTGTAATTCTTGTTTTACCGAATTTTTCCTCCCAGTGACTTCATGTGTTGTCATAACTGAACGGTCTTCTCTATCAGTTTATTGATAACCATATATCTTCTAATTCGTTGCAGACCGGTCAAGAAACAGACTTCATACTGGTCTCATGCACAGGTTCCGGAATTGAACCTAACAGAAGAGAACAAGTTCTCAAAGCAAAGAAGGTTCTATTTTTTTGTAAACATTACGTATCTGTGCCTGTCTTTTTCAAATGCTCATTAAATCATCAATGCCCTCCACGTTCTTCTAGGCTGGAGAGGATGCGCTGAGAAGGTCAGGCCTTGGATACACAATTGTGCGGCCTGGTCCACTGCAGGTACGGCATACTAATACAACAGCTGAAATTCCACCCTATTTTCAACAACATAATATAAACAGTTTGTTAGATTGTATCATTGCAAGTAGGATTGCCAAAGCAGATGCTAGTTACTTTTGAAGTGTTAGGTGTGTTAAAATGGTCGCATCATGATCATTCAACCTTCTCTTTGCAGGAAGAACCTGGCGGTCAGCGTGCACTGATCTTTGATCAAGGAAACAGAATCTCTCAGGTGAAATATCATGGACCATAATTGCTTTCTTGAGTGCCATAATATTGATTCTTGAAGTTGTAATGTAGGCTATCAGCTGTGCGGATGTAGCAGATATCTGTGTCAAAGCATTGCATGATTCCACGGCGAGAAACAAAAGTTTTGATGTAAGACTTGTTCGTCCATATATTCTTGTATATGTTGATGCTTTTCAAACTGATGATTACAATCTAAATTAACTGTTTACCATGAACCACTTAGGTATGCTATGAGTATGTTTCTGAGCAAGGGAATGAACTGTATGAACTTGTAAGTCATAGTTGAAGCTGCAATCGAATGGATGGATCTCCTTGTTCCAGTCAAAAGTTACCTTCTTTCTGATCTTCATGTGTGTGTGTAAAACTGATTTTTGTTTTCTTTTGCAGGTGGCTCATTTGCCAGATAAGGCGAACAACTATCTTACACCGGCACTATCGGTTCTAGAGAAAAACACCTAATTCAGATTTGTGTCATATACGGGTCGTAATGTGTATACTCTTCCTCTTGTAAAGTTACATGTTTTCCTCATAGAAGCCTTGTGGAATTCACACGACAAGCCCTTTTTTCTTGTAAAGATCATCGATGGGATCACTTCACAGAACAAATTCGGCCACTGTAATGGTATATTCTCTTGTTTCTACTCTTTCTCCTCTGAGAATGTAAGCTTGCAGAGCTTCTGCATAACGAAGAAGAAACGAGACTCAAGTAGAAATGAAAGAATAGCCTTTGAAGCTCAGAAATAAGTGTTTGATGATTTGATTTGTGAAAGACCAGCTTGATTTATTGGGAAAAAAATGTTGAGCTATTTTTATCATTCACTTAGTAAAATCTTACCAATTACCATGGCATAAGTGTTAAGTACTCCCTCCGTCCCACAATATAAGCTAGAAAAACGATCTTACATTGTGGGACGGAGGGAGTACTTCCAATGGCAACCAAAGCATCAACGCAAAATTTGTGAGTTACAAGTATCTAGTGGTCTATATCAGTATTATTACTGTATTCGTTTTTGTTGAAGAAATGTTATTCATAACTGGATATGCAATTGTGACTTGTGCAAGTTCAGTGATGAATTTGCTTCGATATAATGAAGTGTAACAATCTGATCTTCTCTTCTCTAGAATGATAATGCCAAGATCAAGACATCAAGCAAACATATTGATTTTTTCTCGAATACGCAAAGCTTGCGTATCATTCCATTGATAGAAGGAGTTAAGAAAGGGTACAGGGGATGGTACAACATACACGAACGCAGAAGGCGTGAGCATGGCACCCGGAGCAGAGAAACATGGGATGCTCAGCCCAACAAAAAGAGAAAAGCACGGCTAAACTCAACGCCTTGGGACGCAGCCCAAACCAAAAGCAACAAGACGACCAACATCTCTAAATCCACCGCCGAGGACGCCGCGAGCAAACAAGACGACGCCTTCAAGAAGGAGAACGACGCTGAGGCGCCGCCGCCGTCCGATCCGACAAGTCAGACCTAGGGTTTCCCCTGATGCTCGAAGTGGGGCACAGATAGCGGCCATGACAACGCCTTCAGGAAGGAAACGACACCCGCAGGTGTCGTCGCTGCCAGCCTTAAAAGGTCGGGCTTTCGCCCTGGCTGAGTCTGAGCAATCCCAAGCCGTCGGAGCAAAACACAGAGACGAGGAAGTCTGGCCGTAGGCCGGAAACACCCCCACAGGAAGGGGAGCCACCGGAAGAATGAGTTGCAGAACAGGCGGATGGGACACGGAGGTGGTTGGATCGATGACGCAGGCAGGAAGGGGGAGGGCGATGATGGCCGAAGTCCCAGACGAGCCCGGATCCGGAGAGAGGCACAGATACGGGCTGCCGGGGCCGGAGCCGCAGGGACAACCGATGAGCTGAAGGAGCTGGAAGGGGGACGTAGCTCCAAGAGCACGCTGGAGTCGAAGCCGCACCGGGGTGGATACCAGCCAACGAAGGACACCTGCAGGGGATGGGTGCGGAGCCGCCGAGATACCGACAAGCCGGAGGAGTCGGAAGAAGACGCAACTCCAACACGGGGGGGGGGGGGGCGGATCTGGAGCTGCTCCGGGCAGGCATGGACACAGGAGGATGCAGGTCCATGACTGCCGGTGCCGGAGCCGCACCTGCAGGGAGGAGGGCGAATGAAGCGCTAGCCTGTCATGCTCCCGGCCAGCGCACTATAAGGGAGAAGCCACCGGGCAACCGCCAAAAATCCACCATGGAGCCGCCACCCAGGAGCCATGGCCGCAGCCTCGGGAGGAAGAACGCCACTGCGGCGCCCCAAGGCTAGACCGACCTGGCCAAGAAGCCCCGACACCCTCCTCCTGGAATCCGGCGCCGGAAACCGCAGAGGCTCTGGCGGCGGCCCGGATCTGACACATGAGAAGGCGGGCGGGGGCGAGGACGCGCTGGCTAGCGGCCGGGGCAGCCGGAGCCCGAAGGAAGGGGCGAGCGAGGGCCGGGGAGGAGGGGTCGGCGAGCACGCCGGCGCCGTGGCACGATAGGATCTGACGCCGGAGAAGGGGACAACGGCAAGGAGCCGGGCCAGCTGATGCGCCCCGCCGCCACCTTCCTGGGAGCCGGCGCGGCTTCGCCGGCCGCTCCTCCGGTGGCGGCGAGGATGTGGGGCGGAGTGGGAGGGGGACGGGGAGGCGCACGCTGGGGTTCCTCCGCCGCCGCCGCCAGGGGAGGCGACGCCAAGCAAACATATTGATGTAAGCTATCCTTGGTTCTCAACGAATTAGGTGACATGTTTGTGTAGAATTATGGCCTCACACTCATATAAATAATAATCTCTAGTAAATCTAAAACAGTCTAATCTAGCTCAGCTGAACTCAACGAAAAAGATTGCGGTCCATGTCTACTATGTCATTTCTATCGGTGCTTATAACCACAACAAATGCTGAGATCCCCCTGCTCTCTCCATTGAGCAACTCTAGATGAGTCCCAAGAACTTCTCCCCTACACCGCCATATAAGGGCTTTCTAAAGTCCTAAAAATATGTTTTCCCTATATTTCTTTGAACTCTTGTGAGAACTCTAATGTTTCATCCCGAATACCCCCACTTTATTTAACACAAACTGTTCATATGTGTTGGTCCCATGCATCATACATATAATAAGAAATACAGGGGATATCAAGGGAAACCAAGTATAAAAGGGGAAAGGAGACCATGATTGGGATGCCGATAATCAAAGATCACCTGGATCCACTAGCTTCTTCACTTTCGCCACCAAACGCTCCATCAAAGAATTGGCAGGCGAAGAACTGGTCTTTCTACGTCAAAGTGAGAGCAACACTGCAATCATCTTAAACACACTTTATAATGTTGTCTACGATCTCACTAACATTATGTTAGATGATGACAACACACATCAAATCATTGCAGCGGAACGCTTGAAGCATCTATACGTTCACTACAAATAGAATGAGGACCATCTTAAAATACCGAAGAAAACCATGGAGCGTTTGGTGGAGTTCCAGGAGCAATTTTTGGACCCGATGTGACTTATTTTATGTTAAACTTTTAACTTACTTAAATCAGATGTATCATATTATGGTTTGTAACCAAAAAATAACATAATATAGTTTAATGAACATATATTTTTATTATTTATGTAGTATAGATAACCACATAATAATGTTGCTAAAAATTATGTATAGTGTGAATTATTATACAATTGTAATGTTAGTCAATGGAAAATTACTTCTACTAAATTTAAACTGTACAATATAAGAACATTGGATAAACTAAATATTATAAAAAATATATATTTGCATGTATGTTAGTATCACTAAATATCATGTAGAGATTACCAAACCATACACTATAACAAATATTTTAATTATCGTTCATAGTGTATTAGTAGGTATATTTACAGAAAACTTCTAGTGTAGAATTGGGTTCAGTAATAATTGGACAACATGTTCATTGTTTGCACTTGTATTAGAATATCATTGTTATTTAAAGTTCAAAGGACATAACCATTGTTTTATTTTTGTGTGTATACAATCTGGTTATTTGGTATGCTCGTTTAGAGTGCACTGAAGGAAATGTGCCCTAGAGGCAATAATAAAGTTGTTATTTATATTTCCTTATATCATGATAAATATTTATTATTCAAGCTAGACTTGTATTAACCCGAAACTTGATACATGTGTGGATACATAGACAAAACAGTGTCCCTAGTAAGCCTCTACTAGACTAGCTCGTTAATCAAAGATGATTAAGTTTCTACCCATAGACACGTGTTGTCATTTGATGAACGGGATCACATCATTAGGAGAATGATGTGATGGACAAGACCCATCCGTTAGCTTAGCATAATGATCGTTAAGTTTTATTGCTATTGCTTTTTTCATGACTTATACATGTTCCTTTGACTATGAGATTATGCGACTCCCGAATACCGGAGGAATACCTTGTGTGCTATCAAACGTCACAACGTAAAAGGGTGATTATAAAGATGCTCTACAGGTATCTCCGAAGGTGTTTTGTTGGGTTGGCATAGATCGAGATTAGGATTTGTCACTCCGAGTATCAGAGAGGTATCTCTGGGCCCTCTTGATAATGCACATCATGATAAGCCTGGCAAGCAATGTAACTAATGAGTTAGTTGCGGAATGATGCATTATGGAACGAGTAAAGAGACTTGTCGGTAACGAGATTGAACTAGGTATGAGGATACCGACGATCGAATCTCGGGCAAGTAACATACCGATGACAAAGGGAATAATGTATGTTGTCATAACGGTTCGACCAATAAAGATCTTCGTAGAATATGTGGGAGCCAATATGAGCATCCAGGTTCCTCTATTGGTTATTGACCGGAGAGGTGTCTCGGCCATGTCTACATAGTTCTCGAACCCGTAAGGTCCGCACGCTTAACGTTCGATGATGATTTGTATTATGAGTTATGTGTTTTGGTGACCGAAGATTGTTCGGAGTCCCGGATGAGACCACGGACACGACGAGGATTCTCGAAATGGTCAAGAAGTAAAGATTGATATATTGGACGATAGTATTCAGACATCGAAATGGTTCTGGAGTGTTTTGGATATTTATCGGAGTACCGGGAGGTTACCGGAACCCCCCGGGGAAAGCAATGGGCCACATGGGCCATAAGAGAGAGAGAGGGCACCCACAAGGGGGTGCCTTCCCCATGGGGAGTCCGAACTAGACAAGGGGAGGGGGCGCGGCCCCCCTTTCCTTCTCCCTCTCCCTCTCCTTCCCCTTTCCCCCTCCGAAAGAAGGAAGGGGGGCCGACTAGGACTAGGAGTCCTAGTGGGTTCCCCCTCCCCCCACTTGGCGCGCCCCTAGGGCCGGCCTCCTCCCCTCTCCTCCTTTATATACGGGGGCAGGGGGGCACCCCAAAGCACAACAATTGTTCCAAGCCGTGTGCGTCGCCCCCCTCCATAGTCTACGCCTCCGGTCATATTCACGTAGTGCTTAGGCGAAGCCCTGCGCGGATAACTTCACCATCACCGTCACCACGCCGTCGTGCTAACGAAACTCTCCCTTGACACTTTGTTGGATCAAGAGTTCAAGGGACGTCATCGAGCTGAACGTGTGCAGAACTCGGAGGGTGCCGTACGTTCGGTGCTTGATCGGTTGGATCGAGTAGACGTTCGACTACATCAACCGCGTTAAGCTAACACTTCCGCTTTCGGTCTACGAGGGTACGTGGACACACTCTCCCCCTCTCGTTGCTATGCATCTCCTAGATAGATCGTGCGTGATCGTAGGAAAAAATTTGAAATTGCATGCTACGTTCCCCAACAGTGGTATCCGAGCCAGGTCTATGCGTAGATGATATGCACGAGTAGAACACAAAGAGTTGTGGGCGATGATAGTCATACTGCTTACCACCAACATCTTGTTTTGATTCGGCGGTATTGTTGGATGAAGCGGCACGGACCAACCTTACATGACCGCGTTCATGAGACTGGTTCCACCGACAGACATGCAACTTGTTTTGCATAAAGGTGGCTGGCGGGTGTCTGTTTCTCCAACTTTAGTTGAATCGAATTTGACTACGGCCGGTCCTTTTTGAAGGTTAAAACAGCAAACTTGACGAAACATCATTGTGGTTTTGATGCATAGGTAAGAACGGTTCTTACTAGAAGCCCGTAGCAGCCACGTAAAACTTGCAACAACAAAGTAGAGGACGCCTAGCTTGTTTTTGCAGGGCATGTTGTGATGTGATATGGTCAAGACATGATGTGATATACATTTTTGTATGAGATGATCATGTTTTTGTAAAAGTTATCGGCAACTGGCAGGAGCCTTATGGTTGTCGCTTTATTGTATGAGATGCACATGCCATGTAATTGATTTACTTTATCACTATGCGTTAGCAATAGTTGTAGACGCAATAGTTGGCGAGACGACCACGACGCTAAGATGGAGATCAAGGTGTCAAGCCGGTGACGATGGAGATTGAAGGAAATATCCTCTAGAGGCAATAATAAAGTTGTTATTTTATATTTCCTTATATCATGATAAATGTTTATTATTCATGCTAGAATTTTATTAACCGGAAACTTGATACATGTGTGAATACATAGACAAAACACCGTGTCCCTAGTAAGCCTCTACTAGACTAGCTTGTTAATCAAAGATGGTTAAGTTTCCTAACCATAGACATGTGTTGTCATTTGATGAACGGAATCACATCATTAGGAGAATGATGTGATGGATAAGACCCATCTGTTAGCTTAGCATAATGATCATTAAGTTTTATTGCTATTGATTTCTTCATGACTTATACATATTCCTCTGACTATGAGATTATGCAACTCCCGAATACCAGAGGAACACCTTGTGTGCTATCAAACGTCACAACGTAACTGGGTGATTATAAAGATACTCTATAGGTGTCTCCGAAGGTGTTTGTTGGGTTGGCATAGATCAAGAGGGGACAACCCACAAGGGGGAGGTGCCCCCCTAAGGGGAGTCCGAATAGGAAGGGAAGGGGGCGCGGCCCCCCTTTCCATCCTCCTCACCTCTCCTTCCCTCTTTCGCCCTCCGATGGAAGGAAAGGTGAGGGGCCGAATCCTACTTGGACTCTAGGAGTCCAAGTAGGACTCCCCCCTTGGCGCGCCCCTCCTAGGCCACCGGCCTCCTCCTCCCCCCTTTATATACAGGGGCGGGGGCACCCCAAAGGCACACCAAGATTTCTCTTAGCCGTGTGCACAGTGGAACTCTCAATGAAAGCACCAATGTCGGTGTCAAAACCGGCGGATCTCGGGTAGGGGGCCCGAACTGTGCGTCTAGGATCGATGGTAACAGGAGACGGGGGACACGATGTTTACCCAGGTTCGGGCCCTCTCTATGGAGGTAATACCCTACTTCCTGCTTGTTTGATCTTGATGAATATGAGTGTTACAAGAGTTGATCTACCACGAGATCGTAATGGCTAAACCCTAGAAGTATAGCCTATGCGTATATGGTAATGAATGTGTCCTATCCGGACTATGCTCTCCGGTTTATATAGACACCGGAGAGATCTAGGGTTACATGGAGTCGGTTACATAAGAAGGAATCTTCATAGTTGGTCGCCTAGCTTGCCTTCCACGCCAAGGAAAGTCCAATCCGGACACGGGTATAGTCTTCGGTCTTCGTATCTTCACGGCCCATCAGTCCGGCCCATGGATATCAGGCCGGACGCCCAAGGACCCCTTAATCCGAGACTCCCTCAGTAGCCCCCGAACCAGTCTTCAATAGCGAGGTGTTCAGCACACATATTATCTTCGGCATTGCAAGGCGAGTTCCTCCTTTGATGATCTCCAAGTAATGTATTCGGCCATTGATCCAATGTCGTCTCCGTGGCTTCTGCACGTTTTAAGTAATCTTCGTTCTACACGTGTCGAGCGAATGTGAAAAGTTGGGGTATTTTTGCGAATAACACCCCGTCTACGCAAGGAAGAGCGCCTATTTAAAGAGATTGGATCCTAGATCCGTTCAGCGCCACGCAGAAGAAATCCCCAGAGACTGCTTGGGAGAATCCATTCTAGCATGGCCAGCGTTCCCAGCTCCTCCGCTCATCCCGGCCCAGAGAAAGGCGAGTGGGAGAGGTGTTCTGTGTCTCATAGCCAATTGACGAAGTTGCAAACGCAAGGATTCCTTTCCCCTGCAGATCTAGTCCCCGTTCGGACGGGGCTAGCTTCCTTCAATGAGGGGACTCAGGCAGAGGACTTCCCCAATCCGTCTGGGGGAGAGCGATTGTGTTTTGTCCCCTTCCTGCTAAGAGGCGTTGGATTTCCAATCCATCCGTTCCTTCGAGGACTTCTGGAGTACTACGGCTTCCAGCTGCACAACTTCACTCCGGCCTCTATTCTGCACATCGCGGGTTACTTCACTTTGTGTTAACTATTCCTGGGTGTCGAGGCTCATTTCGAGTTGTGGAGGAAGTTGTTCTGTCTCGTCCCGCGCAATCACGAAGGGTCAATATTTGAGGTGGGCGGAGCCGAGGTGTGGCGTGTTGCTGATACCGAATATCCATCCGGCACACCATAAAGGCACCAGATGGATGGCCCTCCGAATGGTTCTATGTTGAGGACGTCCCGCTTCCCGGCCCGGTTCGAAAGGGTCTTCCCGAATTTGCGGGCGTCCCGCTGAAGAAACGCCATAGTTGGCGTCCCCGGAGTCTTGAAGAAGACGACGACGCGGAGGTTCGTCAGCTGATGAGCAAGATAAAAGAGTTCGCTCAGTCTAGGCTCACAGTAATCGAGGTTATGGCAATCTCCATAGCGCGAGGGGTTCATCTGCTTCAATACAGAGGGCTCCCCATGTGGCACTACAATGGGGAGGATTAAGCCTCTCGCTGTGGCCGGAAAGGTCCGGATACCCCTGCCGCTTTGGCTAAGATATTAGCCGAACCGTTCAAAGGGGAGGAAAAGGAATTTCTTCGCATCAAGCTCAGAGACGGGTACTCTATGTATAACCCTCCCAGTTGGGTAAAGCCCAACCCCTCTGTTTTTACTCCTTCCATCTCCAAATTGCCTTTGATAAATTTCTAGTTTGTTTGCTTATGACAACACTGGCGAAAGGTCACCGAGGGATTTTATAGTCCCGCCCCACAGCCGGAGGACCACAACCGGGAGCTTGATCCCGGGTTTGAAGAGGATCCGGATATATTTGTGGTGCTCTCGGAGGGGGTGTTTTACTAGACGAGCTATGATGGCACGGAAGTGGCCATCATCGCCGACTACCCCGCTCTTCTTCTTGCTTCACAGGTAAGTAAACAATAAACACCTCCTTTGAAAGGGTGTTCGTACTCTTTCTCACCCACCGCATTGTCGCGCGTTTTACAGGGGATGCGTTTGATGATACCAAGGAAACCGGTTCCTGCGCCGGGCAGACCTTCGAAGAGGAGGGCCGATGAAGGCGCCGGGCCCTTGTCGAGGAGGTACGGATAAATATATTTTTCAGTGGCCATGTCCAACTGTGACCTATGCGCCTGTTTGATTACAGGAAAAAGGTTTGCCGAATTGTGTCCAGGGGTCCGGCCGGCCGCGCTCCCAACAACCAAGATTTAGATCCAGTCGGGGAGACAGGAGCCGATGTAAGAACAAAGCCGGACTGCCCTTCGATCGAGGGTTCGGAAATATGTCTGTTACCAACTCGGAAGTAGAGAGCACCATGAATCATCGGCGCTGCAGAGCTGTCTTACGAGACCCGATGTTCTCGGACAAGGCATTTAATGCCTTTAGCTCGGGCGATGCATACATCCGAGCTGCTCGAGACGGGCTTAGGAAAGCCACGTGGCAATATCTGACAGATGTGCAGGTAAGTTTTCTTTATCAAAAAAGGATAGCCATATACCCGTAGTCCCCGGGACTGAAAGCAGTTGGTACAACTGATTTAAGGACCATTGCATGACCAGGTTCTTACAGAGAAGAACAACCTGCTGACCCAAGAGCTGGACACTATCGGGCGCAGCTAAATGCTGCTACCGCCGAACTGGAGAAGTCCAAAAATGCGTCGCCTGGTAATTTTCCCCTCCATTGAGAAAATATAATCATATGCCATTAATGCTAACAGTCCTTCCTATATCATGACATGATTGTGAGAGGAACTCAAAGAGGTGCTGGAAGTCGCGCAAGCGAATGAACAAGAAGCCAAGAGGATACATGCTACGGGCGAACGTGTGCTGAAGCAGGCCATTGTTGAGAAAAACCAGCTCCAGGATTGCAAAACCCAGCTCGGCGAAGAGTTGAAGGACGTGCGAGGCCAGCTAGCCAATTCCGTGAAGGAGAACAAGAAGCTGCGGGGCAGCGTATTCAGTATGTGTCCGAACTATTGTTAAAGTAGTTCGGAGAAAGATAGAACTGATATAATTATGATTGCAGGTATATTGACGGGCCGTCCTGAAGAGGAGGTGTCTGGATCAGCTGATGATCTGCTGCAAAGACTGTCGCAGGTGCACGAGCATGCTCGGCTGGCCATGCGGAGCATTGCCAAGGCCTTATGGCCATCCGCCTCCCCTCCAGGAAGTATGGAGGAGCTCGTAGAGCTGTTCAAAGGAGCGCGGCGGCGTATTCGATTATGGAAGATATCGGCCTGTCGAGAGGATGTGCAAGAAGCTTGGGCCATGGTGAAAACTCGGTATATCAAGCTTGATCCTAATCACATAGCTCGGGTCGGACCGCTAGGGTCGAATGGGGAAGAAATTCCCATTAGTTTAGTGTATGACCAAGTAGAGGTGGCCGCCAAATATTCCCAACAAGATTGTAAGTTAGACCGCCTGTTCGACGGTATAGAGAAGGAAGTGTTTGAGTCCCAATGACTATGTAATTTCCTTACCCTATGTAATTCTAGCTGAATTGTATAGCATTTGTCATGGCAGACCTTTTCGCTTCAACCTCCAGACTCGATGGTGTGGAGTGTTTCCGAATACCCTCGCGGTCGAATAGACCGGGGTATGCTTGGAAAACTAGGCGTAGGGGTCATAGTTGCTTGAACAGACAAGTTGTATCCGGCTAGTTATGTTATATTACATTGAGATTGTAAGAAACATCTTCCAGGGAGAATAGTTCCGTTAAGGGTTCCTTTCCCTGGGTGTGCATGCATTAGTAGACATGTCCGAATTGTGATGTAAAAATCACATGTGTATAGCTTCTGGGGGTTCACAATAGAGTGAGTGCGAAGAGTATTTTTCATCCACCGACCGAATATTCCCTTAAGAACGCTAGCTTTCGGCTTCGCCAATTTTGAGGTACACATCCGGATAACCCGACAGTAACAATCACAGAGGTGCTCCCTTTACCACCTAGCCGAACAATCGGGAACGTACGGGTAAGCACAGGAGCCAGGCAACCCAACTTAGCAAAAACTTAAGTCATATCGATGCATATAATGGTGAAGAAAAGACATACGGGAAGAACGCATATGTATGATGAGCTTGATGCTCGGAAAGTAGTATTAACAAGCTTTTGTTAAAGAAGCCCCCAGGTATGATGGGCGTACATATGTAAGAATGTGTATGCCAGCAGTGTTCGGTCAAGCCGAGTGAGAGCTTTAAAGCGAAAAAAAGGAATTGTGTAAAAGGGAGAAAAAGTAATGGGAACTATAGGGGAGAAGGAGACTAAAAAAGTGCGACGCTAGGCATAGAATCTTCGGAGTCTGGTCGCGTTCCAGGGTTTCGGCTCTTGGCGATTGTCTGACGCGTCACGAAGACGGTACGCTCCTCCGGTAAGAACTTCATCAATTATGAAGGGACCCTCCCATTTGGGCTTGATTTTGTCCTTTTTCTTCTCCGGCAAGTGTAGAACGAGTTCGCCAACATTGTAAGTCTTGGCCCGTACTTCTCTGCTTTGGTATCTTTGAGCCTGCTGCTGATAAAATGCTGAACGGGCTTTGGCGACGTCGCGCTCCTCCTCCAGGGCGTCTAAGCTATCCTGTCGATCCAACTCGGCCTCTTTCTCTTCGTACATACGCACTCGAGGTGAGTCATGTATAATATCGCAGGGCAATACAGCCTCTGCGCCGTACACCATGAAGAAAGGTGTGTATCCGATAGTACGGTTAGGCATGGTCCGCAGCCCCCAGAGTAGGGAGTCAAGCTCCTCGACCCAGTGTTTGTCTGATTCTTTTAAAGACCGCACTAGCCTAGGTTTGACGCCGCTCATAATAAGACCGTTAGCTCGCTCGACTTGACCGTTTGTTTGCGGGTGGTAGAAAGAGGCGTAATCGAGCTTAATGCCCAGATTAGCACATGAGCTTTTCACTTCATTAGCTTTGAAATTGGAACCGTTATCAGTGATGATGTTGTGCAGTACACCATAATGGTGCACTACATCGGATATAAATGCAATCATCGGTCCGTACTCGGCCATTTTGACTGGTCTAGCCTCTATCCACTTGGTGAATTTGTCCACCATGACCAGCAGATATTTTTCCTCATGGCTTCCCCCTTTAAGGGGTCCAACCATGTCCAATCCCCAGACCGCAAAGGGCCATGTAATGGGGATTGTTTGTAGGGCGGTTGGGGGCATATGGCTTTGGTTGGCGAAGAGTTGGCATCCAACGCAGCGCTGGAAGAGGTCCCGTGCGTCTGCCCGGGCTGTAGGCCAATAAAATCCTGTCTGGAAGGCCTTGCTGACAAGTGCCCGGGCTGCGGCGTGGTGCCCACCGAGACCGGCATGAATTTATGCCAAGAGTTGCCACCCCTCCTCCTCGGAGATACACCTTTGAAGGACTCCGGTGGTGCTTTTCTTGTAGAGCTCTCCCTCGTGAACTTTATAGGCCTTCGAACGCCGGACGATGCGGCGAGCCTCGTTCTAATCTTCTGGGAGATCCTTCCTATTAAGGTAGGTCTAGAATGGTTCGGTCCATGGGGCAATTACTGCCATGATGAGGTGGGCCGATGGTGTTATTTCGGTGGCTGAGCCTCCGATGATATCATCGTGTTCGTTATCTGTGTTTGTGTTCGGAACAGGACTGTCATTGCTGTCTCCCCCTTGCCACACCACGGATGGCTTAAAGAGCCTTTCGAGGAAGATGTTAGGTGGGACGGGGTCGTGCTTAGCACCGATGCGATCAAGGATGTCTGCCGCCTGATTACTTTCGCAGGCGACGTGATGAAACTCGAGTCCCTCGAATCGAGCCGACATCTTTAAGACAACATTGCGATAAGCTGCCATCTTTGGATCTTTGGCATCAAAGTCTCCATTAATTTGGGATATTGCGAGATTTGAGTCCCCGCGCACCTCCAGGCGTTGTATGCCCATTGATACAACCATCCGAAGGCCATGCAGCAAGGCCTGGTATTCGGCTGCGTTGTTGGAGTCTATGTATAATATTTGGAGTACATACTGGACGATATCTCCTGCGGGGACGTTAATACGACGCCCGCCCCCAACCCTGCCAACGTTTTGGAGCCGTCAAAGTGCATCACCCAGTTGGAATATGCACCGTACTCTTTAGGGAGTTCGGCCTCTGTCCATTCGGCGACGAAGTCAGCCAGTACCTGGAATTTGATGGCTCGACGTGGTTTGTACGTGGTGTCGAATGGCAGGAGCTCAATGGCTCATTTGGCAATCCGGCCCGTTGCATCCCGGTTGTTGATTATATCATTGAGGGGCACTTCAGAAGCCACTGTGATTGAGCACTCCTGAAAGTAGTGTCGCAATTTTCGAGATGCCATGAAGACCGCATATGCTATCTTTTGATAGTGAGGGTACCGGGATTTGCATGGTGTGTGGACGGTGGATACGCAGTATACCGGCTTTTGGAGCGGAAATTTCTGTCCGTCCTGCTCTCATTCGACGACGAGTACGGTGCTTACCACTTGATGCGTTGCCGATATGTATAGCAACATGGGTTCGCCTGCGTTTGGTGCAGCCAGAATTGGATTGCTTGCTAGGAGGGTCTTTATTTCCTCCAGTCCGGCAGTCGCCGCGTCCGTCCATTCTAAGTTATCCGTGCGCCGTAAGAGGCGATAGAGTGGGAGTGCCTTTTCTCCTAGTCTGTATATAAAGCGGCTTAGTGCTGCCATGCATCCTGCCAGCTTTTGGACCTGTTTGATGTCTGTTGGTGTAGCTAACTGTGACAGAGCTCATATTTTAGCTGGATTCGTTTCGATTCCTCTATTGAAGACTATGAAGCCCAGCAGTTTTCCAGCGGGGACGCCGAAGACACACTTCTCCGAGTTGAGCTTAATGTCATATGCCCGGAGGTTGTCGAACGTGAGACGTAAGTCGTTTATTAGTGTTTCTACGTGCCTAGTCTTAATGACGACATCATCAACGTAAGCTTCTACCGTCTTGCCGATCTGTTTTTTGAGGCATGTTTGGATCATGCGCTGGTAGGTGGCGCCGGCGTTCTTTGAGCCCGAAAGGCATGGTGTTGAAGCAAAATGGCTTGTATGGGGTAATAAATGCTGTTGCAACTTGATCGGACTCCTTCATTTTGATTTGATGGTATCTGGAATATGCATCGAGGAAACACAGTGAGTTGTGTCCTACGGTGGCGTCGATGATTTGGTCAATGCGGGGAAGGGGAAAAGGGTCCTTAGGGTAAGCCTTGTTGAGATCCTTGAAATCGACACACAGGCGCCAGGATTTATCTTTCTTTGGTAACATCACCAGGTTTGCCAGCCAGTCCGGGTGTTTGATTTCTCTAATGAATCCGGCCTCGGTGAGCTTGGCCAGCTCCTCCCCCATGGCTTGTCGCTTGGGTTCAAAAAAGCGCCGCAGTGTTTGCTTGACTGGTTTAAATCCTTTTAATATGTTGAGGCTATGTTCGGCCAACTTGCGTGGGATCCCTGGCATATCTGAAGGGTGCCAGGCAAATATGTCCCAGTTTTCGCGCAACAATTCTCGTAGTGCAGCGTCAACTGTTGGTGTCAGTTGAGCTCCGATAGATGTTGTCTTCTTGGGGTCCGTTGGGTGGACCTGGAATTTGACTATTCCTTCTGCTGGTTTGAATGAGGTGGATTTGGGGCGTTTGTCGAGGATCACATCGTCCCTGTCCACTGTGGAGCATAGTGCAGCTAATTCTTCGGCCGCGAGGGCTTCAGATAGCGCTTCCAGGGCCAGGGATGTGGTTTTGTTTTCAAAGCGGAGTGCTATGTTCGGATCACTGAAGAGAGTGATTATACCGTTCGGTCTGGGCATTTTGAGCTTCATATATCCGTAGTGAGGTATAGCTTGGGAGCGTGTGAAAGCATCCCGCCCCAATAAGGCGTGATATCCGCTGCTGAAAGGGGCCACTTGGAAGGTTATTTCTTCGGACCGATAGTTCTCCGGCGTGCCGAATACTACATCAAGTGTGATTTTGCCTGCGCACTGCGCCTCCCGACTAGGAATAATTCCCCGGAAGGTTGTGCTACTTTGTTTGATGCGGCTCCTGTCTATTTCCATTTTACGGAGTGTGTCCTCATAAATGAGATTTAGTCTGCTGCCACCGTCCATGAGGACCTTGGTGAGTCAAAACCCATCCACGATGGGGCTGAGGACTAACGCAGCTGGTGCTCGTACGGTTCTGTACTTTGGTTCATCATCGGCGTTGAATGTTATAGCCGTGTCGTTCCATGGGTTTATTACAGCAATTTGGCAGACTTCGTTGAGCTCGCGAAGTGCCCGTTTGCGCTTGTTATTTGAAGCGAATGTCTCTAAGACTTTTAATACTCTTGGGTCGTCATCTTCTGGGGGGTACTGTTCTGGGGCGTCCTTTATAAGGATGTCCTCGCCGCTCTTGGCTACCTGTCGTAGTATCCAACATGCTCTAAGGCTGTGGGTTGCCACGGTATCTGTTGCTGCATGTATTTTGCATGGGCCATCGAGCCACCCCTCCAGAACGGTGCCGTGCCGTATGGCGGCTTTGTGTTTTTTGACTGTGGGACTGGGCGTGCCAAGAGGGTACGCCCTTTTCGCCTGTAGGGGGAGTTGGGTTGGGGCTGGTGGTTCCCAGCGAACTGCCCGAGTTTCCCAGGCGCTTTCAATCGCGCAGTACTTTTGTACGATGATTGCTAAGTCAGCAAATTTCGGTATGTGGCGGCGATTGATGGCGTTGAAGATTCCTTCGTCCGTGCAATTGTTCCGGAATGCCGCTATCATGTCTTCGTTGCGGCAATCTTTTACCTTATTTTTGACAAGGAGGAATCTGGCCCATAAGTGGTGGACCGTTTCCTGAGACTTTTGTTTGATGCTCATGAGAGCATCTATGTCCGGGTGGGTGGGTGGAGCGAAATCCGAATCCTGACCTGATTTTGGATCCGGGGTTTGAAGATCTACCAGACCTGGCAGTTTGGGCTCCGGGATATCGACTGATTTTTTAGGCTCATCATCTGACTCCATGTTCGGGGGATGGGACATGCCTTTCTGCTGGAGAATATCCGGCCCTTCAAGATCGGAGATCCGAACATAGTTCATCTTCAATATAGTAGAAGAGTTGCTCTGCTTCTCGATTACCGCTATATGATGGGTGATCGGCGGAGTTTTGATTTCTCTCTGGTCGGGTTTAAGCCCAACCCGATCGTAGTCTGTAGCGACCTCCAAGGCGGCCATGCGATCCAGGAGTTCATTTAACGAAGACAAATCCATTGGATCCATGCGAGCGGAGTATTCGGGATCGACACGGAAGCGATTTTCGATGACTTGAGAAGTCATCATCGTCAGCTTAAGGGTCGACCCGGTGGTCATGACGAATCCGCCCAACCGGAGAGTTTGGCCTAGGGCCAGGATTCCTCCGGAGATGATATTGTCCTTGAAAACAAGGCTAGCCATCAATCCTCTTGGCGACGGCACAGCGCAACTCTCAATGAAAGAACCAATGTCGGTGTCAAAACTGGCGGATCTCGGGTAGGGGGTCCCGAACTGTGCCTCTAGGATCGATGGTAACAGGAGACGGGGGACACGATGTTTACCCAGGTTCGGGCCCTCTCTATGGAGGTAATACCCTACTTCCTGCTTGATTGATCTTGATGAATATGAGTGTTACAAGAGTTGATCTACCACGAGATCGTAATGGCTAAACCCTAGAAGTCTAGCCTATGCGTATATGGTAATGAATGTGCCCTATCCGGACTATGCTCTCCGGTTTATATAGACACCGGAGAGATCTAGGGTTACATGGAGTCGGTTACATAAGAAGGAATCTTCATAGTTGGTCACCTAGCTTGCCTTCCACGCCAAGGAAAGTCCAATCCGGACACGGGTATAGTCTTCGGTCTTCATATCTTCACGACCCATCAGTCCGGCCCATAGATATCAGGCCGGATGCCCGAGGACCCCTTAATCCGGGACTCCCTAAGTGCCCCCTCCATAGTTTACGCCTCCGGTCATAGCGTCGTAGTGCTTAGGAGAAGCCCTGCGCGGATCACATCACCGACACCGTCGCCACGCTGTCGTGCTGACGGAACTCTCCCTCGACCCTCTACTGGATCAAGAGTTCGAGGGACGTCATCGAGCTGAATGTGTGCCAAACACGAAGGTGTCATACGTTCGGTACTTGGATCGGTTGGATCATGAAGAAGTTTGACTACATCAACCGCGTTAGCTTAACGCTTCCGCTTTTGGTCTACGAGGGTACGTGAACACACTCTTCCCCTCTCGTTGCTATGCATCTCCTAGATAGATCTTGCGTGATCATACTTTTTTTTTAAAATTGCATGCTACGTTCCCCAACAGTGGCATCTGAGCTAGGTCTATGCGCAGATGATATGCATGAGTAGAACACAAAGATTTGTGGGCGATAATAGTCATACTGCTTACCGCCAACGTCTTACTTTGATTCGGCTGTATTGTTGGACGAAGCGGCCCAGACCGACATTACATGACCGTGTTCATGAGACTGGTTCTACCGACGTGCTTCGCACACAGGTGGCCGGCGGGTGTCTGTTTCTCCAACTTTAGTTGAATCAAGTTTGACTACGGCCGGTCCTTGTTGAAGGTTAAAACAACACACTTGACAAAAAATCATTGTCGTTTTGATGCGTAGGTAAGAACGGTTCTTACTAGAAGCCCGTAGCAGCCACGTAAAACTTGCAACAACAAAGTACATGACGTCTAACTTGTTTTTGCAGGGCATGTTGTGATGTGATATGGTCAAAACGTGATGAGATATAAATTGTTGTAGAAGTTGTCGGCAACTGGCAGGATCCTTATGGTTGTCGCTTTATTGTATGAAATGCAATCACCATGTAATTACTTTACTTTATCACTATGCGGTAGCGATAGTCGTAGAAGCAATAGTTGGCGAGACGAGAACGACGCTACGATGGAGATCAAGGTGTCAAGCCGGTGACGATGGAGATCAAGGTGTCAAGCCGGTGACAATGGATATCATGATGGTGCTTTGGGGATGGAGATCAAAGGCACAAGATGATGATGGCCATATCATGTCACATATTTTGATTGCATGTGATGTTTATCTTTTATGCATCTTATTTTGCTTAGTACGGTGGTAGCATTATAAGATGATCCCTCACTAAATTTCAAGGTATAAGTGTTCTCCCTGAGTATGCACCGTTGCTACAGTTCGTCGTGCCGAGACACCACGTGATGATCGGGTGATAAGTTCTACGTTCACATACAACGGGTGAAAGTCAGTTTTGCACGCGCAGAATACTCGGGTTAAACTTGACGAGCCTAGCATATGCAGATATGGCCTCGGAACACTTTGACCGAAAGGTCGAATGTGAATCATATAGTAGATATGATCAACATAGAGATGTTCACCATTGAAAACTACGCCATCTCACGTGATGATCGGACATGGTTTAGTTGATATGGATCACGTGATCATTTAGATGACTAGAGGGATGTCTATCTAAGTGGGAGTTCTTTAGTAATATGATTAATTGAACATTAATTTATCATGAATTAGTACCTGATAGTTTTTTGCATATCTATGTTGTTGTAGACCAATGGCCCGTGCTACCGTTCCCTTGAATTCTAATGCGCTCCTAGAGAAAGCTAAGTTGAAAGATGATGGTAGCAATTACACGGACTGGGTCCATAACTTGAGGATTATCCTCATTGCTTCACATAAGAATTACGTCCTGGAAGCACCGCTAGGTGCAAGAACCGCTGCAGGAGCAACTCCAAACATTATGAACGTCTGGCAGAGCAAAGCTGATGACTACTCGATAGTTCAGTGTGCCATGCTTTACGGCTTAGAATCGGTTTGAAAGCTAAGTTAATATTTCAAGCAAATGCCCGAGTTGAGAGATATGAAGTCTCCAACAAGTTCTATAGCTACAAGATGGATGAGAATAGTTATGTCAGTGAACACATACTCAGAATGTCTAGGTACCATAACCACTTGACTCAGCTGGGAGTTAATCTTCCTGACGATAGTGTCATTGACAGAGTTCTTCAATCACTGCCACCAAGCTATAAAGGCTTCGTGATGAACTATAATATGCAAGGGATGGAAAAGACAATTCCTGAGCTCTTCGCGATGCTAAAGGCTGCGGAGGTAGAAATCAAGAAGGAGCATCAAGTGTTTATGGTTAACAAGACCACTAGTTTCAAGAAAAAGGTCAAAGGGAAGAAGGGGAACTTCAAGAAGAATAACAAGCAAATTGCTGCTCCCGGGAAGAAGCCCAAGTTTGGACCTAAGCCTGAAACTGAGTGCGTCTACTACAAAGGGACTGGTCACTGGAAGCGGAACTGCCCCAAGTATTTGGCCGATAAGAAGGATGGCAAAGTGAAAGGTATATTTGATATACATGTTATTGATGTGTACCTTACTAATGCTCGTAGTAGGGCCTGGGTATTTGATCTTTGGTTACATTGCTCATACTTGCAACTCAAACAGGGGCTACGGATTAAATGAAGATTGGCTAAGGACAAGGTGACGATGCGCGTGGGAAATGGTTCCAAAGTTGATGTGATCGCCGTCGGCACGCTACCTCTACATCTACCGTCGGGATTAGTTTTAGACCTGAATAATTATTATTTGGTGTCAGCGTTGAGCATGAACATTATATCTGGATCTTGTTTAATGCGAGATGGTTATTCATTTAAATCAGAGAATAATGGTTGTTCTATTTATGACTAATATCTTTTATGATCATGCACCCTTGACGAGTGGTCTGTTCTTATTGAATCTCGACTGTAGTGATACACATATTCATAATATTGAAGCCAAAAGATGCAAAGTTAATAATGATAGTGCAACTTATTTGTGGCACTGCCATTTAGGTCATATTGGTGTAAAGCACATGAAGAAACTCCATGTTGATGGGCTTTTGGAATCACTTTATTATGAATCACTTGATGCTTGCGAACCATGCCTCATGGGCAAGATGACTAAGACTTCATTCTCCGGAACAATGGAGCGAGCAACTAACTTATTGGAAATAATACATACTGATGTATGCGGTCCAATGTGGAATAGTTTCGCAACTCACGCCACCTGGAACACCACAGCGTAATGGTGTGTCCGAACATCGTAACGTACTTTATTGGATATGGTGCAATCTATGATGTCTCTTACTGATTTATTGCTATCGTTTTGGGGTTATGCTTTTGAGATGGCTGCATTCTCGGTAAATAGGGCACCATCTAAATCTGTTAAGACGACACCATATGAACTGTGGTTTGGCAAGAAACCTAAGCTGTCGTTTCTTAAAGTTTGGGGCTGCGATGCTTATGTGAAAAAGCTTCAACCTGATAAGCTCGAACCCAAATCGGAGAAATGTGTCTTCATAGGATACCCAAAGGAAACTGTTGGATACACCTTCTATCACAGATCCGAAGGCAAGACATTCGTTGCTAAGAATGGATCCTTTCTAGAGAAGGAGTTTCTCTCGAAAGAAGTGAGTGGGAGGAAAGTAGAACTTGATGAGGTAATTGTACCTTCTCCCAAAATGGAAAGTAGTTCATCATAGAAATCAGTTCCAGTGATTCCTACACCTATTAGTGAGGAAACTAATGATGATGATCATGAAACTTCAGATCAAGTTACTATCGAACCTCGTAGGTCAACCAGAGTATGGTCCGCGCCAAAGTGGAACGGTAATCCTGTTCTGGAAGTCATGTTACTAGACCATGATGAACCTACGAACTATGAGGGAGCAATGATGAGCCTATATTCTGCGAAATGTCTTGAGGCCATGAAATCTGAGATGGGATACATGTATGGGAACAAAGTATGGACTTTGATTGACTTGCCCGATGATCGGCGAGCCATTGAGAATAAATGGATCTTCAAGAGGAAGACGGACGCAGATAGTAGTGTTACTATCTACAAAAGCTCGAATTGTCGCAAAAGGTTTTCGACAAGTTCAAGGTGTTGACTACGATGAGAGTTTCTCACTCGTATCTATGCTTAAAGTCTATCTGAATCATGTTAGCAATTGCCGCATTTTATGATTATGAAATTTTGCAAATGGATATCAAAAACTGCATTCCTTAATGTATTTTTTAAAGAAGAGTTGTATATGATGCAACCAGAAGGTTTTGTTGATCTAAAGGTGCTAACAAAGTGTGTAAGCTCCAGCGATCCATTTATGGACTGGTGCAAGCATCTCGGAGTTGGAATATACGCTTTGATAGTGTGATCAATGCATATGGTTTTATACGGACTTTTGGAGAAGCCTGTATTTACAAGAAAGTGAGTGGGAGCACTACAACCTTTCTGATAAGTATATGTGAATGGCATATTGTTGATCAGAAATGATGTGGAATTTTCTGAAAAGCATAAAGGAGTGTTTGAAAGGAGTTTTTTTAAATAAAGACCTTGGTGAAGCTGCTTACATATTGAGCATCAAGATCTATAGAGATAGATCAAGACACTTGATAAGATTTTTCAATGAGAACATACCTTGACAAGATTTTGAAGTAGTTCAAAATGGAACACTCAAAGAAGGAGTTCTTGCCTGTGTTGCAAGGTGTGAAGTTGAGTAAGACTCAAAACCCGACCACTGCAGAAAATAGAAAGAGAATGAAAGTCATTCCCTATGCCTCAATCATAGGTTCTATAATGTATGCTATGTTGTGTACCATGCCTATTGTGTACCTCACCATGAGTTTGGCAAGAGGTTACAATAGTGATCCAGGAGTGGATCACTGGACAACGGTCAAAATTATCCTTAGTTACCTAAGAGGACTAAGGAAATGTTTCTCGGTTATGGAGGTGATAAAGAATTCGTCGTAAAGAGTTACATCGATGCAAGCTTTTACACCAATCCGGTTGACTCTGAGTCTCAATCTAGATACATATTGAAAGTGGGAGCAATTAGCTAGAGTAGCTCCATGCAGAGCATTGTAGACATAGAAAATTTGCAAAATACATACGGCTCTGAATGTGACAGACCCATTGACTAAACTTCTCGCACAAGCAAAACATGATCACATCTTAGAACTCTTTGGGTGTTAATCACATAGCGATGTGAACTAGATTATTGACTCTAGTAAACCCTTTGGGTGTTAGTCACATGGTGATGTGAACAAATCACATAAAGATGTGAACTATTGGTGTTAAATCACATGAAGATGTGAACTAGATTATTGACTCTAGTGCAAGTGGAAGACTGAAGGAAATATGCCCTAGAGGCAATAATAAAGTTGTTATTTTATATTTGCTTATATCATGATAAATGTTTATTATTCATGCTAGAATTGTATTAACCGGAAACTTGATACATGTGTGAATACATAGACAAAACACTATGTCCCTAGTAAGCCTCTACTAGACTAGCCCGTTAATCAAAGATGGTTAAGATTCCTAACCATAGACATGTGTTGTCATTTGATGAACGGGATCACATTATTAGGAGAATGATGTGATGGACAAGACCCATCTGTTAGCTTATCATAATGATCGTTAAGTTTTATTGCTATTGCTTTTTTCATGACTTATACATATTCCTCTGACTATGAGATTATGCAACTCCTGAATACCGGAGGAACACCTTGTGTGCTATCAAACGTCACAACGTAACTGGGTGATTGTAAAGATGCTCTACAGGTGTCTCCAAAGGTGTTTGTTGGGTTGGCATAGATCAAGATTAGGATTTGTCACTCCGAGTATCAGAGAGGTATCTCTGGGCCCTCTCGGTAATGCACATCACTATAAGCCTTGCAAGCAATGTGACTAATGAGTTAGTTACGGGATGATGCATTACGGAACGAGTAAAGAGACTTGCCGGTAACGAGATTGAACTAGGTATGAGGATACTGACGATCGAATCTCGGGCAAGTAATGTCAGGACCGATTATCCAGGGTATAAATTTCCTAGTCAATGGTCCTTGTGCTCACAGCCCCATGATTACTGTTAGCTGATGAGACACAATCTTGATACATAAATTCCACGCAAAATATAAACTATGCAGTACAAGACCATTCCGGTCTATGAGTACAACAAAAGTTTTCTAATGGTTGACGGCGGAAGCGGTTTGCGGATCATCAGCGTCTATGGGACTCTATTTCCCACAGGAACAGCTGACCTGGATAACTCCAATCTTCGCACGGCTGCTATCTCCATTGCCTAGGTTCCGGGGCTATCGTTGTTGTGCTCCTCTCCAAGCAAGAAATTTGGCCAAGACAATAGCCAGGGACAAGCCAGTGAGTACTTTGAATGTACTCGCAAACATCATGAAGACAGGTATAACATAGCAGGTGATAATCATGCACTAAAATAATCCACGATCACTTAGTCAGTCCCAAGATAAAATTCATGATGCACGTAAGCAGGTCATTTGTATTAAACATGAATAAGCAATCAGAGAATGAAGATAAAATAAACCGATGGGGTGTCTGAAGCTATGCCTCGAAAGGATAGTAATAATAAGTATGCCTCAGTCGGGCGTCTGAGCGACGCCACATAAAGGGCTTATAAGAAAGATAAATAACATGCGTGCCACAGTCGGGCGTCGGAGGGACGCCACCCAAAGGGCTTATAAGGAAAAAAAATAATAAGCATGCCACAGTCGGGCGTCTGGGCGACACCACATAAAGGGCTTATATGAGAATAATCACAGTGAATATCTAGGAGGTAGAACCGTCCCAGGGATATTCAATAATTCAAACAATACAAATGGTTAGTCCATATTAATAATAATCAAAATCATCATATGTCACAAGTTGTGATCAATGTTCTGGCTTAGAAGTTTTTCCTCCGAAGACCGACACTAAGACCGACACTTGACCCATCCCAGACTGTAGTCCTTAACCCTGGACATGGCTATTCTAATAGGTATAATCTCTGCAGAGGATGTACTCTTTACCCATGAGAAACGGATTTCTTTAGTCCATCGGGACTAATTCCATTTACGGTCTTTTAATTGAAAACACACCTGACCCGCACACACCAGCTTAACTTACCGGTGTCTGGAATCACCCACGACACCTGTTAAGCAAAACTCTAAGTGGGGAGGCTACAACCTCGATTAGCATGGGATCAAATTTATACCGCAAGCTACTAAGGGGTGCCCCCCTCTCGGTCCCAACCGGAAACACCCATGCCCCCGGACCAAGTGGCATGCCTACCGGATGCACCCGGTATCTTCCACCATGGCCTCTCTGTACGGTGTGTGCCAAGATAGGGGTTGACAACTTACTAAACCGTACCCTACCAGCGACAGGGACAAGTGGTAGTACGAAACAAGCATGGGGGTTACTGGAGCAAGACTCGATCTATGGTCGACTCAGGAGATTTATGTATTCCCTGCATGGTTAGCGCCACAACGCTCTTCACAGTTCCCTGACAAGGTCACCACCCCTCATGCTTCATCCTGCCTCACTGCACATCCTCGCCACAACGAGATGTCAGTCACGTGGTTGTGTTCACCGGAACACAACCTTCCTTCGGACTCCATCCGAACTATCACCAGGCATATGTGGCATGAGAAGTGGCTACTGTCACCAATATCACATACATAACAGAAACGGATTTTCACCACACGTTGATATGCAAGAGTATGACTTCCACATGAAATAACGTTACTCCATTTTAGCATATTGATGGAGTTCATTTGTTCTAGCAAACAACACACATCTTATATCATAACGGAGTTCAAGATGCTTGCCTTCAAGGTGCAGAGAGGTGAGGTGCACTCCAAAACTTTTTGAAAGTTTTAATCTCCCCTCCAATTCCTATTTTCGAAAATATTCAAATTAACACAAACTTTAAAAACAGTACAAAAAGTTTGTCCTAATTATTTTTTTAAATAAATCTTAAAATAAAATACGTGAAATTTGAGAGAGGTAGGAAAAAGAATCAATTCATTTGGAGTTTTATTTAAAAAGATAAGCCCAGTCAAAGTTTAGTCAAAGTTCTGTTTTAATAAAAACCAGAAAAAGGAAAACGCATCAGCTCAGAATACGTTTCCAGGGAAGGGGAGATGTACTTCGGGGAATGCGTCTTCGCTTAAACTAGTGGGCAGGGACAAGAGGGACTCACGGAGGGACCTGCGGGCCCATCAGTCATATTTGACTGGTCCAACCGCCTCCTTCCTCCTTCGCCCGAACGAGAACGGGGCTCCGGCGATCGACGCCGACGAACGATGATGTCCCCCACGGGTTTGATCATGCAGGCATGATTAGGAGCTCGAGGCGAACCCATTGGTATCCTACAAGGCCGCGGTGATGGACGGAGTCGTTATGCCGAGCTCCCTCAAGAGCTTCGGCGGATCCAAAAATGGAGCATCGCTCTACGGGCCATCTTCAGAGAAATTGTTAGGCTGGGGTGGCTTCGCGAGGTTGTGGTGGTCTACTGGCTCTGTGGGTTGTGGGGTTAGGGAGGGCACTGCAACGAATATGACAGCGCGACCGCGGTGGCCACCATTGCCGGAGGAGAGGTAGATGGCTGCTGCGGGTCAATTTTGATGCGCGGGATTGGTCTAAGGGGAAGATACGGTGCTACCTGAGGCTGATAGAGCGAGGGGGTTCGTTTTATAGGCGCCAGAGGTCGGTTCATCGGCTGCCCAAGGATAAGCACGACGGCGGTGACACTATTGCAGAGCAGGGGAGGTGGGGGCTGGCTGGCAGAGCTTGCAGAGGTAGGCGACGGAGTTGTGGATGAGCTCGGTGGTCTGGTGTACTCGGGGGCGCACCAGGTGGCCCGTACGGCACCGACCACAGCAGGCGGCGATGGCAGCTAGCTTCCGGCTTGCCGGAGATGTGGCGAGGTGCTGTGGAGCTCGTGAGGGAGTACAGGTCGAGGCTTGGCTCTACGCTGCGAGCGGCAGAGGTTCAGGATAAGCTCGGAGAACAGAGCAGGGGCGCGGCGGCTCGGGCGCGACACGAGCAAAACTCGCGCTCTGGCCGCGCTCCGGGCACGCACGGCAATCGTTTGACGAAATGCCAGAGCGACCAAACTTGCTTGAATGCCAATGCAAATCAACAGACCTAGGTTAGAGGTAGCTAGGAGATTAGTGGACATGGCTGCTGGGTCAGGGGATCAAGTCCACAATGTAAACTAAAAACTATGCCAAAACTGGCCATGCACACAAGGTGCTCGACAGAATGCCATGGGCATCTGGGCATCTCTTCTGGTGGCCAAAATCTCCAGATCAGAGTCTCTTTAGGTGAATGTGATGATGGCAAAGCTAGTTGGGCAAAACCAGAAACTTGCTAGTGCAAGTTTTGCAAATCTTCAGTTCTGGACATAAAGTGAAGGGTATTATTGCATGGACCAAAAATACTCCAATGGGTCCAATCTCTTGGACTTGAGGGTTTGGTAGGTTTGACTACGAGTGGGAAAAATCACGAGGTCACTAGAGGAATTTAAAATAGGGTTGCAGTGCAAAATACCAAACTGGACCAGCATGAAAAAGAGGATGGTTTGCTCAAAATTTATAAAACACAAAGCTGGGTTTTTGCATAAAAATGAGTTATATGCATCTACTGACATCTCCAAATTTTTATGTAATTTTTAAAGAAATATTAAAATAGGTTGCAGTGCAAACTACAAACTGAACCAGATTTGAAAACTTGAGGTAGGGCTCAAAATCCCCAAATGACTAAGGGAGGTTTTTGCATAAAAGTGATTTAGGAACATCACATGTCATCCCAAAATTTTTGTGGAATTTTTAAATGAATTTATCAAAGGTTTGTAGTGCAAATGGGACTCTAAAACTTATGAGAAATCATTTTAAAATAAATAGAGCTTAGGCAAATAATTATAGGAATAATTCCACTGATAAAAGAAATGTCCTTGAGTGAAGTCCAATTTTTTTTTTGAAAAGTTTCCATTTGGAGGGAAAAACTCCACCATTCAGAAGAAAGGAGTGGTTCTGAAATCAAAAGATAAATCCAAAAAATGAAAATTTAATTTTCTGGCAAAATTTTAATTAACAAATCATGGTTAAAATTTTGGGGTGTTACAACACTAACCCCCTTAAGAAAAATCTCGTACTCGAGATTTTCTAAGGACATATTTTGCAAAAAGATTACTCGTACCATGTGACAGTCGTAACACGAAAAACAGATACACCACACACATGATAGGACGGGCTCACAGTAGAATCGCTAACTAAGGTGCAACTGTGGTGTATTAGCGAGGTGATCGATTAGGTGATAAAAGAACGTGTGGTCTTGTATTTAGTGTATGCGTCTTGTGAGTCGCATAACGCGAGGATATGCAGATTAAATTTTTTTTGTTGGAAAACATTTTTCATTGCAGTGGTCTTTTAAGAAAAACCTTACCATGAAATTTGCCATAATGCAAACAATCGATTTTCGATCACAAGCAACAACATCAATTAAGACAGTATATTCATACAGAGATTTTAAAAACACATCACAAGTATCACAAACAAGCAGTCAAAAGCTACACAAACTCACCCAATTACGACGCTGACGGTTCAGGTAATACGCTATAGGTCACGAGGAAATATTCATTGCAGTGGGGTATATCCTTCGTCTACTCGGAGCGGATGGGGGACTCACAAAAGGCGTCTCTCTTAGTCTGGCCCTCAGGGGTTTGCTAATGGCGACTAGGGTTTTACACAGCAAGGGTCTGGAGAAAATCCATCACTTGTTGGGTCAAGTGCTCTCGAGCGATGACATAGTGCACCAGCTTAATTAGCGTCGGACTTTTCTCTACTTAGGTGTAGGGAAAGGATGTGGCTTCTCTGGCTGCTGCACTATTTGGAAAACAAAATAGCCACATTCACTGGCATAGGGTACCATGAATTGAAGATGGGTAACCGCTCCATAAGCAGCAATCTTTATGGTCATTAGTGGAGTAGGTATGAATTTTCCCGATGAAGGGAACTTCCGTAGGGTCTTGGTTTGGGTCTACCTGCGGGGTGTGCCTGGCTGTACAATATGAGAGTAATCCTCGATTTGAACATGTTGTACCAGGATGGTTGGGGAAACCCCATGGTACTGTGGTCAAAATCCCACAATTATTTTAATAAAATCCCCCAGGGTGGCATCTGGGGTCTTGTATGAATCCCAAGGTGCGACCTGAAAAACAATTGGCTGTGAAGGCAGTGCACAAGGTGAGGGGTGCTTGGTAAGGTCACGGAGTGGCCTCATGTATAGCATCTGGGCTGGATGACATATCGTGTTGTGGGGGCAATATTAATTGTCGATTGGGGCAAACATACCTATTATAAAAATAAAACGGAGTCTTCCTTCGCACGCTTGCGAATGGGGCAACTCAGGTGTCGATCACGGCATGTAGCTTACTGGGCTAGTCTGATAGGTTGGGCACCGACTGCCAAAGCTGTCGGGGTTACTGTGTGACCATCGGGTAGGATAAGCTTGGTTGTGGTGAGGTTAAGGTCTGGTGGGTGGGTTAACCTAGGTTTATCGACCCGACTAAGATAGGATTAGCCAATGGTCAGCCTGGCTCTGATACCAAGGTTTTCAGGACCGGTTTTCCAGGATATAAATTTCCCAGTCAATGGTCCTTGTGCTCACCAGCCCCAGGATTACTGTTAGCTGATGAGACACAATCTTGATACAGAAATTCCAAGCAAAATATAAACTATGCAGTACAAGATCATTCCGGTCTATGAGTACAACAAAAGTTTTCTAATGGTTGACGACGGAAGCGGTTTGCAGATCATCAACGTCTATGGGACTCCATTTCCCACAGGAACAGCTGACCTGGATAACTCCTATCTTCGCACGGCTGCTATCTCCATTGCCTAGGTTCCGGGGCTGTCGTCGTTGTGCTCCTCTCCAAGCAAGAAATCTGGCCAAGACAATAGCCACGGACAAGCCAGTGAGTACTTTGAATGTACTTGCAAACATCATGAAGACAGGTATAACATAGCAGGTGATAATCATGCACTGAAATAATCCACGATCACTTAGTCTGTCCCAAGATAAAAATCATGATGCACGTAAGCAGGTCATTTGTATTAAACAGGAATAAGCAATCAGAGAATGAAGATAAAATAAACCGATCAGGTGTCTGAAGCGATGCCTCGAAAGAATAGTAATAATAAGTATGCCTCAGTCGGGCGTCTGAGCGACGCCACATAAAGGGATTATAAGAAAGATAAATAACATGTAAAGCCAAGGCCGAGCGACGCCACCCAAAGGGCTTATAAGGAAAACAAATAATAAGCATGCCACAGTCGGGCGTGTGGGCGACACCACATAAAGGGCTTATGTGAGAATAATCACAGTGAATATCCAGGAGGTAGAACCGTCCCAGGGATATTCAATAATTCAAACAATACAAATGGTTAGTCCATATTAATAATAATCAAAATCATCACATGTCACAAGTTGTGATCAATGTTCTGGCTTAGAAGTTTTTCCTCCGAAGACCGACACTAAGACCGACACTTGACCCATCCCAGACTGTAGTCCTTAACCCTGGACACGGCTATTCTAATAGGTATAATCTCTGCAGAGGGTGTACTCTTTACCCACGAGTAACGGATTCCTTTAGTCCATCGGGACTAATTCCATTTACGGTCTTTTAATTGAAAACACACCTGACCCGCACACACCAGCTTAACTTATCGGTGTCTGGAATCACCCACGACACCTGTTGAGCAAAACTCTAAGTGGGGAGGCTACAACCTCGATTAGCATGGGATCAAATTTATACCGCACGCTACTATGGGGTGTCCCCCTCTCGGTCCCAACCGGAAACACCCATGCCCCCGGACCAAGTGGCATGCCTACCGGATGCACCCGGTATCTTTCCCCATGGCCTCTCTGTACGGTGTGTGCCAAGAAAGGGGTTGAAAACTTACTAAACCGTACCCTACCAGCAACAGGGACAAGTGGTAGTACGAAACAAGCATGGGGGTTACTGGAGCAAGACTCGATCTATGGTCGACTCAGGAGATTTATGTATTCCCTGCATGGTTAGCGCCACAACGCCTTTCACAGCCTCGACAAGGTCACCACCCTCATGCTTCATCCTGCCTCATCGCACATCCTCGCCACAACGAGATGTCAACACGTGGTTGTGTTCACCGAACACAACCTTCCTTCTGACTCCATCCGAACTATCACCGTGCATATGTGGCATGAGAAGTGGCTACTGTCACCAATATCACATACATAACAGAAACGGATTTTCACCACACGTTGATATGCAAGAGTATGACTTCCACATGAAATAACGTTACTCCATTTTAGCATATTGATGGAGTTCATATGTTCTAGCAAACAACACACAGCTTATATCATAACGGAGTTCAAGATGCTTGCCTTCAAGGTGCAGAGAGGTGAGGTGCACTCCAAAACTTTTTGAAAGTTTTAATCTCCCCTCCAATTCCTATTTTCGAAAATATTCAAATTAACACAAACTGTAAAAATAGTACAAAAAGTTGTCCTAATTATTTTTGTAAATAAATCTTAAATTAAAATAGGTGAAATTTGAGAGAGGTAGGAAAAAGAATCAATTCATTTGGAGTTTTATTTAAAAAGATAAGCCCAGTCAAAGTTCTGTTTTAATAAAAACCAGAAAAAGGAAAACGCATCAGCTCAGAATACGTTTCCAGGGAAGGGAGACGTACTTCGGGGAATGTGTCTTCTCTTAAACTAGTGGGCGGGGACAAGAGGGACTGACGGTGGGACCTGCGGGCCCATCGGTCATATTTGACTGGTCCAACCGCCTCCTTCCTCCTTCGCCCGAACGAGAACGGGGCTCCGGCGATCGACGCCGATGAACGACGATGTCCCCCACGGGTTTGATCATGCAGGCATGATCAGGAGCTCGAGGCGAACCCATTGGTATCCTACAAGGCCACTGTGATGGACGGAGTCGTCGGCGTCGAGCTCCCCCCGCCCCCCCGGAAGAGCTTCGGCGGGTCCAAAAATGGAGCATCGCTCTACGGGCCATCTTCAGAGAAATTGATAGGCTGGGGTGGCTCCGCGAGGTTGTGGTGTTCTCCTGGCTCTGTGGGTTGTGGGGTTAGGGAGGGCACTGCAACGAATATGACAGCGCGGCCGCGGTGGCCACCATTGCCGGAGGAGAGGAAGATGGCCCTGCAGGTCAATTTGATGCGCGGGATTGGTCTAAGAGGAAGATACGGTGCTACCTGAGGCTGATAGAGCGAGGGGGTTCGTTTTATAGGCGCCAGAGGTCGGTTCGTCGGCTGCCCGAGAATAAGCACGATGGCGACGACACTATTGCAGAGTAGGGGACATGGGGGCTGGCTGGCAGAGCTTGCAGAGGTAGGCGACGGGGTTGTGGATGAGCACGGCGGTCTGGGGTACTCGGGGGCACACCAGGTGGCCCGTACGGCACCGACCACAGCAGGCGGCGATGGCAGCTAGCTTCCGGCTTGCCGGAGATGTGGCGAGGTGCTGTGGAGCTCCTGGGGGAGTACAGGTCGAGGCTTGGCTCTACGCTGCGAGCGGCAGAGGGTCAGGATAAGCTCGGAGAACAGAGCAGGGGCGGGGCGGCTCGGGCGCGGCACGAGCAAAACTTCAAGGCCTGCCGCCCCGCACGCACGGCAATCGTTTGACGAAATGCCAGAGCGACCAACTTGCTTGAATGCCAATGCAAATCAACAGACCTTGGTTAGAGGTAGCTAGGAGATTAGTGGACATGGCTGCTGGGTCAGGGGATCAAGTCCACAATGTAACCTAAAAACTATGCCAAAACTGGCCATGCACACAAGGTGCTCGACAGAATGCCATGGGCATCTGGGCATCTCTTCTGGTGGCCAAAATCTCCAGATCAGAGTCTCTTTAGGTGAATGTGATGATGGCAAAGCTAGTTGGGCAAAGCCAGAAACTTGCTAGTGCAAGTTCTGCAAACCTTCAGTTCTGGACAGAAAGTGAAGGGCATTATTGCATGGACCAAAAATACTCCAATGGGTCCAATCTCTTGGACTTGAGGGTTTTTTAGGTTTGACTACAAGTGGGAAAAATCCCGAGGTCACTAGAGGAATTTAAAATAGGGCTGCAGTGCAAAATACCAATCTGGACCAGAATGAAAAAGAGGATGGTTTGCTCAAAATTTATAAAACACAAAGCTGGATTTTTGCATAAAAATGAGTTATATGCATCTAGTGACATCTCCAAATTTTTATGTAATTTTTAAAGAAATATTAAAATAGGTTGCAGTGCAAACTGCAAACTGAACCAGATTTGAAAACTTGAGGTTGGGCTCAAAATCCCCAAATGACTAAGGGAGGTTTTTGCATAAAAGTGATTTAGAAACATCACATGTCATCCCCAAATTTTGGTGGAATTTTTAAATGAATTTATCAAAGGTTTCTAGTGCAAATGGGACTCTAAAACTTATGAGAAATCATTTTAAAATAAATAGAGCTTAGGCAAATAATTATAGGAATAATTCCACTGATAAAAGAAATGTCCTTCAGTATTCACTCAAGTCCAAAATTATTATTATTTTTTAAAAGTTTCCATTTGGAGGGAAAAACTCCACCATTCAGAAGAAAGGAGTGGTTCTGAAATCAAAAGATAAATCCAAAAAAATGAAATTTAATTGTATGGCAAAATTTTAATTAATAAATCATGGTTAAAATTTTGGGGTGTTACAAGTAACATACCGATGACAAAGGAAATAATGTATGTTGTTATGCGGTTTGACCGATAAAGATCTTCATAGAATATGTAGGAGCCAATATGAGCATCTAGGTTCCGCTATTGGTTATTGACCGGAGATGTGTCTCGGTCATGTCTACATAGTTCTCGAACCCGTAGGGTCCCCACGCTTAATGTTCGATGACGATTTGTATTATGACTTATGTGTTTTGGTGACCGAAGTTTGTTCGGAGTCCTGGATGAGATCACGGACTTGACGAGGAGTATTGAAATGGTCAAGAGGTAAATATTCATTTATTGGAAGGTTGTATTCGAACATCGGTATGGTTCCGAATGATTCGGGTATTTTATCAGAGTACCGAGGGGTTACCGGAACCCCCCAGGGGAAATCATGGGCCTCATGGGCCATGGGAGAGAAGAGGGGACATCCCACAAGGTGGGGGGGGGGGCCAAGGGGAGTCCGAATAGGAAGGGGAGGGGGCGCGGCCCCCCTTTCCCTCCTCCTCTCCTCTCCTTCCCTCTTTTGCCCTCCGATGGAAGGAAAGGTGAGGGGGCCGAATCCTACCTAGACTAGGAGTCCAAGTAGGACTCCCCCCTTGGCGCGCCCCTCCTAGGCCGTCGGCCTCCTCCTCCCCCCTTTATATACGGGGGCGGGGGCGGGGGGGGGGGGGGCACCCCAAAGTCACACCAAGATTTCTCTTAGCCGTGTGCGCTGCCCCTCCACAGTTTACGCCTCCGGTCATAGCGTCGTAGTGCTTAGGCGAAGCCCTACGCGGATCACATCACCAATTCCGTCACCGCGCCGTCGTGCTGGCGGAACTCTCCCTCGACCCTCTACTGGATCAGGAGTTCAAGGGACTTCATCAAGCTGAACGTGTGCTGAACACGGAGGTGCCGTACGTTCGGTACTTGGATAGGTTGGATCGTGAATCTGTTCGACTACATCAACCACGTTAACTTAACGCCTCCGCTTTCGGTCTACGAGGGTACATGGACATACTCTCCCCCTCCCACTGCGTTGCATATCCTAGATAGATCTTGCGTGATCATATTTTTTTTAAATTGCATGCTACATTCCCCAACAGAGATCATGACGGTGCTTTGGAGATGGAGATCAAAAGCAGAAGATGATGATGGCCATATCATGTCACATATTTTGATTGCATGTGACATTTATCTTTTATGCATCTTATTTTGCTTAGTACGGCGGTAGCATTATAAGAGGATCCCTTACTAAATTGCAAGGTATAAGTGTTCTCCCTGAGTATGCACCACAGACAAATTGTCGTGCCGAGACACCACGTGATGATCGGGTGTGATAAGCTCTACGTTCACATACAACGGTTGCAAGACAGTTTTGCACGTGCATAATACTCGGGTTAAACTTGATGAGCCTAGCATGTATAGACATGGCCTCGGAACACTGGAGACCGAAAGATCGAACGTGAATCATATAGTAGATATGATCAACATAGAGATGTTCACCATTGAAAACTACTCCATCTCATGTGATGATCGGACATGGTTTAGTTGATTTGGATAACGTGATCATTTAGTTGACTTGAGGGATGTCTATCTAAGTGGGAGTTCTTAAGTAATATGATTAATTGAACTTTAATTTATCATGAACTTAGTCCTGATAGTTTTTGCATATCTATGTTGTAGATCAATGGCCCGTGCTACCGTTCCCTTGAATTTTAATGCGTTCCTAGAGAAACCTAAGTTGAAAGATGATGGCAGCAACTACACGGACTGGGTCCATAACTTAAGGATTATCCTCATTGCTACACAGAAGCATTATGTCCTTGATGCACCGCTAGGTGAAAGGCCTGCTGCAGGAGCAGATGCTGATGTTATGAACATCTGGCAAGCTTGATCTGATGACTACTCGATAGTTTAGTGTGCCATGCTTTACGGCTTAGAATCGGGACTTCAAAGACGTTTTGAACGTCATGGAGCATATGAGATGTTCCAGGAGTTGAAGTTAATATTTCAAGCAAATGCCCGAGTTGATAGATATGAAGTCTCCAACAAGTTCTATAGCCGCAAGATGGAAGAGAACAGTTCTATCAGTGAACACGTACTCAGAATGTCTGGGTACCATAACCACTTGACTCACCTGGGAGTTAATCTTCCGGATGATAGTGTTTGTCGGATTTCGGGTTCCGACAGACCCTCTAGGTTCGAACTCTGGGGTGCGCACGGAGATCTCGCCCCTACCTACCTGCACCTCGTCGTCTCGCTAGGATCTAAACTACCAAAGGAACAACACAAGAGACACAAGGTTTATACTGGTTTGGGCCACCATTGTGGTGTAACACCCTACTCCAGTGTGTGGTGTGGTGGATTGCCTCTTGGGCTGATGATGAACAATACAAGGAAGAACAGCCTAGGGTGAGGTGTTCTTGGCCGGTGTGATGAACTGCTAGGGGGAGTTCAATCACTCCCCCCCCCCTCTCTCTCTAGATTCAAGATTCGAGATCCCCCTGCTCTGTGTGTGGCTAGTCCTATTTATAGGCGAAGGCCCTGGGCCTCTTCCCAAATATTGAGCGGGAAGGGCGCCAACTATTGGCCATTTTGAAGGGGAACATCTAGTACACTCATCCTGACTAAAGTTGGTCCTCGCCTGTCAAAGGCTCTGGTGGTGACGCCGGCTTAGGCTCCACGATGACTTCCTTCCTGCCGCTATGACGGTCTTGGTCTTGTTGCAATCAAACGGGTGCCTTTGCTTGATGCTCGCATGCGCTTGCCCCTTTGCACCAAAGAGGAAACTAGGACATGCTGGCTGGCGCCCGCTGGCGCCCTTGGTCGTCATGGTTTGCGTCATAGGCACCTCGTGAGGTACTCGCCTTGATCTCTCCGCCTCGCGAGCCACCGACGAGGCCGTGCTCGAGGAAGCTTCTGTCGCCTGCCCGTGAGGCTTGGCCCTCACGAGGGTCTTGAGCTTGTGCCGATGAATATGGGCCGAACTGGCCACCCTTGAGCCACGCCGCAGCCGCAGCGAGCAAGTCTGGGTACCCCGTTCCTGCACGCCGACAAGAGCCCCGGGCCCAAGGCGGCGCTGGACTTGGCTTAGCGAGAGAAGTGAAGGGGCAAGTGCGAAGCGCCGCGGGCCCTAACAGCCTGCGGCCTTGGGCGCCGCGTGGCGGTTGATTGGACGTGAGCGGCACTGTTCCCCCGCGCCTCCTTATTTTGCGCCCTGTTAGGCGGACCCGTGGTTGCACACAGTCGTCCCTCTTTTCGCTGCTCGACCGTCCCCTGCTCTTCCTCCACTCGAGCTCCGGTCTCCGCTTCCAATCCAATCTCGAATCCTCCCCCTTTCCGTCGCCATGGCTCCGACGAAGAAGGGGAAAGGGAAGAATCCTGTGCCTCCGCCTCGCTCGCCGTCGTCGACGGCTCCTGCCGTCGATCGGTCGATCATACTCAACCGAGAAGGCTTGGACAAGGTCAGCTCTGCTCTGGCCACTATCTTCAACGAGTGCGGGAGGACGACGGCCTGGCCGTGCCTCACTTTTCCATTGACAGAATAGTCACCGAGGTCCGATACTTCGCCGACGCCCTGTGGGTGGGAATGGTTCCTCCCTTTTCCAATTTCTTCAACGCTGTGCTTTCCCATTACTAGATCCATATGATGCATTTGGGTCCTGAATCCATTACTCTTCTTGCCATTTTCGCCTTTGTCTGTGAGGCAATGACGGGCATCTGTAGCGACCAGACCCGAATGGATCTAACGCTCTGTGCTCAGTGTCATCCCTGGATCAGTAATGCTGACACCACACAGTACTTCGAAGGATTTATAGCAGAGTAGCAATCCCACACTTATTACATCGTTGTCCACAAGGGAACTTAATACAATAATATGGCTTGAGGCCATCTAACAATAACAGTGGAAGGCTTGGAAGATAAGTGAGTCCATCAACTCCAACGGCATCACCGAGTATAGAACCACGACCTAACACCTTACTCGTCATTGCGAAAAGTCTGCAGAACGTGAAAAGTTGCAGCCCGAAAACGGGTCAAGACATGGAATATGCCGGCAATGTAACACATAGAGAACAATGAAGCAACAAGCCTATACTACATGCATATTTGGCTGGTGGTAAGGCTCTCTGATTACATTTTTGCATAAAGCTGATTTTTCCCTACATCAAAGGAATAATTTTATTTAACTATCATGGTGGTTGTTAAACATTGAGAATGGTTGACAGCATCCTCAATCCCCATTAAAAGTACTCATTAAAACCCAATAACTTTATTATTAGAAGTAACATGTTGAGATTCACATGATATTCAAGTACTAGATACTCAAGATGTCCATAACCAGGACACGGCTAATCATGATTAGTTTATACACTCTGCAGAGGTTTGCATGACTTTTCCCCACAAGACTCGATCGCCTCCGCTTGGTTCTCGTGACTACATGGTGTTTGAGAAACGGATGACCGAGACATAGTCTTTCGAAGCGCTTAGCACCTTACATGTGGGTAGACCGTACCAACCTACATCCCCTACATCAGCTAGCCTACCCGTAAGAGTTCGCACAACTTAGTCAACTACGCCAGAGCCCATAATTGGCTTGTGGCTGCACACGGAAGTTTCCAGCTTGAATAATCTTATGATCCCTTAGAGCCCGGGTGGCAGTCCAAGAAATACAGTAAGTCCTCGATGGAAACCAGGTGCCTCAATCCACCCAGATGTGTGTTTAGGTTGCCACCTTAGATAAACCATTAATTAACAATCTCACATCTGTCATGGATATTCACTCACCCAATCCACGCCTACTAGCATAGCATGGCATAATCAAGCAAACGAGAAGTAACTCCCAAGGTTTCATAAGTAAAACAGTAATAGGTACTACCTCAATCTACTTCCCAAACCCACAATTTAATTAGATCCTAAACATGCAAGTGTTTGAGGGTTTGATCTAATGCAATAAACCGGGTAGTAGAAAAGGTATGATCAAAGTGTTACTTGCCTTCTCGATGATCCATGAGTCCTAGAGATTTGAAGTAACAAGCGGCGCACTCCGGGTGATCTAACGCAGACAAACAACAAGCATACAATAAGTACTCATCTAATGCACAGGAAATCTCGAATAAAATATCTAACCAGATAGTTCAACTTAAGAACCCTGGTTGCAAAAGAATCGAATCAAATAAAGCATCGAAAGTCGGAACTCGAGAGAGAACGACTCGGTTTAGAAATCTGAAACTAGGTCAAAATTTCATAGTAGCAAAACTCTATGTAAGTAGGGTAGTCGGAACGGCGGTTTCGTTCATTTAAACTCCAGCGCTTGAATCACCGATTCGATAAACGAGCAAGAAATAAAACAGATTTGAAAATCGGATCGTAAATCGAATCCGAAAAATAACGGATTAAATCCGATTTAAAAGAAAACGACGAACTAACTAAATAACGGACGCTCGTTAACAGAACTAATCCAACGAACGCGTTCATTGAAACGAACGGGTCGGTGAACGTTCACTAAATAAGAAAACTGAAAAAAATAAAACCAATCTAGGTTTTTGAAAAAAAACCGAACATCGCAAAAAAAACCGGACCGGGTTTTCTAGGGGAAAACCGGATCGGGCGGCGCGGGGCGGTGGCTACCTCCGGTGATCGCCGGCGGGGCTCCGGGCGGGTCTCCGGCGGGTCGGGCGGGGTCGGCGGGTGGCGGCGGGTCGGGAGGGCGACGAGGGCGGCGGGTGCTCCGGCGACGGCGGGCGGCCTCGGCAAGGCGGGCGGCTCGGCTTAAGGGCGGGCGGCGGATCGAGGTGAGAGAGAGGGCGGGGTGGTCCGGCGGGTTAAATAAGGGGGCTCCGGTGCCTTGGGGAGGGGCACGACGGCGGTGTCCGACCTGACACGGCGGCGGCGGGTGATGGCGGCGGCGGCAGGAGATCACATGTGAGGAGAGAGGGAGGTGGGCCGGGGCCTGGCTGGCTGGGCCGGCTGGGCCTTGGCCCAGGGGGGGGGGGCGGCGCGTTTTTTTTAAATAAAACAAAACGAATTAAAAAAATATCAAACGAGCTCCGATTTAAATAAAACAAATTTTACCCGACTCCTAAAAATGAGTCGAACAAAAAAAACTTTAAAAACCGCAAACATGCATAATATTTTTAAAATGCTCATTTTGCCTAAGCAAAATAAATCTTTCAAAACCAAATTTGGTTTATTTATAATATCTTCATTTTTCCTAGATCTTTGGGAAAGTCATATTATTCCCTCTCTTGAGATTGTTATAGGAAAACTTTATGAAGATAATTAAATAAATCCAATGATCCTATTTCCAAAATTTGAGAAATCCCAAATATGAAAATAATGAAACTTCCAACTCTCTCCGAGGGTCCTTGAGTTGCTTGAAATTTTCTAGGATCGGAAAATGCGAGAAAAATATGATATGCATGATGACCTAATGTATAACATTCCAAATTGAAAATTTGGGATGTTACAAACCTACCTCTTAAGATGAATCTCGCCCTCGAGATTCGGGTTGGCTAGAAAATAGGTGAGGGTGGTCCTTTAGCAAAACTTCCTCTCTTTCCTGTGTGGCTTCATCCTCGGTGTGGTGGCTCCACCGAACTTTGCAAAACTTGATAACCTTGTCATGGGTAACTCTGCTGGCATAATCGAGAATCTTAACCGGTTTTTCCTCATATGTCAAGTCATCCTTCAACTGAATTGTTTCCAATGGTACAAGATTCTTAACGGTACCTCTGCTATCTCGGGTGACATTTCTTCAATCGAGAAACATGGAATACATCATGAACTCCTCGACAGTCCTTCCGCAATTCCAACTTATAAGCAACTTCTCCCATGCGTTGCAAAATCTTATACGGTCCAACTAAACGGGTGCTAACTTTCCTTTAACTCCAAAACGCTTAACTCCTCAAGCGGGGATACTCGAGATATACTGCTCTCCAACTTCATACTCAATCGCTGGCGCTTTGAATCGGCATAGCTCTTTTGTCCGGACTGGGCTACCTTGAGCCTGTCTCGAATCAACTTAACTTTCTGCTCGCACTCCTTAATCAAATCTGGTCCAAACAATCGACGATCTCGGTTTAGTCCCATAACAACGGTGTCCTGCACCTTCTTCCATACAAAGCCTCGAAAGGTGCCATCTTCAAACTGGTTTGGTAATCGTTGTTGTAGGAAAATTCTGCATATGGCAAATTTTCATCCCAGCTAGATCCATAATCTAGGGCACAAGCTCTCAAAGATGTCCTCCAAAATCTGATTGACTCTCTCGGTCTGTCCATCGGTCCGTGGGTGGAAAGTCTGCATCAATTCCAATCGGTTTCCCAATGTTTCGCAAGTAACCGGTTCCAAAATTTCGAGGTAAACTGGGTTCCTCTATCCGACACGATGCTCCTCGGAACTCCGTGTAAGCACACAATTCGGTCATGTATATCTTTGCCAACTTAGCACTGCTATAGGTGGTCTTGATCGAATAAAATGAGCTACCTTAGTCAAACGGTCGACTATAACCCAAATCGAGTCATATCCTAACGAATCTTTGGTAATCCTGTGATAAAATCCATGCCTAGTTTATCCCACTTCCATTCGGTATCGGCAATGGTTGTAACAATCCTGCTGGCTTCGATGTTCCGCCTTTACTTTCGACATACATCGCAAACTGCTACATACTCCATAATATCCTTCTTCATTCCGGTCCACCGTAAAGTATTCTTCAAATCCAAATACATCTTGGTATTTCCTGGGTGAATCGAATAGGGTGAATCATGGGCTTCTTGTAAAATCAGCTTCCTGATCTCTGGGTCATTGGGCACATAAACATGGTCCTCAAACCATAGGGTATCGTGCTCATCCTCACGAAATCCTTTAGCTTTTCCTTTGCTCATTTTCTCCTTTATAGAGGCAACTTCCTTATCTGCCTTTTGGGCTTCTCTGATTTTGTCCATCAGCGTGGATCGAATCTCCAATGCTGCTACATAGCCTCTCGGAACTATTTCCAAACATAGCTCTCGAAGGTCTTCGCTAACTCATTGGGTATTCCTCCCATCATTAGGGTATTTACGTGGCTCTTACGGCTCAATGCGTGCTACTTACATTAGCCTTCCCGGTGATAATGCAATCTCATGTCATAATCCTTGATAAGCTCTAACCATCTCCTTTGTCCGAGATTCAATTCCTTCCGTGTGAAGATGTACTTCAAACTCTTGTGATCCGTATATACTTCACAATGATTTCCAATGAGAAAATGTCTCCACGTCTTCGTGGCATGCACAACGGCTGCTAACTCCAAATCATGAGTGGCATAATTCAACTCATGGGGCTTAAGTTGTCGTGAAGCATACTGAAACAACTCTTCCTTCCTGCATAAGCACCGCTCCCGATCCTCGGCGTGAAGCGCCGTAATACACCTCATAATCCTTAGTCCGATCCGGCAATATCAAAGCTGGTGAGGTAACTAATCTTTTCTTCAACTCCTGAAAACTTGCCTCACAGTCCTCGATCCATATGAATTTGTTTTCCTTCTTCAACAATTCTGTCATAGGCTTGGCAATCCTTGAGAAATTCTCAATGAACCTTCGGTAGTATCCTGCGAGTCCAAGGAAACTCAATCTCTCCAACTGTCGTTGGTGCTTCCCATTTGGTTACAGTCCTCAACCTTTGTGGGGTCAATCTGCTATCCCTTCTCCGGATATAACGTGTCCGAGAAATCCAACTTCCTTTAACCAAAACTCACATTTGCTGAACTTGGCATACAACCGGTGTTCCTCGGTTTCTCCAAAACAAATCGCAAATGTTCCTTGTGTTCCTCTTCATTCTTCGAGAAAATCAAAATGTCATCAATGAACACCACGCATTTAACTTATCCAAAAACTCCATAAACACTTTGTTCATCGTGTTCATGAAATAGGCTGGTGCGTTAGTCAGTCCAAATGACATAACGGTATACTCGTATAGTCCATATCTCGTGGTAAATGCTGTCTTGGGTATGTCCCGCTCCCGAATCTTCAATCGATGGTACCACGATCGCAAGTCGATCTTGGAAAACACCTTGGCTCCTTGCAAGCGATCAAACAGATCATTTATCATAGGTAGTGGGTACTTGTTCTTGATTGTTACTTCATTCAATCCACGATAATCAACAACCATTCTTAACGATCCGTCCTTCTTCTCCACTAGCAAAACGGGTGATCCCCAAGGTGAAGAGCTTGGGCGATAAAACCTTTATCCAAAAGCTCCTTAATCTGCTTCTTGATTTCCGCCAAATCCTCGTCGGCATCCTATATGGTCGCTTCGATATCGGGCCTGTTCTCGGCAACAGCTCGATCAAAAACTCAATGTCTCTATCCGGTGGCATTCACAGCAACTCTTCCGGAAATACATCAGGAAAATCCTTCACCACTGGTACTTCTTCCTGTACCACTCCTGATAAGCAATTAACTTGCGCTCTTCTCGGCTCGTGCCGTGATACATACTTAATCCTTCTTCCCTCTGGTGTGGTGAGCAAAATTGATCTAGTGGAGCAATCAATGTTTCCTCCATACTTTGATAACCAATCCATACCTAATATCACATCCAATCCTTGGGATTCCAGAACTATTAGGTCTGAGGGGAAAACATAGTGTCCAATCCTTAATGGCAGTCGATCACACCATTTACTAGCCATGTACTCTACTCCGGGTGAGGTTACTAGCATGGGTGACCTAAGGGCTTGGTTTGGTAACTTGTACTTATCCACAAATCCCCTTGATATGTATGAATGCGATGCACCAAAGATCGAAAAGAACAACCGCAGAAATGACTTAACCAAAAAACTTACCGACATCGCATCGGGCTGATCTTCAACCTCCTCCACTTCAATGTGGTTCACCTATCCCCTATTGAAAGGGTTGGGCTTCTTTCGAGCTTCCATTGCCATTTCCATTCTGGCCTTACGGACAGTCATTGGCATAATGCCCAGTCTTGCGGCACTTAAAGCAAGTAATATGACTCAGTCTACTTTGGATGGTGTTGACGGGTTGGTGCGATTCATCCGTTGCTTCCTCCATTCCCGTTCCCATTCTTAGTGCTGTTATAGTTATGTGAATTACTTCCTCCATGGGTATGCTGAAACTGAATTCCTGACTTAGGGGTATAACGAGGTTTCTGCTGAGCTCCAGAGTTATACTTCCCTTGTCCATACTTCCGCTTACGGTTCTCAATTTGCTGCTGCTTTCCTTCAATCATGAGGGCTCGGTCTACTAACTCCTGGTAGTTATTGAAACCGGCTACCATCAACGGCATCTTGAACTCATCATTCAGTCCTTCTAGAAACTTCTCCGCTTAGTTGCATCAAGAGCAACGTCATCTGGGGCATAACGTGCTAGTTTACTAAAGTCATCCACGTACTGGCCAACAGCCCTTCCTCCTTGGCGTAAGTTGCGAAACTCACGCTTCTTCATGGCCATAGCTCCTGCTGAAACATGGGCAGTGCGAAAAGCTTGCTGAAATTGATCCCATGTGACAAAGGTTCACAGGGTAAGTGGCTGTGAAATTCTCCCACCATGTCGCTATGGGTCCTTCAAGCTGATGTGCTGCAAACTTCACTCTTTCTCCATCCGTGCATCCTGCAGCGGGTCAGCTCCTTCCTATCTTATGGAGCCGTCATCCGCTACAATTGGCTCGGTGCTACCGGAATACACCGTGGGTTTAGTCTAAGGAAACGAGTCGATGATCCGCAGTGGTGGTGGTGGTGGGTTGTTGTTGTTGTTGTTGCCCTGGTTACGCACCAATGTTTGAATCAGGTATTGATACCTCTTTGGATCAATTGGGTGATCTCTGGCGGGAAAACGAATCCGGGTCGCGGCCTCGGAGGCATCCGATGGGTTTAGAAAAGATGAGAATTTAGAATAGAATGAGGTCTAAGGGGAATCACTACCCAAATGCACATGAGCAAATACACACAAAATCACTTCATTCAATCAAACAAAGGCTTACAACGATCTAACTATCGCAAAAGTGCGTGTACTATAATGTTTACATGGAGGAATACTACTAATATGTGGGGGACTTCTACTAATTTGAACCGTGGAAGACTCCATAATGTCCGCTTCCAGCCTTCGTCTTCAAAGTCGGGTTCACTTGGATCCGAATCGGTGTCGTCGATGTTGATGTAGTCGCTTGGGCAATTTACATACTGGTCTTCATCCCTGAGCGCCAACTTCTTCTTGAGTTCTTCAATCTCATACTTAAGATCGTTATTATGTCTTGCTAGAGCTACGATCTCGTCCATATAGTCCTTGCGAGTTGTCTTTAGTTCTTCTTCAAGCTCGATGATCCTTCCTTTTGCATTCTCGCAACTCCAACATATCATTGCACATCCGGTTCTCCCGGCCGAATGTGCTGGTTTAACTCTGGATGAATGCTGCAATGGATCTATCCTTCTTGGTGCCGACGACGTCCCATTTGTCATCTCGGCATCCGCAAATCTGGTAGATTGTGTCCTTAAGGTCTTCTTGATAAACTTCTCCAATGCGTCCCATGGTGATGTGAGCTGCCATGCTCTTTCCCGGACTCCAAGTTGGTGCACTGAAAACACTATCTATAGGCTTGGTGATTGGGGCGAATGTCCTTCCCGAACGTGAGCGTGAATCTTCCAGCGCTCCTCTTCGTGCAAGAGTGGCGTTGAAAGTCCCGTGAAGCTTGGTAGTCCTATGTTCGTGTACTTGGTAACTTCCTTAAAGTGAAATCCAAAAGGTGTGCCTTCATCCGGTTGGGTGTACTTGATCTTCGCGTCCTTCATCCTAAAGAGAGTAGAAAAGATGAGGAGTTAGAAAATGAGAAGAGAATAGTGATCTATGGCTTTATCGTAGTGGTCGTGTCCTACAGTCAGCGTGTGCTCTGATACCATTCTCTGTAGCGACCAGACCCGAATGGATCTAGTGCTCTGTGCTCAGTGTCATCCCCGGATCAAGAATGTCGACACCACACAAGATTTCAAGGATTTATAGCAGAGTAGCAATCACACACTTATTACATCGTTGTCCACAAGGGAACTTAATACAATAATATGGCTTAAGGCCATCTAATAATAACAAGAAGGCTTGGAAAACGAGTGAGTCCATCAACTCCAACGGCATCACCGAGTATAGAACCACGACCTAACACCTTACTCGTCGTAAATGCGAAAAGTGCATAGCGTGAAAAGTTGCAGCCAAAACGGGTCAAGACATGGAATATCTTTGGCAATGTAACACATAGAGAACAATGAAGCAACAAGCCTATACTACATGCATATTTGGCTGGTGGTAAGGCTCTCACGGTTACATTTTTGCATAAAGCTGATTTTTCCCTACATCAAAGGAATAATTTTATTTAACTATCATGGTGGTTGTTAAACATTGAGAATGGTTGACAGCATCCTCAATCCCCATTAAAAGTACTCATTAAAACCCAATAACTTTATTATTAGAAGTAACATGTTGAGACTCACATGATATTCAAGTACTAGATACTCAAGATGTCCATAACCGGGGACACGGCTAATCATGATTAGTTTATACACTCTGCAGAGGTTTGCGACTTTTCCCCACAAGACTCGATCGCCTCCGCTTGGTTCTCGTGACTACATGGTGTTTGAGAAGCGGATGACCGAGACATAGTCTTTCGTAAGCGCTAGCACCTTACATGTGGGTAGACCGTACCAACCTACATCCCCTACATCAGCTAGCCTACCCGTAAGAGTTCGCACAACTTAGTCAACTACGCCAGAGCCCATAATTGGCTTGTGGCTGCACACGGAAGTTTCCAGTTTGAATAATCTTATGATCCCTTAGAGCCAGGGTGGCGGTCCAAGAAATACAGGCAAGTCTCGATGGAAACCAGTGCCTCAGTCCACCCAGATGTGTGTTTAGGTTGCCACCTTAGATAAACCATAAATTAACAATCTCACATCTGTCATGGATATTCACTCACCCAATCCACGTCTACTAGCATAGCATGGCATAATCAAGCAAACGTAGAAGTAACTCCCAAGGTTTCATAAGTAAACAGTAATAGGTACTACCTCAATCTACTTCCCAAACCCACAATTTAATTAGATCCTAAACATGCAAGTGTTTGAGGGTTTGATCTAATGCAATAAAACCGGGTAGTAGAAAAGGTATGATCAAAGTGTTACTTGCCTTGCCGATGATCCGCGAGTCCTAGAGATTCAAGTAACAAGCGGCGCACTCGGGTGATCTAACGCAGACAAACAACAAGCATACAATAAGTACTCATCTAATGCACAGGAAATCTCGAACAAAAGATCTAAACAGATAGTTCAACTTAAGAAACCTGGTTGCAAAAGAATCGAATCAAATAAAGCATCGAAAGTCGGAACTCGAGAGTGAACGACTCGGTTTAGAAATCTGAAACTAGGTCAAAATTTCATAGTAGCAAAACTCTATGTAAGTAGGGTAGTCGAACGGCGGTTTCACATTCTGAAACTCAGCGCTTGAATCACCCGATTCCGATAAACGAGCAAGAAATAAAACAGATTTGAAAATCGGATCGTAAATCGAATCAAAAAATAACGGATTAAATCCGATTTAAAAGAAAACGCATTTAACGAACTAAATAACGGACGTTCGTTAACAGAACTAATCCAACGAACGCGTTCATTGAAACGAACGGGTCGATGAACGTTCACTAAATAAGAAAACCGAAAAAAATAAAAACCAATCTAGGTTTTTTGAAAAAAACCGAACATCGCAAAAAAAAACCGGACCGGGTTTTCTAGGGGAAAACCGGATCGGGCGGCGCGGGGCGGTGGCTACCTCCGGCGATCGCCGTGGCGGGCTCGGGCGGGTCTCCGTGGTCGGGCGAGGTCGGCGGGTGGCGGCGGGTCGGGAGGCGACGAGGGGCGGCGGGTGCTCGGCGACGGGCAAGGCTCGGCTTTGGGGCGGGCGGCGGATCGAGGTGAGAGAGGGGGGTCCGGCGGGTTAAATAAGGGGGGCTCGGTGCCTTGGGGAGGGGCACGACGGCGGTGTCCGACCCGGACACGGGCGGCGGCGGGTGGCGTGGCGGCGGAGATCATGTGAGGAGGAGAGGAGGTGGGCGGGGGCGCTGGTGGGGCTGGCTGGCTGGGCAGTGGGCCTTGGCCCAGAAGCGGCGTTTTTAAAATAAAACAAAACGAATTAAAAAATATCAAACGAACTCCGATTTAAATAAAACAAATTTTCCCCGACTCCTAAAAATGAGTCGAACAAAATGAACTTTAAAACAGCAAACATGCATAATATTTTTAAAATGCTCATTTTTGCCTAAGCAAAATAAATCTTTCAAAAACCAAATTTGGTTTATTTATAATATCTTCATTTTTCCTAGATCTTTGGGAAAGTCATATTATTCCCTCTCTTGAGATTGTTATAGGAAAACTTTATGAAGATAATTAAATAAATCCAATGATCCTATTTCCAAAATTTGAGAAATCCCAAATATGAAAATAATGAAACTTCCAACTCTCTCCGAGGGTCCTTGAGTTGCTTGAAATTTTCTAGGATCGGAAAATGCGAGAAAAATATGATATGCATGATGACCTAATGTATAACATTCCAAATTGAAAATTTGGGATGTTACAGCATCCCTCCTTCAGTTGCCTTGCTGCGTCACTTCTTCTCTTTGCGCCTCATTGACCCCACCCAATGCTCGGGGTGCGTGAGCTTCATTGCCGCATCAGATACAGCGGCTTCAGGGATTGATTTCAGCCTTCCTCCGCCCGCGTCTGGGTTCCGCAAGCGGTGGTTGTACGTGGATGTCAAGGTGCCCAGCCTCGCCGGGAGCCAACATCGCCTGTCCCCAATTCAGGTCAGCCGGAGGAGACGCTCACGAGCCCCCGGCTCATCTTCGTCTGGCGTCGCTTCGCGTACTTGAGGGTGCTCGGTGCGACAACGCCCAAGGTGGTGAATGAGTTCCTCCTATGCTGCATTGCCCCTCTCCAGCGTCACTCCCGCCGGATGTGGGCCTTCGGCGGGCGTGAGGATCACATGAGGCTCCAGGAGGAGGACCTGACGCCCGAAGCGCTGAGGAAGGTGCTCATGGTCCTGACTGGGGACCCTTCGCCCGGCAGCATCCGACAAGGGGGTGCTTTGCTATACTTTTGCTCGAACATGGGCGACTTTGCGAAGCAGATGCCTAGTTTTGACGAATGGGGGCTGCGCACCAAAGGCCTCATGGGGCCTCGCGAGAACCCAGTGGTGGTGACTGCCCTTCCAGTCGCCTTGATGCTCCTTCCTCGTCGCAGGCTGACCCCTGCGCTGAACTCCTGGGCCGCTTCTACATGGACTTCGAGGCACTCCGGAAGAGAAGGGAGGCCTTGGGTGACGATTACCCTTGCCGCCTGCTGAAGCGTAGGAAGTATTTCGCCATTGATGAGTAAGCCTTCCCCTTTCCTAGTCCCTTATCTTCCCGTTGCTTTGGCTGATCCTTACTCAGCAGGGCCCTTCCTGCCGTGCTCACGGAGATGGCTGAGGAGCCATCCCCCCAGGCTTCGCTCTCTCCACCATCTTCGAGCGCTCCGAGCTCAAGCAGAGCCCTTGTGGTGAGGCCGGCCGGGGAGGTGCGCCATCCTGTGGCGCATTGTGGCTCTGCGCACCTCACGACCCTCCTTCGTGAGCCTTCTCGGGGCATAGCCAGCCTGCCTGGGGCTCCTCGCCTGGTCGTGGGTAGCGATTGGCTAAGGTCGGCCCTTCGTTCTTCGTTCGGGGACGAGCCAGCTCTAGGCCAGGCTTCTGGCGGGGCGTGCCCGGCCATCACGAGGGCGCCAGCCCCCAGCCCCCTGCCCAGAGGGGGAGTGCTGATTCGTGGCCCCCCGCGCTTACTTGGGGCGGATGATGACGCAGAAGACGTGCTCGGGCGCGCCCGGGAGCGCCGTGCCCTTCGCCAAGGGTTTCTCCGGAGGGCGGCTGACGCAGTGAGCCAGCTTGGTGAAGAGCTCGCTGACGAAGACGCGCGCCTTGAGGCTGAGGGCCTGCGCCTGGCTGAAGAGAGGCACAAGCTGAAGGTGGTTGTTGCCCTTGCGCGCCACCAGCGTGACCTCGAAAATGAGAAAGCCGAGGCGCCGCTGGCGGCCACTCGGGAGGCCCATTCCTGGGTCGTCGAGGAGGCCCGAGAGGCTGACCGGCGGCGTGAGGCAATGGAGGAGCGGGCGCAGGAACTCCAGGCCTGGTGCCATTCCCTGGAGCAGCAGGTGGAGCTGCGTGAGATGGCCCTTGCGTCGTTGAAGGGGGCTTCGGTCTACCAGGCAGAGCTCCAGAGGCGCGAGGAGGCACTGACGTTGGAAGCTGCCGAGCGCGCCCGCGATCTTGAGCGTCTGGAGACGAGGGAGCGCTTGGTGACGCAGGCGGAGGATGATGTCGCTGCGCGGGAGGCCCGAGTCCTGGAAGAGGTTGAACGCCGGGTGGCGACGGCCCGCTCGAACCTTGAGCGCGAGTTCGAGGAGAGGCTGGGGTTGATCAGGGTCGAGGCTAAAGGCAGGACCGCCGCCCTGAGGGCCAAGCTGGATGAAGTGACGCGGCGGGACGACGCTTCCCGGGCCGCCCTCGGCGTGGCGCAGGAGGAGCTGACTACCTCCCACACCGAGGCGCTTCTTCTCTGTCAACGGGTGGACGAGGCCGGTAAGGCTGCGCCGCGTAACGAAGACGAGATACGCCCGGGCGGATCTCGAGCACGAGCATGGCCCCATGCTCTACACGCTCCGGGAGAGAGCTAACACGGCCTTGGGCAACATCTGTGAGGCAGCCGTTGGGGAGCCTCACGTGGTTAACTATGCTGGTAACCTCCAGTTCTTCACTGATGTGGTGACACAGCTGGAGGCGCGGTCGGGCAGAGCCAACAGGTTGGTGGAGGAGAGGAGTCGCGCCACCTTTCGGGCGCCGGCTTTTCGCGTCTTCAGCCACCTTGGAACATGGATCCCAACTTCGACTTTGATGCCGCCATCGCCCCGGTACCCCAGGCCATCCGGGACGACTTGGCGCATTGGGTGGAAGACAACGTGGATGCCCTCGTCAGGGCCTTCGCTACTGACAACGACGGCGTGGTCGTGGCTGCTGATGAAGGCGGCGTGGTGAACGGCCCTGACGCCGCTGACGGCAACGCGGGGAGCGATGGCGAGGCCAGCGACGCCAGCGACGATTCAGGAGGTGCCCTTGAGGATGCATTGGGGGATTTATCCGACTGACCGCGTGTTGTTCCTGCTTTCTTACCCTGCGCAGGTAGAGTTCGGGCTTTGCCCTGAAGGTTGTAAGAGCATCTTGGGAGGGGGAGCCCCTCATGTAAAAACTTGCATTCAGCGTATTAGTAGATGCGATATCACTCATACGCCTGCGCCAAGTGGCTGGCTTTGCGACGAGCTGGCTGGTTTGTTTACCTTCGACCCGCGTGGGCCCCGAGATAGACTGCGGAGGGCTGTGGTGTCCCAAGGGTCTCCTGAACGAGCCCATTGAACCTGTAATGAAGACCTCCTGAGAGGGCGCGGTGACAGCAGTTAAGGCTGCACGCAAGCTAGGCCTGGCCCGGCTCGCGAGGGGCTCACGAGGGGAGGCAGCTGAGGCAAAGTGGTAACCAGAACGCGAGAGATTGCTCGAACGAGACTAAACACCCCTTCCCCAAACACACACAAATCTCAAGCTCAAATCCAACTTAAATCCAGCGAGGGAAAACGACAGCCAAGGGGAAAAGCAAGGAAAGCAGAAAAAAGCCGCGTCCGGCACCTAGTCTAGTCTTGGACGTCTTCTCACCAGCACGGAGCTAAGTGCTGCCACTGGGCGTGGGAGGGAGCCCCAGGGCCTGAGGCCGGCACCCCTGAGACTCTGGGGCATGTACAGCCCCACTCTTTATTACGTGAGAGTGTCACCGGGCGGCGAGCTTCACACGCACTGGGCCTTCTTCACAGCTACCGGCCTTGCTTCATATCGCCAGACGAGGGCCCCGCCTTGCGCCACACTCTAGTGCCACCGACGACGACCGGAAACCAAGGACGCCGCCGATGGGGTAGAGCGGTCGCCAGCGGTTCCCCAGACGACCACGGGTCCTCTGCCAGGGGTTGGCCCTGAGGCACCTCCCTGGCAGAGGGCCTACCTCCTGAGGACGCCTTGCTCCGAACGTCGTGGTGGTGATGCTGGATCTCGGCCCCTCTCCTGCAGCCCCCGGCGCCCTCCTCCTGATGGGTAGTGAGGGAGTCCCGGATTAGGGGGTGTCCGGATAGCCGGACTACCATCATCTGCCGGACTATCATCGGCCGGACTATCATCATCGACCGGACTCCAAGACTATGAAGATACAAGATTGACGACTTCGCCCCGTGTCCGGATGGGACTTTCCTTGGCGTGGAAGGCAAGCTTGGCTATAGGGATATGTAGATCACCTACCATTGTACCCGACTCTATGTAACCCTAGCCCTCTCCGGTGTCTATATAAACCGGATGGCTCTAGTCTCAGAGGGACACAACAACAACCCTTACAATCATACCATAGGCTAGCTTCTAGGGTTTAGCCTCCTTGATCTCGTGGTAGATCCACTCTTGTAAACATCCACAATATCAATATCAATCAAGCATGACGTAGGGTTTTACCTCCATCAAGAGGGCCCGAACACAGGTAAAACATCATGTCCCTTGTCTCTTGTTACCATCCGCCTAGACGCACGATTCGGGACCCCCTACCCGAGATCCGCCAGTTTTGACACCGACATTGGTGCTTTCATTGAGAGTTCCTCCGTGCCGTCACCGATAGCTAGGATGCCTCCTCCCGTCTTCAAGGACGGTATTTTTTATCAAAGGAGCCTTGGCCGCGGCCAAACTATTCGACTAGGTGGTTTTCTTATGACCGCCGTCCGCCACCGCTCGACAATGACCTCTCAAGTCGTCAAAAGCAATTTCGCGTCATTTCGGAATTCGCCCGGTTGGATCCAATAGAGCTCTCGTCCGTAACGAGCTCTTGGATCGCATCGCCATACGAGTCGCCATGAGACTACAATCAGATTGGGCTTAAAACCGATCCGAGAGAGATTAACTCTCCCTGTGTCACCCACCACGTTGTAGTGGTAGAGGAACAATGCGGCGACGCTTCTCACGTATTGAAAACTAGTCATGGCGGACTCCGAATCCCCATGCCGGATTCAGCGGAGGGACGGACTTCGATCAAGCACTGAACTTAAAGTCGCATCGGACTGACTCGTTGGACAACGTCCAGCAATCCAAGCTTCCAAATTCGGAAACTTCTCGGCCTTCGAGCCTTGAGATGGGTAGGGTTCCGGACTTAATTCCACCTGCCCGCCCAGACATATGCGATCTATCTCTAATCCGGCAAGAGCCCGCTGAGACAGTACATCACTACTGGGCCAGATTCCTCCTGGTTATGGACAGGATAAAGGACTGCCGAGAGGAAAACACAATCTCAATTTTTGCAATAATTGCACGGACGAGGAATCTTGAACGCCGTCAGCCGTCGTGAAATTACACGCTTCACCGACCTGGCGTCCATAGTACGAAAAGTCTTGGCGATGGAGAGTTTCGGACAACCGAAAATAAGTTTTGGGACAATCCGCACCGAATACAACCCTAGTCCGCAACAAAAGGGTGCATTACACTCGTGCACCAGATACAAAACCAAAAAGCAAAAACCCCATCAAGGGCACGGAACCGTACTAGAGGGATGGCTCAGCGGACCTTGTAAAATTCACAGTACAGAAGGCGCCGTCCCAACACATAGCCTTCAAGCATGTTGGATATTACGGCAGGTGGCCAAAAGTGGAGAGGAGCTTCTAGCCCCGGACAACCACTCCAACAACATCGATGCAGTATCAACAGTCTTGAGACTTTCGCATCAAATAATATGCGGAAGCGAACAATCCGCAGCCTCGCTAAGTCTACCAAGTAGCAACAACCAATCCATGGAGCGACACAGCCATCACCTTCAACGCCAGCGACGAACCTACATTCCGGACAGCCCGAGCTCCGGCCAAGACCTTGGTACTTAGTCCAATAATAGACGGCTTTTCGACTTAAAAAAGTCCTCATGGATGGCTGCAGCTGATTAAACCTCATCTACGAGGAAACCCTTCAAAAAATGGAAATAGACTGGAGCCGCATTGAGCGAAGCAGCACAACCTTTAGAGGAATAATCCCTAGCCGGGAGGCGCGCTGCACAGGAAAAATCACACTCGATGTGGTATTCGGCTCACCGGACAATTACAGATCCGAAGAAGTCACGTTCCAAGTGGCCCCGTTCAACAGCGGATATCACGCTATATTAGGACGAGAGGCATTCACAATTTTTCAAGCCGTACCCCATTACAGGTACATGAAGCTCAAAATGCCTGGGCCCGGCGGAATAATCACTCTCGTTAGTGATTCGGACATAGCACTCCGCGCCGAAAACAAGACAGCCGCATTAGCCTTAGAGGCACTATCCGAAGCCCTAGCGGCAGAGGAACTCATCAAGGCAAGCGCTCTCACGGTGAATAGGGACGATGTGATACTCGATAAGAGATCCAAGTCCACCTCCTTTAAACCAGCAGATGAAATAGTAAAATTTCAAGTCCACCCAACGGACCCTACAAAGACGGCCTCCATCGGGGCACAATTGAACCCTGATGTAGATGCCGCACTGCGAGAATTCCTTCGGGAAAATTGGGACATTTTTGCCTGGCACCCCTCGGATATGCGGAATCCCACGCAGATTGGCGAGAACACAGCCTAAACATCCTAACCGGATTAAAGCCAGTTAAACAGGCTCTTAGACGATTTTCCAAACCCAAAAGACAGGCAATGGGAGAAGAGCTAGCCAAACTATTGGAAGCCGGATTCATCAGAGACATCAAGCATCCGGATTGGCTAGCAAACCTGGTAATGGTACCAAAGAAGGACAAATCCTGGCGCCTATGCATCGCTTTCAAAGACCTAAATAAAGCCTGCCCAAAGGATCCCTTCCCCCTCCCCTGCATCGACCAAATCATTGATGCCACTGCAGGGCACGATTCATTGTGCTTCCTGGACGCATACTCCGGCTATCATCAAATCAAGATGGCAGAAGCGGATCAAGCCGCAACGGCATTCATTACTCCATATGGACCATTCTGCTTCAACACGATGCCCTTCGGACTTAAAAACGCCGCACAACATATCAGCGCATGATTCAGACATGTCTGGCTACCCAGATCGGCAAAACAGTAGAGGCATACGTGGACGACGTAGTCGTCAAAACTAAACACGTCGAAACTCTAGTAGACAACTTGAGGCTCACATTCGACAACCTCAGAGCATATGACATCAAGCTGAATCCGGAAAAATGCGTTTTGGCATTACCGGAAAGCTGCTAGGCTTCATCGTATCCGGTAGAGGAATTGAAGCAAACCCAGCCAAGATCCGAGCTCTGTCGCAGCTAGATATCCCAAAAGACCTCAAGCAAATACAAAAATTGACTGGATGCGTGGCGGCTCTAAGCCATTTTGTCTCCTGTCTAGGAGAAAAGGCATTACCCCTCTATCGCCTCCTTAGGCGCATCGAACACTTAGAGTGGACGGATGCTGCCACTGCCGGACTCGAAGAAATAAAGGCCATACTGGCAACAAATCCGGTCCTGGATGCGCCCAACCTGGGCGAACCAATGTTGTTATACATCGCAACAACGCATCAAGTTGTAAGCGCGGTACTCATCGTCGAACGAGAGAAAGAAGGGCATAAATTCCCTCTTCAAAAACCAGTATACTACGTATCCACTGTGTTAACCCCAGCAAGTCCCGTTACCCGCACTATCAGAAGATAGCATACGCGGTGTTCATGGCATCCGGAAGCTCCGACACTACTTTCAAGAGTGTTCGATAACAGTGGCCTCTGAAGTACCACTTAACGACATTATAAACAACCGCGACACGATGGGCAGGATTGCAAAATGGGCCATTGAGCTCTTACCATTTGATATAACTTACAAACCTCGGCGAGCTATAAAGTCACAAGTTTTGGCTGACTTTGTCGCTGAATGGACCGAAGCCGAACTCCCTAAAGAGTACGGCGCATACTCCAATTGGATTATGCACTTTGACGACTCTAAAATGTTAGCCGGATTGGGGGCTGGCGTCGTATTGACGTCCCCGACCGGGGACACAGTCCAATATGTACTTCAGATAATGTACACGGACTCCAACAACGCAGCGAATCTGAGGCCCCTTTTACATGGTCTCCGGATGGCAATCTCCATGGGCATTCAACGCCTAGAGGTGCGCGGGGATTCAAACCTCGCAATATCCCAAATAAACGGAGACTTTGACGCCAAAGATCCGAAAATGGCAGCATACCGTAATGGTATACTAAAAATGTCAGCCCGGTTCGAAGGACTTGAATTCCATCACGTAGCCCGGGATAATAACCAAGCAGCCGATGTACTGGCACGCATCGGCGCAAAATGCGACGCTGTCCCTCCTAACATCTTCCTGGAACGGCTCTTCAAGCCATCCGTACTATGGGAAGAGGAGTCCGGAACTAACAAACCGGAACAAGCCGCACCAACCGGCGATTCAGCCGATGACATAACAGCTTCCGCCCATGACATAATGGCAGTAATTGCCCCGTGGACAGAACCATTCCTCGCCTACTTACTTAGGCGGGGAGCTTCCCAAGACCAAAATGAGGCCCGCTGCATTGTCCAGTGATCTAAAGCCCACAAGGTCTATGAGGGAGAACTTTATAAGAAAAGCACAACCGGAGTCCTTCAAAGGTGTATCTCCGAAGAGGAAGGGCGAAACCTCCTGGCTGAAATTCATGTCGGACTAGGCGGACACCACGCCGCAGCTCGGGCCCTTGTAGGAAAGGCATTCCGTACAGGATTTTATTGGCCGACGGCCCGAGCAGATGCTCAGGACTTAGTCCAAAGATGCGTCGGTTGTCAGCTCTTTGCTAATCAGAGCCATATGACACCCACCGCCCTCAAAACTATACCCATCACCTGGCCGTTTGCGGTCTGGGGGCTTGACATGGTTGGATCACTTAAAGGGGGGACCCACAAGCAAAGGTACCTATTGGTCATGGTGGATAAATTCACCAAATGGATAGAGGCCAAACCAGTTAAAACGGCAGAGTCCGGACCAGTGATAGACTTTATATCCGGGGTAGTACACTGTTATGGTGTCCCCACAAAGATCATCACCGATAACGGCACGAACTTCACCGCCGATGAGGTTAAATCATGGTGCAAAAATATGGGCATCAAGCTCGATTACGCTTGATCTATCATCCTCAAACCAACGGTCAAGTGGAACGAGCAAATGGTCTAATAATGAGCGGCATCAAACCCGCACTAGTGCGGTCCCTTACGAAATCGACACGACCGGGTAGAGGAGCTCGACTCCGTACTACGGGGCTGCGGACAACGCCTAACCGTACTACCGGATTCACACCATTTTTATGGTATACGCCGCAGAAGCAGTTTTGCCCTGCGACATAATTCATGACTCACCTCGAGTGCGCATGTACGAAGAAAGAGAGGCCGAGTTGGATCGGCAGGACAGCTTGGACGCATTGGAGGAAGAACGCGACGTCGCCAAGGCTCGTTCCGCATTCTATCAGCAGAAGGCTCGAAGATATCACAGCAGAGAAGTACGGGCCAAGACTTACAACGTCGGCGAACTGGTTCTACGCCTGCCGGACAAGAAAAAGGACAAGCTCAAGCCCAAATGGGAAGGCCCCTTCATCATCGATCAAGTCCTGACCAGCGGAGCGTACCATCTACGAAATGCATCGGATAACCGACTCGAGCCGAACCCATGGAATGCAGCCCGCCTCCGAAGATTCTATGCCTAGCGCCGGACTGAGAGTTCGTCCTTTTCCCCCCGTCCAAATTTTTTTTCAGCTGCCTTTTGTTTATCTTTTTCTTCTCAACCCTATTCATCCAAGCCTTAAAGGGCCTACTTGCATAGCGTTAAGCGCCAATTGATGTGCTATCCGCACTCATTATACCGGGGCTTCCTTACGGAAAGCTTAATTATAAGGGCTTCATGCCCAAGCACATGTGTCAAGCCTCCACATGTACCTTTTATTCACCATTATATGCATCGATATGACTTAAGTTTTGGCCAAGCTGGGTTGCACTGGCTCTGTGCTTACCCCTACGTTCCCGATTGTTCGGCTAGGAGGTAAAGGGAGCACCTCTGCGATTATTCTGCCGCTGGTCAGCGGATGTGTACCTCAGACCGGGTGAAGCCGAAGCTAAGCGTTCTTAAGGGAATATTCGATCGGTGACTTAAAAGATGATTTTTGATCCACTTATTTATCTGCCCCAGATGTTTTTCTGCTTTCTTCGCAGTCCGGACATGCACTTTAGGGCATGCCACCCCAGAGGAAAGGAACCCTTAACGGAACTATTCTCACGGAAGATGTTTCTTACTACCCATGTAATATAACATAACTAGTTGGGCACTTATGCGATAAAGCACCGATGACCCCTACGCCTGGTCTCCATGCATACCCCGGTTGTTTCATAACCGAGAAGGTATTCGGACACACTCCGGACTCTTGGGTCCCGAGGTAGAAGCGAAAAGGTCGGCAAAGACAAACGATCTACAATCCGGCTAGAAGGCATTTTATATGTCATTTTATAATACATTGTCAAATCGACTGATTGTATTCTTCCTCAATCCCGTCTAACAGGTTGTCTAATTTACAGTCCTGTTGGGAAAATTTAGCGGCCAACTCTACTTGGCCGTATACTAAGCTCACAGGGATCTCCTTCCCATCGGGCCCCACAGGCCCGACTTCGGCCATGTGGTTGGGATCCGCCTTCTTGTACCGCGTCTTTACCATGGCCCAGCCTCCTCGGCACCTTGGCTGCAGGCGAAATCTTCCATAAATGGAAGCGCTGCGCACTCCCCGCAGCTTCTCCGCAAGCTCCCCAAGACCATCGGGTAAGGAGAAGGCTGGCCATAAAGCCTGGATGACGCCGCTCATTGCCTGCCGAACTCGTTCGATCAGTTGCAACAATTCGGGAAGTTGATCACCCATTGATACGGGCATATCCTCCATGAGGCGACTGTGAGCATACCTGCAGACATATTACATCAAATTGACTTCCTGGCCGAACTCTTCTTTTCAAAGGAGTTCGGTCAAGCACTTACTATATATGCCGCGACGAAGCCGCTGATTCTCCTTAATGGAGCCCGGCTACCGCCCGAACGCCTTTCATCTCTTCTCCAAGCTGGGCATGGGCATCCCGGAGCTTGTTCCTTTCATGTTGCACCTTATGCAGCACCCTCTCGACCTTTAGTTGGCGCAGAAGTTCTCGCCTGTCCGGATCTTGTCCGGCAGCACCTGCAACGTCATTTTTTAGACTTGCGCAAAGGCCAAACACTACTTATCTTTCTAAAATAATGCGTTACCAGGAGAGGTCCCTGCGTTTCCTCCTGCGCCAGAGAGTACGGCCTCAAGTTGGGCCTTGCACTCTTGCAGCTCCTGAGACAATTGGGTATTCTTCTCGGTGAGATCCTACGTTTCATATGATCCTTAAATCAGTTAATATAACTACTTTAAGTCTCGGGGGCTACTGGCATATATAATTATTAAATTCTCTTACCCGTATGTCTTTTACATACTGCTCCGTGGCTCTGGTAAAACCATCTTCAGCACCACGAAGGTGCGCGTCCCCCGTGTTAAAGGCATTCAACGCCTCGGGAGAAGCACGCGTCATTTAAATACTGCCCGGGCGCCTGTGATTCAGGCACTCTCCACCTCAGACTTGGTGGCAGACAGTCTGTCGGCATCCTCCGTCGGAGGAACGTCCGGCTCGCGCCTTGCGCTCGCCTCCCCCTCCTGACCAGGTGCGGGAGCCTGGCTGGTAGAGGTTGGATTGGCAACCTCCACGCCCGCAGTCCGGCGGACGCTTTTTTCCCTATAAAAGTCATGAGCACTCAAACGCTTCCTAGGAACGTTGCTATAAATAATGAATTGTGAACTACACCTTTGCGGCAACGTTTCCCAAGGCCGCTCCTCTTCCGCCATCTTGGTCCGGACTGGCCTTTGTTGGTCAGCCATCATGAGCTCGGCTTCTCGCCCTAGGGCTCCTCGCACAGCGCCATCATATACGATGGTCGAGAAATGAGCAAGGAAGGAATAGCGATGTCGTGGCTTGATGCATAATCATCTGGGAAGCCGGATATAGTCCGGGATAGTCGGCCGTTATGGCGACTAAAGCATTGTCCATGCTGAGCTGGTGGAACACCCCGTCGATTAGCTCCACCTTTATGTCCGGATCCTCTTCGGAGGCCGGATCCCGGGATCTCTTCGGATCCTCGGGCTGCGGAGCCGTACTTAGCATGTCCTCCACGGTCCGGCGCAGTTCCTGCGTCGAAAGAAGAACACAATATAAGAAACTTAAGTTTCAAAAGGCACGGGTCGGGCACGTAGAGTGTTCCCTTACCCAAGGTCGGGGATGATTCATGGAGAACCCGTTTAACGGGTTCGTCCAAAGGAAATCCTCCTTCTCCCCCTTATACAGTTCGGACAGGATCGTCACCAGATCTTCGGCCGAATCCGGCCTAACGGCCATGACGGGTGGCATCGTCCTCCCGTTGAAATCCCACATGGGGTGGCCCTGTATTGTAGTGGCTGCACCCCGCATAATGCATGTTGCCATGACTCCAATCATGGTCAACCCGGCATGGGCCAAGAACCTTATTCGCCCATCAAATAATGGACGCTCTTGTCTTCCTCCGGATGGGGGCTCATGAAGCCAACTAAGGCGTTTCTTGAGGAGCATTGCTGAACTCCGGAGGCCGATCCGAACAGGTCCGGCAGCCGAGCGCCTTCTATATAAAACCATTCCGAAGGCCGGTCTTGAGCGCCCAGGGGGTTCCGGATGGATATCCGGTCCCGGCAATGCGCCATATTTCGGCGCCGCCCACTTGATATATGGACCCCTCGTGGGAGCGGGGTACAAGGCAGAACAACCTCTTCCACAACGAGAAGAGGGGCTCGACGCCCAGTAAAAGCTCGCAAAGAGCTACGTAACCCGCATAATATGCAGGATTGAGGCGGGCGTGAGGTGATGAAGTCGAGTCCGTAGAACTCCGGAGCAGCGGAGGAATGGATGTACAGGAAATCCGAGCCCCCTTATCAGATAGGGGACGAAGCATACCTGCTCCCCTTTGTTGGGATTTGGGACAACCTCCGCTTGCTTCCCACCTTTGTAGGTAGCCAGCCCGGCTCGAACCGGAACCATGAAGGCCGGAGGGAGATATCCCCCCACTTGGAGCTTCACCAACTCGTTGTGCGGAACAGAGCATCTCCTTCAATCTCCTGGCAAAGGGCCGGGAGCGCGAGAAGAGGAGCCGCGTTGACGGTCCATGATGGAATGGATTCTTGGTTGAAAGCGCTCCGATGAGTATTTGCGAGAGGAAGATGGTGATTTGGATCTGGATTCTTGCCTCCCTTATAGGCAGATTATTCGCACAACTAGGGGTAAAACATAAAAGACACCACGGCTTTTCACGTTCAAGGCTGACAGCGTGGAAGAAGGCCATTATTGGGCGTGGAAGCCGAGACGCGCAACATTGATGAGGAAGCTGGACACTGTTCGGCAGGTACGTAGAACTTGAAGGAGAACCCGCCTTGCAAAGACGAAGACTACACACATGCTGGACTTATCGTCATTGAAGCCTGGTTCGGTGGCTACTGAGGGAGTCCCGGATTAGGGGGTGTCCGGATAGCCGGACTACCATCATCGGCCGGACTATCATCATCGACCTGACTCCAAGACTATGAAGATACAAGATTGAAGACTTCGCCCCGTGTCCGGATGGGACTTTCCTTGGCGTGGAAGGCAAGCTTGGCGATACGGATATGTAGATCTCCTACCATTGTAACCAACTCTATGTAACCCTAGTCCTCTCCGGTGTCTATATAAACCGGATGGCTCTAGTCTGTAGGACACAACAACAACCCTTACAATCATACCATAGGCTAGCTTCTAGGGTTTAGCCTCCTTGATCTCGTGGTAGATCCACTCTTGTAAACATCCACAATATCAATATCAATCAAGCATGACGTAGGGTTTTACCTCCATCAAGAGGGCCCGAACACAGGTAAAACATCGTGTCCCTTGTCTCCTGTTACCATCCGCCTAGACGCACAGTTCGGGACCCCCTACCCGAGATCCGCCGGTTTTGACACCGACATTGGTGCTTTCATTGAGAGTTCCTCCGTGCCGTCACCGATAGGAAGGATGCCTCCTCCCGTCTTCAAGGACGGTATTTTCGCCAAAGGAGCCTTGGACGCCGGCCAAACTATCCGGCTAGGTGGTTTTCTTATGACCGCCTGTTCGGCCACCGCTTCGACAATGACCTCTCAAGTCGTCAAAAGCAATTTTCGCGTCAGCTCGGAATTCGCCGAGCGGCTGGATCCAATAGAGCTCTCATCCGTAAACGAGCTCTTGGATCACATCGCCGCCCTAGGAGTCGCTACAGACTACAATCAGATTGGGCTTAAAAGCAATCTGAGAGAGATTAAGTCTCCCCAGGTCACCCACCACGTTGCAGTGGTAGAGGAACAATGCGGCGACGCTTCTCCTATATTGAAAACTAGTCATGTCCGGGCTCCCGAACCCCCCATGCCGGATTCCGGCGGAGGGACGGACTTCGATCAAGCACTGAACTTAAAGTCAGGCATCGGACCAGACTCGTTGGACAACGTCCAGCAATCCAAGCTTCCAAATTCGGAAACTTCTCGGCCTTTGAGCCTTGAGATGGGTAGGGTTCCGGACTTAATTCCACCCGTCCGCCCAGACATATGCGATCTATCTCTAATCCGGCAAGAGCCCGCTGAGACAGTACATCACTACTGGGCCAGATTCCTCCTGGTTATGGACAGGATAAAGGACTGCCGAGAGGAAAACGCAATCTCAATTTTTTGCAATAATTGCACGGACGAGGGAATCTTGAACGCCGTCAGCCGTCGTGAAATTACACGCTTCGCCGACCTGGCGTCCATAGTACGAAAGTACTGTGCGATGGAGAGTTTCCGGACAACCGAAAATAAGTTTTGGGACAATCCGGCCCCGAATACAACCCTAGTCCGCAACAAAAGGGTGCATTACACTCAGGCACCAGATACAAAAACCAAAAAGCAAAAACCGCATAAAGGGCACGGAGCCGTACTAGAGGGATGGCTCAGCGGACCCTGTAAAATTCCTGATACGAAGGCGCCGTCCAAAACACATAGCCTTCGAGCATGTTGGATATTACGGCAGGTGGCCAAAAGTGGAGAGGAGCTTCTAGCCCCGGAAAACCACTCCAACAACATTGGTACGGTATCAACAGTCTTCGAGACTTTCGCATCAAATAATATGCGGAAATGAACAATCCGCAGCCTCGCCGAAGTCTACCAAGTAGCAACAACCAATCCATGGAGCGACACAGCCATCACCTTCAACGCCAGCGACGAACCTACATTCCGGACAGCCCGAGCTCCAGCCGCACTGGTACTTAGTCCAATAATAGACGGCTTTCGACTTACAAAAGTCCTCATGGATGGCGGCAGCGGATTAAACCTCATCTACGAGGAAACCCTTCAAAAAATGGAAATAGACTGGAGCCGCATTGAGCGAAGTAGCACAACCTTTAGAGGAATAATCCCTAGCCGGGAGGCGCTGCACAGGAAAAATCACACTCGATGTGGTATTCGGCTCACCGGACAATTACAGATCCGAAGAAGTCACGTTCCAAGTGGCCCCGTTCAACAGCGGATATCACGCTATATTAGGACGAGAGGCATTCACAATTTTTCAAGCCGTACCCCATTACAGGTACATGAAGCTCAAAATGCCTGGGCCCGGCGGAATAATCACTCTCGTTAGTGATTCGGACATAGCACTCCGCGCCGAAAACAAGACAGCCGCATTAGCCTTAGAGGCACTATCGGAAGCCCTAGCGGCAGAGGAACTCACCGCGCTGCGCTCTATGGTGAATAGGGACGATGTGATACTCGATAAGAGATCCAAGTCCACCTCCTTTAAACCAGCAGATGAAATAGTAAAATTTCAGGTCCACCCAACGGACCCTACAAAGACGGCCTCCATCGGGGCACAATGGTGAACCACGATGTAGGCGCCGCATGCGAGAATTCCTTCGGAAAATTGGGACATTTTGCACGGCACCCCTCGGATATGCCGGAATCCCACGAGATTGGCGAACACAGCCTAAACATCCTAAAGGATTCAAGCCAGTTAAACAGGCTCTTGACGATTTTCGAACCCAAAAGACAGGCAATGGGAGAAGAGCTAGCCAAACTATTGGAAGCCGAATTCATCAGAGACATCAAGCATCCGGATTGGCTAGCAAACCTGGTAATGGTACCAAAGAAGGACAAATCCTGGCGCCTATGCGTCGATTTCAAAGACCTAAATAAAGCCCGCCCAAAGGATCCCTTCCCCCTCCCCCGCATCGACCAAATCATTGATGCCACTTCAGGGCACGATTCATTGTGCTTCCTGGACGCATACTCCGGCTATCATCAAATCAAGATGGCAGAAGCGGATCAAGCCGCAACGGCATTCATTACTCCATACGGACCATTCTGCTTCAACACGATGCCCTTCGGACTTAAAAACGCCGGCGCAACATATCAGCGCATGATTCAAACATGTCTGGCTACCAGATCGGCAAAACAGTAGAGGCATACGTAGACGACGTAGTCGTCAAAACTAAACACGTCGAAACTCTAGTAGACGACTTGAGGCTCACATTCGACAACCTCAGAGCATATGACATCAAGCTGAATCCGGAAAAATGCGTTTTCGGCGTACCAGCCGGAAAGCTGCTAGGCTTCATCGTATCCGGTAGAGGAATTGAAGCAAACCCAGCCAAGATCCGAGCTCTGTCGCAGCTAGATATCCCAAAAGACCTCAAGCAAATACAAAAATTGACTGGATGCATGGCGGCTCTAAGCCATTTTGTCTCCCGTCTAGGAGAAAAGGCATTACCCCTCTATCGCCTCCTTAGGCGCACCGAACACTTCGAGTGGACGGATGCTGCCACTGCCGGACTCGAAGAAATAAAGGCCATACTGGCAACAAATCTGGTCCTGGCTGCGCCCAACCTGGGCGAACCAATGTTGTTATACATCGCAACAACGCATCAAGTTGTAAGCGCGTTACTCGTCGTCGAACGAGAGAAAGAAGGGCATAAATTCCCTCTTCAAAAACCAGTATATTACGTATCCACTGTGTTAACCCCCTGCAAGTCCCGTTACCCGCACTATCAGAAGATAGCATACGCGATGTTCATGGCATCCCGGAAGCTCCGACACTACTTTCATGAGTGTTCGATAACAGTGGCCTCTGAAGTACCACTTAACGACATTATAAACAACATGACGCGACGGGCAGGATTGCAAAATGGGCCATTGAGCTCTTACCATTTGATATAACTTACAAACCTCGGCGAGCTATAAAGTCACAAGTTTTGGCTGACTTTGTCGCTGAATGGACCGGCGAACTCCCTAAAGAGTACGGCGCATACTCCAATTGGATTATGCACTTTGACGGCTCTAAAATGTTAGCCGGATTGGGGGCTGGCGTCGTATTGACGTCCCCGACCGGGGACACAGTCCAATACGTACTTCAGATAATGTACACGGACTCCAACAACGCAGCCGAATACGAGGCCCCTTTTACATGGTCTCCGGATGGCAATCTCCATGGGCATTCAACGCCTAGAGGTGCGCGGGGATTCAAACCTCGCAATATCCCAAATAAACGGAGACTTTGACGCCAAAGATCCGAAAATGGCAGCATACCGCAATGCTGTACTAAAAATGTCAGCCCGGTTTGAAGGACTTGAATTCCATCACGTAGCCCGGGATAATAACCAAGCAGCCGACGTACTGGCACACATCGATGCAAAACGCGACGCTGTCCCTCCTAACATCTTCCTGGAACGGCTCTTCAAGCCATCCGTACTATGGGAAGAGGAGTTCGGAACTAACAAACCGGAACAAGCCGCACCAACCGGCGATTCAGCCGATGACATAACACCTTCCGCCCACGACATAATGGCAGTAATTGCCCCGTGGACAGAACCATTCCTCGCCTACTTACTTAGGCAGGAGCTTCCCGAAGACCAAAACGAGGCCCGCTGCATTGTCCGGCGATCTAAAGCCTACAAGGTCTATGAGGGAGAACTTTATAAGAAAAGCACAACCGGAGTCCTTCAAAGGTGTATCTCCGAAGAGGAAGGGCGAAACCTCTTGGCTGAAATTCATGTCGACTAGGCGGACACCACGCCGCAGCTCGGGCCCTTGTAGGAAAGGCATTCCAGACAGGATTTTATTGGCCGACGGCCCGGCAGATGCTCGAGGACTTAGTCCAAAGATGCGTCGGTTGTCGACTCTTTGCTAATCGAGCCATATGACACCCACCGCCTCAAAACTATACCCATCACTGGCCGTTTATGCGGTCCGGGGCTTGACATGGTTGGATCACTTAAAGGGGGGACCCACAAGCAAAGGTACCTATTGGTCATGGTGGATAAATTCACCAAATGGATAGAGGCCAAACCAATTAAAACGGCAGAGTTCGGACCAGTGATAGACTTTATATCCGGGGTAGTACACCGTTATGGTGTCCCCCACAGCATCATCACCGATAACGGCACGAACTTCACCGCCGATGAGGTTAAATCATGGTGCAAAAATATGGGCATCAAGCTCGAGTAGGCTTGAGTCGATCATCCTCAAACCAACGGTCAAGTGGAACGAGCAAATGGTCTAATAATGAGCGGCATCAAACCCGGACTAGTGCGGTCCCTTACGAAATCGACACGCCTTTGGGTAGAGGAGCTCGACTCCGTACTACGGGGGCTGCGGACAACGCCTAACCGTACTACCGGATTCACACCATTTTTATGGTATACGGTAGCGAAGCAGTTTTGCCCTGCGACATAATTCATGACTCACCTCGAGTGCGCATGTACGAAGAAAGAGAGGCCGAGTTGGATCAGCAGGACAGCTTGGACGCATTGGAGGAAGAACGCGACGTCGCCAAGGCTCATTCCGCATTCTATCAGCAGCAGGCTCGAAGATATCACAGCAGAGAAGTACGGGCCAAGACTTACAACGTCAGCGAACTGGTTCTACGCCTGCCGGACAAGAAAAAGGACAAGCTCAAGTCCAAACGGGAAGGCCCCTTCAACATCGATCAAGTCCTGACCAGCGGAGCGTACCGTCTATGAAATGCATCGGATAACCGACTCGAGCCGAACCCATGGAACACAGACCGCCTCCGAAGATTCTATGCCTAGCGCCGGACTGAGAGTTCGTCCTTTTCCCCCCGTCCAAATTTTTTTTCCAGCTGCCTTTTGTTTATCTTTTTCTTCTCAACCCTATTCATCCAAGCCTTAAAGGGCCTACTTGCGCAACGTTCGCGCGCAATTGATGTGCTATCCGCACTCATTATACCTGGGGGCTTCCTTACCAGAAGCTTAATTATAAGGTCTTCATGCCCAGCACATGTGTCAAGCCTCCACATGTACCTTTTATTCACCATTATATGCATCGATATGACTTAAGTTTTGGCCAAGCTGGGTTGCTGGCTCCTGTGCTTACCCCTCGTTCCCGATTGTTCGGCTAGGAGGTAAAGGGAGCACCTCTGCGATTATTCTTGCCGGGTCGGCCGGATGTGTACCTCGGTGGGTGAAGCCGAAAGCTAGCGTTCTTAAGGGAATATTCGGTCGGTGACTTAAAATACGATTTTTTTATCCACTTATTTATCTGCCCCGGATGTTTTTCTCGCTTTCTTGTGATCGGACATGCACTTTAGGGCATGCCACCCCGAGATGAAAGGAACCCTTAACGGAACTATTCTCCCTGGAAGATGTTTCTTACTACCCATGTAATATAACATAACTAGTTGGGCACTTGTCTGATAAAGCACTGATGACCCCTACGCCTGGTCTCCATGCATACCCCGTTTGTTTCATAAACGAGAAGGTATTCAGACACACTCCGGACTCTAGGGTCCCGAGGTCGAAGCGAAAAGGTCGGCAAAGACAAACGATCTACAATCCGGCTAGAAGGCATTTTATATGTCATTTTATAATACATTGTCAAATCGACTGATTGTATTCTTCCTCAATCCCGTCTAACAGGTTGTCTAATTTCTGATCTGTTGGGAAAATTTAGCGACCAACTCTACTTGGCCGTATACTAAGCTCACAGGATCTCCTTCCCATCGGGCCCCACAGTCCGACTTCGCCATGTGGTTGGGATCCGCCTTCTTGTACCGCGTCTTTACCATGGCCGAGGCCTCCCTGGCACCTTGGTGGCAGGCCGAAATCTTCCATAAATGGAAGCGCTGCCGCACTCCCTGCAGCTTCTCCGCAAGCTCCCCAAGACCATCGGGTAAGGAGAAGGCTGGCCATAAAGCCTGGATGACGCCGCTCATTGCCTGCCGAACTCGTTCGATCAGTTGCAACAATTCGGGAAGTTGATCACCCGTTGATACGGGCATCTCCTCCATGAGGCGACACTGTGAGCATACCTGCAGACATATTACATCAAATTGACTTCCTCGCGAACTCTTCTTTTCAAAGGAGTTCGCTCAAGCACTTACTATATATGCCGCGACGAAGCCGCTGATTCTCCTTAACGGAGCCCGACAGCTCGGACGAACGCCTTTCAGCTCTTCTCCAAGCTGGGCATGGGCATCCTGAGCTTGTTCCTTTCATGCTGCACCTTATGCAGCACCCTCTCGCCGGCCTTTAGTTGGCGCAGAAGTTCTCGCCTGTCCGGATCTTGTCCGGCAGCACCTGCAACGTCATTTTTTAGACTTGCACAAAGGCCAAACGCTACTTATATTTCTAAAATAATGCGTTACCAGGAGAGGTCCCTGCGTTTCCTCCTGCGCCAGAGAGTACGGCCTCAAGTTGGGCCTTGCACTCTTGCAGCTCCTGAGACAGTTGGGTATTCTTCTCGGTAAGATCCTACGTTTCATATGATCCTTAAATCAGTTAATATAACTAGTTTATGTCTCGGGGGATACTGGCATATATAACTATTAAATTCTCTTACCCGTATGTCTTTTACATACTACTCCGTGGCTCTGGTAAAACCATCTTGAGCAGCACGAAGGTGCGCGTCCCCCGTGTTAAAGGCATTCAACGCCTCGGGGGAGAAGCACGTCACGAATACTGCCCGGCGGCGCCTGTGATTCAGGGCACTCTCCACCTCAGACTTGGTGGCGGACAGTCTGTCGGCATCCTCCGTCGGAGGAACGTCCGGCTCGCGCCTTGCGCTCGCCTCCCCCTCCAGACCAGGTGCGGGAGCCTGGCTGGTAGAGGTTGGATTGGCAACCTCCACGCCCGCAGTCCGGCGGACGCTTTTTTCCCTATAAAAGTCATGAGCACTCAAACGCTTCCTAGGAACGTTGCTCTAAATAATGAATTGTGAACTACACCTTTGCGGCGACGTTTCAGTCCGCGCCGCGCTCCTCTTCTGCCTACTGGTCCGGATCGGCCTTTGTTGGTCAGCCACCGCGAGCTCGGCTTCTCGCCCTAAAGGGCGCCTCCTGCACAGCGCCATCATATAATGGCGGTCGAAATGAGCAAGGAAGGAATGACGGTGTCGTGGCTTGATCGCAATCACCGGGAAGCCGGATATAGTCCGGGATAGTCGGCCGTTATGGCGACTAAAGCATTGTCCATGCTGAGCTGGTGGAACACCCCGTCGATTAGCTCCACCTTTACGTCCGGATCCTCTTCGGAGGCCGGATCCCGGGATCTCTCCGGATCCTCGGGCTGCGGAGCCGGACTTAGCATGTCCTCCACGGTCCGGCGCAGTTCCTGCGTCGAAAGAAGAAAACAATATAAGAAACTTAAGTTTCAAAAGGCACGGGTCGGGCACGCAGAGTGTTCCCTTACCCAAGGTCGGGGATGATTCATGGAGAACCCGTTTAACGGGTTCGTCCGAAGGAAATCCTCCTTCTCCCCCTTATACAGGCCGGACAGGATCGTCACCAGATCTTCGGCCGAATCCGGCCCTTTGCGGCCATGACGGGTGGCATCGTCCTCCCCGTTGAAATCCCACATGGGGTGGCCTGTATTGTAGTGGCTGCACCCCCCGCATAATGCATGTTGCCATGACTCCAATCATGGTCAACCCGGCATGGGCCAGTAACCTTATTCGGCCCATCAAATAATGGACGCTCTTGTCTTCCTCCAGATGGGGGCTCCGCGGAAGCCAACTAAGGCGTTTCTTCAGAGGAGCATTGCTGAACTCCGGGAGGCCGATCCGAACAGGGTCCGGCAGCCGAGCGCCTTCTATATAAAACCATTCCGAAGGCCAGTCTTCGGGCGCCTTCGTGGGGGTTCCGGATGGATATCCGGTCCCGGCAATGCGCCATATTTCGGCGCCGCCCACTTGATATATGGACCCCTCGTGGGAGCGGGGTACAAGGCAGAACAACCTCTTCCACAGCGTGAAGTGGGGCTCGACGCCCAGGAAAAGCTCGCAAAGAGCTACGTAACCCGCAATATGCAGGATTGAGGCGGGCGTGAGGTGATGAAGCTGGAGTCCGTAGAACTCCAGGAGCCGCGGAGGAATGGATGTACAGGAAATCCGAGCCCCCTTATCAGATAGGGGACGAAGCATACCTGCTCCCCTTTGTTGGGATTTGGGACAACCTCCGCTTGCTTCCCACCTTTGTAGGTAGCCAGCCAGCTCGAACCGGAACCATGAAGGCCGGAGGGAGATATCCCCCCACTTGGAGCTTCACCAGCTCGTTGTGCGGAACAGAGCATCTCCTCCAATCTCCTGGCAAAGAGCTGGGAGCGCGAGAAGAGGAGCCGTGTTGACGGTCCATGATGGAATGGATTCTTGGTCTAAAGCGCTCCGATGAGTATTTGCGAGAGGAAGATGGTGATTTGGATCTGGATTCTTGCCTCCCTTATAGGCAGATTATTCGCACAACTAGGGGGTAAAACATAAAAGACACCACGGCTTTTCACGTTCGCGCGACGCGTGGAAGAAGGCCATTATTGGGCGTGGAAGCCGAGACGCGCAACATTGATGAGGAAGCTGGACACTGTTCGGCAGGTACGTAGAACTTGAAGGAGAACTCGCCTTGCAAAGCCGAAGACTACACACATGCTGGACTTATCGTCATTGAAGCCTGGTTCGGTGGCTACTGAGGGAGTCCCGGATTAGGGGGTGTCCGGATAGCCGGACTACCATCATCGGCCGGACTATCATCGGTCGGACTATCATCATCGACCTGGCTCCAAGACTATGAAGATACAAGATTGAAGACTTCGCCCCGTGTCCGGATGGGACTTTCCTTGGCGTGGAAGGCAAGCTTGGCGATACGGATATGAAGATCTCCTACCATTGTAACCAACTCTATGTAACCCTAGCCCTCTCCGGTGTCTATATAAACTGGATGGCTCTAGTCCGTAGGACACAACAACAACCCTTACAATCATGCCGTAGGCTAGCTTCTAGGGTTTAGCCTCCTTGATCTCGTGATAAATCCACTCTTGTAAAAATCCACAATATCAATATCAATCGAGCAGGACGTAAGGTTTTACCTCCATCAAGAGGGCCCGAACCTAGGTAAAACATCGTGTCCCTTGTCTCCTGTTACCATCCGCCTAGACGACAGATTCGGGACCCCTACCCGAGATCCGCCGGTTTTGACACCGGCAGGTAGGAAATCGCGGGAGTGGGGCAGCCGTCACTTGGCGACTGCACTCCTCCTGCGATCCATGGTTAGCATATGCTCGCTCCTCGAGGAATTAGTGGTACCCGATAATCGTTGCTTCCAAAGGCGGCCGACGGGCTTTCCCGGGGCTCTGGAAGAGCTCACTCGGTGCCTCGTCCCCCCAGCTTGGGCCGAGGAGCGAGCCACGTTCATCCTCCTGCGCGTGCCCTTGATCCATCATGTGGGGCACGTACTCTTCCAGGGCCGCCATCCCAAACGCTGGACCGTAGTGCCCCGTGTGCCACGCAGTTCTTCTTGAGACGCCCACCCGGGGGCGGTAGTGCGGTGGCCCACTGGGGCCGTGGGTCATGGCGAGTCCTTCTTCGCTGGCCGGGGGCGGAGGCAGCGCCGCTGCTGGCCCGGTGCTGATGGCCTGGCCGGTGTTGGGGTGGCCTTGGAGTCCGCTTGGAGCTGCGCGGGCGTGCGTGGAGCCTCCTCGTGGGCCACCCTGGACCTGAGGTGGGAGTTGGGTGCAGAAGGGGTGAGCCCCCGATGCGGCGAAGCCCAGGAGCTCTGCCACCCGTTCCAGCAGCACGTCGTGACCGCCCTCCAGCAGCCTGCATTGCAGTAGCTCTCGGGCCACTGTGAGCGCGGCCCTTGAGTTCGCCTGCTCCCGTCGGGTGTACGGCGTCGTGGCCGCAGCGTGGTTGGAGGCCCTCGCCGCCGACCACGCCTGCCGCGGCGTGAGAGCTGTCGTTGCCTGACCGCGTCGCCGGCGGCCCGCAGCGCCCTGCGGACCGCGAGCTGCCTGGGGCGTGGGGTCTCCCGGGGCGAGCGGTTCTGCGTGGGCGGGCCAAGCCGCCCAGGGGTCAGGGTTGCCCGCCTGGTCGCCGGACATGACGATGACGATGCGACGGGGCGCGAAGCGGCAGAAGGCGGATTCCGGCGCACCCCTACCTGGCGCGCCAAATGTCAGATTTCGGGTTCCAGCAGACCCTCTAGGTTCGAACTCTGGGGTGCGCACAGAGATCTCGCCCCCTACCTACCTGCACCTCGTCGCCTCGCTAGGATCTAAACTACCAAAGGAACAACACAAGAGACACAAGGTTTATACTGGTTCGGGCCACCATTGTGGTGTAACACCCTACTCCAAAGGTGTGGTGTGGTGGATTGCCTCTTGGGCTGATGATGAACAATACAAGGAAGAACAGCCTCGCGAGGGTGAGGTGTTCTTGGCCGGTACGATGAACTGCTAGGGGGAGTTCAGTCGCTCCTTCTCTCTCTCTCTAGATTCAAGATTCGAGACCCCCCTGCTCTGTGTGTGGCTAGTCCTATTTATAGGCGAAGGCCCTGGGCCTCTTCCCAAATATTGAGAGGGAAGGGCGCCAACAATTGGCCATTTTGAAGGGGAACATCTAGTACACTCATCCTGACTAAAGTTGGTCCTCGCCTGTCAAAGGCTCTGGTGGTGACGCTTGGCTTGGGCTCCACGATGACTTCCTTCCCGCCGCTATGCGATGGTCTTGGTCTTGTTGCACCAAACGAGTGCCTTTGCTTGATGCTCTCGCCTGCGCTTTCCCCTTTGCACCAAAGAGGAACGAGAACACTGCACGGCCGGGCGCCACCGCACCCTTGGTCGTCATGGCTTGCGTCATCGGCACCTCGTGAGGTACCCCGCCTTGATCTCTCCGCCTCCTCGCGAGCCAGCCTGACGAGGCCGTGCCTGAGGAAGCTTCCTGTCGTCCGCCCCGCGAGGCTTGGCCCCTCGCGAGGGTCTTGAGCTTGTGCTGATGAAGATGGGCCGTGCTGGGCCACCCCTTGAGCCACGCCGCAGACCGCAGGCAGGCAAGTCTGGGTACCCCCGTTCCCAGAACGCCGACAGTGTTATTGACAGAGTTCTTCAATCACTTCCACCAAGCTATAAAGGCTTCGTGGTGAACTATAATATGCAAGGGATGGAGAAGACTATTCCTGAGCTCTTCGCAATGCTCAAAGCTGCGGAGGTAGAAATCAAGAAGGAGCATCAAGTGTTGATGGTTAACAAGACCACTAGTTTCAAGAAAAAGGGCAAAGGAAAGAAGGGGAACTTCAAGAAGAATGGCAAGCAAGTTGCTCCTCCCGTGAAGAAGCCCAAAGCTAGACCCAAGCCTGAAACTAAGTACTTATACTGCAAAGGAAATGGTCACTGGAAGTGGAACTGCCCCAAACATTTGGCGGACAAGAAGGATGGCAAAGTGAACAAAGGTATATTTGATATACAGATTATTGTGTACTTTACTAGTGTTCGTAGTAGCCCCTGGTTATTTGATACTAGTTCAGTTGCTAAGATTAGTAACTCAAAACAGGAGTTACAGAATGAACAGAGACTAGTTAAGGGTGAGGTGACGATGTGTGTTGGAAGTGATTCGAAGGTTGATAAGATCACCATCGCACACTCCCTCTACTTTCGGTATTAGTGTTGAACCTAAATAAATGTTATTTGGTGTTTGCGTTGAGCATGAATATGATTGGATCATGTTTATTGCAATACGGTTATTCATTTTTAAGTTAGAGAATAATTGTTGTTCTATTTACATGAATAAAACCTTATATGGTCATACACCCACTATAAATGGTTCATTGAATATCAATCGTAGTGACACACATATTCATAATATTGATGCCAAAAGATGCAAAGTTGATAATGATAGTGCAACATATTTATGGCACTGCCATTTAGGTCATATTGGCGTAAAGCGCTGAAGAAACTCCATGCGGATGGACTTTTGGAATCACTTTATTATGAATCATTTGATGCTTGCGAACCATGCCTCATGGGAAAGATGACTAAGACTCCATTCTCCGGAACAATGGAGCGAGCCACTGACTTATTGGAAATTATACATACTGATGTATGCGGTCCGATGAGTGTTGAGGCTCGCGGCGGATATCGTTATTTTCTGACCTTCACAGATCAATTGAGCAGATATGGGTATATCTACTTAATGAAACACAAGTCTGAAACATTTGAAAGTTCAAAGAGTTTCAAAGTGAACTAGAGAATCATCGTAACAAGAAAATAAAGTTTCTATGATCTGATCACGGAGGCGAATATTTGAGTTACGAGTTTGGCCTTGATTTAAAACAATGTTGAATAGTTTCACAACTAATGCCACCTGGAACACCACGGCGTAGTGGTGTGTCCGAACGTCGTAACCGTACTTTATTAGATATGGTGTGATCTATGATGTCTCTTACCGATTTACCACTATCGTTTCGGGGTTATGCATGAGAGACAGTTGCATTCACTTTAAATAGGGAACCATCTAAATCCGTTGAGACAACACCGTATGAACTATGGTTTGGCAAGAAACCTAAGCTATCGTTTCTTAAAGTTTGGGGTTGCGATGCTTATGTGAAAAAGCTTCAGCCTGATAAGCTCGAACCCAAATCGGGGAAGTGCATCTTCATAGGGTACCCAAAAGATACTGTTGGGTACACCTTCTATCACAGATCCAAAGGCAAGATATTTTTTGCTAAGAATGGATCCTTTCTAGAGAAGGAGTTTCTCTCGAAAGAAGTGAGTGGGAGGAAAGTGGAACTTGATGAGGTAATTGTACCTTCTCTTGAATTGGAAAGTAATTCATCACAGAATTCAGTTCCAGTGATGCCTACACCAATTAGTGAGGAAGCTAATGATGATGATCATGAAACTTTAGATAAAGTTACTACCAAACTTCGTAGGTCAACCAGAGCATGTTCCGCACCAGAGTGGTATGGTAATCCTGTTCTGGAAGTCATGTTACTAGACCGTGACGAACCTACGAACCATGAGGAAGTGATGATGAGCCCAGATTCAGCAAAATGGCTTGAGGCCATGAAATCTGAGATGGGATCTATGTATGGGAGCAAAGTATGGACTTTGGTGGACTTGCCCGATGATCGGCAAGCCATAGAGAATAAACGGATCTTCAAGAAGAAGACTAATGCTGATGGTAATGTTACTGTCTACAAAGCTTGACTTATCGCGAAAGGTTTTCGACAAGTTCAAGGAGTTGACTACGATGAGACCTTCTCACTCGTAGCGATGCTTAAGTCTGTCCGAATCATGTTAGTAATTGCCGCATTTTATGATTATGAAATCTGGCAAATGGATGTCAAAACTGCATTCCTTAATGGGTTTCTTAAAGAAGAGTTGTATATGATGCAACCAAAAGGTTTTGTCGATCCTAAAGGTGCTGACAAAGTGTGCAAGCGGCAGCGATCCATTTATGGACTAGTGCAAGCCTCTCGGAGTTGGAATATATGCTTTGATGAGGTGATCAAAGCATATGGTTTTATACAGACTTTTGGAGAAGCATGTATTTACAAGAAAGTGAGTGGGAGCTCTGTAGAATTTCTAATATTATATGTGGATGACATATTGTTGATTGGAAATGATATAGAATTTCTCGATAGCATAAAAGGATACTTGAATAAGAGTTTTTCAATGGAAGACCTTGGTGAAGCTGCTTATATATTGGGCATCAAGATCTATAGAGATAGATCAAGACGCTTAATTGGACTTTCACAAAGCACATACCTTGATAAAGTTTTGAAGAAGTTAAAAATGGATCAGTCAAAGAAAGGGTTCTTGCCTATGTTACAAGGTGTGAAGTTGAGTCAGACTCAATGCCCGACCACTGCAGAAGATAGAGAGAAAATGAAATGGGAGTGGCTGAGCGACGACGACGGACCGGTGCCATTGGCGGTTGTTGGAGAAGCAAACGAGATAAGCTACAGGGAGGGAGGGGAAAATGTGACGCAGGACACGCCGGTCGTGAGGGTTTTTATAGCAGGCCGGTAAGCATTGGGATTGGGGGGATTCCACCGAGTCGGGCGGGAAGCTTGCATGGGAACCTGCGAGGTTGCGCGGGAATGGGCTCACGGACGATTCATTGGCGCCACCGTTTGGCCAAAAGAACGCTTCGCTGCGTCGCAAGTAAGCTATACTGTAAGCCGTCTGCGGCAGCGGGGTACAAGACGTGCGAGAGGAGGACAAAAGGACACGTACACATACGGTTAATAAAAAGACGTTTCGATTTAATTACCTACTATACCCCCGTCTTGGTTTATAAGTAGGATTTAACTAATAAAATACGAATGCATGTCGCCAAAGATTATATCGCTGGAGTCGTATTTGAACATAGTTTCCAGCTATACAATTTTTGTAACATGCATTAACACTTTTTTGGTTAAATTTAAGGTTATATACCAGCAAGCGTTTGCTCGCAACACACACGGCTTATTCCATCACAAACAGCTCGGATGGATCAACTGTATGCCACGTATGGCACATGCAACTCTAATCCGATTCGTGCTTAATGTCTCCGACATCACTCGCAGTTCGTCTTATTTGCCTCGTATCACTGTCCCGGCCTCTGCTCGCGTCCCTCGGCAAGCTCTGCTCGCTATTAGGCGCCACAGTGCGATGTGCTCGTCGTTAGGCGCCACGGCGTGCTCTGTCTCGTCCGTTGGTGTGCTCTACTCGTGTCCATCGGCACGCTCGGCTTGTGGACAGCTTTTCCTTGCGCGTTCAACTGCTATATGCGCATATATAATATATATATATATATATATACATATATATATATATACATAAATAAACACTACTCTGATCACGGGATGAGAATAATATTCTGATCACAACCTGACCTGCCCCGCTAGTAGTACGTTGAACTTCCCTGTGAACTAGGTTGAACTTCCGCCAACATTGCCCAAATGGGGCTTGCAATATACCGTTGGAAAGCTATGGACACCAGTATCATGACCCAACTTAAATTTTTGGCAAAATGTAAGCGGTTTAACAGCAGTTTTGAAAACCGTTTTTTCTTCACACAAAAAACATGAATCGTATTTTCGATCGCATTTCTAAACCGTTTATCGGAATGAGGCATATAATATGGCGTTGGAAAACTGCTGCAAAACCGTTACTTCCACATGTTGAAAGTTATCTCTAATTCTCTATGGTTAAAGAGTAATTTGAAAAAACGTAAAATTTCGCAAACCGAATAGCCGAGTATGTATTTTCGAAGTCCTTTCTAAACGGCTAATCCAATTGAGGCATATGATACGAAGTTGGAAAGCTCATGAAAATGCGGTACTCTTTTATTTTGAAAGCTTTTCCTAATTTTGAACGATTTAAGAGTAATTTAGAAAACGGTACAACTCCTACCGAGTTCGTAGTTTCGAGCTAATGTTTTAACCGTGTGTCCGAATGCTGCAAATGATATGGCGTTGGAAAGCTTGAACAAATGCGGAACTTTTTGGTATGTATTATTTCTCCCAATTCTTTACGGTTTCAAGTCAGTTTCAAAAATGGCGAAACATTTATTTTCGCTGTATTTTGTACAAACTTTATCGGAATGGCGCAAATAATATACCGTTGAAAAGCTATGGAAAATGCGAAAGTTTTTCATGTTGACAGTTTTCTCTGATTCCCAACCGTTTTCAAGTAATTTCAAAAACGGCGAGATCATTCGTTCTGCCTTTATCGCGAAACAGATTCGTCAAAAATGCATCGCGTGAAGTACCTGAACTTCTCGGTATGAAACATTGAACTTCACTGCTTTTTCACGTGCTTTTTTTGCCCGTAGCTCTCCATCCATGCACCGGAACACTCACCGGAATTGAGCAAGTGATATACCGATGGAAAGCTTCTGTAGACACGCAACTTTCCTGTGTTGATCATTTTCTCATACTCGCAACAGTTTTAAAAGTTGTTCATCTGAAATTCATTCAGTGTAGTAGTTGAACTTCCATCTGTTTTCACGTTGAACTTCCGTGACGTATTTTCGTTTGTAATTTTCTCATACATTCGTCAATGTCACACAAATGATATTTCTTTTGTACAAACCTCTCTCACAATAAATTTTTTAACTTTCTTCGACCGAGGACTTGAACTTACACAAATGATTTCCTACTGTTTTGAAGTAAATTAGAAAATGACAAGATCATGATTTCTGCCTTCATTGCGAATGGAAATACACTGCGTGAAGTAGTTGAACTTCTCGTGCATGTCTGTTCGAACTTCACACTGTTTTAACGTGTTGTTTTTTTGCACTGCATGAAGTAGTTGAACTTCTAGGACGTGTCTGTTCGAACTTCACTCTGTTTTTCATGTGCTGATTTTTTACGTGGTGTTTTTTGCACTACGTGAAGTAGTTGAACTTCTGGGGCATCTCTGTTTGAACTTCACCCTGTTTCACTTTTTTTTTCTTATATGAAATACACACCATGTAGTACATGAACTTCCGGTTGTTATCACTTTGAACTTCTCTATGGTTTGAGGGAGTTATTTTAAAACACAAAAAACAACATATTTTTTTATGTATTTTGGACATCTAAATACACGGTGAACCTCTCTCACAAGAATTTTTGAACTTTCCCTCGCCGAGCACTTGAACTTCTAGCAACCATTTTTTCGTTTATGAGATTGTTTTCAAAAGTGCAAGAAATGGCGTTGTGTTTTTTATTTTTTGAAAAGGTAAATACTAGGTTTTTATAAACTCTGAACTTCTGTGTTATTTCAATTTGAACTTAACATTTTTATATTTTGAATAAAGAATTGTATTTGATTTTTATACGAAAAAAATCGAACATGGAAATACAAGATGAGCCTCTCTCGTAAGAATTTTTGAACTTCCCCGGACAGAGCACTTGAACTTCTTTCAACAAACCTTTCAAGCTTTTATTTTTCTATACTTTTATTCTCACCTGAAATGCATTCATTGCAGTACTTGAACTTCTCATTGTTTTCACCTTGAACTTTTGTCGCATTTTTGTGTATATGTCTAATTGCACGCAATTGAAGGTCGGACGTCATTTTTTGCAATTTTAAAACTTGTATTTGGAGGTCTTACGTCCCGCAATATAAATTCTGAATCGTGCATGGAGGTGCACGTGAACTTTTTGCAACAAATATAAGTTTTTTATATACTTCGAACTTCTCTGTTATATTAATTTCAACTTCTTAGTCATATTCTTAGAAATGAAATATGCTAGTTATTAGAGGAAAAAATCACGCATGTGCAGGGAGCAGTGTGTGTCCTCAAAATAGTATCAATGGCTTGTTTTTTCTGTAACAGGAAAATCCTAATTTTGTAATAGAGATTGGACCTCTCTGTTACTTATATTTGAACTTCCGTGTATTATGTCTTTTAATAATAGAAAAATCCTAGTTTGTATTAAACATGGAACCACTGCATTATTTAAATATGAACTTCTAGGTTATTTTTTATAAATGAACAATTCAATTAGAGAGAAACTTTTGTGCACAAGAAGAGAGCATCGGGGTGGAGTGAACCTCCGCAGCCCCATTTTCTTTAGCCCATAATACTGATATTTTCGCACAGGAAGAGAGCATCGGGATGGATTGAACCTCTGCAACCCCATTTTCTTCAGCCCACCTATGATGGAGCAAACATATCGAACACCACAATTTGAAATTCCAAAACATGAAACCGAAATTTTTTGTTGGTCGTCTCTCTACACATCCACTTGAACTTCAACAAAAAACACTGAATTGGATGTGCATGTTGTCGTCTCTGCCATCAACCAGGGAGCGTGAGGCTGCCAGAAATTTTTTGTGATGTGGGGAGGGGCACGGCAGCACGAGAAGTCGGGGGTAAAAGCACGAACGTGATGGATCCTCACCAAATCCGGCAACCACGAGGTGCTTCAGGATCCACGCACCATAGGAGATGAGATGGCGGCGGATCTCATCTGATCTGCGGCTGGTGTGCGGCGCGTCGCCTGTTGGGGCGGGGGTGCGACGACGGCACCAGTTGCAGGCGGCAGTGCGTCACCGAAGCCAGTTGGGGGCAGGGAGTGTGGTGCGGCGCCGGTTGGGAGAGGGGAGGCAGCACCGGAGTCGGTTGGGGTGGGGGCGGGGGCGAGAAGAGCAGCGGCGGCCGGTGGTGGAGGCGTGAGGCGTTCGCAAGATCCGGCGGTGCACGTGGGGCTTCCAGGGAGGGCTCCCGACGGCGGCTGGATCCAGTTAGGGGGCGCACCAACGGGGGTCTCCGGGACGGGCGAAGGCCGGGTCCCTGTGGATGGGGTGCAGCGGTGGGGGTCTCCGGGGAGGGGCGCGACGGCGTGGGTTTCTAGGGGGCCAAAGCATCGTGGGGATTGGGGGAGGGGCTTGGCGGCAGGGATCAGGGATGCAGGCGGTTGCGGGAGTGGGGGAGAAGAGTTTTTTCTCTATTTTATCGCGTGGGCTACCGCACCGGTTCGGGAGGATCTCCTCGCGCTCTCTATATAGCGACCGACGTGATCCAAATAACTATTCTAATCTTGGGATTAGAATAGTGATATATATATATATATATATATGGTTGCTCGTCGTTGAGACGGCCGTGGAGCGCTCTGCTCGCGTCCCTTCGCGCGCACTCTGCCAGCGGTTGGGCGTGCGCACGATCACGTCGGCGGCCCCATATGCATGCGGTTGTGCCGCGCGCGTTGCCACGGGATACAGTTACGTGCGGCACGATGGAGTTACGCGCTGCAAATTAGAACTGCCATCAGGGCGTGCCGATATTCCTAGTTGTCCGGCTTCCCCTTTAATTCCCGTGGCCATTATAACCTTAGTCTCTTCAACCTTTCGATCGTGCCCCACAACACAACAAGCACACCCATGACGACACATAGAGAGGGGATGTCCAGCGGCGCTCCAATGGAGTTCGGCGAGCATAGAGTGGAGACCCACGCGAGGGAGACGGATCTCTCGGTGGTGTACACCATCGACCCGGCCGTGGTGGACGACTACATCAACAGCGTTGAGCAGTTGCTTGCTCGGGACAAGTACAAGGTGGTCGGCATCGACCTCCAGTACACCGCCAGTTGATACGTCTCCAACGTATCTATAATTTATGAAGTATTCATGCTATTATATTATCCATCTTAGATGTTTTATATGCATTTGTATGCTATTTTATATGATTTTTGGGACTAACCTATTAACCTAGAGCACAGTGCAGTTTACATTTTTTCTCCTTGTTTTTGAGTTTTGCAGAAAATGGATACCAAACGGAGTCCAATTGACGTGCCAATTTTTGATGATATTTTATGGACCAAAAGAAGACCACGGAGCATCGGAGTTGGGCCAGAAGAGTCCCAAGCTGCCCACGAGGGTGGGGGGCGCGCCCACCCCCCTGGGCGCGTGGGCCTGCCTCGTGGACAGCTCGGGCACCTCCTTGACGTGAGACCGATGCCAAAAATCCCTATAAATACAGAAACCTCGAAAAATTAACCTGGATCGGAAGTTCCGCCGCCGCAAGCCTATGTAGCCACAACAAATCAATCTAGGCCCTCTCCGGCACCCTGCAGGAGGGGGCCATCATCACCGGTGGCCATGGAGGAGTATCCCGGAGAGGCCATCATCGCCATGGAGGCCAAGGACCAGAGGGACAACCTTTCCCCATCTAGGGGGAGGCCATGGAGGAGGAAGCACAAGGGGGAGAACCTCTCTTCCTCTCTTACGGTGGCGCCGGAGTGCCATCGGGAGGGGAATCATCGCCACTGTTGGTGTCAAAATCGGCGGATCTCGGGTAGGGGGTCCCGAATTGTGTGTCTAAGGTGGATGGTAACAGGAGGCGGGGACACAATGTTTACCCAGGTTCGGGCCCTCTCGATGGAGGTAATACCCTACTTCCTGCTTGATTGATCTTGATGATATGAGTATTACAAGAGTTGATCTACCACGAGATCGTAGAGGCTAAACCCTAGAAGCTAGACTATGATTATGATTGTTGTTGTCTTACGGACTAAACCCTCCGGTTTATATAGACACCGGAGGGGACTAGGGTTACACAGAGTCGGTTACAAGGGAGGAGATCTACATATTCAAACTGCCAAGCTTGCCTTCCACGCAAAGGAGAGTCCCACCCGGAAACGAGACGAAGTCTTCAATCTGGTATCTTCATAGTCCAACAGTCCGGCCAAGGGATATAGTCCGGCTGCCCGAGGACCCCCTAATCCAGGACTCCCTCAGTAGCCCCTGAACCAGGCTTCAATGGCGATGAGTCCGGCGCGCAGATTGTCTTCGGCATTGCAAGGTGGGTTCTTCCTATGAATACTCCATAGAAGATTTTGAACACAAGGATAGTGTCCGGCTCTGCAGAACAAATTCCACATACCACCGTAGAGAGTATAATATTTCCACAAATCTAATCTGCTGACAACTTTTCATAACGTGACATCACGCCATGGCCCGGTCATTATTTGAACCGCTTTTCTCAACCAGCTACTGCACATATTGCGAGGCGGTTTTCTTGGCACGTCGTGTCAAAGCAGAGATCGTGTCCCCTTATCATGGGATTCTCATCAATACGGGTGTGGGTAACCCAACCGCACCATCAATTACGACGCTTGGGGAATAAGCAAGTTTACTAGGCAGGTGAGGAGGCACATAGTTTGCTCCGCCCTTATAAAGGGACAAGGACTCCTCCTTTTTACCCATGCCTTCTTCTTCCCTCCCCATCCATTCTCGCGCACTCGAGCTCCAGCGCCCAAGTTCGCCTCTTCCCCGCAAAATCACTCCAAACATGTACGAAGCGGGAGGCAAGTGGACGGCCTCCTCCGTTACGGAGGAGAACATTACGAAGCTCCGGGAAGCCAGATACCTAGCCGCAGATATCACGCACCGGCTCCCAGATGCGGGGCAGATCGTCCCCACCCCCGAGCCTCACGAAAGGGTCGTGTTTCTTACCCATTTCGTCCGAGGACTGGGGTTTCCCCTCCACCCATTTGTCCGAGGGCTCATGTTCTACTACGGGATGGACTTCCATGATCTGGCCCCAAATTTCATTCTTGACATCTCGGTGTTTATCGTCGTGTGCGAGGCCTTCCTCCGCATCGAGCCCCACTTCGGCCTATGGCTGAAGATCTTCAATGTTAAACCGAAGGTGGTGGTCGGCCAGCAAGCGGAGTGCGGAGGCGCCATGGTGGGCAAAATGCCCAACGTCACCTGGCTTGAAGGCTCCTATGGGGAGACCATAAAGGGGTGGCAATCGGGTGGTTCTACATCACCGAGCCGCGCGACACCAACTGGGTGGCGGCCCCCAAATTTTGATCTGTAATCCCCATGCGGCTCACTTCCTGGAAGGAGAAGGGCCTATCCTGGGGTTCATCGATGGAGCTGACCGGACTCCAGAACTGCGTCAGAAACATGATAAGCAATAAAATCAAGCTTGTCAACATGGTCCAAGTCATGCTCTTCCACCGGATCCTCCCGTGTCAAAGACGGGCATTCAGTTTGTGTGAGTTCGACCCGGCCGAGCACCAGACTCTGCGAGAGCTCTTCGACACGACGCACAAGAACGTCTAGAAGGTGTTGTTCAAGGGCGCCGAGGTACCTCCTCCCCTTATCGAGGATCGCGGGCTCAGCGCAAAGCGCCCTGCTAATCCGGTAAGTCTTTTGTATCTCATAAGATGTTATTTTCCCCAGTATAACTGTGAGGGATCTAAGCCTCACGCCTTTTAACAGATCGGGTAGCGGCAATGAGCAGATCGATTGTCGATCCCCCCGCTCAAGATCCAACAGATGCTCTCCTAACAGAGATGCTGGTTCCGGCGCCTTACGAGGCACCGGACAAGAAGGCCAAGAAGAAGGCCACGGGGACCAGGAAAGGTCTCCGGCGCAAGGTTATATCAGACTCATCGTCCGAAAACACCAAGGCGCACTCCTCCCACGAAAATGAGGAGTAGGAAGTGGAACATTCTCCCCCCCCCCCCCCCCAAGTCGGGTGAGACAAGAAAAGGAAGGCCTCCCCATCTGGGGAGGCCGAAGGGTCCAAGAAGGGAAGCACTCTCCTTCCGGACCGTTCCACGGCGGCCGCTTTTAGCGACGAGGAGTGGTTACCCAGGGACAAGCCCCTGGCGAAGTCGTAAGTATCCGGATACCATAATAGTTCTTGGTATGTTTTATTTTATTGCTTATTATCACGCCAAACATGATTACGCAGTCCATCCCGAGCCCACATCGACGTATCTTCTTCGGATGATTCTTTGGGCCCGTCGGATATGAACAACGATTCACTCCCGACCGCCTCCTCCTCCCGCCCTACGGACGACGCCGAGGTGTTGTCTCAAAGGGCACTGAACCAAGGGGAGACAGTTCCGGAGGCCCCCCAAGGCGACATTCCAGGCGCTGGGCGCACGAGGGGCAAGACTCCCCTGGGCCCTAACGCCGGGGGTAGCAAGTCTAGCCTCCAGCCAAATACTGCATCGGATCCTCGAGTGGTTCCGGATTCTATCAGACAACCCCTCGCTAAGAGGGGCAAGTCGTCCGTGCTGATGGCCTCTATCCATCCAGAGGCTTCATACAACTTGCTGGAAGCGCTTCGCAGCGCTTCCATCAACGAAGAGCACCGCACTATCATGAGTGTGGTGGTCGAGAAGGTTCAGTCCGCCAAAAGCGGGCTGACTGAAGCCTGTGCCAGCCTCCTAACAGGCTTTGAGGTTAGTAATCAAGTTATAAGAAAATGTCACGGCATAGACAGTAGCCCCAGATGCTCTGTTCGGTGTTCGCAAAGAAAGGCCGAGTAGAGGATCAAATAATAACCGCGGGAGTCTAATCAGAATGTGTCTATGTGAATAAGCAGACTTCACTGCTGGCCGCTGCCGCTCGTACCATGGAGGTCGCCACACTGAAGCGGGACCTTGAGCGGTCCAAGGAAGAGCTCGACCTTACCAAGAGGCAGCTCGAAGAGAACAAAGGTAAGTGATACCTTGTCTGTATATTGATAAAGAAAAATGTGGTTTTTGAGTAATAGGATCGTCATGAATTTTGCTAGGGGCCACGACCGAAGTGGCGGCCCTGAAGAAGGCGTTGTTCGAGGCCGAAGACAAAGAAGCCAAGGAGCGCATCGAGCGAGAGAAGCAAGAGGCTCGAGTCGGCGAGGTGCAGCAAGAGCTCCAGGCTCTCGTCAAAAAATACGAGTCCTTGGAACGTGACTCTGAGACGCAAGGGTCCGAGCTTGCGAAGGCCCTCGAGAACGCACAAAATGCCAAGGCCGAAGCCCAAAAGGCCCTCCAGGAAATTGAGGCGATCAAGAAGATAGCGGCGGGTAAGGCATTCATTATGAAAAGCAAGCATGTGAAGGAAACTTTTCTTTTACTTACCCGAATTCAGAGCTCTCCAGGAGCGTTCGCAGATCTACCCAGCAGTGTATCGGATGCCGCGGAGTTCTACCGAGCTAAGGAAGGGAGCTCGATGGAGAAGTTGTTCTGGTCTCAGTATACTCGGACCGAACATCCGATGCCTTTGAGCGACCAACTAAAGCAATTGGTCGAGCTTCACAATGCGGCCAAACTGGCCATGAAGGGCCTTATAGTCCGGATGTGGCCTGGCGAGCCCCTGCCTGGTAGCTACTTTGGTCTGGTAAGGCGGCTTGTGAATGTCTGCCCATGGTTTGAAGTCATAAAGCGGTCCGTCTGCATTGAGGGTGCGCACATGGCCTTTGCCCGGGCGAAAGTGCATCGGGCGGTTGGACGCCAAAAGTCTTTGAAGGAGGGGCAGCCGAGGGCAAGGAGCATCGCCACCCGAAAAGTATTATGATAGTGTCTCAAGGGTGCTCGCCTTTGTGGCGGAGGGAATGTGCTAAGGATGTAATATTTGAATGAATGTGCTCATGTGATCCTGTAATATGAAACCAGTTCATGTGCGCTATATAACGCTTGTTAATTTAAAATATTACCTTCTGTGTGGCCGTTTATAAATTTTGAGAGTTGGCGAGTCGTCGGCTTCTGCCCCCATGTAACTAGTAATCGAGGTGTTCGGGATAAACCTGACCACTCTTTATCCCAATATTGGGTCCTTCAAGGAGGTGTTCAGCACAACGAACCAGGCAATCGGACTATAAAGCTTTATCGCTCTCACTTAGCCATAGAAGTCTACAATTTTAAATTTTGGCGAAGCCCCTAGTATTCGGAAGGCCAAACTTGGGGCGCTATGTATGCCTAAATCGGACAAGGCAAACTCCTCACCCGAAGCGGAAAAAATCTTTAAGGATTTGAGACCTCTCGAACATCGACCAGCTCTCGCCTCATCATGATAGTCAGTTTTCGGCTTTCCCTACTGAGGTGTTCATCCGGACGAACCGAGACACAATTGCAGTAGTTCTCCCAGCGCTACCTTAGCCGATATAGCGGAACGTAAGGTACCAAAACATGGGAGCCGGGCAAACCCAACTATTGACCCAAGACATGACTCGGAGCTGATGCATATAATGCTATAATGTCGGGGTGCTGCACTGTCGAAAGTATTATGGGGTACACCAAAGCCCCTGGCGCACTGGTCGTATCAAAATGTACGGGTGCAATTTGTCGTCAAGAAGCAGACAAGGAAAACAACAAGAAAAGCAATAATAATACGTCAAAGTGTACGTATACAATTAATGCAATAACCAAAACATAGGATTATTTGACATGTTCTATCCCAGGGCAAGCTGCGTATGGGTATGTAAAAATAGGTACATTGATCGTTATCAGAGACCACCTGGGAATTTCCTTGTACGTCAGAACTTCTTGCTTCCTTGGTATTTCCTTTCCGTAATTGGTCCGACAATCAGACTGCCGGAAAGGACTTCCAGAGAGTAAGGTCCTGAAAGAGAGAAAATGATAAGGGTATATCGCCCCACGGGTGGTTGAGCCGCATTGTGGGATGTGCCATAGTCGTGCCTCCGCCTATGCCCATGGTATCTTGAGTGCGTAGTTATGTACGCACGGCAAAAATTTCGCCGCTTGACTGGGAGTAGGGTGGAGGCCGAATTGCTAGGAGAGCTCTAAACGCGCCTGGCGATCCTCCTGCAGGGTACTCCGGACTCACTTGAAGGTATCCGGGGTCTTTTCCACCAAATTTGCAGTTTGCCTCATAAGGCTGCTTTGTGCTTCTGCTGCGAGGGCCACAGTGTGCTCCTCCGTATGGAGCGAGTGTTCTGTGTTTCCATTAACTGTTATAACCCCGCGAGGTCCTGGCATTTTGAGCTTGAGGTATGCATAATGCGGTACCGCATTGAATCTAGCAAATGCGGTTCGTCCGAGTAGTGCGTGATAGCCTCTACGGAAGGGGACAATATCGAAGATTAATTCCTCGCTTCGGAAGTTGTCCGGAGATCCGAAGACCACTTCCAGTGTGATTGAGCCCGTACAACAGGCCTCTACACATAGTATGACACCTTTGAAGGTGGTTTTTGTGGGTTTGATCCTTGAGGGGTCTATACCCATTTTGCGCACTGTATCCTGATAGAGCAGGTTCAGGCTGCTGTCACCGTCCATAAGGACTCGAGTGAGGTGAAATCCGTCGATGATGGGATCAAGGACCAACGCGGCGGAACCGCCATGACGTATACTAGTGGGGTGCTCCCTGCAATCGAAGGTGATCGGACAAGAAGACCATGGGTTGAACTTTGGGGCGACTGGCTCCATCGCATAGACGTCCCTCAATGCACGCTTCCGCTCCCGCTTGGAAATATGGGTTGCGTATATCATGTTTACCGTTTTCACTTGGGGAGGAAATTTCTTCTGTCCTCCTGTGTTCGGCGGCCAAGGCTCCTCCTCGTCGTCTCTATGCAGCCCCTTTTCCTTGTTTTCGGCATTCAACTTTCCTGCCTGTTTGAACACCCAGCATTCTCTGTTAGTGTGGTTGGCTGGTTTGTCGGGGGTGCCGTGAATTTGACACGAGCGATAGAGTATGCGGTCCAAACTGGACGAGCCCGGATTGCTTCTTTTGAACGGCTTTTACCGCTGACCGAATTTAGAGCCACTGAATTCGGCATTAACTGCCGTGTCTTCGGCGTTGTCGCTGTTGTTGCGGCGCTTGTGTATGTTGCGCCGTGGCCTGCCATTGCTATCTTTGGCATCTGAATTGCCAGGTTCTCTCGATTTGTTGTTGTTGCGAGCCAGCCACCTGTCCTCGCCCGCACAAAAGAGGGTCATGAGTGTCGTGAGGGCTGCCATGGACTTCGGTTTTTCTTGGCTGAGGTGTCGGGCGAGCCACTTGTCGCGGATGTTATGCTTAAATGCCACTAAGGCCTCGGCATCCGGACAGTCGACAATTTCGTTCTTTTTGGTTAAGAATCGAGTCCAGAATTTCCTGGCTGATTCCCCTGGCTGTTGAGTTACATGACTCAGGTCTTCGGCATCCGGTGGTCGCACATAAGTACCCTGGAAGTTGTCCAGGAATGCGTCCTCCAAATTCTCTCAACTGCCGATGGAGTTTGCCGGCAGGCTATTGAGCCAATGCCGAGCAGGTCCTTTGAGTTTTAGTGGGAGTTACTTCATGGCATGTAGATCGTCGCCACGGGCCAGGTGGATATGGAGGAGGAAATCTTCAATCATACCACGGGGTCTGTTGTACCATCATATGATTCGATGTTTATGGGTTTAAAACCTTCCCAGAATTCCTGATCCATTACTTCATCAGTGAAGCATAGGGGGTGTGCGGCGCCTCAACGCCGGGCTATATCACGACGCAGTTCATACGAGTCTTGTCTGCTGTATCCGTCCCGGCCAGATTTGCTTTTAGTATATCCGGCGTGATGGTCGTCGTCACATGCTGAGGCGCGCCCCCATTATCCGTAGATCGATCTTGCATGTCCTGCTTTGTTTTCCAGTATATCTCGAAGGTCCTGCGTGTTGCCCCGGGCCTTGGTATTTTTGTTTGACTGGTGATGGGGTGCGGGCTGGAATTCAGCCTGATATGCCACTTTGTCTCGGCCACGAGGTGGCCGGTCAGCCGCATCATACGCTGGAGGCATAGGATTTAATGCTTCCTGCTCGAGTTGAGGTAGCAACCTGCGCTTGGGGTAACTTTTGGTTGGGCGCTCGGGTTCGTATTCCTCGGCCGCTAGGACCTCAGTCCTTCTATCCGCTAGCAGATCTTGGTCCGCTTTAAGTTGTTGTTGCTTTTTCTTCAGGCTTTTTGCTGTGGCTATGAGCCGGCGCTGGAAGCGCTCCTGTTCGACGGGATCCTCGAGCATGATAAATTCTTCGTCACCGAGGCTCACCTCGTCTTCGAAGAGAGGCGTGTAATTGTCATCCTCTGATTCTCCGTCTGCTACCTGTTCCTTAGGGCTAGCTTGCTCATCCTCCCGCTCGAGGCCTGGCTAGGAGGGATTGTCTTCATCTTTGGCACTATCCGGAGCGTTATTGTCTCTTGTGCCGGTATCGCTGCTTTTGCTATGGCGGGGCTTAGAGCGGCGCCACTGACTCTGGTGCTTGGATTGCTTCTTGGGGGATTATCCTCCGTTGCCTTATCACCATCGCCTTCTTTGAGGGTGTCCACCATGTATATATCATATGATGAGGTGGCAGTCCAGCGCCCTGTGGGCGGTAGTTCCTGTTCGTCTCCTGCATCGTCGTCCATACCGTCGATGTCTTCAGAGCCGAAATCGAGCATGTCGGTTAAGTCGTTGACAGTGGCTATTAAGTGGGTGGTGGCTGGGGAACGAATTTCTTCGTCATCCTCTTCCCACTCGAGCCGGACATAGTTCAGCCAAGGGTCTCCAGACAAGGAGAGAGAATTTAATGAATTTAGCACGTTGCCCAGGGGCGAGTGCTGAAAGATGTCCGTGGAGGAAAACTCCATGATCGGTGCCCAATCAGATTCGATAGGCACCGACGTAGGAGGTTCGGAGCATGTGGCCGGGGACGAATCCAAGAGTCCGGCGACACAAGTCTCATGGGAGGTGAAGTCAATATTCGGCTCTATAGCCATTGAGTGTGCGACCTCCGAGGCGGGGTCCATCCACCCATCCTCGGACAGCGCACTCTGCTTCAGATTTAGGGCCAGAGTAGCCACGGGTGTGATCTCCTGAACACCGTCCAACGGCAAAGTTAGGTCGTACTCGTCGTGACCGTGCAGTGCACCTGGCATAGGCTCGAATCCGTCAAAGATCAAGTCTCCGCGAATATCGGCCGTATAGTTTAAATTTCCAAATCTCACCTGACGCCCAGGGGCGTAACTCTCGATCTGCTCCAGATGGCCAAGCGAGTTGGCCCGCAGTGCGAAGCCGCCGAATACAAAGATCTGCCCGGGGAGAAAAACCTCACCCTAGATCGCATTGTTGCCGATGATCGAAGGAGCCATCGAGCCTTATGGTGACGGCACAGTGGAACTCTCGATGAAAGCACCAATGTCAATGTCAAAACCGGCGGATCTTGGGTAGGGGGTCTCAAACTGTGCGTCTAAGGTGGATGGTAACAGGAGGCGGGGGACACAATGTTTACCCAGGTTCGGGCCCTCTCGATGGAGGTAATACCCTACTTCCTGCTTGATTGATCTTGATGATATGAGTATTACAAGAGTTGATCTACCACGAGATCGTAGAGGCTAACACTACAAAAAAAATACACTTCTGTGATGATACGTGTTTGTCACAGTAGGTCGCGTTTTTTGTCATGCATGTACATCCATGACGATTTTATGACAGAATCAAGATAGTCATACTGTGTCCCTAGAAGTGTTCCATGACATTACCAAAATTATCATCACGGAAGTGTCCACTTCCATGACGATAAATCGCGCGTCATAGAAGTGCTTTCGTCAAGGGTGACCGACATGTGGCATCCACTGTAACGGAACGCCGTTAAGCTATCGGGTCGGGTTTTGGATCCGATAACCCGTTAATAGCCCTGACCAATGGGGATTTTCCACGTGTAAAATCATCATTGGCTGGAGGAAACACGCGGTCGGCTCATCATTGGGACAGATTTCATCCACTCACCGGATGTAAGGCGCCTATGATACGCCGACACGTGGCATGGCCCAACAAAGGGCCCATTCCTCGTGAAAAGGCCGCCCGCTTGACTTATTCAGAAGTCGGGCAGCCGCCCATGGAAAGCCCGTTAACGGCCTATTAGCATATAGCCCATTTACTGACCGCTAACCCAAGGCCCGTTACGCCCTATGGCGAATTAGGGCCCAGAGCGTCATCCGGGCCATCCAATATGATTCCAGCCCGTTTTCACCGGCCCATGTATGGCCCATGACGCCTTTCGCCCATATGAGGCCCTTTGTAACTCTTGGCCCATTGGCGGCTGTCTTAAATCGGCCCGTAATGAATAAAGGTATTACTTTACACCCATTAACGGCCCGGTGAAATCGCCCGTAATGAACAGCTTTAACACATTATACCCAAGCATCGGCCGTTATTCTGTTAATGCGTTCCAGCCCAAGTTAACTTTCGCCTTCCGAGGGCCCATTTATTCTGGGCTCATTTGCAAAGATTCGGTTACTTACGACCTACATCGCTATTTTCTCGCCAGGTCCAAATTCAGCCCGTCGTTCTACCGGCCCGCTTGTGGTCCGTTAGTCTGTTGGGCCATTTTCATAGCATCACCAACACGGCCTATTAACGGCCCGTTATGGTCAGCCCATAAAACGCATTTATTTCCATTATAGGTTCGCTTCACGGCCCATTAAAGGCCCGCATAAGACCCATAAATGAGTCGGCGGCCCATGGATCCTACGTGACGTAGAAGGCCCATGGATCCTACGAGACGTAGAAGGCCCATGGATCCTACGAGACGTAGAAGGCCCATGGATCCTACGAGACATAGAAGGCCCATGGATCCTACGAGACGTAGAAGGCCCATGGATCCTACGAGACGTAGAAGGCCCATGGATTCGACGGCCCGTGAAGGGCCATGGTCGGGCGAGTTGGCCCCCGTTTGAACGATATGGCATATTCAAAGAATTATCCTACTCAATACTATCACCTCTAAAAAGCATACACTATACGACAAAGAGATCAAGGCATAGAAAGGTAGAATAATCCTACAATATACAATAAAGAAATTACAGCCGATTATACCCACTGGGCATTATGGTTTGGCACAGGCAGTAATAAAGCATACACAAACAACAAATTACATACACTGGGCAAATACAGCTCATACATCATGGACGCACATCAACTTAACTCCATTTTAACTATAATCTCTTCAGAAAATAGGATTGGACGGATTCAGATAGCACAAATTTTAGTCTGCAAAATCTCCAATTCCTTCATGGTTACCTCGGTGTCTTGTTTCATTTTTTTGAGTCCTGCATCTAATACCTGCATGTCCAGTCTCAACTTGTTGATTATACATTGACAATCATGTACACGTTGTCTTGCCACCTCTAGTTGATGCTCGAGAACATCAGCACATTCCAATTCCAATCCATAATCATTCAGTAACGGCTATGCCGCAATGCTCGTAGATTTTTGTGTTGATGTCACTTCATCCTGAAATGTTTCTGTAAGTACACATGATTAGGGCAAAAATATAGTTACAACAGTGAAGCGAACAAGACACTATTTTGTACTACATGGCAAAATAGGACTAACAATAATGTTACACGTCACTTTCACAAAAAAATGTTACACGTCATGAAGCATAAGTAGGTGATATTTTAAAATAATAAAAAGATAGTCCTGTGCAGCCTGTGACACAGAAATCCCTCTTAGCTCACCACAGGAGCATGATGTTGGGGCCCAATCGAAAGCACAGACAAGTTACAAATTTAGACATCACGTTGCATATAAGTAAGCAAGCAGTTGGCCATTCTGTACCTCAATTAAAGTCTTAGGGAGCATAATGAACAACAGAGGGTTTCATACAAACATACTACAGCAGGTAAAACTATGCAATCATTAGCGTAGTATAAACTAGATTGTGAGCCTTATGCAATAATAGTTGGTTAATAGACTTCAAAGCTTCAGCACACTTGACGCAGAGTAATTAAATGGTAAGGCCTTTAATTATGTCAATTAATAGTGATACAAGTACCGAACATCAGGCATGATTATTTGGGCATCTCATTAACCGAGGACAAATAAAGCAATTGAAAAGAGAAAATGAACTATGACTGAAACAAACAAGGAATTGAACTGTTGAGTTGCATACAGTGACTTACCTTAGCAGGTTGAAGAGGCTCAACAGCTCCTACTTCTCTTGCAAGGCTCCTTCCTAACATCTTGTACTTGGAAATCCTCAATCTTATCTTCATTGCACCCCCTCCGCAAGGTGACACAAACTAGTTACTCGTCTCCTTGGAAGATAAATATGCATACTTTCGGTCTGTGAACACAAAAGGATGAGATTATAACAAAACAACACCACATAATGAAACATGCCGCATCTCTTGCACTTGCACACAATGAAATGAGCATTTACTATGTCTGCACTATGTAAAAACTAGGCATATCTTCGAACTGGATCTCCAGGTACTCTTGGAGAGCCTAATGTAGTGTACAGCGAAACCTTTATGTCACCTATGAGTTAGACAAGGCCCCACTATAGCAGCCCTTAGTGTGTAAATCGTTGACAAGCTCTGTTAGAGTGTTAGGTCAAGAACAGCAAGTAATCAAAGCAAACAGTCCTAGTATGGCTGGCTGATGCAAACAAGCAATTAAACAGATGTGTGAGCAAATCTTACATATCAAGAAATGAAGCAAAGAAGGAGGCTTAAAGACCATCACTTGCCTGACCAGATTTAAGGGGCATTTAAACATCATGTGCAACGTATGAACTAACATAAACGTTGCATATTCCAGATTCTACAATGGAATGCACATGTATTAGGTTATGCCATGTATGATGATGCCTAAATGTACATACAGCAGGCAGGAGTGATTCATCATTGCATGCACAACTGAAATGCAGGTTAAGGGCCAGTTCGATTCCGCCTTTTCAGGGCATATTTTCAAAATAAGCCATAAAAGATGTAAAGAAGTCATTTTTGAGTTATGGGCTTGGGCTTAACTAATTTCGCTTTGGAGGGGGGGTCTTATTTGGCATTCTGACCTGTTGATACTTGCAAGAAGAGCTTCAGTCTTTGAAACCGTTTCGGGTAGAACCTCACTAAAAATTGAAGGGAAGGGGAATAGTGAAATGACTCTGTTGTCTGCCTATATTACACTCAAAATGCAACTGCTGACGCCCGTGTCACACATGACCCTCAAGTAAAAACAAACACGCAAGCATTCATTGCCCTGCCCGCTTGCACCTCCTCTCCCCTTTCCCTCTACCTCGATCCTCACCGCAAAGCACTAGGGTTCCTCCAGCGAGCCGTCGCCACTGGTCCCATCTGGCCTGGTCCTCGACAATGCTATGTCCAGCTAGGCTACATGGCCGGCGGGTAGGGGCAAATATCCCTGGCTCCTCCTCCCTCTGATGCCGCCCCTCATTCTCATGGTCTCTAGCAGCTACTCCATTGTGGTTCGTCCAACGCACTACTCCGGCGGGTGCTGCACAACTACGGCTGATGCCACACTGCGGCAGAAGGCACGTTATTCCCCCTCCCCTCATCCTAGTCCATGTTCTTGAGGTTCTGTTGAAGGATGAGCTTATCCAACAAGGTGAGGATCTCCTCTAATTTTTTGCCAAATTTTCATTCTGATCGACTATACGATGAATTGCTATGAGCTGCTTCTACTGCTGCTATATGATGCATTGCTATGAGCTGCTCCTCGCCATCGCTATATGATGAATTGCTATGAGCTGCTGCTGCTGTATGATGAGTTGCTATGAGCTGCTGTCGCTATATGATGAATTGCTATGAGCTGCCATCGCTGCTATATGATGAACTCGCTACAAGCTGCTCCTGCTGCCGCTATATGATGAATTGCTATGAGCTGCTCCTGCTGCCGCTATATGATGAATTGCTATGAGTTGCTCCTGCTGCTGCTATATGATGAATAGCTATGAGTCTGCCTTTGGTATATGATGAATTACGCATCTGCTGTTGTATGATGAGTTGCTATGAGCTGCTGCTGCTATATGATGCTTTCAGGTGGTGCTGCTATATGATAATAACCAGCCACTTGGACCATCGAATTTCAATAAATAATTGTTCTTCATTTAAATGTGGGTCATGCGTTCTTCGTTTAAATTAGGCAATGAGATCTCTATGGAAAACATTGACCAAAGTAGATTGTGCCAAGTAGATGGTATCTTTGTATTTGCATTTTGAGCAAATAGTGATGGTCTGTTTTCCTATCATATTAATTACTGCACTGGGTTCAATTTGTGATGTTTGCAAGTCAAATTAATTTCCATATGGGCAGCAAAATGAAAAATATATAATGCAATCTAGATTTTCCACTGATCATACCAAAGATAAGCTGAAAACACAATGAAAAGAACTGGTTGGCTTATTACATGGAGCTTATATTCACATGTGCTTATTTTCTTAGGATAACTCGTAATAACTGTCCCTAAGAAACTTGGCTAATAGAACTGGCATACAAATAACATGTCACGATGATTGCAATGGAGGAGTGACGTACCATAGCACACTGTATAGGCTCACCGCTGCCTCTCCTTTTGCGATGTTCCATGAAATTGCCACATACATCTTGTACTTTTTCATTGTGTAACCCTATCCGCAAGTTGACACGGCTAATTTCAAACATCTCTACATGATACTACATTGCATATCCCTTAGCATATTTACACCACCAATTAACGATTATGTGCGTACCATAAACTAGCCATGACTCAGATGTCGGACTAGCAGGCACTCTAAGGGAGCCTAATGTAGTGCAATCGGAATTCCTACATGCCACCTACGATTTTGTGTAATGTACTGCCCTTGTTCCTAAATATATGTCTTTGTAGAGATTCCAGTATGGACCACATACAGATGTATATAGATGCATTTTCGAGTGTAGATTCACTCATTTTGCTCCGTATGTAGCCTATAGTGGAATCTCTAGAAAGACTTATATTTAGGAACGGAGGTACGAGGTACTATCATGTATGGCATCTACATATCTAATTTAGTAATTTAGCAGCCAGTAGTAGAAATCATTGTCTGCACAAAGGGATTACCGGTCGAAAATCCTAGCAAGGCACGCTGGCAGGCACAGAACAATACAAGAGAGACAGACGCGCTTACAAGATCATAGCAATGCCTCAGTCCAGGATCTTGGTTGGCCAAGCTGTTAGATCCAGAAGAAACATCGTCCTTGTAGTTTTTGCCAGCTGCATAACAGGTAACAGCGACCGGTTAGTATATTCACTACAAAAAAAGACACATCCGTGACATTTTGGGCTGAACGAATTTTTTTTTCTGTCAGACATATGACACTTCTATGACGATAATTGTGACAAAACCCGGTATCATCATAGATGTGGTGGGCTCCTACTTCTATGACAAAAAATCATGACAGAAAATGGGCTTTTCGTCCTGGGCGGGCTGGAGACGCACCTGCATGACATTCTTTGGGCCATCCATGATGGAAAAACCGTGGTAGAAGCGAGGGGGAGGAAAATTTCGGGGAGTTCCCAGTTATGATGGGAGGTCGGGGGCCGAGCGATGCGCGTTTCTCTCGTACACGTACGCATGTGTGTGCGAGGCGTTGGCTCTAACTGAACCCGAGCGAGGCGTTAGGCTCTAACTGAACCCGAGCGATTGCAGACCGCAGCTACGGCGTTATCGAACTCCGAGCGATCGATCGATGGCTGTTAACTGAACCCGATCGAGTGATTCCTTCGCTACTGCTGCTAACTGAAGCTGATCGATTGGACGAACAGTGAGCGTTGCGGGGGCGGTTTGGATGAACAGTGAGCGGTGGCGTTGACTCTGGATGAACAGGACCCCGTGGTGTGGTGGAGGGCTGGATGAATAGTAGACGGTGGAGGGGTGCCCGTGGATGGGTGGTTGAACAGGACCCTGTCGTGTGGAGGGCTAGATGAACAGTAGACGGTGGAGGGGTGCCCGTGGAGGGGTGGTTGAACAGTAGCCGGTGGACTAGCGCGGTGGAGGCTGGATGAACAGGAGCCCGTGGAGGCTGGAGGAGGTCGACGATGGAGATGAACAGTATCCCGTGGAGTCCCGTTTTGCGGTACGCCACACCCCTCCCGATGAACAGGACCCCCGTTTCGACCGTAGGAGGTCCGTTTCATCCGTTTTGCGGTACGCCACACCCCTCCCGATCAACAGGACCCCGTTTCGACCGTAGGAGGTCCGTTTCGTCCGTTTTGCGGTACGCCACACCCCTCCCGATCAACAGGACCCCCGTTTCGATCGTAGGAGGTCCATTTCCTCCGTTTTGCAATACGCCACACCCCTTCCGATCAACAGGACCCCGTTCAGAACGTTGGAGGTCCGTTTCCTCCGTTGTGCGGTACGCCAGGCCTTGTTTCCATCGCCTGTTCCGTCCAAGCCCTCCTGATGAACATGACCATGCATTCTGTTCCGACCCAACCGGTTGGCTCCCCATGAACACGACGACGACGATGTTTCTCCGTTCCGACCCAGCCATGTACGTATGCGCGAGTAGGCGTTCGAGACCCCGCCCGTATGTACACATACGTGGCCGTATTTTCTTTCTTGCACCCTCGCCGCTGTACGTACGTGTACATGCTACGTGCGTGCCTCTACTACGACACGTGCGCGCCTCTACATCGACCAGTATATATGTACATACACGTTCGCGACCAGAATGACAACGCTACGTACGCTTTGACCAGGTGGGTCCCGACTGTCAGGCACTTCCTTGCCTGCGAAGATGTAGCTGGTGGGTCTCAGCGGTGGGGCGAATCGTCTTTTTTTGCCCGGACGCACTTCCTTGCGTGCGAAGATGTAGCTGGTGGGTCCCAACAGTCAGGGGGGAAACGTTTTTTTCGTGAAATACGGTGGCCCGTCCGGTGGGTCCCTGCTGTCAGGTGGGGGAATAATTATTTTGCGTGTTATAAGGAGACACTTCCTTGCGGCCGTCGTGGACCCAGCTGTCAGCCTCTCCACGCACAGTACTCTTCCGATGGAAGTCGGTCATTGACCACATTGACCACGCCGCACCGAGAGCACCACGGCGGTGGACGACGGTGAGGCCTAGGAAGGGGATGACGTGGAGCCGGGGAAGACACAATAGTGGATGCCCATGCGAAGAGGAGTATGAGGGTGAGGCTGTCGTTGCCGCAGAATAATAGGGGGTGTGGGTGAGTAGAGGGATGGCCTGGCCAGCGGTGGGAGTAGTAGGGGCGGTGAGGCCTCCGCAGCATCACAGCCGGCCATGGGAGGCAGGAGCATGCGGCACGACCGGCGCTGCTTTGGGCGGCTAGAGCACAAAGACCAGAGGTTGAAGAATCACTACGGCCGTTGGATGGACATCGTACGGTCACTGGAGCTAGAATCGTTCATATTGACTAAGTTGACAAAGCCCTCCATCCCCGTAAACTTAGTAGGCCCACAAGTCAGCCTCCCACCAAGGTGAGTACCAGCTAGCAGTGGGAGTATTCATTTTTTTGTGCATAATAAGGAGGCATTTCCGGTGGGTCCGAGCTGACAGCGGGGGGAATGTTTTTTCATGAAATCTGAGACCCTTTCGGTGGGTCCCAGCTATCGTGGAGGAATCATTATTTTGCAGCGTAATAAGGAGGCATTTTCCTGTGTGGGCCCCTCATCACCTCTTCCGATGGCTGCTGTTTGTTGACCATGTTGACCTCACCGCCGAGAGCACAAACATGGCGACGAGGGCGAGGCCTGGAAGAAATCCACCGGGCGGCGAAGCCACCGCAATGGATGCCCACGCCGAGGGAAGAACGAAGCGCCGACCGGTCGGGTTGCGGGTGAGGCCGACGTCGCCGGAAAATAACAGGATGTGTGGGTGGTTTAGGGATATTCTGGCAAAGACAGCCACCACGGGAGGAGGGAGCAGATCCGCCGGTGCTGGTTTGGGCGGTTGGAGCAGGAAGATCAGAGATTGAAGAAGCACGGCGGCCGTTGGATGGACATCCACAGTCACTGCTGTGTGTTGACTAAGTTGACAAAGCCTTGCGTACACGTCAAAAAAAAATAGGACAGCGTCAACGTCAACCTAGTAGGCCCAGAAGTCAGACTCCAAATCTGTGGAAAACAGCATACAACCCATTAGCCATTATTTTCAATAATTTACAGCCCATTTGCTAATTCTTAAGGATATTTGAAGCCCATATTCTTTTTATTAGCATTACAGACCATATATTACGGCAATCGCTAAAAATTCAACGAAATTTTGCATATTTCGGTGGGGTCCGATCTCTTTTAATCACGAAATTTCGAGTCATGTTAAAAATAATTTTCAAAAAATTATATCAAAATAAAATTCAAAAAACAATTCTCCACAAAAAATGAATGAAATTTAGAATCTTAACTAACAAGACGCCCGTTCGTTGCACAGAACATGAAGATGCATTTGTATGAGTAGTTTATCTTGTGGGAGAAAAGATGATATTTTAATGTAATTGCCAGTTGGCTTTGGTTTTTATAAGAGTAGAGAGTAGAAATCCTGAAAAAAATGATATTTTAATGCAATTGCGGTTGGCTTTGGTTTAAAAATTACAGCCCATTTCTTACAACTTATAGCCCGTTTTCCGGGAAGCCCATTTCTTACTACTTACATCCCTCCTTGTCTTGAAAGATTTGCAGCCCAGCAGGGCTGAGAAAAGCAAGTAGGCCTCGGTTTGGTATTCTCCAAAAAAAAGAACTGGGCTAGCCAATTTCAGAAAGAAAAAATATATCAATTGGGCTCATCATGTGCTTAATAAAAGCGTAAGCATGGGCTAGACGGGCCTGACCCCATACAAAGACGCAGCTTGAGCTCCGTCTCAAAGCGAAAAACAACTGGGCGAGCTGCTGGGTGCCTGGTGTTATCCACTCGTTGTGTAATATTCTCGTTTATTGACTACATTGACAATGGCGTGGAACCTAGTTGTCAAACAATTAGGAGGAAGTATTTTTTTGGCTTGTAATAACGAGGCACCTCCTTGCGAAATGCAATGACCACTGGTGGGTCCCTCATCGACCTCCTCCACGTCTGATCATCTCCTGATTCCTCTTGGTTGTTGACCATGTTGACAACGTCGACGGGCGGTGGGCACATCGAGCTAACCAAAGGCGGAGAACGACGGCAAGGCCTCGGACGGGAACGAACAGCAGCCATGGAAGATGCGGCAGTGTAGTGGCAGGTGGAGGGGAGTACGAGGGCAACAACATGCAAGTCAAGCATACAAATGGTACAAAAAGCCCAAAGATTAATTGTTCATCAAATTTTTAGACAAAACCCAGATTGAACATGACAGTAACATCTAACTGAACCACTCTTTTTTGCAGTCACAAACAAATGGATCGGTCTGATCCATAAAATCAACATCCTGTGCAAAAAAAAATTTATTTCAGGATGTCTACAACTTATTGTAAATATAAGCCGAGCACGTTTAGAAGCCCATTTGTCCACCTGAAACTTATTTTTTTTTGCTTTTCGACATGTTCGTCCGTGAGAAATCTCTTGTTGTAAAAATTAAGCCTCATGGACAATAGTAACCTCGCGTTCAACAGGAAGAATGTGACAAAGCTTACATTTGCACGGTTGGATGCATATTGTCCCATCGTTATCGTCCTCAAACGAATGTCATGAGAACTAAGAAAATCCTTGTGCTTATTACGCCAACGATTGGTTATATGTTTTTCTCCATGTGGTTCTCCCTAAGTAGACATGAAGATTGAAAACAGTTAAGGTCTGAAAAAAGAGTATGTCGAAAGAACGACAGTTGAACAGTTAATTCTAGTATAGTATATACGGGCTTTCAATGTGCATGAAATCATCACCTCTATGTATAAATTCTCCAGAGATCGAAAGCATCACAGCAAGCCAATAATTATGTCCAGATCAAAACTATACATTCTGATATATATGATCTTGATAGAATCCAAAGACATTGATAGGCTATCAATGGACGAACTCTTCATTGAGCATATAACATAATATTAGTGCCCAAAGTGTACTCCAAGATGATATAAAACTTATGCGCACAAATGGAAAATGCAGCATATGATTACAAATGTGTAGATGATAATATACGGTACCTGAAAAAGTGAGGAGCCAAACACCAACTCCTTGTGATTATTAAACGGGTCACCAATTACACCCAAGGTCTCCTGTTTGGGCGCAGAGGCTACGATTATTTCTGAAGGAGTATAACAACTATGAAGGAGCAACCTTTCAAGTGAAGGGCATCTTCGATGATGAGCTGTTGTCCTTTAAAACAAATTCCAATGCTTTTTAAGGTGAGGTGACTTTATTTGGAGACAAGCGATACCGATTTCCATTCCCAAAACAATCAGCAAAGCGCTCGGGGCAGGGCAACTGGAGTGGATGATCTTGTCTTGATGAGGCCTCCGACAGATAAACCACCATAAGCGAAAGTTTTTTTAGCAGTGGGAGTCGAAGCATTTGTACCAGATCGTCTGGTAGATGGCACCGGGCGAAGGTGGCGGTGTGGAGAGAGGAGGAAAACCGCGAGATGGACAACAGTGGTGCGGGCACAAATTCTTGGTATGTTCGTGGTATGAAACTTTCGTGGTAATGGTAGAACTCGAACTGCTGGAGTTCTCCGAATTCTGGGGATGTCAGCCAAGCGTCCACCTTGCCGGGTATGGACAACAGGTAGCTTGTCAGGATGCAGAGGCATTGAACGGGGCCCTACTGGTGAGAAGAGACGATGGCTCTGATGAGATCAAATTCAGGAAGGACAGATATCTGACGACAGTCGAGATTGAGGGGCGTGGTGCGCCATAGAGGGCGCCACCGAGTTGAGAGGACTTGTGTGCAGCAGCAATCCTTGGTGGGGAGAAGCGAGATGATCTCCTCAAGGATGACGCCCGGGAGATCGCTGATGCGGTCCACCGGAGATTCTACCGGTTCCTCAGATCCGGGTGGGGGGCTCGCCGCTTCTCCCCGCGCTACCGGGTGCGGGATCTACAACCGGCGTCGCCGCTGGCGGGAGCCTCATCTTCTTGGAGCTGGGGCCAGCCGACTCCATTTTCCTTGTGGGCGTCGCGCCGAGCTCACGGGTTTGAGTAGAGTAGCCAGAGACGAGCCTAGTGGCAGTGCAGTGGGGAAGAAGGAGGGCTGGGGATTTCAGAGGAGTGGAAGAAGAGGGCAGGCGTTTTACATGCAGTGAGGAAGAAGGTGAGCGGGGTTTTCTGGACGAGTGAGGAAGATTGGGGAACGGGGGGAATTGGATGGGGAGACGGAAGCGAGAAAGCAACATGTTCGTGTTTATAAGGCCCGCTGCACTAACTACTCACTTTTTCCCAAGAACCGCTCTCTTCTTTTGCGTTGCTGCATTGGAGCTGGAGCATGGGCTTGGTTGGCTGGCCATGCATGCAGGATGCATGTGCCCTCCGGCCACTGCATGTGCCTGGTTTGTTACTAGGCCTATTTAATAGGGTGGTTATGGAGTAAATTAAGGAGATTTATTTTCTCTGTGTGCATCCACCAAATTAGAGGATGCGATCGGATGCAGACACTCACATTAAACTAACATTCAGAAGAACAAAAGTTCAGCATGTCTATGCACCTCAATGATTCACCATACTATAACCAATATACAAAGTTGTGAGAAGGTGTGGAAATAAAGAAAATTGGTCGATGCTTCTCTGAGCAAAGGGCCTCCCTAGCATATAGCGTTAATTTCTGGGCATGCTTGTTTCTTCTCAATGTTGCGAGCACTTTGAGCATGTTGGCAACTCCAAAGCTAGCTACCTGCCTCATCTTGCAATTGATGCTGACACATTTGCTACAAACACATGAGGCAATAGAGATGACTCAACATGGGTCCATATTGTGCAGTTCCCCTGATATCATATTCATTGTCCTGAATCTGAAAAGATAGGAAAACAGTAGCTATACTTAAACGGTGTTGCAAAACAGTAGCACATATCAATAGCTCGGCATGACAAAACATGATCATTTGGATGAAGGGGATACTGACCTACCTGAGGAAGATTACATATAATTTCATATGTCCTTGGTTGATTTCCACCTTCGGCTGCACTGCTTGTTTGCTCCTCCACACATGACAGGATCGTTCCGCACTCCATTCAGCAAGTCAACGTACGAATAAGCTAATTTCATCTTGCGGTGGTCATTGTACCTAGTTACGAATGTAGGAATACCTGGAGCACCATGAGGTTAGCTGACAGCAGGTAGATGCAGCCATATAAATTTTGTGCGGTGTTACCAAAATTGAGGTTTGTATCCCTTCTGTTATGAGAATTCTTCTTGAAGTTGGTAGAATGTGACGGCTTGTTCTTTGCATCAAACTTGCCTTTCCCTGAGATTTGTTCTTGTTGTTTTGGGGCTGGTTGGGCTGGAAGTTCTTCTCGTGTACCATGTGGGCACTAGAAGCTCCCTCAAATGACCCAAGCACGTGTGTATTTTGCTCTCGCCTTCTCCTCAAAATCAAGAGTGCTAATGAGATCCAAAACAGAAAACTCATGTCTCTTGTTTTTCAGAGAAGTAGCAAAATCGTTCCACGAAGGTGGAAGCTTGTCAATGATGGTCCCAGCAACAAACTTTGCTGAACAACAGAGCGCTCATCAGTCATCTTGTAGTCACAGAATTGCTCCATGAAGTACAACTCCTTGCCAGCGCCCGAGGGCCCAAACGTGGCCTCGAGCGCAGCCCACATGTCTTTGCCGGTGTCAAACGACATATATGAATCCACAATGGAATCGCCAAGAACACTCAGCAGAGCGGCTTTGAAGAGGGTATCCATGTTCTGAAAAGCTTCCTGCTATGTAGGATTAAGATCGCCCTCAGGCTTACCCTTAGTGGCGTCATAGCAGTACATGATCTGAAACCAATATACTGCTCTTGTGTGCCACCATTTATATTGCACCCCCTTAAAAGTAGGCGGCTTCAAAAGCGCAGCAAAACCACTCGGATTAAATTGCCTGTGATCAGGTTTTTGGATTGGATTGTTGAATATATGAGCAATTTAGTATGAGATTTAATCCGAAACAGCGGTAAATAGATCATGAGGACAATTGCAAACATCAAAGTAATGATGCGGACTAAACCAGGAGGACAGAATCACATACTATACAGCGGGAGCAGAACCGATGTGGTTGATGTTGTCACTCATGTCATTGATGAAGAGGTTACCGAGGTCGGGGAAGAAGGCTGTCATTGAGGAAGTCGTTGTTGGCAGCAGTCACACGAGTGTGCTCCCCAAAAACCTGATCACCCCTCTCCCGTACAGGATCACGAAAGGCGGGGTTCGGAGGACTGTTGTCCCTTCTCGCGGTGCACGCCGAAAGGAGGGCTGGAGAAGAATTGTGTGGCGGCGCTAAGATCTGGAATAGTGCGAAACCATATGATACAGCGGCGGCTAGGGTAGAGCATGTCAGGTCAGTCATGCGAGTATAATAGTAGGCCTTTGGCCCCCAAACCCCACGTCCAAGTCAATAATAGCTCAAAAAAAGTCAATAATAGCCCCACCAAGGTTTGTCTAAAAAAGAAGAGTAATTAAGGCATCCGTTAGTCCCTTTACTATAAATACAATATCATTAATAATGGCCCCACCTTTTGTCTCACAAAGTATGTTGGAGTACAACCGGCTACACATTTACAATCCGCTTCTCTTCTCTCTCCTTCAACTAAGCACAAATACTATATTTAAATCCTTATAGTCTGCTTATGTCATCTAATTGTAGTACTTGCTCTAAAGCTACTATCCACTGTGTAGTCTGAAATGCCAGGCGTGCAGCGGGCGGTGCCCTCGGTCAGCGTGCCGCTTCAACGGCGGAAGCAGTGAGAGGTTGCATCGCCCTGTCTTGCCATCAATGTGGAGCGGGCTCGGGCGCCTACCGGGAAGCACGCTGGAGGGGGGAGGGGTTTTTGTTGGGCCAAGAAGGTGAGAAGCCAACTTGGGATCGGTCCGGACGGGGAAATATCATGTGCTCCCATGCTCTGCATATGACACTAGTCTAGTATGTTACTACTCCCTCCACTATGACCAGCCTTGGCCTCTCCCAGTGCTCCACCATGTATAGCTGCTAAGCCTGCCACGTAGGCATAAAATATGATGTGGCACCAATAAAGTAAGCACCTATGCATTGAAGACTTGAGTTACTAAGCCATTTAATGCACGTAGCACCTCATCTAAAGAGCATTAATAGTATAGCCATTGCTGGCTATAAGCCGATTCCATGTCATCTACACCCATCTTATAGTCAACATGTACAATAGTAGTAGATCAAAAGAGTGTACTACTACTTTTTTGTTCTGTGGCCCACCTTTCATTCTCACAAAGTGCCTAGGAGCACGTGCTAGAGCTGGCTCTTCACGAAGAGCCCGCTTACCTTCTCTCTCCTCTTCTCTTTCCTCCAACTAAGCAGAAATATACTATAGTTTATTCCTTATAGCCCGCCGACTAAGCTCTATTGTACTTGCTCTAAGCACATCTAAAGCACTTACTAGCACCCCGACGGTGTACGTCACCTTGTGTCTCATAATTTTCCTCATCATCATCTGAGTCCTAGAAGATCTCACCCACATCATCATTAGCATGCAGCCGCCTAGATAGACAACGTGCGCAGAAGGAGTAGAGGCAACTGGGGAGGCATCACCACCACGTCGTGGGCACTCCGTATGTGCTCGTGTGCATGCAGCGTGCGTGTTTTTCCATCAGTGCTAGCTCTAAGGTCGAGGCTGCGGTCGTCTTCGTCTCCGACTAGTAGTTGAGCAACGACGACAAAGAGGTGTTGCAAGAGATGTGTATGCGCCATTGCGTGTGAGCTTCACCGTAGCACGACGAACCGGACATCGCCGCGGATGGCGCACGCCTCCATGCAGCCGAGTGTGTGCGCATGCATGTGTTATTCACGTGCATTCTGCGGCCGAGCGTGTGTGCATGCATGTTTTGTGTATGTGCGTTGTGTGCTCCATGCTGTGCGCGTATGTGCATGAGTTGGATCGGATGGAGTTAGTGCGTTGGCTTGTGTACATGCGTGGCTGCATGCGTCCTGTACGTGCGTGGCTTGTTGCGTGGTTATCAATTATTCAATATAAACTACTCCCTCCGTTCCTAAATATAAGTCTTTCTAGCCATTTCAAATAGACTACAACATACGGACGTATGTAGACATATTTTAGAGTGTAGATTCACTCATTTTGTTTCGTATGTAGTCCCTTACTGAAATATCTAAAAAGACTTATATTTGGGAACGGAGGGAGTATAAAACATCTTCAACTTAGCATCCTGATGTACCGTTTCTAGTGGTTAGCGAAAAGTTCATGTTCTTTTAGTTGTTTATAGGTGGGCGGGCGGCAAAAAATAGGGGAAAACATGCAAGGTTCCTTGCAGACGCTCCACCGCGAGGTTCCTTGCTCCTCCTCGGCCGTCGGGAATCTATGCTCTTCAACTCTTTTCTTTTACGTGAGCTTTGTTCATCCTTTTCCCAACACGCGAGACATCTAGCATCAAGGTGCACGTGTCATGCAAGAAAATGGAGATAATCAGATAAGCAGTGCGTAAGTGAGTCGCGCGGGGGGAAAGCGGGGGGAAACCTCTTTTTCGTAAGTGAGTCGTGCACTTTGATGGCACCTACGCAATATTTTTTCTCCTCGATGGCACGTGAATGGTGCACGTACTCAACGACGGAGCACGGGATGGTAGCAATGACATGGTCAGCCCTTTTTTGGAGAGAGTACATACTACTAGTAAATAACTTTGATGTGTCCCGTCAACTCGCAGAACAACGAGAAGCTTGATTACGCCTTCTCCCTCGCCAACGCGTGCGCGGTGGCTCGCAGCACGAGGAGAAACTTTTGCTTACAAGCGGTGGATGTGCAGAAGTTCATTTGGTGTCAGATTGCTAGAAGCACTACTATAGAACCATCGCCTTGCGGAAGAGGCGAAGAGCCAAGCACAAGGTCACCTACTAACCTTAGGCTAGGCGTAGTGGAATTAACATAAGTAGGGGTACCTCCTTTTTTTTATTCTAGAAACAACCACACACGAATATCAAGGTGCTGGTTACGTAGAACAAATTTCCTGCAGTCCGTGCTCAGCCCTCCTCTATCTCTCTTCTCAGCCAGCCAGCGGACGCGCAGAGCCCATCGTCTGTTTGCTCACATGCGGCCCCACATGTCAGTGAAAATGCCACCCTACTACTCCTACTACTTACTATGACTGCTCACAGTGGGGAGTAACGTAGAGTAGTAACTTGCCGATGTTACTAGTCTATGTTACTACCTTCATAGTGGGTAGTAACATATGAGTGGTATCATGAAAGAGTTCATTTATTAGGCTATAGACTCATTATGCCTTGAAATGTGTGATGTTACAGTAACTAGCTAAGTTACCACAAACCCCTCTCTCCTCATTAATTAGCTGCCACATAAGCAATCTTGTATTGAAATGTGTGATGTTACTAATTAAGTTACTCCCATTGTGACTAGTCTATATAATACTAGTATCGAGGATTCGAGGTGCTGGTTACGTAGTACAATATGGCTACAGTAAAAACACCCGCACGACGCGCGAAGCATGTGAAGCTAGTACAAATAGTGTACTACTTCCTCCGTTCCTAAATATAAGTCTTTGTAGAGATTTCACTAGGTGGACTACATACAGAGCAAAATGAATGAATCTACACTTAATATGCATCTATATACATCCTTATATGGTTCATAGTGAAATCTCTACAAAGACTTATATTTAGGAATGGAGGGAGTACTATTGTTGATTGGCCTCATCCGATAACCTGTTGCAATGCACGTACAATTATGGAGGAGGGAGTGGAAGAGCGTCATGGCGATTCCAAATCAAGAGGGAAAGGTGAAGAGTCGGTGGACGGTTGCCAGTTTGCCACGGTTCATGAAGGGGCGCCCCGGCCTACACGTCTGTTCGGAAATACTCCTACTACTCGCCGTCGTCTCACTGATATGTTGGAACGGGATCACATGTCAACGAAACATGGTGTGTAATTTCTCGTGCAAAATGCGATCTGGCCGCGTTGGCCCGAGGTACCGCATTAGTTTTTTTTTTTTGAAAGTTTGCCGCATTAGTTATCGACCTTTATTTTTTTAACATGCAATCTGAATGGATAGCTCCTGTGGTCATCACACGTGAGCGGATATAGAGATGGTTGATTCGCCCGAGCAACTTATTACTGTGGGAATATGGGAGTATCAGCGGATTCAAGGAACAGAGAAATGATGGTTGCTTCATCCGAGCAACTTACTGTGGCGAAGGTGGGGCTCTGTGATTTGACTGCTCACTAGTCATTACTACTGGGCGCAACGACCGGGGTGAATCTTTCCCTGAAGTTGTGTTGTGCACTCAATATTGCTGCATAGCAGGTGGAGCCGGATGAAGGATGTCCAACATGTCGGCGAAACAAAGTTGAATTGTTTCTGGCATTGCTACCAATCCTTCAGGATTTGATTATATGTACGCATAATTTTGATGAAATTGTACTGTGATGCTACGAAGGTTTCAACTTCGGTTCCCGCAGGAAAAAAAGGTTTCAACTTGGGATTCATGTGTCTTGCCTCGAGATTATCGCCAATATTCACATCACAACTGAAGAAAAAGTTGTGAGAAGGTGTACAAATAAACAAAAAAATATATAATTGACCGATGTTGTTCGTAGGCATGGCCCCATTTCCTTGGCACAGTGTTCATTGCTTGGCAGCTAGTTTCACCCAGCTCTGTAGCCAAAAAAGAGGTGTATGAAGGACACCACAATCCGATCATTTTGTGCAGCTCCACTAAAATCGGGCGGACCATCCTGTTGCAAAGATATCCAACAAGGTGATTACAATAATAGTGGAACTAGATGATGAAACATAACACACATACATAGAAGCCGATCACCTCTACAATCTCTCTTTAGGACTAACTTCTTGGTTGAGAAAGATTAGGCACGGAGTTGGATGAGGAGGATAGCAAAACCAATCTCCCTTTCCCAGTCCCATGGAAATGTAAAAACATTGCCCGTGTGACATTTTGGCGGAACTGCACAAAACACTCTTCAGAAAAGTGATTTGTGCAGTTCACCAAAAATCATAATAGCAACAAGGTGAAAATGGATAGCCCTGTTTGCAAAAGGAGGTCGAAAGGAAACAATTACTGCCCAATAACACGAGTTGAAGACACATACGCCGACAAAAAAGAAGCATGTTCCATGTAAAAAGGGAAAGATAGCACATGGTGGTTTTTCAAAAATGGTTTGAGGAAGAGATTGCAAGATGGAAAGTACGCCGGCCGAGATACGATTTAAGCAAACAACTAAAGAAGATCCACATGCAGCAACGTGGGAAGATGGGCAGTGGAGCAAGGCCGGAGGAAGCTGTACCTGAGGGTCGTCGGGATGTTACTAGGAGGCGCCGGCCGGGATCTGCCCATACTGCGGCAGCGAGCAAGTGGCGATGGCCCTACCGCGTCGGAGCTTGGTCAGAGAGAACGGCGGGTACCGCAGATCGGGATGAGCTGCCTCAACACCGTCGAACAGAGAGACGATGCACATCCTCCCTTTCCACCGACGGACGGGATGCGGCCGGATCACTGACCAACGCTGAGAGAGAGAGGCCACGGCGGCCTTGTGTGAGATGGTGTGACGAGAGACAAACCCATTTTTCCATTTTACCCACAGCAATCGTTTTATATTCTAGGCGTGGTACCCGACCGTCCTTTGAGTAAACAACAGCTACACGCGTCAAATTATCACGTGGGCTGCCTTTTCATACAGAAACGAACTCCACCGTGTACCCACGCGGGTGTGGCCGGGAACGAGACGTGAGTACGTGCGTCCTGCGTGCACTTCTTCTTTAGGTGCAGGTACGTACGTGGGTGGGTGTGAGAGAGATGGTTTGTGCGAAACAGAGGCAATGTGTTGATGATATCTCAATCAGAAAAATGTAACATATGCAATGTGTGTGAAACGGAGTCATGGACGTGAGATATCGATAGAGTTGAAAACAGGGATGAAGTGTGTGGCTGCGCGATCGATAAAGAGTGCCATCGAATTTGTGTTTGCCCATGTCAAAGATACTGGGCGGCTGGCCTACTGGAATTTGAGAGGGCAGAGGTGCAGTTCTTCTCCGTGGCATGGATACCTACCTACAACGTTCGACTATCGGTGTGTGTGTGGGGGGGGGGGGGGTAGAGACCGGTCGACTAGTATATGTGTGGGGAAGGAGAGAGACCTAGCTATGTATTGAGGGAGATCGATCGACATCCATGGATATGTGTAGCAGAGGAATAAGGTTGGGGAAAAGACAAAGGTAGAGCGTTGGAGGGTTGGTGGTGGAGTGGCGTCTCACAAATGGTGGGAGAGGCCTGCTAGACAAACGGAGGGTATGAGTGCAATATCAATAAGAGAGGGCCGGGGATGTCTGTCTGTCAATGCATGTGCGTGTGAGAGACGGGTCGGGAGGTATTCAAGGATGATGAGGGGAGAAGATATGGTTGTGGTAAGCATGCGTAACTACATAGGAAGATCAACCGTCGTGTGTCCGAGAAAAGGAGAGACATAACTAGCGAGGTAAGTGTATTGGTGCTTGGTGAAAACGAATTATAGTCGACCTGGCTATATGTAGGGAGATCAGCTCCTATACACGCCTGCATGTGTTAGAAGCAAATAAGGTCCGGAGAGGCAGACATGGGGAGAGGGTGTGGCTAGGAGGTGGTGCGAGAGGCCTACCATGTCGAGGGGGGAGGAGTGTGCGAGCATGTGATTATTGAAAAGAGGGGCGGGAGTGTGCACCTGCGTGGAATCGTATTGGACATATGGGGGCATGGACGGTGAGAAGAGAAGAGGGGAAGTATATATGTGTTGGTTGTAGCCACACTTAGGCTAGAGAGCTCTATCGACCGGTGTGTGCAGGAAAGAAGAAGGAGTCGGGGCCTACACACACATTTGGTGGACGACCTAAAGAGAAATAATGAACGTGTGTGATGGAGGGGACGCTAAGGGTGTGTGAGAGGGGCGGGCGTGTGCATGCACGATAGAAAGTTAGCGCTATCTAGCTACAAATAGAAGAGGATCGTCAAGGTGTAAAAGACGAACAAAGATCATAATTCATTATAAAAAAGTGGATACGGATACTTGAAGAAGATATCATAATGTAGAACATTGATTATAATTTGGGCTAATGTGTGGCTTTTGCAACTCAGGTCTAAATACTTGTCAAAATGTAGGGGGCGGGGCACTATACTTTGTGTGATAAACACGGTGTACGTATGGAACATGGTTTAGACTATGAATACGTAGTTAGTACATCAAATGTACTATTATTTGGAATCAACATCAAGTGTATTCAAAAAATAGAATTCGAGTTCATGTAGTACACATAGTTCATATCTATCTCTATAGCAATCATGTGGTGTGTTATTAAGGTAATACACGAATGATAGTTGAAGTTGGCAACAATCATGATTGTAGATTCTTATTGAAATAGGGAAATGAATTCAAATTTAGTTCGAATTGCAGCGGTAGTATAGACATTTGGAATGCACTAAAATGTTGGTATGAGTAGGTTACATGCATTATACAGTGTAACACCCAAATTTTCTGGCCAAGTTTTTTATATTAAAATTTTTGCCAGGAGTTTTAAATTTTTATTTCTGTGGATTTTCAGAACCCATCTTTATTATTAAGGAGTTTTGTATTCTTTTTCCCAAGTGGAGCTTTCCAAAATATATTGGACTTCTTTGCCATCTCTTCAAAACAATTTCTAAATAAGTAGAATTGTTTATTAAATTATTTCACCCTGAGCCTTATTCATTAAAATGAACTGTATTAAATTTTTGGAGCTCCTTTTGAACTACAACCTTTTGATATAATCACTTAAAATTCCAACCAAAATTTGGAGAGGTCATTTGATGTCTCTAAATCAATTATGTACCTTAATAATATTATTTCATTTCTTATTTTGAGCCCAACACCCATTCTTTCTTCTCTGGTCCAGTGGGCAACTTTGCACTACAACCCTTTTAAATATTTGTTTCTAGCTTCCACCAAAATTATGGGAAGTCAGTAGGAGCATATGATTCCATTATATGCAAAAACCCAGGGTTGCTCTTTTGGAATTTTTGAGTAAATCAACCTCATCTTCATTCTGGCCTAACATGAAGGTTTGCACAGCAACCATACTCTTGCTGGCTCTTTGGCCCTAGATTCTTTTCCCTACTTGTAGTCTTCCATGCTAAACCCCTGAGTCCAGGAGCATGCAACCATTGGCATATTTTTGGTTCATGAAATAATGCCATTCACAACCTGTCCAGATTTGAAGTTCAGCAAAACTTGCACTAGCAAGTTTGTGCTTTCCACCAACTAACCTCACCACCCTCTTGTGCATCCAAGGAGACACTGATCTGGAAGATTTGGCCCCTCCAAGAATAGCCTAAGTGCCTGTGGCATTTTGTCAAACACAGGAGTGCATGATCGGATATGACATGAGTTGTTGTTGGCATTGTGAACTTGGTCTCTGACCAAACCACCTTGTCCCTGAGCTTCACTCTATCAACAACCTAGCTTTGGTTCCTTGCCAGCCTCACCCAAGCCACATGGCGGGCCATGGCATTTCATCGAGCACCTTTCGTGCGTGCTCTGGGCGCGCCCAGAGCGTGCGTTCGGCACCCGCATGCACCCGAGCCGCCCAGTCACACCCCGCACTCAAAAACCGGCCCCAGCCAGCTCGTCGTGTCCCCTTGCACCGCCACGCCACCCGACCACCCCTGGCACCTCACAGCGCCACCGCCAGGATGGCCGTGGCAGCTAGCCGGCGCTAGCAGCCCGACCGTGGTCGGCGCCGCGCCACCCAGCTCGCCACCACCTGCCTGGAGCAGTGCGAGCTCATCCGCAACCTCGTCCGCTAGCGCTCGCCGCCGCCACGCCGCCAAATTCTGGGGAGGCGGTTCGCCGTCGTCCTTATCGCCGGTCGCCCCAGAACCGACCTCCACCGCGTATATAAGGACCCCGGAGCTCAACCGAGTCCTCGAGCAACCTCATTTGATCCTCCTAGTGTTGTCTTGGCCAGCTGTCGAGCAAGGGAAGGCCTTCTTGCCCGAGTCCGGCCGGTTGGTCGCCCGCCAAGCCACGGCCGATTCCATCACCACCGGTGCCTCTCCCTCTCCACTCTCTCCACCAAGAACTCTCCCTTCCTATCACGAGCACAACCCCTCGCTCAATTTTGGCCGGAGACCACCGCAGCCCCAAACTCACTATCCACCCGAATGCCCCCTCCGCCGTGGAGCTCGCCGCCAGTGACTCCCTCCACCCCCGGCTACCCTACGACCACCGGGAGGACCGCCTAGGAGTGGCTGATCCATCCCTGCACTCGGATGCCCTCGAGGAGCCGCCTAACGCCGGCGAAGATCGCCGGAGTTCCCGCCTCCGTTCGGCCAGAGGAAAGAGAGGGAAGGAGACTGGTCAAACCTGACCAGTGGGGCCCCCTTGACCCACTGGCAGTGACTCAGGCGCCATCCACGCTGGATAAGTGGAAGCGCATTTTCAAAATGCGCCTTCGACGTGTACGTACATTTCGAAACATTTTTTTTCTGTTTTTGTTTTAAATATCAGATTTTGACCAAACTTTGACCGGCTGTATCTTTTTGAAAACAACTCCAAATGAACTGATTCTTTTTGCTACCTCTCTCAAATATTGTCTAGTTTATTTTAAGATTTATTTGAAAAAAATTCAAAACAACTTTTTGTGCTGTTTTTATTTTATGTGTTAATTCAAACATATTATTTTAAATAGGGTTTTTGAAGATTTCATGATGATTTGGATGCACCCTTCCTTCCCATGACCCGAAGGCAAGCATTACGAACCCTGGTGAAATTTTGTGTGTTGCATAGCACGGTGGCAACACCACCCGACACATACATGCGTCATTTTATGTGAGGATGAGATCCTATCCACAGGTGCATATTAATGAGTTTATGCTAATGTAGTTGACATGATTTGTGATGGAAATCACCGTCATATGTCTTCCATGCATCTGGGAAGGAAAGGCGGAAGGCCTCTGTCTTGGGTAGACACGGGCTTGCCCCTAGTCCTCCGTCGAGATGGTCGTGTCCGGTATGACATGAGGGGATGTCGCGTGATGTTCCCGTCTGTTGTTTGAGATATATGCATTTTTATGCTAATCATGCAGGAAATACTACAACCTCCTGAGTCGACCGTAGATCGAGTCTTGTGCGATAACCCCCATACTTGCCTCGTACTACCACTCGTCCCTACACCAAGTAAGATGCAGTTCGATAAGTTGTCAACCCTTTCCTAGCACACACCGTCTGCAGAGAGGCCGTGGTGGTGGGAATCTTGGAGGCATCCGGTAGTCATGCCACCAGGTCCGGGAGCATGGGTGTTTCGGTTGTAGCCGAAAGGGTAGCTCCCCGATTTCTTGTGTATAAATTTTGTGATCCCATGTTACGTCGAGGTTGTGGCCTCCCCACTTAGAGTTTTGCTTAACAGGTGTCATGGGTGATTCCAGACACATGTGAGTTAAGCTGGTGTGTGCAAGTTAGGTGTGTTTTCAACAAAAAGACCGTAGACGGAATTAGTCTTGAGGGACTAAAGAAATCCGTTACTCGTGGGTAAAGAGTACACCCTCTGCAGAGATAAACCTATTCGAATAGCCGTGTCCATGGTTAAGGATTATAGTCTGGGATGGGTCAAGTGTCGGTCTTAGTGTCGGTCTTCGGAGGTGAAACTGTTAAACCAGAATTGAATTTCACAACTTGTGGATTGTGAAGATTATGATTATTATTATTACTGTTGACTAACCCATGATTTTATTGGTATTATCGAATATCCACAGGATGGTTCTACCTCCTGGATATTCATTGCGACATTCTTTTAAAGCCCTTTATGCGGTGTCGCTCAGACGCCTTGCGTATGGCATTTCATTTAAAGCCCTTTATGCGGTGTCGCTCGGGCCTTGATTGTGGCATTTCTTTTAAAGCCCTTTATGCGGTGTCGCTCGGATGCCCGATTGGCATTTCTTTTAAAGCCCTTCTGGCGGTGTCGCTCGGGGCCCGATCGTGGCATTTCTTTTAAAGCCCTTTATGCAGTGTCGCTCGGGCGCCCATTGTGGCATTTCTTTTAAAGCCCTTTATGCGGTGTCGCTCGGGCCTTGTGGCATTTCTTTTAAAGCCCTTTATGCGGTGTCGCTCGGGCCTTGTGGCATTTCTTTTAAAGCCCTTTATGCGGTGTCGCTCAGATGCCCGACTGTGGCATTTCTTTTAAATCCCTTTATGCGGTGTCGCTCAGACGCCCGACTGCGGCATTGTTCCTGTTTATTTATAAGCCCTCTATGCGGTGTCGCTCAGATGCCCGATTGTGGCATTTCTTTTGTGTTATTTACTTCATGGTTTTTATACTACCATATTATTGCATATCCATAAATAACATGCTTGCACGCAGCAGAGTTTTACTTATCTCATGTGACTAACGTCTTGAGCATAATATATTTTCAGCACATCTTTATTAAATCATGCTCATGTTCATTGTGTTTGCGAGTACATTCAAAGTACTCAGGCTTGTCCACAGCTATTGTCTTGGCCAGATTTCATGCTTGGAGAGGAGCATTGCGGTGACTGTCGAGAACCTAGGCAGCGGTGATTTCAGCCACGCGGAGATAGGTGTTAACCTGGTCAGCTGTTCCTGTGGGAAATGGAGTCCCATAGACACTGATGATTTTCAACCCGCTTCCGCCATCAACCACTAGAAACCATTTGTTGTACTCACAGGCCAGAATGGTCTTGTGCTACACTTATTGTATTTTTTTTGCTTGGATTTTCTGTATCAAGTTAGTGCCTTATCAGCTAACAGTTATCCTGGGGTTGATAAGCACAAGGACCATTTTTCCTGGGATTAGCACCCGGAGAATTCGGTCGCCACATACAGCAAGCAAAAAAATTTAATCGGACATAACATGGATTCATACTCCCTCCTTCCATCTATATAGGGTGTAATGAGATTTTTAAGACCGCCTTTGACTATTGACAAGATTAATAGTACATGACATGCACAATGTGAAAATTATATCATTGAAAGAACCTTTCACAGACGAAGTTAACAGTGTGCTTTGTGTAAGTTGCATGTCATATATCATTGCTCTAATAATTGGTCAAAGTTAGCATCGAAAAACGCATTAGGCCATATATAGATGGAAGGAGGGAGTAGCTTTGAATAGCATTTGTATAGTAAAACGGGGCAAGACTCTCTATTTGTGTGGTGAGAATAGTTTTATTTTTTTCGTTTTCTTTTTGGTTGAGGGAAGTGTGAATTGATTTGGTACATACAAGTACAATATTACTACACGTTAGGCCTGTCCCTAAAATTCAACCCGCGTCTTGTTATATCCTGAAAATTCAGATATCGTGCTCCCAAAACTGGCACCTTCACAACCCGCGCCTTGCTATCCCGAAATTACAACGCGCGCGAAAACTCCCTCCAGCTGCCAAATCCCGACACGCGAAATCCCCCTTCTAACCTGAGCCGAAAGGGCCGCTAGTTCAAATCGGTGGGGGGTACTTTTGTAACACACCCTACATTTTGGACAAGCGCGTCCCTAAGTCATGCTTCACCCCCTCACATCGCCCCCTTTTCGCCATTCGAAATCCCAGGCCGCCATAACCTCTCCGCTCCAGCCGCGAAACCCCACCCTCCTCCGTCCGCCACGTCACTGCTGCCCAGCCGGAGCCTCTTCCCCGACGATGTCGTCCACCGCAACACCTCGACGTCCCTCTTCCACCTCCCTGGATGAGGATCCGTCATCCATCTCGCCGTCCCGCCGGTTCAGCCGCCCCGTCCTCCACCTTCAAGGAGTTGCTCCGACGATCGCCTCGTCTATCGCGGCTGCTCCATCCCCACAGCGTCGCCTTAACCTGCTCCACCGGAACCATAGCATCCTCACCGACTACTCGAAGCCGAGGCCTACTCGGCGCCACCAAAGAGGTTGTACACTCATCGCATCGCACCTTCTCCTTAACTCGACCTCCCGGCGCCGACGGTGCTCCATCTCGCACCCCCATGGAGTGGCTACCTTGAAGCCGGCGCTGCGGGCGACATCTCCATGGTGGCTCTCCCCTCGGCGAGGCCCCTTGGCCGGCGTCCATACCAGCCGGATCTGCTGCTTTGCTGCTCCGGCTCTCGCTTCCTTCGCTAAGCCTTCTTCTGCTACTACGGCTCTCGCTCGATCGCTCGCTCACCCATTCTTCTTCTTTGCTCCCCCTCGCTCGTCTTCTTTGCTTTGCTCGATTAAGCCACACTTGATCGTGAATCGACTTTTGGGTCGATCGATTTTCGAGGGTTGGGGGCTGCGGAGTTAAGGAAGAACCACCCAGCGGGACGGGGGCTCGGCTGGAGAGGTACCCACTATCTATCTTAGGGTTGAGGTGGGGGCGGGGGGCCTAGAGGGCTGGCAGGCGGCGGTGGCGAAGTTGTTTGGCGGCGGCGGCTTTGAGGCAGCGGTTCGGCCGGTGGTGGTGGCGGCTCGGGGTGCAGGTTGAAGATGAACTGCAGCCCTCCTAAACTACATGTCCAAAGTGCCTCTCTGCTACCATTGCGTTCAGTTCGACAGTAGCATTCAGATTCCATAGTAAATTTCAGTTTCGACGATTAAGTTCAGTCAACAGTTTACCTCATACATTGTTGTAGTCGGTGGTTTGTGGTGATGTTAATTTTACATCCATTTACATCATCTAATGGAGATGCTATTAGAATCCCACTTGAGATTGACGATGTACATCTTGTCTTTGCTTCAGACCTTGACGTCTTCTGACTCACTGGAGCTGCTCCAACGACAGAATGATCCATCACAACAGTGCAAAGGCTCGGACGCCCGTCTGCAGATTCCTCGAGATCTTCCTCCACACCTCCGGCAGCCACCTCTGCCTCAAGCGCTTCAAATGACCAACCCAATGATGTTGAGGTCGACACGGCTCTGACAAAGAGGTTGTACACTTGTTGCATCACTTATTACTATACATTCACGTCGATCCATTAGGGCTATTTTGGTTCAACGGAAAAACATAGCAATAGGGAATTTTCCAATGGCACTCTACTATTCAATTATTCATGCATTTTGTTGAAAGGAATGAAGCAAAACATCACCTGGACCTACTTTTCAAAACCCTATGCATGAAAACAAGACCAAGTGCATTAGTGCCAGAATAACATTCTAATTGTACACGCTTTCATATGGTTTCACTTTATTTTGGCCATGTTTCCTTGCATTCCTGTGCTCTTCCAATCCTGTAAACCAAACATCCAAGTTGACAGAAATCCTGTGTTTACAAATGCTCTGTTTACCATGTGCATTTTCCAATCCTATTCCGGTGTTTTTCCTATCCCTGCGTTTTAAGAATCATGCAAGCCAAATGAGCCCTTAAAGAATTACTTCATTCTGATGCGTGTCGAAGGGAACTTTGTGTGGTTTGTCCTGCTCCTGCCGCGACGTCGTCCACCTCACCTGAGCTGCTCCATCGATAGAAGCATCCACCAAACCAGACATCACGACTCCTGACCGTCTTTCGCCGCCTTAGATCTCCTTCCCTAGCGCCAACACCCACCGCAACGGCATCACCATCATCGACTCTGTAGATGAACCTGAGGAGTACACGGGTCCACAAGAGAGGTCGCACTCTTTTGTTTCTGCTTATGTTATGCATTGCTTAAACTTACCTGCTACTTTATCGTCCTGTTCAGCTCTTGGACTCCCAAGTCAGGTCCAAATTAATGTTCAAACTTGAGTTCTAAATTAGTTGTGGGGAACATATCGAGGCAGCAATGAATAGTATGTCTGTCTAATATCTGGTTCACCTAGGGTATGCCTATGTTGTTCATCTTGGATGGGAAACAAATAGCAAAGCAATCATCATCTGTCTTTTTATTAAATTAAAGCAATCATCAGCCTGCTATCATTATTTTTGGATCCATCCACTGGTCGTTACCATCACTCTAAATTTCTGCATGCTCTCCTTACATAATCTCACCATATTTTTTCGTATGCATGTCAGATATTGTACACAGTCATGCTGAACATGTAGAGAAAAAGAGAAGAGTTTTGCACGGCGATACAATGTCATGCAGACATCGCTCCATGGTGGGTTCAATGGCAAACCCTCCCCACCCCTCTCCAGATTGTAATCCAGAGGAAGATATCTGTTCTGAGGCGGATTCAGACGCCGCTGACCACATCTATTTACCCCCCAAGGTGTTTGCTCTACCTTGGCATGATGATGTTAGTCATATCATGCATATGTTGCCTTGTAGTCATATCATGATGATGTTAGTCATATCATTCCTATCCTATTCCGGTGTTTTTCCTATCCCTACGTTTTTAGAATCATGCAAGCCAAATGAGCCCTTACAGAATTACTTCAGTTACGGTCGGTGTCGGAGGGAACTTTGTGTGGTTTGTCCTGCTCCTGCCGCGACATCGTCCACCTCACCTGAGGTGCTCCATCGACAGAAACATCCACCAAACCAGACATCATGACTCCTAACCGTCTTTCGCTGCCTCAGATCTCCTTCCTGCCGCCGGCACCCACCGCAACGACATCACCATCATCGACTCAGCAGATGAACCTGAGGAGTACACGGGTCCACAAGAGAGGTCGCACTCTTTTGATTCTGCTTATGTTATGCATTGCTTAAAATTACCTGCTAATTTATCGTCCTGTTCACCTCTTGGACTCCAAGTCAGGTCCAAATTAATGTTCAAACTTGAGTTCTAAATTAGTTGTGGGGCACATATCGAGGAAGAAATGAATAGTATCTATGTCTAATATCTGGTTCATCTAGGGTATGCCTATGTTGTTCATCTTGGGTGGGAAACAAATAGTAAAGCAATCATCATCTGTCTTTTTATTAAATTAAAGCAATCATCAGCCTGCTATCATTATTTTTGGATCCATCCATTGGTTGTTACCATCACTCTAAATTGTGCATGCTCTCCTTACATAATCTCACCATATTTTTTCGTATGCATGTCAGATATTGTACAAAGTCATGCTGAACATGTAGAGAAAAAGAGAAGAGTTTGTCTTGGCAATACAATGTCATGCGAACATTCGCTCCATGGTGGGTTTAATGGTCTCAGATTGTAATCGAGAGGAAGATATCTGTTACGAGGCGGATTCGGCTGACCACTCCTATTTACCCCCAAGGTGTTTGCTCTACCTTGGCATGATGATGTTAGTCATATCATGCATATGTTGCCTTGCAGTGCGTACTTTTGACATCATATATGTCATCTGCTTAGTTTAGACATGTTACGTAATGCCACCTGTTTAGTTTCTATATCATACATGGGAATTATGCGGTCTCATGTCTTTTAGCCAGCCCTAATATATGTGAAATGTGCAATGCCATCCTGTTTAACTGTGCATCATATATTTGAATGATATCTTGCCCATCCTTTTCTTCATTACATTTCCATTTGTCGACAATGTTTGTACATTAAACTACTCTTCCTGTGAATCAGCCATTTGGGTGGGAGATGGAAAAATCTGGAGTGAAAACAAGGCCTTCAGAGCGAGCATTGCTACCTGTCAAGCAGATCTCTTGTTGGGTCTGATTGCTCCTCGAGAGATGGATTCGAGAGACAGATGACCAGTCCTATTCCCCCACCGAGGTGTATGCTCTAACTTGGCTTGCGGTTATACTGCTCATATCATGCATCTGGTGTCTTGCATTGCATAGTTTAGACATCATATACACAATATTCAACACCATGTTCTTAGTTCAGACATCATATCGAATGCCCTCTGTTTAGCATATAAATCACATATGTGAATTAAATGATGCGATCCTGATTACTTAGATAACATGTAGGTGAAGTATGTCATGCAATCCTGTTTAGTTATTCATCTCTTTGAATTATGTTATGATATGCTATCCAGTTTAGATAGACATCATATATGTGAAATTATGTCATGCTATCCGTTTTAGTTAAACAATATACATGTCAACTATTTCATGCCCTCTTTTTTCCACACAATCTATTGCATCTGTCTCTCATACAATTTCTGTACATTCAACTATGTTTCCTGTTTATCAATGATGTCTACTATGCAACCTTCTTCTTGTAGACGTTGTTGGGCCTGCAAGTGTACAGGTTTGTAGGACAGTAGCAAATTTCCCTCAAGTGGATGACCTAAGGTTTATCAATCAGTGGGAGGCGTAGGATGAAGATGGTCTCTCTCAAGCAACCCTGCAACCAAATAACAAAGAGTCTCTTGTGTCCCCAACATACCCAATTCAATGGTAAATTGTATAGGTGCACTAGTTCGGCGAAGAGATGGTGATACAAGTGCAATATGGATGGTAGATATAGGTATTTGTAGTCTGAAAATATAAAAACAGCAAGGTAACAAGTGGTAAAAGTGAGCGTAAACGGTATTACAATGCTAGGAAACAAGGCCTAGGGTTCATTCTTTCACTAGTACAAGTTCTCTCAACAATAATAACATAGATAGATCATATAACTATCCCTCAACATGCAACAAAGAGTCACTCCAAAGTCACTAATAGTGGAGAACAAACGAAGAGATTATGGTAGATGCGAAACCACCTCAAAGTTATTCTTTCCAATCAATCCGTTGGGCTATTCCTATAAGTGTCACAAACAGCCCTAGAGTTAGGTACTACAATAACACCTTAAGACACAAATCAACCAAAACCCTAATGTCACCTAGATACTCCAATGTCACCTCAAGTATCCGTGGGCATGATTATATGATATGCATCACACAATCCCAATTCATCTACTCAAACCAACACATAGAACCTCAAAAAGTGCCCCAAAGTTTCTACCGGAGTATCACGACGAAAACGTGTGCCAACCCCTATGCATAGGTTCATGGGCGGAACCATAAGTTGATCACCAAAACATACATCAAGTGAATCACGTGATATCCCATTGTCACCACAGATACGCACGGCAAGACATACATCAAGTGTTCTCAAATCTTTAAAGACCCAATCTGATAAGATTACTTCAAAGGGAAAACTCAATCCATTACAAGAGAGTAGAGGGGGAGAAGAAACATAAGATCCAACTATAATAGCAAAGCTCGCGATACATCAAGATCGTGCCAAATCAAGAACACGAGAGAGAGAGAGAGAGAGAGAGAGATCAAACACATAGCTCTTTGGTACATACCCTCAGCCCCGAGGGTGAACTACTCCCTCCTCGTCATGGAGAGCGTCGGGATGATGAAGATGACCACCGGTGAGGTTCCCCCCTCTGGCGGTGCTTAACAGGGTCCCGAGAGGTTTTTGGTGGCTACAGAGGCTTGCGGCGGCGGAACTCCCGATCTATCTTCCGTTCTGGAAGTTTTAGGATACGTGGGTATATATGGGTGCAGGAAGTACGTCGGTGGAGCTTCGGGGGCCCCACGAGGTAGGGGGCGCACCCCCCACCCTCATGAGCACCTCCCTCATCTCCTGACATAGGGTCCAAGTCTATCTGGTAGGTTTCCTTCCAAAAATAACTTCTCCAGTTGATTTCGTTCCGTTTCGACTCCGTTTGATATTCCTTTTCTTCGAAACACTAAAATAGGCATAAAACAGCAAATCTGGGCTGGGCCTCCGGTTAATAGGTTAGTCCCAAAAATAATATAAAAGTGGATAATAAAGCCCAATATTGCCCAAAACAGTAGATAATATAGCATGGAGTAATCAAAAATTATAGATACGTTGGAGACGTATCAAGCATCCCCAAGCTTAATTCCTGCTCGTCCTCGAGTAGTGATAACAAGATAATTTTTGATGCGGAGTGCTACTTGGCATAATTTCAATGTAATTCTTCTTAATTGTGGTATGAATATTCAGATCCGAAAGATTCAAGACAAAAGTTCATATTGACATAAAAATAATAATACTTCAAGCATACTAACTAAGCAATCGTGTCTTCTCAAATAACATGGCCAAAGAAAGTTATCCCTACAAAATCATATAGTCTGGCTATGCTCTATCTTCACCACACAAAGTATTTAAATCATGCACAACCCCGATGACAAGCCAAGCAATTGTTTCATACTTTTGACATTCTCAAAACTTTTTGAATCTTCACGCAATACATGAGCGTGAGCCATGGATATAGCACTATATGTGGAATAGAATGGTGGTTGTGGAGAAGACAAAAAGGGGAGAAGATAGTCTCACATCAACTAGGCGTATCAACGGGCTATGGAGATGCCCATCAATAGATATCAATGTGAGTGAGTAGGGATTGCCATGCAACGGATGCACTAGAGCTATAAGTATATGAAAGCTCAACAAAAGAAACTAAGTGGGTGTGCATCCAACTCGCTTGCTCACGAAGACCTAGGGCATTTTGAGGAAGCCCATCATTGGAATATACAAGCCAAGTTATATAATGAAAAATGCCCACTAGTATACGAAAGTGACAACATAGGAGACTCTCTATCATGAAGATCATGGTGCTACTTTGAAGCCCAAGTGTGGCAAAAGGATAGTAGCATTGTCCCTTCTCTCTTTTTCTCTCATTTTTTTGTTTGGGCCTTTTCTCCCTTTTTTATGGCCTCTTCTCGTTTTTTTGTCCGGAGTCTCATCCTGACTTATGGGGGAATCATAGTCTCCATCATCCTTTCCTCACTGGGACAATGCTCTAATAATGATGATCATCACACTTTTATTTTTCTTACAACTCAACAATTACAACTCGATACTTAGAACAAAATATGACTCTATATGAATGCCTCCGTGATGTGCGGGATGTGCAATGACTCATGAGCGACATGTATGAAAGAATTATGAACGGTGGCTTTGCCACAAATATGATGTCAACTACATGATCATGCAAAGCAATATGACAATGATGAAGCGTGTCGTAAGAAAGGAACGGTGGAGAGTTGCATGGCAATATATCTCGGAATGGCTATGGAAATGCCATGATAGGTAGGTATGGTGGCTATTTTGAGGAAGGTATATGGTGGGTGTATGATACCGGCAAAAGGTGCGCGGTATTAGAGAGGCTAGCAATGGTGGAAGGAAGGAAAAGTGCGTATAATCCATGGACTCAACATTAGTCATAAAGAACTCATATACTTATTGCAAAAATCTAGAATTATAAAAGAAAAGTATTACGTGCATGCTCCTAGGGGGATAGATTGGTAGGAAAATACCATCGCTCGTCCCCAACCGCCACTCATAAGGAAGGCAATCAATAAATAAATCATGCTCCGACTTCATCACATAACGGTTCACCACACGTGCATGCTACGGGAATCACAAACTTTAACACAAGTATTTCTCAAATTCACAACTACTCAACTAGCATGACTCTAATATCACCATCTTCATATCTCAAAACAATTATCAAGCATCAATCTTTTCTTAGTATTCAACACACTCATAAGAATTCTTAAAAATCTTGTATGCTTAGCATATTATGACTATTTAAGAAAATTACCATGCTATTTAAGACTCTCAAAATAATATAAGTGAAGCATGAGAGTTCATCTATTTCTTAAAAATAAAACTACCACCATGCTCTAAAAGATATAAGTGATGCACTAGAGCAAATGACAAACTACTCCGAAAGATATGTGAAGATCAATGAGTAGTCGGATAATTATGCAACTATGTGAAGACTCTCCCATTTAATAATTTAAGATCTTGTGATTGTATTCAAACAGCAAGCAAAACAAAATAAAATTACAATGCAAGGATAGCACAACTCATGTGAAGAAGCAAAAACTTAGGCTCAACCGATACTAACCGATAGTTGTTGAAGAAGAAAGGTGGGATGCCTATCGGGGCATCCCCAAGCTTAGATGCTTGATACTTCTTTAAATATTATCTTGGGGTGCCTTGGGCATCCCCAAGCTTGAAATTTTGTGTCTCCTTAATTCCTATCATATCATAGTTTCTCTTTTTATCAAAAGCTTCATTCACAACAAACTCAACAAGAACTCGTGAGGTAGGTTAGTATAAACCAATGCAAAACCTTATCATTTCCTACTGTAAAAAATCACTAAAATTATTATTCAACATTGCATACTAAATGCCTCTGCATATTTAATACTCCTATCCTCAAATAGAATCATTAAACAAGCAAACATATGCAAACAATGCAAACATAACAGCAATCTGCCAAAACAGTATAGTCTGTGAAGAATGCAAGAGTATCAATAGTTACCTAAATCCAAAAATTATGAACTAAAATTCCCACTGTAATAAATTTATCAGAGCTCAATATGCAAAAAGATTCAACATTATACCACTCTCTGACTTTTCTAGGAAATTTTTGCAACAGCGATAAACTTTCTGTTTTCAAACAGCAACATGTATAGTAGCAAAATAAGCATGGCAAAAGTTATCCTTGACTTTTTTATTGAAACTAAATATGCAAAACATTATTATAAATAACAGAAAGCAAAAACTAACAAGATAAAATGACGCTCCAAGAAAAACACATATCATGTGGTGAATAAAAATATAGCTCCAAGTAAAGTTACCGATGAACGAAGACGAAAGAGGGGATGCCTTCCGGGGCATCCCCAAGCTTAGGCTGTTGGTTATACTTGAATATTACCTTGGGGTGCCTTGGGAATCACCAAGCTTAGGCTCTTGCCACTCCTTATTCCATAGTCCATCGAATCTTTACCCAAAACTTGAAAACTTCACAACACAAAACTTAACAGAAAACTCAAGAGCTCCGTTAGTGAAAGAAAACAAAACACCACTTCAAGGTACTGTAATGAACTCATTCTTTATTTATATTGGTGTTAAACCTACTGTATTCCAACTTCTCTATGGTTTATAAACTATTTTACTAGCCATAGATTCATCAAAATAAGCAAACAACACAATGAAAACAGAATCTGTCAAAAACAGAACAGTCTGTAGTAATCTGTAACTAACGCAAACTTATGGAACTCCAAAAATTATAAAATAAATTGGTGGACCTGAGGAATTTGTCTAGTAATAATCTTAAAAAATAATCAACTAAATATCACTCTCCAGTAAAAAGTTGAAGCTAATCTCGTGAGCGCTAAAGTTTCTGTTTTTTACAGCATGATCATAAAGACTTCACCCAAGTCTTCCCAAAGGTTCTACTTGGCACAAACACTAATTAAAACACAAAACCACATCTAAACATAAGCTAGATGGATAATTTATTACTAAACAGAACCAAAAAGCAAGAAACTAAAATAAAATTGGGTTGCCTCCCAACAAGCGCTATCGTTTAATGTCCCTAGCTAGGCATGATGATTTCAATGATGCTCACATAAGAGATAAGAATTGAAACATAAAGAGTGCATCATGAAGAATATGACTAGCACATTTAAGTCTAACCCACTTCCTATGCATAGGTATTTTGTGAGCAAACAACCTATGGGAACAATAATCAACAAGCATAGGAAGGCAAAACAAGCATAACTTCAAAAATTGAAGCACATAGAGAGGAAACTTGACATTATTGCAATTACTACAAGCATATGTTCCTCCCTCATAATAATTTTCAGTAGAATCATGAATGAATTCAACAATATAACCAGCACCTAAAGCATTTTTTTCATGATCTACTTGCATATAAAATTTACTACTCTCCACATAAGCAAATTTCTTCTCATGAATAATAGTGGGAGCAAACTCAAGAAAATAATTATCATGTGAGGCATAATCCAATTGAAAACTAAAATCATGATGACAAGTTTCATGGTTATCATTATTCTTTAAAGTATACGTGTCATCACAATAATCATCATAGACAGGAGGCATGCTTTCATCATAGTAAATTTTCTCATCAAAGCTTGGGGGACAAAAAGTATCATCTTCATCAAACATAGCTTCCCCAAGCTTGTGGCTTTGCATATCATTAGCATCATGGATATTCAAGGAATTCATACTAACAACATTGCAATCATGCTCATCATACAAAGATTTAGTGCCAAACATTTTAATGCATTCTTCTTCTAACACTTTGGCACAATTTTCTTTTCCATCATACTCACGAAAGATATTAAAAAGATGAAGCGTATGAGACAAACTCAATTCCATTTTTTGTAGTTTTCTTCTATAAACTAAACTAGTGCTAAAACAAGAAACAAAAATATCCGATTGCAAGATCTAAAGATATACCTTCACTTACCTAGCCTCCCCGGCAACGGCGCCGGAAAAGAGCTTGATGTCTACTACGCAACCTTCTTCTTGTAGACGTTGTTGGGCCTGCAAGTGCACAGGTTTGTAGGACAGTAGCAAATTTCCCTCAAGTGGATGACCTAAGGTTTATCAATCCGTGGGAGGTGTAGGATGAAGATGGTCTCTCTCAAGCAACCCTGCAACCAAATAACAAAGAGTCTCTTGTGTCCCCAACACACCCAATACAATGGTAAATTGTATAGGTGCACTAGTTCGCGAAGAGATGGTGATACAAGTGCAATATGGATGGTAGATATAGGTATTTGTAATCTCAAAATATAAAAACAGCAAGGTAACAAGTGGTAAAACTGAGCGTAAACGGTATTACAATGCTAGGAAACAAGGCCTAGGGTTCATACTTTCACTAGTGCAAGTTCTCTCAACAATAATAACATAGATAGATCATATAACTATCCCTCAACATGCAAAAAAGAGTCACTCCAAAGTCACTAATAGTGGAGAACAAACGAAGAGATTATGGTAGGGTACGAAACCACCTCAAAGTTATTCTTTCCAATCAATCCGTTGGGCTATTCCTATAAGTGTCACAAACAGCCCTAGAGTTCGTACACACCTTAAGACACAAATCAACCAAAACTCTAATGTCACCTAGATAATCGAATGTCACCTCAAGTATCCATGGGCATGATTATACGATATGCATCACACAATCTCAATTCATCAACTCGAACCAACACATAGAACCTCAAAAAGTGCCCCAAAGTTTCTACCGGAGAATCACGACGAAAACGTGTGCCAACCCCTATGCATAGGTTCATGGGTGGAACCCGCAAGTTGATCACCAAAACATACATCAAGTGAATCATGTGATATCCCATTATCACCACAGACATACGACAAAGAAGACATACATGAAGTGTTCTCAAATCTTTAAAGACTCAATCCGATAAGATTACTTCAAGGGAAAACTCAATCCATTACAAGAGAGTGGAGGGGGAGAAGAAACATAAGATCCAACTATAATAGCAAAGCTTGCGATACATCAAGATCGTGCCAAATCAAGAACACGAGAGAGAGAGAGAGAGAGAGAGAGAGATCAAACACCTAGCTAGTGGTACATACCCTCAGCCCCGAGGGTGAACTACTCCCTCCTCGTCATGGAGAGCGCCGGGATGATAAAGATGACCACCGGTGAGGGTTCCCCCCTTCGGCAGGGTGCCGGAACAGGGTCCCGAGAGGTTTTTGGTGGCTACAGAGGCTTGCAGCGGCGGAACTCCCGATCTATCTTTCGTTCTGAAAGTTTTAGGATACGTGGGTATATATGGGTGCAGGAAGTACGTCGATGGAGCTTCGGGGGCCCCACGAAGCAGGGGGCGCGCCCTAGGAGGGGGTGCCCCCCACCCTCGTGAGCACCTCCCTCATCTCCTGACGTAGGGTTCAAGTCTATCCGGTAGGTTTCCCTTCCAAAAATAACTTCTCCAGTTGATTTCGTTCCGTTTCTACTCCGTTTGATATTCCTTTTCTTCGAAACAATCTGGGCTGGGCCTCCGGTTAATAGGTTAGTCCCAAAAATAATATAAAAGTGGATAATAAAGCCCAATATTGCCCAAAACAGTAGATAATATAGCATGGAGCAATCAAAAATTACAGATACGTTGGAGATGTATCAATCAGCCATTTGAATTGGAGCGGGTGATGCCAGTATCTAGCGGACTAAAAACACGGTCTTCAAATAAAACAGTGCTACCTCTTGGTGGAGATAGCACCCCGGTTGTACATGCACAAGAACCAGCCCTACCACACATAACCCAAACTCTCGCAGATTGTACCCCATCTGCGATGGACGGGAACCAGCTTCACCCAATCTAACCCCAACCCCAGCCGATAGTAACCCAGTTCCTGTTGACACGCACCATCTCCACCACAGGCTCCCAAACAAGAAGCGGTTAGTAAGGCAGCTCCGATTGCCCAAAGGGCCAGTACTATCACGGCGAACCCCAACTCCACCAGTTAGTACGCCTATTCCTGTGGAGGAAGCACAACCAGCTAGTCGTAGTTTAGCATCTATCGCATTTGATATTGTTAAATCGTATGTGCATATCTTCCCATCTTGGAAATATTATACTGAAGATGAAGGAAAATGCCAGTTGTGGGTGTTTGTCCAGGAGTTATGTGTAAGTAAAGTTATTCATGGCAATTACTTTGCTTCGTCCCATACATCCTACCTCCATGATGGTTATAATACATCAAAATTTCCCATTTTTCTCTATAGAGAAGGACCGATTTGGAAACTCGGGATGAGGTAACTGTGCTAATACCTCTGCTATCTTCAAGAATGCTTGGTGGCGATGTCGAATTACCTAAACAAAACGTACTTCACCGGCAAAGAAACTCATCAAATTCCCTTACGTTCTCCTGAGACACATTTACTGGACGATGACTGGGAACGCCTTGTTCTGTACTGGTCCCAAGCCAAGAATGTGGTAAGGTCTATGAGCTCATTTTATATTTTGAAGTATTATATTCTTGCGTCTTACTGTACTCTGTTCATGTAGAACAAGTGTCTAAACCTGAAGAACAACTGTTCTAATTTAAGATTCCATTGCTATCATAGTTCAAAAAAGCGATAGGCGTTAATTGTGCGTTTTGCCACCGCCTTGCGCTTCTTGACCAAAAGCGCATGCTTATGCGATTATACCTGATTAAGCGTAGTTACGCGCAATGCGTTTGCCAACGCCTTGAGCCTAGGCGCGCTTAAGCGCTTCGCTTAGGCGCGCCTTTTTCAACTATGATTGATTTGCTCTTGTATCACTGTATTTACTGATACAAACTTATTTTTAAATTGAAGGATCCAATCGAAACTCCAATGGCACAGCAGGTATGTTCATGCATGTTTCTTTAACAGGTTTGCTCTTATCAATAGCTCTTTTGATTTCAATTTCAATTGTGTATACAATTGACTTTCATATCATGCACATTACTAGCATCACAATAGAGCCAATAGTGTTGTTGTACATGTAGACCCATGGAAACCATCTGAAATCTTGTTGTGCCGTGTAGTTTCCCACGCTTTGTATTCTTTCACTGCTGCTTTGTCTTGAACTGATATGATTTGAACCGTGTCTCTATTTTGATTTGGCAAGACAATGCAGTGACCATAGGACATAGATATATGTTTGTTTGATGATTTTATTATGTACTAGTACTTGGCAATAGAAGACTTGGTAGTTTAATCTTGTCCACCTTACTAATGAACTGGTTCACCGAAATGTGTTTCATATACTAGTACATGCTAAACTTGTTATGTGTCTGCTTGTTTCTTCTTTTAGAATCTTGTGAGAATATTGGGGAAGAGTGCCTTATTAAGCAATGGTAAAGGAAGTAATGCAGATAAGGTTCAGTATAGTGACACATCCTTGTTGGTCTCCAACAAAGCTGATAAAACAGCTAAGGAAGACTATCTTGAAGACAGCGAGACAACCCCAAAGTCCTGTCTTGGTTTAGTGTTCGAGTTACTGGCCACTACCGCTTGCACAAGCTATTCAAACTCACTGTCTGAATTAGTTCGGTTTCTTGAGTCTCAACTACAAGCTGAAAGACATCGATCAGCTGTGCTGCGACAAGAAGCGGAAGGACTGCGGAAGTCCCTGGAGCATTCAGATGCATACTTTATGGTGCAACAGCAAGCGTTGGAGGATTTTAGCGCCAAACAGGACAAAGCTAATCAGCTTGCTAAGCTTATTGCCCGACATGGTGGATACCGAGGATAACGTTTCTTGAGCTCTTACGAAGTTGTTTCAGTTATGCTCTTGTTTTCTTTGCCGCGTTTATTTGCACTAGTGGCCAATTTTGACGGCGATGTATGTAATATGTTGCTTTGTTCCCTATATTTGCCTTTGGTGGCGAACTTTGATGCCCGATGGATGTAATATGTATAATAGCGATAATAGGCTAGCGTTAATTGCTTGTTTATTTATTTCCTTATTGTCTTGTTTAGTTGTTTGCTTGTAGTCATTGCAGTTCTTTTTACGTGTTTTTCTAGTGGCCACAATAGCCTATTTTGGTAACTAGGCCAAAATAATCATGGCAACACACGGATTGTTGTAACCATGGGCCTCCTGCAGTCAGTATGATCCACAGACGCCGTTCGGCCGTAGGATCCATTGGCCTTCTATACGGGCCGTAGGATCCATCGGCCTTCTATACGGGCCTTAGGGTCCATGGGCCTTCTATGGGCTGTAGGGTCCATGGACCTTCTATGGGCCGTACGATCCATGGGCCTTCTACGGGCCGTACTATCCATGGGCCTCATACGGGTCGTAGGATCCATGGGCCTTCAACGGGGCGTATCATCATTTCGCCAATCATGGGCCCTACTATTCGTGGACCATAACGGGTCGTTAATAGGCCGTATTTGATAACTCCATGAAAACAGCCCAACGGGTTTTTTTTTGACATGAAAACGGCCCAACGTATTAACGGTCCGCAAACGGGCCGACTGTAACGACGGGCTGAATTTGGCCCTGGCGAAAAATAGACGATGTGGGTTGTATGTAACCGAATGCTACAAATGAGCGCAAGAATCAATGGGCCCTGAGAAGGCCGAAAGATGACTTGGGCTGGAAATGGCCCAATGGAATAATGGGCCGTTAATGGGTATAAAGTGATACACTGTTCATTACGGGCCAGTTTCACCACGGGCCGTTAATGGGCCAAGAGTTACAAAGGTCCTCATATGGGCCGAAAGAAGTCATGGGCCACACATGGGCCGGAAGGTAAAACAGGCTGAATCATATGGGACAGCCCAGATGACGCTACTGGGCCTAATTCGGATAGGGCGTAACGGGCCCTGGGTTAGCGGGCTATAAATGGGCTATATGCAAACATGTCGTTAACAGGCTTTCCGTGGGCTGGGCCGCCACCTTTTGACCAAGTCAAACGGGCCGACCTTTTCACATGAATGGGCCTCTGTTGGGCCGTGCCACGTGTCGCCGTATCATAGGCGACTTCAGTCCAATGAACGGATGACATCTGTCCCAACGGTGAGCCGACACGTGTTTCCTCCAGCCAATGATGATTTTACACGTGGAAGATCCCCATTGGTCGGGGCTGTTAACGGGTTATCGGATCCAAAACCTGACCCGATAGCTTAACGGCGTTCCGTTACGGTGGATGCCACGTGTCGGTCACCCTTGACGAAAGCACTTCTGTGACGCGTGATTTATCGTCATGGAAGTGGACACTTTCGTGATGATAATTTTGGTAATGTCATGGAACACTTCTACGACAGCATAGGTATGACTATCTTGATTCTGTCATATTTGTCATTGATGTACATGCATGACAAAAAACACGACCTACTGTGACAAACACGTATCATCATGGAAGTGTATTTTTTTGTAGTGATTTGAAGTACATCGGGCAGGTGATGCTGGACGGGTTTAAAGGTGACAAGTACCTAGGCCATGGAGGGTGCTTGGCATCTCTCCAGACGGTGGGAATCAGGTTAGAAACATCGAGGGTGATGACGCTGCACTGACTGTCGGGGTCCGGTAAGGAGATCTAGAACCCTCGAGTAGGGTGTTTGTGGAGCGGCTCCGGTAGGGTGGACTACGGTGTGGGCGAAGCGGATCTGTGGCCGTGGACGAGGGCGTAGGTGAAGCTGCTCCGGTGGTTGGGTTAAGGATGGTGTCGACGACGCGGATCTGCGGCCGTGGACGGGGCGTCAGAAGCTGCTCCGGTGGTTGGGTTAAGGATGGTGTCGACGATGTGGATCTACGGCCGTGGACGGGGCGTCAGAAGCTGCTCTAGTGGTTGGGTTAAGGGCGGTGTCGACGATGCGGATCTGCAGCCGTGGAAGGGGCGTCAGAAGCTGCTTAGGTAGGTTGGATGAGGGTGCGAGGAAGCGGATCTGAGGCCGTGGACTTGTGAGTTGGCAAAGCGGCTCCGGTAGGGTTGAGAATGGTATAGGCAAAGCTACTCCGGTAGGGTTGACGATGGTGTCGTGGCGGCTCGATGAGGGTTGAGGAAGGTGTCGGCGAAGCAGCTCCGGGAGGGTTGAGGAAGGTGTCGGTGAAGAGGATCAGAGGCTGTCGACGGGGGCGTCGGTGGGGCGGCTCCGGGGGTGTGAATGACGTCTCTGTGGGGAATCTGAATGAGCAGCTGCAGATCTTGTGGCGGTTGACAAGAGTACCGGCGAAGCAGATCCGGCACCGTGGACAAGGCCGGCACTGAATGGGCTATGGTACAGTGGTGGATGAGCAGTCTAGCGGAGGTGGGAGGGGTAGATGCGGCCGCAGAAGCAGATCCGGCGTGGTGGACGCTCTTTGGCGATGAATGGGCTATAATGCAGCGGTGGATGACCACTCTAGGGTTTCATGAGGGAGGGAGAAAGGCGATGAAATGCAGACGGGCGTGATGTAAGATGCTCTGGTGCTGTGGAGTTAGTCGTTTTTGCGGGAGGGGGAGAGGAAATGGGGGTGCCGTGTAGTGGGGGGAACCGAAATTTACCAAAGCAGCCCTGACCTATCATGTAGATGAGGGCGGTATTGTAACTGTTGGTCTCCGTATATCAACGACAAAAGGGGAATTTCGCAGGCTAAAGACTAAGGTGGCGGAAATTTTAGAAGTAGGCGGGAGATTTTGCCGCCCGCGGGATCGTTCGTATCTAGTTTCAACTAAATTTGGACCGTGCTAGCAGGAAGGTCATGCTAGACTGTGTACATGGGGCACGCAGCGTCGATTAATAAGCGGTGTGAAGTCCACCCAGAAAAAAAGACAATAACTTCGGGATGATGCGCCGATAACTTGGGCGTTCACACGGCGCGGCCAATCGTACGGGTGTAGTGGCACTTTCACAAAAAAAGGGATCAAATGCTCAGCCTATGTATTTCTCGTGTAAATAGATAATTTAGTGCCATTGGTTATTTACTTTAAACATAATGCATTGACGTGTTAGTGTAGAGGCGCACAAAAAGAAATGGATATTGTAGTTAGCTACTTAAAAGTGTTACCTCATATGATTACTTAAAAGTGTTACCAAGGCAGCCGCGGACCATGTTAGGGATGTACCTGTATCGAGTGTTCATGCATGTCGAAGAAGTGGTCAATCCATCAATCGAAGTCCTGCCGCCGCATTGGTGTTGTGGTCCGTCGACGACGTCCATTACAGGAGTGAATGTCAGACTTTCCCAGTGTTGCTCGGAACGATGGATGGCACAGGGCCTACTCCATCGCGCGGCGGAGGCCACTGCTTCTTTGGGAGAAGAGGCAGGGATGGCTGCCTGGATGTGCTCTAATTTGAGGTAACAACTGAATCTTGTCAGATAGTACTAGTTAAATTGGAGCTATGGGTCTGAAGCACTGATATGCCAGTACATTTGATTGTGACCTGTTCTAATTTTGTACCTGAACTTTTTTTAGAAAGGGTTGTACGTCAACTTAATGTGCTAGCAAAACTTATTGTGTTGTCTGTATGTTTTCTTTGCACAACATTCAAGATATTTCCCCGTCATTTATAAAGACGATGAACCATTATGTACGACTTCGTTGGTTTCAACATAGACCTTCCCATAGCGATCCGCTGCTTCCATCCTGATTGTGCCGCCTGCGTGAAATTTTTGTATGCAAGTCCAGTGTGCTATGATGTTCTATATGATTGTGTCAACTATATAAGTTTTTACTGAGCATCAGCAATGCATATGGCTGAAAGATGTATTTACGAGCATCGACCGATGGGGCTCTCTCTCTATCTCTCTCTCTCTCTCTCTCTCTCTCTCTCTCTCTCTCTCTCTCTCTCTCTCTCTCACACACACACACACACACACACGCGCACACGCACCAGTGGGACCTGTTGAATTATTTATTTGCTCGTGACAGCTTTTAATTAGGTTCCACTGTAATCTAACTTTTTTCTTAAGTTATTAACTGAGCTCATTGACTTCAAAAAGTTGTACAGAAGCCTTGTTTGGTCCTTTCCGGCGTCACTGAATGTGGGCTGAGTAACCATGTTAGGTTGTACTGTACTACACAGGCCTTTTTTTTAACATCAGCAATGCAACTGGGCCGACAGTTGTACACAATATCCGGGTCAACTTGTTATCCGCCCCGCTGGGCTGCAAAGTTTCCTAGGAGGTATGCATTAGGCTTAACAAGAAAATGGACTTTAGGAAATAATAAATGGGATGTGATTATAATAACTGGGCAATTACTATGCACCAAACATGTAATTAGTTTGAAAAATATATTATTTTTGGAATTTGGAAATTTTAATTTCATTACTTGTTATGCTTGTAATATTTCGTTGGATTTTAACGTAATACAACTTTATTTTGAAATTATATTTAACCTGACTAGAAATTTCGGATAAAAATATTTGGATCCCATCAAAATGTGGGAATTTTTTGAATTCTGTTTTGACGGTTGTTTGAAATTATTAATTGTTGTCCTAGCTAGAAGTTGGGTTGTACTTTTAACAAACTGTAAATGGGCTGTAGTAAATTCCATTAGAATTAAAAAATGGGTTGTACATTCTTACAAATCGCAAATGGGCTATATGTTCTCTGCCAAATCCGAGCTGTGGGCCTACTAAGTTGACGCGTACCAAGGGCTTTGTCAACTTAGTCAATATAAACGATTCTAGTTGCAGTGATCGTACGATGTCCATCCAACGGCCGTAGTGCTTCTTCAACCTCTGGTCTTCTTGCTCTAGCCGCCCAAAGCAGCGCCGGTCGTGTCGCGTGCTCCTGCCCCCCGTGGCCGGCTGTGATGCCGCGGAGGCGTCACCGCCTCGTACTACTCCCACCGCTGGCCAGGCCATCCCTCTACTCACCCACACCCCCTGTTATTCTGCGGCGACGGCAGCCTCACACATGATCGAACCAGTGAACCCTCGTACTCCTCTCTGCGCGGGCTTCCACTGCTGCGTCTTCCCCGGCTCCGCGTCGTCCCCTTCCTAGGCCTCGCCGTCCTCCAGACCACCGCCCTGGTGCTCTCGGTGCGGTGTGGTCAACGTGGTCAACGACCGACTTCCATCGGAAGAAATCTTGACGTGGAGAGGCTGGCAATTTGGGTCCAGCGGCCGCAAGGAAGTGCCTCCTTATTACGCGCAAAATAATTATTCCTCCACATGACAGCAGGGACCCACCGGACGGGCCACCTTATTTCGCGAAAAAACGTTTCCCCCCTGACTGCTGGGACCTACCGGACGGGCCAGCGTATTTCGCGAAACAACGTCCCCCCCGCTGTCAGCTCGGACCCACCGGAAGTGCCTCCTTATTACGCAAAAAAAAATGAATACTCCCCCTGCTAGCTGGGACCCACCATGGTGGGAGGCTGACTTGTCGGCCTACTAAGTTGACTGGGACGGGGGCCTTTGTCAACTTTAGTCAATATGAACGATTCTAGCTCCAGTGACGTACGATGTCCAACCAACGGCCGTAGTGCTTCTTCAACCTCTGGTCTTCTTGCTCCAGCCGCCCAAAGCATCGCCGGTCGTGCCGCATGCTCCTGCCTCCCATGGCCGGCTGTGCTGCCGCGGAGGCCTCACCGCCCCCTACTATTTCCACTCGCCAGGCCTTGCGACGACGGCAGCCTCACACCGCAACCGAACCAGTGAACCCTCGTACTCCGTGTTAAACTAATACTAACCTAGTTTAGTTAGTGGCCTGGGGCCCACACGTTAGTGAGTCAAGGGGGGAGTCAAACCCCAGTCAAGCGGGTTCAAACCCGCCAGACCCGGTCAACGGCTCGTCACCGACGGCGACAGAGACGGCGGAGGGCTTCGGAAACGTTGTTCTGGTGACCAAAAGAGCGGCGGAGGAGCTCTATGCGTAGCTGGAGATCTCGCGCATCTAACGGTGTAAGAAGCAGCAGCTGGGGTGGTCCGAAACAACGGCGACGTCGAGCTTTGCGGCGGCTGGAGTTCGGCCAACGGCGGGTTAGGCGATGCAGGGAATGGCAGGAGCCACGGGTGGTCGCGATCGACTCCTGGGAACGTGTTGGGCACGGTGGCGCGCTCGGTTGTGAGCTTGCACGGCTGTGGCCACGGCTACGCCATGGCCGGCGGCGAGATGCTTCGGTCACGATTGGGGATCGGGCCTAAAGGACGAACGCGTCGACGGTGAGAGGGCGAGGGGCGTAGGAGCTCACAACGGTTCCGCAGGGTTGGTCAGTGGGCTCGGGGAGAGGCCGGAGCAAGCAGGGCGGCGATGGAGATCTCTTGCGTCGGGAGGTTGAAGATGACGGCATGGAGGCGCTCGGGGGCGTCCGGCGTTGCACAGCTCGACGAGGAGGAAGAGGGGTACTAGGCGGAGCTCTTGGGCATCTCAGGGCGTCGCCGGGATGGCGGTGTCCGCGGTGGTGGCGAGCGGCGGCGACGGAGGCGTTCGGGCGGAAAGAACAGAGGAGAGGGAGAGCGTTCGAGGGAGAGAGAGAGGGAGAGGTGCAGAGGGTCCGGGGGGTGCATGGTGACGTCCTGGGCGTCGAGGCAGCGGCGGGAAGCAGGAGGTGGCCAGGCGCGTGGGCGCGCGCGGCGGGCACACGCCTCTCGTCCTTCTGGCGAGAGGAAGGGGACGACTGGCATCGGCCAGCTGGGTTGGGCCATGCTGGGCCAGGCCAGGTGAGCGCCAGGTAAAAACCCTCTCTCTCTCTCTCTCTCTCTCTCTCTCTCTCTCTTTTCTATCTGGTTTCTGTTCTGTTTGTTTTTATTTTATCTTTGCCACTGGTTTTGAAATTCAAAATAGTTTCAAAAACAGTGCCAAATATCCTCTAATAATTTTATGTTGCAAAATGGACTTTTCAAATGCACATAAAATATATCAGAGGTATTTGGAGATATATCCCATATATATTTGGGTATATTTCCAAATTCAAATAGGATAGTCATTTAAATTCAGTGCCCAAAATATTCCACATAAATGTTCACTATTTTTGGTTTGGTCTTCAAAGCCTTGCCAAAATTATCAAACATTTATGAAGGCATGTTGAAAACAATGAATGCAATTTAGAGGGTTCTTGCCCTTCTTTTAAATTGATTTCCGAGGCTTTCACTTTCCTCATTTCAAGTTTCTTGGAATTAAGAGGATGCATGATGCTTACTGATGCAACTATCTGCAAACAATTCTAAGGCTGTGACAGCGCCTAAGCGAGCGCTTAAGCGCGCCTAGGCTCTAGGCGTTGGTGAAATGCATTGCGCATAACTACGCTTAATCTGTGCATAACTGCGCATAAGCATGCGCTTTGGTCAGTAAAGCGCAAGGTGGTGGCAAAATGCACAATAAACGTCTAGCGCTTTTTGGAACTATGATAGCAATGGAATCTTAAATTAGAATAGTTGTTCTTCAGGTTTAGGCACTTGTTCTACATGAACACAGTACAGTAAGACGCAACAATATAGTACTTAAAAATAGAAAATGAGCTCATAGACCTTACCAGATTCTTGGTTCGGGACCAGTACAGAACAAGGCGTTCCCAGTCATCGTCCAGTAAATGTGTCTTGATACGTCTCCAACGTATCTATAATTTTGATTGCTCGATGCTACTTTATCTATTGTTTTGGACTATAATGGACTTTATTTTCCACTTTTATATTACTTTTGGGACTAACCTATTAACCGGAGGCCCAACCCAGAATTGCTGTTTTTTTGCCTATTTCAGTGTTTCGAAGAAATGGAATATCAAACAGAGTCCAAACGGAATGAAACCTTCGGGAACGTGATTTTCTCACCAAACGTGATCCAGGAGATTTGGACCCTACTCCAAGGAGTGCCAGAGGCGGTCACGAGGGTGGGGGGCGCGCCCTCCCCTGGCGCGCCCGCCTCGTGGGCCCCGACGCTCCACTGACGTACTCCTTCCTCCTATATATACCGACGTACCCCCACCAGATCAAAGAGGGAGCCAAAAACCTAAGTCCCCCGCCGCAACTTCCTGTATCCACGAGATCCCATCTTGGGGCTCAGACCGAGCTCATGGGAGGGCATCCACCATGGAGGGCTTCTACATCATCACCATAGCCCCTCCGATGAAGTGTGAGTAGTTTACTTCAGACCTTGGGTCCATAGTTAGTAGCTAGATGGCTTCTTCTCTCTTTTTGGATCTCAATACAATGTTCTCCCCCTCTCTCATGGAGATCTATTCGATGTAATCTTCTTTTTGCGGTGTGTTTGTTGAGACCGATGAATTGTGGGTTTATGATCCATCTTATCTATGGAAAATATTTGATTCTTCTCTGAATTCTTTTATGTATGATTAAGTTATCTTTGCAAGTCTCTTGAATTATCCGTTTGGTTTGGCCAACTAGATTGGTAGTTCTTGCAATGGGAGAAGTGCTTAGCTTTGGGTTCAATCTTGCGGTGTCCTTACCTAGTGATGAAGGGGTTGCAAAGGCACGTATTGTATTGTTGCCATCGAGGATAACAAGATGGGGTATTTATCATATTGCATGAATTTATTCCTCTACATCATGTCATCTTGCTTAAGGCGTTACTCTGTTTTTAACTTAATACTCTAGATGCATGCTTTGGATAGCGGTCGATGAGTGGAGTAATAGTAGTAGATGCGTAATCGTTTCGGTCTACTTGTCTCGGACGTGATGCCTATATACATGATCATTGCATGGATAACCTCATAACTATGCTCAATTCTCCAATTGCTCAACAGTAATTTGTTCACCCACCGTAGAATACTTATGCTCTTGAGAGAAGCCACTAGTGAAACCTATGGCCCCCGGGTCTATTCTCATCATATCAATCTCCATCACTTTATTTACTTTCTTTGCTTTTACTTTTCACTTTGCATCTTTATACCAAAAATACCAAAAATATTATCTCTATCAGGTCTCACTCTCGTAAGTGACCGTGAAGGGATTGACAACCCCTAATCACGTTGGTTGCGAGTAGCTATCGCTTTGTGCAGTCACGAGGGACTTGGCGTAGCCTCCTCTTGGATTGATACCTTGGTTCTCAAAACTGAGGGAAATACTTACGCTACTTTGCTGCATCATCCTCTCCTCTTCGAGGAAATCCAACGCGGTGCTCAAGAGGTAGCAAGAAGAATTTCTGGCGCCGTTGCCGGGGAGGCTTATGCAAAAAAGTCAACATACCAAGTACCCATCACAATCCCTATCTCTCGCATTACATTATTTGCCATTTGCCTCTCGTTTTCCTCTCCCCCACTTCACCTTTGCCGTTTTATTCGCCCTCTCTTTCCCAATCTCCTCCTCCTTTTTCCCTTTCCTTTTGTTTGCTCGTGTGTTATTTTGCTTGTTTGTCGCGATGGCTCAAGATGCCACCAAATTGTGTGACTTTACCAATACCAATAATAATGATTTCCTTAGCACTCCGATTGCTCCTCTTGCTAATACCGAATCTTGTGAAATCAATACTGCTTTGTTGAATCTTGTTATGAAAGATCAATTCGCCGGCCTTCCTAGTGAAGATGCCGCTACTCATGTGAATAGCTTCGTTGATTTATGTGATATGCAAAAGAAAAACAATGTTGATAATGATGTCGTTAAATTGAAGATATTTCCTTTTTCGCTTAGAGATCATGCTAAAGCGTGGTTTTCATCTTTGCCTAAAAATAGTATTGATTCTTGGAACAAGTGCAAAGATGCTTTTATCTCTAAGTATTTTCCTCCCGCTAAGATTATCTCTCTTAGGAACGATATTATGAATTTTAAGCAACTTGATCGTGAACATGTTGCACAAGCTTGGGAGAGAATGAAATTAATGATACGTAATTTTCCTACTCATGGTTTGAACTTGTGGATGATTATACAAAAAATTATGCGGATTGAATTTTGCTTCTAGAAATCTTTTAGATTCGCCACGGAGGCACTTTTATGGAAATCACTTTAGGAGATGCTACTAAACTCCTAGATAATATTATGGTTAATTATTCTCAATGGCATCTTGAAAGATCTACTAATAAAAAGTGCGTGCTATAGAAGAAATGAATGTTTTGAGTGGAAAGATGGATGAACTTATGAAGTTATTTACTAAGAGTGTTTCTTCTGATCCTAATGATATGCCTTTGTCTACCTTGATTGAGAATAATAATGAATCTATGGATGTGAATTTTGTTGGTAGGAATAGTTTTGGAAACAACGCGTATAGAGGGAATTTTAATCCTAGGCCTTATCCTAGTAATCCTTCTAATAATTATGGAAATTCCGACAACAACTCTTATGGAAATTTTAATAAGATGCCCTCTGAATTTGAGAGTAGTGTTAAAGAGTTTATGAACTCACAAAAGAATTTTAATGCTTTGCTTGAAGAGAAATTACTTAAAGTTGATGATTTGGCTAGGAACGTTGATAGAATTTCTCTTGATGTTGATTCTTTAAAGCTTAGATCTATTCCTCCTAAGCATGATATCAATGAGTCTCTCAAAGCTATGAGAATTTCCATTGATGAGTGCAAAGAAAGAACCGCTAGGATGCGTGCTTCCAAAGATGCCTTTATTAAAGCGTGTTCTTCTAATTCCTATGAAAATCAAGATGAAGATCTAAAAGTTATTGATGTGTCCCCTATTAAATCTTTGTTTTACAATATGAATCTTGATGAAACTGAATATGATCTTCCTTTACCTAGAAAGCGTTCTAAGAATTCGGAGTTTTTAGATCTTAATGATGAAATTGACAAAAGTGGGATTGAAAGAAATAAAAATCGAGATATTGCTGAACCCACTATATTGGATCTCAAGGAATTTAATTATGAAAATTGCTCTTTAATTGATTGTATTTCCTTGTTGCAATCCGTGTTAAATTCTCCTCATGCTTATAGTCAAAATAAGGCTTTTACCGAACACATTGTTGATGCCTTGATGCAATCTTATGAAGAAAAGCTTGAGTTGAAAATTTCTATCCCTAGGAAGCTCCATGATGAGTGGGAACCTACTATTAAAATTAAAATTAAAAATTATGAGTTTCATGCTTTGTGTGATTTGGGTGCTAGTGTCTCTACTATTCCCAAAACTTTGTGTGATTTGCTAGATTTCCGTGATTTTGATGATTGCTCTCTAAACTTGCATCTTAAGTGGATTCCACTATTAAAAAGCCTATGGGAAGAATTAATGATGTTCTTATTGTTGCAAATAGGAATTATGTGCCCGTAGATTTTATCGTTCTTGATATAGATTGCAATCCTTCATGTCCTATTATTCTTGGTAGACCTTTCCTTAGAACGATTGGTGCAATTATTGATATGAAGGAAGGAAATATTAGATTCCAATTCCCTTTAAAGAAGGGCATGGAACATTTTCCTAGAAATAAAATAAAATTACCATATGAATCTATCATGAGAGCCACTTATGGATTGCCTACCAAAGATGGCAATACCTAGATCTATCCTTGTTTTTATGCCTAGCTAGGGGCGTTAAACGATAGCGCTTGTTGGGAGGCAACCCAATTTTATTTTGTGTTTTTTGTTTTTGGTTCTGTTTAGGAATAAATAATCCATCTAGCCTATGTTTAGATGTGGTTTTATCTTTTAATTAGTGTTTGTGCCAAGTTGAACCTATTGGATCTTCTTTGATGATAGTTATTTGATCTTGCTGTAATTTCCAGAATATTTGTGCTCAGTGCCCGAATTGTTAAAAATCACCAGAACTTGATAAAATACTTATTCCAATTGCTGCTGATCAATAAACAAATTTCCCAGGTCGTCTAATTTTGGTAGAAGTTTTTGGGTTCCAGAAGTTTGCGTTAGTTACAGATTACTACAGACTGTTCTGTTTTTGACAGATTCTGTTTTGCGTGTGTTGTTTGCTTATTTTGATGAATCTATGGCTAGTAAAATAGTTTATGGTCCATAGAGAAGTTGGAATACAGTAGGTTTAACACCAATATAAATAAATAATGATTTCATTACAGTACCTTAAAGTAGTCTTTTGTTTTCTTTCTCTAACGGAGCTCACGAGATTTCTATTGAGTTTTGTGTTGTGAAGTATGTTTTGGGTGAATTCTTTTGATGGATTATGGAACAAGGAGTGGCAAGAGCCTAAGCTTGGGGATGCCCATGGCACCCCCAAGATAATCCAAGTACACAAAAAAGTCAAAGCTTGGGGATGCCCCGGAAGGCATCCCCTCTTTAAATCCACTTCCATCGGTAATTTACTTGGAGCTATATTTTTATTCACCAACATGATATGTGTTTTGCTTGGAGCGTCTTGTATTATTTGAGTCTTTGCTTGTTAGTCTACCAAAATCATCCTTGCTGTACACACCTTTTGAGAGAGCCATACATGATTTGGAATTTGATAGAATACTCTATGTGATTCACTTATATCTTTTGAGCTTGATAGTTTTGCTCATAGTGCTTCACTTATATCTTTTTGAGCGTGAAATTTTTTGCTCTAGTACTTCACTTAGATCTTTTAGAGCACGGTGGTGGATTTGTTTTAAAGAAACTTGATCTCTCATGCTTCACTTAGATTATTTTGAGAGTCGTTAATAGCATGGTAATTTGCTTAATGTTAATATACTTGGTATTCAAGATATGTGAAACTTTCTTTTGAGTGCGTTGAATACTAAGATAAGTTTGATGCTTGATAATTGTTTTGAGATATGAAGGTGATAATATTAGAGTCGTGCTAGTTGAGTAGTTGTGAATTTAAAGAATACTTGTGTTGAAGTTTGTGATTCCCGTAGCATGCACGTATGGTGAACCGTTATGTGATGAACTCGGAGCATGATTTATTTATTGATTGTCTTCCTTATGAGTGGCGGTCGGGGAATGACGATGGTCTTTTCCTACCAATCTATCCTCCTAGGAGCATGCGTGTAATACTTTGCTTTGATAACTTCTAGATTTTTGCAATAAGTATATGAGTTCTTTATGACTAATGTTGATTCCATGGATTATACGCACTTTTTCCCATCCTTCCACCTTTGCTAGCCTCTTTAATACCATGCACTTTTCGCCGGTCATACACCCACCATGAACCTTCCTCAAAACAGCCACCATACCTACCTATCATGGCATTTCCATAGCCATTCCGAGATATATTGCCATGCAACTTTCCACCGTTCCGTTTATTATGACACGCTCCATCATTGTCATATTGCTAGCATGATCATGTAGTTGACATTGTATTTGTGGCAAAGCCACCTTTCATAATTCTTTCATACATGTCACTCATGTTTCATTGCATATCGGTACACCACGGAGGCATTCATATAGAGTCATATTTTGTTCTAAGCATCGAGTTGTAATTGTTGAGTTGTAAAAAAATAAAAGTGTGATGATCATCATTATTAGAGCATTGTCCCAAGTGAGGAAAGGATGATGGAGACTATGATTCCCCCACAAGTCGACATGAGACTCCGGACGAAAAATAAAAAAAATAAAAAAAAGAGGCCATAAAAAAGGAGAAAAAGCCCAAATAAAAAAATGAGAGAAAAAGAGAGAAGGGACAATGTTACTATCCTTTTACCACACTTGTGCTTCAAAGTAGCACCAAGATCTTCATGATAGAGAGTCTCTCAGTTTGTCACTTTCATATACTAGTGGGAATTTTTCATTATAGAACTTGGCTTGTATATTCCAATGATGGGCTTACTCAAATGCCCTAGGTCTTCGTGAGCAAGTAAGTTGGATGCACACCCACTTAGTTTCTTTTGTTGAGCTTTCATATACCTATAGCTCTAGTGCATCCGTTGCATGGCAATCCCTACTCACTCACATTGATATCTATTGATGGGAATCTCCATAGCCCGTTGGTACGCCTAGTTGATGTGAGACTATCTTCCCTCTTTTTGTCTTCTCCACAACCACCATTCTATTCCACATATAGTGCTATATCCATGGCTCACGCTCATGTATTGCGTGAAGATTGAAAAAAGTTTTGAAAATGTTACAGTATGAAACAATTGCTTGGCTTGTCATCGGGTTTGTGCATGATTTAAATACTTTGTGTGGGGAAGATGGAGCATAGCCAGACCATATGATTTTGTAGGGATAACTTTCTTTGGCCATGTTATTTTGAGAAGACATAATTGCTTTGTTAGTATGCTTGAAGTATTATTATTTTTATGTCAATATGAACTTTTGTCTTGAATCTTCGGATCTGAATATTCATATCACAATTAAGAAGATTTACATTGAAATTATGCCAAAGTATCACTCCACATCAAAAATTCTCTTTTTATCACTTACCTACTCGAGGACGAGCAGGAATTAAGCTTGGGGATGCCTGATACGTCACAACTTAATACTCTAGATGCATGCTGGATAGCGGTCGATGATTGGAGTACTAGTAGTAGATGCAGAATCGTTTCGGTCTACTTGTCTCGGACGTGATGCCTATATACATGATCATTGCCTGGATAACCTCATAACTATGCTCAATTCTGTCAATTGCTCAACAGTAATTTGTTCACCCACCGTAGAATACTTATGCTCTTGAGAGAAGCCACTAGTGAAACCTATGGACCCGGTCTATTCTCATCATATCAATCTCCATCACTTTATTTACTTGCTTTGCTTTTTTACTTTTCACTTTGCATCTTTATACCAAAAATACCAAAAATATTATCTCTATCAGATCTCACTCTCGTAAGTGACCGTGAAGGGATTGACAACCCCTAATCGTGTTGGTTGCGAGTAGCTATCGTTTTGTGCAGGTACGAGGGACTTGCGCGTAGCCTCCTACTGGATTGATACCTTGGTTCTCAAAAACTGAGGGAAATACTTACGATACTTTGCTGCATCATCCTCTCCTCTTCGGGGAAATCCAATGCAGTGCTCTAGAGGTAGCATGTCTCAGGAGAACGTAAGGGAATTTGATGAGTTTCTTTGTCGGTGAAGTACGTTTTCTTCAGGTAATTCCGATACCGCCGCCAAGCATTCTTGAAGATAGCAGGGGTATTAGCACAGGTTACCTCATCCTGAGTTTCCAAGTCGGTCCTTCTCTATAGAGAAAAATGGGAAATTTTGCTGTATTATAACCATCATGGAGGTAGGATGTATGGGACAAAGAAAAGTTATTGTCATGAATAACATTACTTACACATAACTCCTGGACAAACACCTGTAACTGGCATTTTCCTTCATCTTCAGTATAATATTTCCAAGATGGGAAGATACGCAGATACGATTTAACAACATCAAATGTGATAGATGCTAAAGTATGACTAGCTAGTTGTGCTTCCTCCATAGGAATAGGCGTACTAACTGGTGGAGTTGGGGTTCGCCATGGTAGTACTGGCCCTTTGGGCACTGGAGCTGCCTTACTAACTGCTCTTGTTTGGGAGCTAAATCGTGGAGATGGTGTTGTGTCAACAAGAACTGGGTTACTATCTGCTGGGGTTGGGGTTAGATTGGGTGAAGCTGGTTCTCTGTCCATTGCAGTACGGGTACAATCTGCGAGAGTTTGGGTTATGTGTGGTAGGGCTGGTTCTCGTGCATGTATAACTGGGGTGCTATCTCCACCAAGAGGTAGCACTGTTTTATTTGAAGACCGTGTTTTTAGTCTGGTAGATGCTGGCATCACCCGCTCCAATTCAAATGGCTGATAAACAGGAAACATAGTTGAATGTCTGAGACATTGTATGAGACAGATGCAATAGATAGTGTGGAAAAAGAGGACATGAAATAGTTGACATGTATATTGTTTAACTAAAACGGATAGCATGACATAATTTCACATATATGATGTCTATCTAAACTGGATAGCATAGCATAACATAATTCAAAGATGTGATGAATAACTAAAACGTCGTGCCAAGTTAGAGCATACACCTTGGTGGGGGAATAGGACTTGTCATTTGTCTCTGAATCCATCTCTGAGGAGCTATCGGGACCCAACAAGAGATCTGCTTCGACAGGTAGCACTGCCTCGCTCAAGGCCTTGTTTTCACTCAGATTTTTCAATCTCCCACCCAAATGGCTGATTCACGGGAAGAGTAGTTTAATGTACAAACATTATCGACAAATGGAAATGTAATGAAGAAAAGGATGGGCAAGATATCATTCAAATATATGATGCCTGGTTAAACAGGATGGCATTGCACATTTCACATATATTATGGCTGGCTAAAAGACATGAGATTGCATAATTCCCATATATGATATAGAAACTAAACAGGTGGCGACAGAACATGTCTAAACTAAGCAGATGACATATATGATGTCAAAAGTACGCACTGCAAGGCAACATATGCATGATATGACTAACATCATCATGCCAAGGTAGAGCAAACACCTTGGGGGTAAATAGGAGTGGTCGGCGTGCAGATCCGCCTCGAGCAGTATATCTTCCTCTGGATTACAATCTGGAGACCATTAAACCCACCATGGAGCGATGTCTGCATGACATTGTATTGCCGCACAAAACTCTTCTCTTTTTCTCTACATGTTCAGCATGACTTTGTACAATATCTGACATGCATACGAAAAAATATGGTGAGATTATGTAAGGAGAGCATGCACAATTTAGAGTGATGGTAACAACCAATGGATGGATCCAAAAATAATGATAGCGGTGATGATTGCTTTAATTTAATAAAAAGACAGATGATGATTGCTTTACTATTTGTTTCCCACCCAAGATGAACAACATAGGCATACCCTAGATGAACCAGATATTAGACATAGATACTATTCATTTCTTCCTCGATATGTGCCCCACAACTAATTTAGAACTCAAGTTTGAACATTAATTTGGACCTGACTTGGAGTCCAAGAGGTGAACAGGACGATAAAGTAGCAGGTAATTTTAAGCAATGCATAACATAAGCAGAATCAAAAGAGTGCGACCTCTCTTGTGGACCCGTGTACTCCTCAGGTTCATCTGCTGAGTCGATGATGGTGATGTCGTTGCGGTGGGTGCCGGCGGCAGGGAAGGAGATCTGAGGCAGCGAAAGACGGTTGGGAGTCATGATGTCTGGTTTGGTGGATGTTTACGTCGATGGAGCACCTCGGGTGAGGTGGGCGATGTCGCGGCGAGGAAGCAGGACAAACCACACAAAGTTCCCTTCGACACCGGTAATCAGAATCAAGTAATTCTGTAAGGGCTCATTTGGCTTGCATGATTCTAAAAACGTAGGGATAGGAAAAACACCAGAATAGGATAGGAATGCACATGGTAAACAGAGCATTTGGAAACACAGGATTTCTGTCAACTTGGGTGTTTGGTTTACAGGAATTGGAAGAGCAGAGGAATGCAAAGAAACGTGGCCAAAATAAAGTGAAACCATATGAAAGCGTGTACAGTTAGAATGTTATTCTGCCACTAATGCACTTGGTCTTGTTTTCATGCATAGGATTTTGAAAAGTAGGTCCAGGTGGATGTTTTGCTTCATTCCTTTCAACAAAATGCATGAATAATTGAATAGTAGAGTGCCATTGGAAAATTCCCTATTGCTATGTTTTTCCGTCGAACCAAAATAGCCCAAATGGATCAACATGAATGTATAGTAATAAGTGATGCAACAAGTGTACAACCTCTTTGTCGTAGCCGTGTAAACCTCAAAGGCATCATTGGGTTGGTCATTTGAAGCGGTTGAGGCATAGGTGGTTGTCGGAGGTGTGGAGGAAGATCTGAGGAATCAGTAGATGGCGTCCAGTCCTTTGCTTTCTGTTGTGATGGATCGTTCTGTCGTTGGAGCAGCCCCGGTGAGCCGTAAGACGTCAAGGCTGAAGCAACACAAGACAGACATCGTCAATCTCAAGTGGGATTCTAATAGCTTCTCCAATAGATGATGTAAAATAGATGTAAAATTTACATCACCAAAAACCACCTGACTACAACATATGAGGTAGAAACTGTTGACTCTGAACTTAACTGTCGAAACTGAAATTTACTGTGGAATCTGAATGTTACTGTCCAAACTGAACGCAATGGTAGCAGAGAGGCACTTGACATGTAGTTTAGGGAGGGCCTGCAGTTCATCTTCAACCTGCACCCCCCTGAGCCGCCAGCCACCGCCCGGGCCGCCTCCGCCTCTGAAACAACTCCCCACCGCTGTCGCGCCGCCCGGCCAGCCCTATAGGCCCCGTCCCCACCACGAACCCTAAGATAGATAGTGGGGTACCTCTCCAGTGAGCCCCGTCCCAGCTGCGGGTGGTTCTTCCTTAACTCCGCGAGCCCCCCACCTCTGAAAATCGATTGACCCAAAAGTCCATTCACCGATCGGAGTGTAGCTAAATCGGAGCAGAGCAAAGAAGATGAGCGAGGGGGAGAGCAGCAGAAGAAGACGAAGCGGCGAAGCGAGAGCCGGAGCAGCAGCAGCAGCTGGGCGAGCGAGCGATCGAGCGAGAGCTGGAGCAGCAGCAGCAGCAGCGCGAGCGAGCGAGCGAGAGCCTGAGCAGCAGCAATAGATCCGGTTGGTACGGACGCTGCCGCCGAAGGGGCCTCACACTGGGGGAGAGCCGCCATGGAGATGTCACCCGCCGCGCCGGCTTCAAGGTAGCCGCTCCATGGCATGCGAGATGGAGCACCGTCGGTGCCGAGAGGTCGAGCTAAGGAGAAGGTGCGATGTGATGAGTGTACAACCTCTTTGGTGGCGCCGAGTAGGCCTCGGCTTTGTCCGAGGGGTCGGTGAGGATGTTGCGGTTCCAGTGGAGCAGGTTAAGGCAGTGTTGTGGCGATGGAGCAGCCACAATAGACGAGGCGATCGTCGGAGCAGCTCCTTGGAGGTGGAGGACGGGGCGGCTGAACCGGCGGGACGATGAGATGGACAACGGATCCTCATCCGGGGAGGTGGACGAGGGATGTCGAGCTGTTGCGGTGGACGACATCGTCGGGGAAGAGGCTCCGGCTGGGCAGCGGTGAGGTGGCGGACGGAGGAGGATGGGGTTTTCTTGGTGGAGCGGAGAGGTTATGGCGGCCTGGGATTTGAATGGCAAAAGGAGGCGATGGGAGGGTGAACCATGACTTAGGGACGCGCTTGTCCAAAATGTAGGGTGTGTTCTGAAGTACCCCCACGGATTTGAACTAGCGGCCCTTTGGCTCGAGGTTAGAAGTGGGATTTCGCGTGTCGGGATTTGGCGGCTGGAGGGAGTTTTAAATGCGTGTTGTAATTTCAGGATAGCAAGGCGCTGGTTGTGTGGCGCTTGATTTTGGGAGCACGATATCTGAATTTTCGGGATATAACAAGGCGTGGGTTGAATTTTAGATACAAGCCTAACGTGTAATATTGTACTTGTACAAAATCAATTCGCAATTCCCTCAACCGAAAAGAAAACGAAAAAATAAAACTATTCACACCACACAAAGAGACAGTCTTGCCCGTTTTACTATAAAATGCTATTCAAAGCTACTCCCTCCTTCCATCTATATAGGGCCTAATGCGTTTTTGATGCTAACTTTGACCAAATATTAGAGCAATACTATATGACATGCAACTTACACAAAGCACCTCGTTAAATTAAATGCGTGAAAGGTTCCTTCAATGATATAATTTTCACATTGTGCATGTCATGTACTATTAATCATGTCAATAGTCAAAGGCGGTCTTAAAAAATGCATTACGCCCTATATAGATGGAAGGAGGGAGCATGAATCCATGTTATGTCCAATTAAATTTTTTCGCTTGTTGTATAATGCATGTAACCTACTCATACCAACATTTAAGTGCATTCCAAATGTCTATACTACCGCTGCAATTCGAACTGAATTTGAATTCGTTTCTCTATTTCGATAAGAATCTATAATCATGATTGTTGCCAACTTCAACCATCATTCGTGTATTACCTTAATAACACACCACATGATTACTATAGAGATAGATATGAACTATGTGTACTACATGAACTCGAATTCTATTTTTTGGATACACTTGATGTTGATTCCTAATAATAGTACATTTGATGTACTAACTATATATTCATAATCTAAACCATGTTCCATACGTGTACACCGTGTTTATCACACATAGTATAGTGCCCCGCCCCCTACATTATGACAAGTATTTAGACATGAGCTGCAAAAGCCACACATTATCCCAAATTATGATCAATGTTCTATATGTTATACGTAGTACTAGCAAGATGCCCATGCGTTCCACAGAACATCAACATGATCAAGGGGAGGCCTAACTTGCAAATATGGAGAGGGGTGTGGGTATCTTTTTTCAAAATTGTTGTAGTTTCCATCCTATCCGTCAGATATAAATCGGACGGCCTATATTGCAGGATGGCACCATCATCAACAACTCCGTTTTTTTAGAGATAAAATATATTATATGTAGTATAACATGTTCATAACCACACCAAGTGTATCACCGTTATATATATTCACACATGCGTCGGTTTAAAACACTATGATAAATTCTTCAAATATTCGAATTCACTTTTTATAATGAACTGTGATCTCTATTCGTCTTTTACACCCACACAATCCTCTTATCTTTGTAGCTAGCTAGCGCTAACTTTCTCTCGTGCATGCAGACGCCCGCATCCCTCTCACCCTCCCTCAGCATTCTCTATCTCCATCACGCAAATTCGTCTTTTCACTTTAGGTCATTCACCCACGGTGTGTGTAGGCCCCCCAGCTCCTTCTTTACGGCACACATCGATCGATATGCCTCTCTAGCCAGATGTGCCTAGTACAAAACACAAGCTTCCCCTCTTCTCTTATCACCGTCCATGCCTCACTCCCACCACCCTTTTCATTGATCTCGTACTCGCACACTCCTCCCCCCTCGATATAGTATGACTCTCGCATCACCTCCTAGATGCATCCCTTTCTCTCTATCTTTCTCCACGTGCCTCGTTTTCTTCTAACACACACATGCATGTATACTGATCGATCTCCCAACATATACCTAGGTCGACTTTAACTATTCCCACCCCCCCCCCCCATCAATCGACGTACCTCACAAGTTATGCATCTCCTTTCTCTAATAAAGGATGATTGATCTTCCTATGTAGTTATGTCTGCTTACCACAGCCATATCGCCCCCCCCCCCCATCATTTTTGCATGTCTCCTGATCCGTCTCACACGCACGTGCATAGACAGGCAGCCATCCCCTCTCTTATTGATATTGTAGGCGTGCCCTCCGGTTGTCTAGCAAGCCTATCCCACCATTTGTTAGAAGCAACTCCACTACCACCCCCTCCAACACTCTAGCTCTATATCTCTCCCAACCTTATTCCTCTCCTACACATATGCATGTATGCCGATCGATCTCCCTTAATACATGAGGTAGGCCTCTCTCCTCCTCCACACATATACCAGCCATTGTACCTCTATAGTTAATTAGGCCTCCCTCCCCCCCCCCCCACCACCACCACCACCACCACACACCGATAGTCGAGCGCTGTAGGTAGGTATCCATGCCACAAAGACAAACTGCACCTGTCCCATCTCATGTTCCAGTAGGCCAACCACTCTATATCTTTGACGTGGGCACACACAAATTCGATGGCACTCTTTATCGACACAAGACACACACACACACACACATCATCCCTCTCTTCGATTCTATGGACACCTCAAGCCGATGATACCTCCACTCTCTTCTCGTGGATCGCCTCTATATATATTATATATCCAGGACTATATTTCACACACATTGCATATGTTAAATTTTTTGTTTGACCCAACCCCCCCCCCCCCCCCGCCAAAAAAAACTCTCACGAACCCACACACTATATCTCTCTATGCTTGTATCTCTCTCACACAACCCCACATAGGTAGTGTACGTATACAAGAAGAGAATAGGTGCACCATACACGTACTCATGCTTCGTGCCCGGCCACACCCGCCCGGGTACACAGTGGAGCTCATTTCTGTAAGAAATGGCAGCCCACGTGCTAATTTGAACGCATGTAGCGGTTGTTTACATACGGAGGTCGTGTACCACGCGTGCACGAAACAAAGTTCGACTTGATGCGTTGGCGCGTTATTTTTAAATAAAGTACACAGAATATAAAACGATTTTTATGGAGAAAATGGTAGTCCGCTCCACTATATACAATGGAGCCTGCCTGCCTAGTTTGTCTCTCTTCAGAGTATCTCACACAAGGCTGCGGTGGCCTCTCTCTCTCTCTCACCGTTGGTCACTGATCCGGCCGCACCCCGTCCACCGGCGGAAAGGGAGGACATGCATCGTTTCTCCGTTCGACGATGCCGAGGCAGCACGTCTCGATCTACGGTACACGTCGTTCTCTCTGACCAAGCTCCGGCGTGGTAGGGCCTACGCCACCTGCTTGCTGCCACAGTATGGGCAGATTCCGCCCGCCGCCGCTCACCTATTTACATCCCGACGACCTCCAGGTATCCACTCCAGCCTTGCTCCACTGCCCGTCTTCCCACGTTGCTGCATGTGGATCTTCCATAGTTCTTTGCCCAAAACATAGCTCATCCGGCGTACTTTCCATATTGCAATCTCGTCCTCACACCGTTTTAGACAAACACAACCGTGTTGTTATCTTCCCTTAGGACAAGGAATATGCTTCTTTTTTGTCGCCGCATGTGTCATCAACTGTTATTGGCGAATTGTTTCCTTTCTACCTCTTTTTTGCAAACAGGGCTATCCATTTCACCTCGTTGCTATTGCGACCTTCTGGTGAACTACACAAATCACTTTTTTCTTAAGAGTGTTTTGTGCAGTTCTACCAAAATGTCACACGGGCAACGTCTCTACATTTCTGTGCGACTGCATAAAGGGAGATTGGTTTTTCTCTATCCTCCTCATCCAACTCCGAGCCTAATCTTCTCCAACTAGTTAGTCTTAAGAGAGACTTCAAAGGTGACCGGCTTTTATTTGTGTGTTTATTGTTTCATCACCAGTCCTCTATTATCGTAATCACACTTAATATCTTTGGAACAGGGACGCTCAGCTCTATTTTAGTGGAACTGCACAAAATGATCGGAATGTTGCATGCACTAGACAACTACTTTTTTCCCAACATGCCTTGTTGATTTAGACAGAGTTGGGGGGGGGGGGGGGGGACGTTGCTGCCAATGAAAGCATGGATCAATTTTAATTTAACACCTTCTCACAACTTTGTCTTCAGTTGTGATGTAAATATTAGCTCTGATTAGCAAGGAAGTTCGTTCTTTATTGTTTCCGAAAGAGCATCGATGGCAAGACACACGAAACAAAAGCTGAAAGCTCACACCATTGTACAATTTCATGTCGCTGGAAAATTATTTGTATAGTACGTCAATTATGTAAACAAATGCTGGAAGCTTGATAGCATTGCCAGAAGCCTCTTCGGCATCCGGGTCCATGTGCCATGCACAAAATTATACTCCTTCGTTCCTAAATATTTGTCTTTTTACAAATTTCAAATGGGCATATTTTAGAGTGTAGATTCACTCATTTTGCTTCGTATGTGTACTCCCTCCGTTCCTAAATATTTGTCTTTCTAGAGATTTCAACAAGTGACTACATACAGAGCAAAATGAGTGAATCTACACTCTAAAATATGTCTATATACATCCGTATGTAGTAGTCCATTTGAATCTCTAAAAATACAAATATTTGAGTAGTCACTCATTGAAATCTATAGAAAGACAAATACTCCGGAGTATATTTAAAAACCGAGGGGGTAGTGCACAGCCGCATGGGAGACTCACACCGGTCATTGCGCCGCATAATAGTGAGTAATGAGCAGTCAAATCATAAGCCCCACCTTTCCCACTGTAAGTTGCTCGGAAGAAGCAAACATCAATACGCTCTTCTTTGAATCCGCTCATACTACTCCATCCGTCACTGTTTATAGAGCGCGCTTCAGAAAAAAGAGAAAATCTCTGGGACCAAGGCGACTAGCGATCGACCTGAAAAATAGCATTGGTAGTTATAGCACGGCGTATATTACTAGAGGAAATAATGCGTACACACATGCATGCAGTGCTTTCACGTCGGGTACACACATGCATGCACTTACTCCACTCCGTAGTACTACATCGAGAGAAAATTGCGGTTACCATGCCCTAATTAATTAAGCATTAAACCAAACGCCTCTAAAGTCTCTCTGGTGGTGCAAATGCATTGAGAGAAATGCATCATAATGAAGCGCGCCCTGTAAACTGTGACAGAGGGAGGAGTAGTATGAAGGTGCAAAACCAAATGCCAGCGTATGGCGGTCGGTCAACGCACCTCCTCTTGGCATATCACTGACATGTGGGACCGGAGTGTGAGCAAAACGATCTCAATTGATGGCAAAATGGCCAACCAGCCGTTCCTTGAGAGAGACGAGGAGCGAGAACACACAGACAGGCTCGCACGGAGGCCAAGATATATTCGAGCATGGTTGATCGATATCATCATTACTTGTTGGGCTGCCGTTTTCCGCCCTTCTTCGGAATAAATGTGTACTTTATCAGAGATTAAAAAAATAAGAGTACAGAGGCTCCACCATGCGGTTCTAGTAGTAGTACTACTCGTACTACTAAACCTTGCGCTTGGCTCTTCGCCTCTTCGTGAAGTCAAACAATGATGGTACTCCGCATTTTCGGTACTACAGCGTATGCCTCTGGCAATCTGACACCGAATGAACTGATGCGTGTCCACCGCCTGGGCGAGGGTACGTTGCATTAGTCAAAAGGCGTAAGCGAGCTTCACCTTGTCCTGCAAGCTTCTCCTCGTTCTGCGAGTTGACGGGACACGCCAACAAGTAGTGCTAGTCCATACTCCCTCATTTCCGGTTAATATGGCTTAGTATTTTTTGCGGGTAAATGAGAGAGCTTTATTCATATATAAGCATTCTTAGGATGATCAGCCAAGACACTGGTCACTAGGAAGCGAGGTACCCCGCAAAAAAAGAAGTAGGCAGCAAGGTGTTTCATCAAGCCAGCTCTCAGTCACATTCAAAGTGCAGCAAGCATGGTTCGCACAAAGATGCGCCGCAAGGTTTGCTGACCTGTTTACATGCTGAATAACAAAAAAAGAGGAGATATTACCGAGCGCTCCTATTTGTAACAGGATATGAGCCAGAATTAAGCGAGAATTGTGGCGAGTGTTCCATGCAATTAACTTCCATTATCACATGCGAGAACCCTCGAAGAGAACCAAATGTGTTGAAGATTGCTTTATCACATTTTAAAAATATAATAAGAGTACAGACGCTCCTCCATCCGGTTCCTAGTACTTGTATAGTACCTCTATAGACTATAGTAGTAGTACTAGTACTAGTAAACTTTGCGTTTGGTTGTTCGCCTCTTCGGGAAGTGCAACAATAATAGTACTAGTATAGTGTATGCTTCTGGCAATCTGACATCGAATTAATTGTTGCACGTCCACCGCCTGAGCGAAGGACAGCTTGCATTAGTCAAAAGTTTCTCCTTGCCCTGCGAGCCACCGCGCGCAAGCTTCTCCCGTCCTGCAAGCTTCTCCTTGTTTGACAAGTTGACGGGACACAGCAAAGTAATGCTAGTCCATACTGCCTCCTCTCCGGTTAATACGGCTTAATTTCAAACGAGATAAATACACCTGCATCCTTTGTATATTTGTAAAAATACGGTCGATGGACTTCATAATACGCTCATTGCGCTCAATATATACATTTTCCGGTGTTTATATGGTCACTAGCTCACCCTGGCTGAGTATGTGTGTGCATGCACGTGTAGGTTGAGCACTTGAGCGTGACCGTGTGTGTTCCTTGTGTTCTCGGACATGCATGCATTAGGGTGTCCTGCGTGGTTTTGCGTACATGTGTACATGTGACTGTTGCATACACGTAGGGGGTACGTGTAGGGGCCACTAAAGGAGCAGTCAAATCACACAGTAAGTTAGTCGGAAGAAGCAACCATCATTTCACTTTTCAAGAACAGTATGCAATATAAAATGGTTGATATGGAGAGAAAAAGAAAACCATTATATATACACTAGCAGGAGCCTAAGCTACAAGCCTGCTTGCTTGGGTTGCTCTCTTCACAAGCATAGAACGACGGTGGCCACACCGCTGGTCACATATCCGGCCTAATCCCGCAGCTGGGGGAAGGGAACAATGTTCTACGTAGATGCGGTCGACATCGGCGAGGGAGAAAATCCACAGTCGATGCGTCCCAATCGGGGGTCACCATAGTATGGGCTGATGCCGCAGCCCAACCGCCCTTCTAGCTACAGCCCAACGTCCAGGTAGTCCATCTTCCTTTTGGAGCCGGCTTGCTCCACTGCCGCAGCTCCCCACGTAGCTCCATCTCCATGTCGATCTTTCTCTACTTCTACCGGTTCTACTTGTGATGAGTTTATGTCTCATGAACTAGTGCCAGTACTATTATTCTAATCACACTTCTTAAATACCTTTGCCATCAGGGATGCTCAGCTCGATTTTAGTGGAACTGCACAAAAGCATCGTATGATCCAAGGATGTCAGCTGTCTTTCCTTCGACAGGTTCTACCTGGCCAGGAAATTAAATCATGTTTAGGGTTTAGGGATTAAGTCGTAGGGACACCATCAGTAGTTTTTCTTTCATACACGCTCTCACAACTTTTGTCTTTAGTTGTGAAGTAAATATTGGCTATGGTCTGTGAATCATTGAGATGCGTCAGCATGCGTGTTAGTTTTCCTTTGTATTTGATGGAATGTTGTAACAGGGCAACCTTTTAGTAGGAATGAAAATAGAGTGGAAAGTTTCCGTTTTTCCGGAGAAAAAATGGAAACACAGATAAACCAACGTTTCGTTTCGTTGGATCACACCATCGAGCAAAACCAACGTTTAAATCACGTCTGTCGCGTTCGTGTCTCACCCTCCTCCACGGCTCGACCCCACACGGTCACTCGGCATGCCACTCATCGCAAACCGAGTATACGGTAACTTTCCCGCCTGCTTGTCGATGGATCACGCCATGGAGTACTAGTACTACTAGAAGAGATTGACGAGTTGGGGGAGGACAGCTAGCTGTAGCACGGACTCCCAAGAACTTTTTACATGCATGTTGTGGCTGGCTATTGCGACCTTTGAACGCGGAGCAGTTGCATGCACCAGGAAGCGACATGGGCGATGCTCTCCCGGCCGGCGTGCCGCTTCAATGCCGGCGCCAGTGAGAGGTCGCGTCCGCTCTGGCCGGGCATGAATGCGGCACTGACCGTTTCGGGCGGGAAGCATGCGCGGGTGATGAAGAGGGTTCGGGTTGGTCAGGAGCGGCCGTGGCAGCGGTCCGGATGCCCACAGACAACAGATGTTGTACGTTAATATTGCCGCGTATATAATTAACAACGTAAATAATGTGCCAGTTGGACAAATATGATTGGAGATGGAGATGGAAATGGAATTTTACGTAAACACGGATATGCATGTCTATGTCTATGTGTGTGTGCGCGACGACTCTCACGACCTGGAAGCGGGGGCGTGTTTTTGATCGAGTTTTATTTCTTGGTACGTTAAAAAATTGTCCGACAGTTTTCATTTATTTTTTCCGAGAACGCGCGTATTCTATTTAAAACCACTGCTATGGAGAGATTGTTTTACTCCATTATAGCCTCTTGTTTGATAGAGTTTCTCGCGTCTCGCTCTCTCACCCTCTCCATATCAAAACAAGATGACAGTGTCCACACTATCTCTCTCCTCACCGGTGGTCACAGATCTGGCCGAATCACGTCCGTTGCGGGAGGTGAGGAGGTGCAGCGTTGACGTTGTCGCCGTCGGCGATGGAGGAAGCCGATGCGCACCGTCCTCTCGGAGCCGGTGTTGGCGCGGACGATGGTCCTCCACGCCCTTGTTCGCTGTCGTCGTGTGGGCAGATCCCGCCCGCCCGCCTAAGTGACATCTCGCTCACCTGAGGTATAACTTCTTGTACTGGTCCAGCTCCCCAGGTTGCTGCATGCGGGTTTTCTTCTATGCGACTACTCTCCAGCTCCCCATGTATAGTAGCTAGGGTTCGTCGGCTGGTCCAACATCACCTACTATTATAGAGGAAATTCCACTCAAAAAGTTGTACTGATTTATGCCTCGGTGGAGGTATACATGTTGTTTCGACAAAAAGTACATGGTGGTTGTGCGGTCATTGTCCTTATGCTCCTATTGCTCCTGCTAATCTAATACTATCACTGGTTAAATGAAGAAATGTTTTTTCTCGGGTATCCTGGTTTAGTTCCCATCAAGATAATCATGATGCTTCTGTTTGTTGGTGTACTTTTCATAATTCTTATTGACAATTGAGATATCATTGTTAATCTTGTAAAACTAAGTAACAACACTATATCCCTTTTTTATAACTTTGGAAACAGCAATGCGTATCTCCATAACCGGGCATGTCTTCCTCAATTTTAGTGGAAGTGCACAACATTGGATGGCCATTGTTGTTCTGCCTCACTGTCCTCTGCCACATGGTTCTTCCTTCCTCGATCTTGACTATTGAGAAGAAACATACCACAGTGAGGATTTGTCGAACTTCAAAGGTGCCTCACCCAAACTTGATTCCAAATGGATGATGCATCACCATGATGACCCATCGATGCTCATGGTTGCGTCGGCTGGTGAAGTTGATCAATTTTCAATGAAAAACAAGCTATCTTCCATCGGTGCTCTTTGCTTGTTACCCACAAAGATGATATCCTTCGTCAGTTCACCTTGGTTGCGTTGGAGACGCAGTCGTCTTTCACGTTGGTGCAATTTTATCACACAATTTGCTATGAACCAAATGTTTCCTCGAAGAAGGATCGACGTTGGTACTAAGAGCATAAGTTTTGTATTGATTTATAAGCCTTCTCACAACTTTGTCTCCAGCTCCCCTATAATTTTGTTTGTCCAGCTATTAACTTTGATTAAAAAATGGTGTGGACTAAAAACCCGGATGGACGTAGTAGCCCTCCATTTTTATTTACTCTGCATATTAGATTTGACTGAAGTCAAACTTTGTAAAGTTTGACCAAGTTTAGGCCGAACACAACAAACCATAATTATTAGAGAGGGCAAACTGTACATACTCTCAAACCTTTCCGATAATTGAAATTAAAATTATTTATTTGTCACACTCTCACACGTTTCCGATAATTTGGCGCATGTGTGGTTGTTCACTTAAGGGAGGGTAGTGTACCGCACGTGAAGGACAGGAAGTGCGACCAGGACGCGTGGATCGTTAGTTCATCGGAAGTACTCCCTCCGTTCCTAAATATTTGTCTTTCAAGTGGTTTGCAATGGACTACCACATGCGGCGACATATAGACATTTTTTACAGTGTAGATTCACTCATTTTGCTTCGTATGTAGCCATTTGATGAAATCTCTAGAAAGACAAATATTTAGGAACAGAGGGAGTGGTAGTTTTCTTCACTTGTACGTTAAATAAAGAGTTTCGTTTCGTACTTACACAATTTAAAACAATTGTTATGGAGAGAATAAGAAAATCACTCCACTATATATTAGTCGTATACATGAGTACTATATGGACGCAGCTTCATTGACTTTAGTGCACCTGCCTTTGGGTTTATGACAGGTGGGCCCAAAATGTGGCTGGCCCACACATCATCTGACCAAAAGCGAGTGCGATTAAGGCACCGGAGCTCAGTCCGTACTACATTATATATATATAAGCTGGAACCTCAACGCTTGTTCGCTAGGGTTTGCACTCTCCACACTCTCACGGGATCAGAATAATATTCTGATCACAACATGAACTTCTCAAGTAACGCGCCTGACCTTCCCCGAGTACTAGGTTGAACTTCAGCTAAAAGGTGTCCAAATGGGGCTTGCGATATACCGTTGGAAAGCTATGGACATCAGTATCATGACCCAAGTTAAAATTTTGGCAAAATGTAAGCGGTTTAAGAGCAGTTTTGAAAACCGTTTTTTCTTCACACAAAAAACGTGAATCGTATTTTCGATCACATTTTTAAACCGTTTATCAGAATGAAGCAAATAATATGGCGTTGGAAAGCTGCTGCAAAAACGCTCCTTCCACATGTTGAAAGTTATCTCTAATTCCCTACGGTTAAAGAGTAATTCGGAAAATCGTAGAATTTCGCAAACGGAACGGCCGAGTTAGTATTTTCAATGTAATTTCTAAACGGCTAATCCAATTGAGTCAAACTATATGGCGTTGGAAAGCTCATTAAAATGCGCTACTTTTTCATGTAGAAAGTTTTTTCTAATTTTGAACGGTTTAAGAATAATTTAGAAAACGGTACAAGTTCCACCGAGTTTGTATTTTCGAGCTAATTTTTTGACCGTACGTCCAAATGCAGAAAATGAAATGGTGTTGGAAAGCTTGAAGAAATGCGAAACTTTTTTGTATATATTGTTTCTCCTAATTCCTTACGGTTTTATGTCAGTTTTGGAAATGAATAAAAACGTATTTTTTCCGTAATTTCTACAAACTTTATCGTAATGGGGCAATTAATATACCGCTGAAAAGCTACGGAAAATTCAAAACTTTTTCATGTTGATGGTTTTCTCTGAATCCTGGCCGTTTTCAAGTAATTTCGAAAACGATGAGATCATGCATTCTGCCTTTATCGCGAAACAGATTCTTCAAATATGCACCATGTGAAGAACTTGAACTTCTCAGCGTGTGTGCTTGAACTTCACTCTGTTTTTCACATGTCTTTTTTCTCGTAGATCTCCATCCGCTGCAAGTAGCTCTCCATCCATTCACCGGAATTGAGCAGGTGATATACCGATGGAAAGCTGCTGTAAACACGCAAGTTTCCCGTGTTGATCATCTTTTCATACTCGCGACGATTTTAAAAGTTTTTCATCTAAAATTCATTCAACGTAGTAGTTGAACTTCCTGTTGTTTTCACGTTGAACTTTTGTGACGTATTTTGTTTGTAATTTTCTCAACCATTCGTTAGTGTTACACAAATAATATTCCTTCTGTACAAACCTCTCTAACAATAATTTTTTTAACTTTCTTCGATCAAGAACTTGAACTTATAACAACAAAAAAATTAGTATTTGCTTTTTTATTCTTTTTAATACCAAATGCACATTGTGTTGTACGTGGACTTCTTGCAGTTATCAATCCGAACTTCTCTCGGTTACGTGAAAATATATTTTTTTTATGAATATTAATCTGAATTTCCTAAAAAAATTATGAATTTTTGCGCTCTATTTTTCAAAGTTGAACTTCTTGTTATTTTATTTTTGAACTTCTCGTTTCCATTGTTTAATAACGAGGAAAATCTGAGTTTTCTATAATCATCGAACTTCTCCACCTTTTTAATACGGACTTCCTGGTTTTATTTTCTTAATCTTTTTTATGAAATTTTTAAGCGCTGTATTATTAAAAGTTGAACTTCTTGTTATTTAATTTTTGAACTTCTTGTTTTCATTTATTAACAAATCTGAGTTTTTTATATACTTCGAACTTCTCTGTTTTTTTGAATTGAACTTCTTAGTCTTATTCTTAGAAAAAAATATGTTTTCAAAGAAGCATCAAACATTTTTTTAAATTGAACCTCACACATTTATTTTTCCTAGGGATGGAAAGAATTTGAGTTTCCCGTAAACATCAAACTACTCCTTTTATTTTAATTTGAACTTCTTTAATTTTATTCTTTAGTGACAAAGAGAAAACTGGTTTTTTATAAATATTGATCTATTTTTATAATTTGGACTTCATGGTTTATTTGAAATACTTTCTTTTTCCATTTGAACATCTAAATACACGGTGAACCTCTTTCAGAAGAATTTTTAAACTTTCCCGGGCCGAGCACTTGAACTTCTACCAACAAAACTTTTAGACTTTGCCCTTTTATTTTATTTTTCTAATACGAAACACACACCATGCAGTACGTGAACTTCCGTCTGTTGTCAATTTGAACTTCTCCCTATTTCACTTTAGTAACGAAAATATCTGAGTTTTTCATAGACATCAGACCTCTCTAAAAAAAATTCAACTTCTTTGTGTGCCTTTTAGGAATGTGAAAATTGGAGTTTTGTTAGAAACATCGAATTCTTTGTTATTTCGAATAGATCTTATTGGTCTTATTCTTTAGTAACCGAAGAAATCGAGTTTTCAAATAAATATCAAACTGCTCTGCTTTTTAAAATTGAACTTCTTCGTTATTTTCAATTGAACTTCTTGGTTTTATTCTTTAGAAGCCACTAAAAATTCGAGCTTTTAGTAAACATTGAACCACTTCGTTGGTTTAATTTGAACTTCCGGGGGTCTTTTCACAAATGGGGAAAATACATTTCTTTTTTCATAAATTTTAAACTACTCTATTTTTGTAATTTTAACTCCTTGTTTGTTCCCTTTAGTAACCTTCCGTTTGTTCTTTTTTATTGATGATCTTTAGTAACGGGAAAAGTCATTTTGATTGTTCCTTTTATTTTAATTTGAAATTCTTCATTTAATTCTTTTGTAACGAGAAAAAAATCTGAGTTTTTTTATAAACTTCAAAGTTCTCTGTTATTTTAATTTGAACTTCTTAGTTTTATTCTTTAGGAAAAAATATTGTTTTTAAATAATTTTAAGCATCATACATTTTTAAATAAAATTGAACTTCATACTTTTATTTTTCTAGGAACGGAAAGAATTTTGAGTTTTCCGTATACATTGAACTACTCCATTACTTTAATTTGAACTTCTTCTTTTTATTTCTGTGTTTTTTATAAATATCGAACCGCTTCGTTATTTAAATTTGAACTTCTAGTTTTTTTCAGAGAGAAGGGACAAGTTTTTTTATATAGTTTTGGAACTGCTCTATTTTTTTATTTGACCTTTCTTGGGGTTTTAATAAACATTGAATTTTCTTCTTTATTGAAATTTAAACCTCTAGGTTTTTTCGAAACGGGGAAAATCCATTAAAATGAACTCTTCTCTCAATTCCTCTATTTGTCCATCTCTAAATTTCCAAACATTTGTAACATACTTCTCATGATTTTGTTGAATTCCCTTTCATTTCTTTTAACCCCCTATTTTTTATTCATGGACTCCCCTCTTATTAGTGGTTGAACTTCTTCCTTTTTGTAATTTATTGATTTTGCGTTAAAAACATATTGAATGCCGTACTATTCCTCCATGTACTCTCCGGTTTTATACGATATAAATGAAAATTTAAAAAATATAAATTAGATGGGCTTGGTTCTATACATGCATAAGTACAAATAAATGAACATCAAATAAGGTGAATACCTGACAAAATGTGTTTAGCTCAAAAATAAAACCTGACAAAATGTGTCTGTGTTTCTTTTCTTGCTTAGCATAAATGTAGTATTCTCCTTTTGGGGCATAAACACGAACAGCTGTGGTGCATACGAGTTGTGTACAAAATCTGTAACTCTTTTGACTTCGTGTGTGACAATACGCATGTGCACTCGTACATGCATGCACCATGCACATATTACTAGCACGACGCACACACTCACCACTCACGCGACACACCAACAGAATGTCACGCACCCAACGGCAGCAAGCTATAACGCCGCGGATTCGTCGTCGTCTGCGGTCAAATGCCATGGCCTCGCCCGACTACTCCGGCCGGTCTACTCCGCCAGGTTCTAGCCCCGGCCGCCTCCATTTTTACATCTTACTCATGCTCGTGTGCAGCGCGTGCGCGCACACACAGAGAGAAGAATTATAGGCAGCCACACACTGATGCTGCTGGAGACTTGCTATTTCTTTTTCCTTCATTTAATATACACACTGAACCACATAGTCTGCTAGGATGAACTTCCCTGTCTTTCAACTCCAGAGAAAAGCGATGCGTCGGTGAAGAATGTAAACTAGTGTGCGTCATGAGGCTCCAAAATATAGGATACGGAATTTTTTACAGCAAGTGAATTGCTCGACATAGCAAGAAGGGATCCCCTGTAGATTCTGTGAGAAATGGAGCCACTACCACCTATACGCCGACACATTTTTTGTTGTCTGATAGAAGTCAAGTTTGTATCGCATGCTAATATTCAGCAAAGGGATCTCTGAACTTTGTGTCTCTGTTTTTTCTCAAATTTCAGCAGAGGGATCTCTGAACTTTGTTCTTAATATCCCTTCTTCACTGAATTGCGTTAGTAGTAGTACGGCTGCATCAGCTCGCCCCGTTTTGGCCGCGGACCTTGTGCGTTGTAGGAAGATGAGGCGGACCACGAGAACAGATGTTGTGAGCTTGGGGACAAGCTGAGCCGGCCTTTAATGGCGGGTATCCTCCCAAACCAGTGTACGGTAGTGGCTGCAGCGCGGCCACGTGGCGGTCGGTGAAAGCGGCAGGCCGGGGAGGCCATCGCCCCTCGATGCGGTGGCCAGCATCCCTGCGGGCGGAGGAGGAATCTCTCGACCTGCCAGTTTTTCACAGCCCGAACTGCTACATCTTCAATCTTCACGACCACCTCCCCCCACATCCTCTAATGCTCTCTGTCACCACGGTGATGACGCGAGAGGGGCCATGGCTGTAGCACGAGGTAGCGAAGGCAGCGAAAGCACCCGCAGTTTTGCTCCTAGCTAGTTACTTTTTCTCCTCCAATCTCCAGGTGACTAATTAAGATGCTCCTAGCTAGCTGCTTTTCTTCTGCCCCTTGTGATGATACGACAACTCACATGTATCTTCAAGCACTCTTTTCTTGTTCATCACAGAACTAATTTGAGAGCAGTGTCAGTGTCACACGAAGAACAGAACTCAAAAAACAGACTTTGGAATGGAATCAGTACTTGAACGGCAGCGTTGACAGAGGTGGACTTCGGGATGATGAGCGGAGAGGCGATAGAGGAAGAGGCGCCGACGGTGGGGTTGGTGCAGACGCCTGGTTGTGTTGGAGGGAGAACAGCGCGCCCAGGGTGGCAGGATTCCGGAGGCCGGCGGCGCGCAGGTTGGCCGCTGGATCCAGGTGGCCGGCGGCGAGCGGGTTGGCCACTGGATCCCGGAGCCCGGCGACGCATGGGTAGCGGAGGGATCCTATAGTCGGCGGAACCCTGGTTGGCGGCGGCTTCCCGGAGCCGGCCGGCGGCGGGATGCTGGAAGTTGGTGGCGGCACCTGGGGTTGGCGGGGATGGCAACGCCCGGTGTTGACGGGGGCAGCACCGCAGCAGCACCTGGAGTTGACGGGGGCGCCGGCGAGCGGGGCACTACCGACGGGGGGTCCGGGCCGAGGCGGGAGTGGTGGATCCGGGCACCGACGGCGGGGAGGTTCGTGGAGGGACGCGACACCGGCGGCGAGGGGTCCGCGGTAGGGCAGCGGAGGCGAGTTGGCCAGGGGTGGGGCGGGGCTCGCCGACAGTGGGATCAGGGAATCGGGATGGAGGGGGACTTTTTTTTAGACGGCGCTGGTGCGGCAGTTCACAGAGTTCAGGAGAAACCAGATCACGCCTATATAGAGGCGCTGTGATCCAAATAGTTATTCTATTTCCAAAATTAGAATAGTGCCACTATATATATATATATATATATACACACACACACAAGCTGGAGGCTCCAGCTTTCCTTTGCTAGGGTTTTCTATATTCACTGTCTCTCACCCTCTTCACCAGATCTAAACAAGACTGCGTTGTGGCCTCTGTCTCTCTCACACCCCTCACAGCTGGCAAAGGAGGCGTCCGGATCCCATCGCACCGGGAAGGGGAGGAGGTGCAGCATTCACTCTATCGCCTTCGGCGAGGGAGGCAATCCACTGCCGGCTGTGCTGTTCTCTTTCACCTAGCGCATGTGCGGGAGGGCCACCGACCCCTTCTTCCTCATTGTCGTCAGACGTAGTGTGGGCAGATCCGACCTCCCGCCGCACGCCTTGCCACATCCCGACGACCCTAAGGTATAAGTTTCTTTGAAACCGTCATTGGTCTAGCTGCATGCTGATCTTTTTCGATTCTGTAGTCGAATCTAGGTCTTGGTTCAAAGAGGAAAGAAGAGTGCGGTGGGGTGGAGCATGAATCTAGGACGTGGTTTAATGAGGAAAGGAGGGAGGGAAAGTAGTATAGACTAGCTATCCAGCCGCTTTGTTGGTCGAAAAGGGAAAAAGGGGGTAACCCAAAGACACACACATCTGTAAGGAACCGAACTCTTTGTTGAAAAGGGAAAGAAACTGGGGGGTCGGGTAGTTTGTGCAGGACTAGATTTGCTGCCCTCACATCGGAAAAAGTTTCAAAGAGAAAAAATATGGGACCAATGCAGATATGCTTCTTGGCTACATACTCCACATCACCCATTTATACGTGTGGACGCACATGGTGCTGGCATGTCCCATGTCCCATCCACATGATCGTGCAGTGTGTTTTGAGATGTTGTGCTACTTGTATTGGTACTGTTTTAAATAAATGTTGAATTGAAGCTATTGTATTTTAAGCAATGCCACTCTCGGAATTAACTACTGAACTATTTTAAGAGAATTTCTCTGTTAATATGAATCAATGCAACCGTTTTAGAAATGCTATTGTCCTATACTTTGTTTTCCATCAAGATAAGGTAGATGCTTCTTTTGTGGCCGCTTGTTTCATCCTCCTTTATTGGCAGTAATTGTTTCCTTTTTGCCTCTGTTAAATCAGGGATATCTATTCAACTTGTTGCTATAGCAAACTTAAATGTCACACCGGCGACTTTACTTGATTTCAGAGTAACTGCACAAAACGAGGTTGGATTTCCTATTCGTGCTGGCAGATTCGTACGTGATCTTGTGTGTGTCATGATAGGTTGGTACTTGCCTTCATCCACATGATCGTGCAGTGTGTTTTGAGATGTTGTGCTACTTGTATTGGTACTGTTTTAAATAAATGTTGAATTGAAGCTATTGTATTGTTGTCTTTTCCCATTAAGTAGTGAACAAAAATGGGACCAACCCAGACATTATGCTTGTTGCTTTGTTGCAACAAACTCTGCATCACCCCCTTTATAAGTAGATAGAACATTTTGTTGGTGCGCCCACTCTCCCCTGGAACTGTTTATGCTTTTTGTTAATCTAATGCCGCTGGTAAAATTAAGCAATGCCACTCTCAGAATTAACTACTGAATCTTATTTCAAAACTGCAACACTTGTTAGCGATTGGCGGGATTATCATTTTTGTGGCCGCATGTTTCATCCTCCTTTATTGGCCAGTAATTGATTCTTCTTTTGCCTCTGTTAAAACAGGGATATCTATTCAACTTGTTGCTATTGCGACATTTTGCTTTGCTAAATTTTGGTGGAACTGCACAAAATGAGACCGGATTTCCATATATGTGTTGAGATCTCTCTGAGGTCTTCCTCGCGAGTTATTTCAAATCTTGGTCTTGAAAGGTCAGTACCGACTTTCCTTGGAATTAACTCTTGAATCTTAGTTCAAAATCGCAACACTTGTTAGGGATCATGGGGTACCATTTCTGTTAGGGATCCGCCGGAGTACATGTTTAAGAAATGTATTGTTCAAATAATGTCTCTGTTATTATATATCAGTTATAGTGTTTTACAAATGGTACTATCCTGCCTTGTAGTTCTTTCTACATGTTTAACCAAGGTATTGTTAAGATAATGTCTCTGTTAAAATGAATCTTTTAGGAATGATACTTTTCTGCTTTGTCGTTCTTTATACATGTTGAAACAAGGCATTGTTAAGATAATGTCTTAGTTAATATGAATGAATCACACTGATTGAGAATTGTTGCTCTCCTGCTTTGTTTCCCATTAAGATAAGGTAGATCAGTATATGTTTTTCTTCTGGGAGTACAAGTCATCAACCGTTACTTCTAAGTAATTGTTTCCCTTATACCTTTTGTGGATTACAGGGATATCAAAATTAAATCTCGGTTTTATTCCGACTTTGATTCTAGTTGAACTGCACAAAAGGAGGCAATGTGTCTAAGGCAAACTGCTGCATTAGTGGGTCCAGTTGGTCTTACCACTTTGCAGAAAGAAGCAGTCACTGTTTGCGCTACATTACACAAGGAATGATCGAGAAGCTTTACATAGTATTAGTAGACGCTGGTGACATGACTAGTCTGCAGAGAGCATAGGAAACTCTACAACACGTGGAGGGCACTGGGCAAAAAGTGCCCAAACAAGTACAGGAAGCCAGGACAGGACTCCAAATCTGTCAATGTCATTCTAAGCAACAATGATGGGGCATCTGGGTATGGTAATCTATTTACCCTACTTTCAGTTTGTTAGTCCACCGATTGGTGGGTTGACACTGGGCCAATATTCATATGTGTGCTGTTGTGTCTTTGTTTTCTTGCGGCATATAAATACGATATCCACAGGGATACTCAGCTTGATTTTAGTGGAACTGCACAAAATGTCCAGATGGTTTGTGTCCTCCATAATACTTCATCATGCACAATACGTCGAATGGTTCTCTAATCATTCGTCATCACCTTGAGCCACGGACTATATGTTTGAATGGTGCTGCTAGTGTCGGCCATTAAGAAGGGTAAGAAGAAAGACAAAAAGAGAGATGTCTGCTTTACTTGTGGTTCGGAGGAACACTGGGCAAACAAGTGCCCAAACAAGTACCAAGAAGCCAGGATAGGACTCCAAGTCTGTCAATGTCACTCTAAGCAACAATGATGGGGCATCTGGGTATGGTAATCTGTTTACCGTACTTTCAGTTTGTTAGTCCACCGATTGGTGGGTTGACACTGGGGCCAATATTCATGTGTGTGTTGATGTGTCTTTGTTTTCTGGCAGCATATAAATACGAAATCCACAGGGATGCTCAGCTTGATTTTAGTGGAACTGCACAAAATGTTCAGATGGTTCATGTCCTCCATAATAATACTTCATCATGCACAATACATCAAATGGTTCTCTAATCATTCATCGTCACCATGAGCCACCGGACTATCAGATGACAAGCTGATGACAAATCCTGCCCGTTCCACAATCATAGGCATTACATATTTAATGGGAAAAGCTTATCAAAGTTGACATTAGTTTAATATATTGGAATTGGAAAACCTTGTCAATTTTTGCTCATTGATATTAGCCAGAAGACATGCATTTGATATTTTTGAGTGGGACGCCCTTTGCTGTGAGCAACGTCGATCATTTTTTCCTATTCCAGTCTTCAGTTCAGAGGTAAATATTTACTCTGCTAAGATGCATAGTCACATGAATGTTGACTTATGTAAGATATTTTAAGGGTTTGTTCTGAATATTGTCTATGTAATGCCAGGCCTTGTGTTTGATTGCAAAGTTGAGCTTGGAATGTTGTGGCATGCGGCATCACGAGCTGTTCACCGTGCCTCCTGAGAATAATGCTTCGTATTGTTTTGCATGTCGATCTAATGCCAGTGATTTGCTTGTTAGGAAGATCATCCTCTTCTGTTGTTTCCGTGCTTAAGAAGTTCATCGTCTTATGTTTCATTCATAGCCTATACGAGGTAGGTTAGACGTGAAACCATATGATCTTCCGACCAACTCATCATCTTAGGCCGTGATTGGATCATCGTTTTCCAACCAAAACCGCTTGTAAAAATGATGCTTGTAAATAAAAGCAGATGGTCTCAGGCGAAGCGCTTGGTTGGTCGATTTCGACTAGTAAGATATACACCGGTCACTCAAATTACACGTGTAACCCGCCGGTTTTACTTACAGACCTCGGGCCCTCGGTTTCATTACGCCTGTATTTTACGCCTTGTTTACAATGACGAGTAAATTACACTTGTATCTTAATACAGGTGTGAAATAAACCAGAGCTCCCAAGAGCGGCCCTACCGTTTTATGTCGTCTCAGTCTCTCGAAGGTGCTCATAGGTGTCCGATGATCCTGGCTTCCTGATTGAGCAGTGGGCGCTGTATCAGACCATCCGTAGGGCCCACGAGGCCCTCTCCGTCGTCCTTCGAGTTGTTGCGCTCGTTGTGACGCCGAGCATTGTTAACATGGTCAATGAACATGAGGCTTCAGGAGATGACTTTATTTTGACTAGTTGTGATGAGGGACCCACTAGGGCCATAGCCGCACGTCACATAAGTGCCTCCTTATTATGTACAACTATTTTTTTTTGCTTCCTCCTGGTTTCCTGACATCACGGTCCCACACCATTGTCAACCTATGTAGTCAATATAAACGAGAGAATTGCACAAAGTGCGGCCGACAGCTGGGACCAAGCAGCTCGAGCAGTATTTGTGTTTTTTGAGGCGTGAACACTGCAGAGTTTTTCTTGGCGATGTTTTCGTTGTTGTTCAGAGGAGAGCAGGGTATTAACAGGGCGGGTTGTGGCCCGTCTAGCCCACGACAGATATCCAACCCAGATATTAAACTTTTTCAAGATGAAAATGGCTAGCCCAGCTATACGTTTTTTTTTGAGGAATACCCAGGCAAGGTCAACTTGTTATTCTCCGCCCCGCTGGGCTGCAAAACTTTCCTAGGAGGGATGCATTAGGCTTAACAGGAAAATAGGCTTTAAAAAATAATAAATGGGATGTAACTATAAAAACTGGGCAGTAACTACAAAAAATGCACCAAGCATGAAATTAGTTCAAAAAATATTATTTATGGATTTTGAATATCTTAATTTTTAATTGTTGCGCACGCAATGTTTCGTTAGATTTTTATTTAATACAAATTTATATTTAATCTGACTAGAAATTTCGGGATAAAAATATTTCGAATCCAATCAAAATGTGGGAAATTTTATTGAATTCTGTCTTGAATGGTTGGTTGAAATTATTAATCGTTGTCCTAGCTAGAAAATGGGTTGTACTTTTAACAAACTGAAAAATGAGCCCAGTTTATTTTTCTGAAGAATAACCAATCCAGGCCTATTTATTTTTCTACGTCCTGACGGGCTGCAACTCTTTCAAGACGTCTGCAAATCTTGAAAGTAATATGAAATTGGTTGTAAATATAAAAATAAATGACAAATTGGCAATTACTTTATAATTTTTGAATTTTTTCACATTTTCAGATTCCTATTTCACTGGGCATTAACGTAATTTAAATATAACTTCAAAGTACTTTAAATCTGGTTCGAAATTTCGGTATTAAAAATAGTTTGGAACCCACAGAAATATGCTAAATTGGCCCTGGCCAACCAAAAAAAATGGACTGCAATAAATTGCATAAGACGTCGCAATGAGCTATATATAAATTATTAAAAAAAGAGGGAATGGTCTGACTTATGGGCCTATTAAGTTGACGCGTATGCAAGATTTTTTTAGTTATTATATACGTAAACAAACGATTCTAGCAGACGTAACCGTTGGATGTCAATCCAACAACCGTCGTGTTTCTTCAATCTCTGATTTTCTTGCTCCAGCCGCCAAATCCAGCGCCGGCGGGACTGCCTGCTACCGCCTCCCATGCAGGCCTCACCGCCCCCTACTACTCCCACCGCTGGCCAGGGCATCCCTCTACTCAACCACACCCCTTGTTATTCTGTGGCGACGGCAGCCTCACACCGCAGCCGAACCAGTGAACCCTCATACTCCTCTCCGCGTGGGCATCCACTGTCGCGTCTTCCCCGGCTCCACGTCGTCCACCGCCCTGGTGCTCTCGGCGCGGCGTGGTCAACATGGTCAAGGAACGACTTCCATCGGAAGAGTACTGTCGTGGAGAGGCTGACAGCTGGGTCCACGGCAGCCGCAAGGAAGTGCCTCCTTATTACGTGGAAAATAATTATTCCTCACCTGACAGCTGGGACCCACCGAACGGGCCACCATATTTGGCAAAAAAAAATCTCCCCTGACTGCTGGGACCCACCAGACGGGCCACCGTATGATAACCCACAAGTATAGGGGATCAATTGTAGCCTCTTTCGATAAGTAAGAGTGTCGAACCCAACGAGGAGCTAAAGGTGGAACAAATATTCCCTCAAATTCTATCGACCACTGATACAACTCTACGCACGCTTGACATTCGCTTTACCTAAAACAAGTATGAAACTAGAAGTACTTTGTAGGTGTTGTTGGATAGGTTTGCAAGATAATAAAGAGCACGTAAATAAAAACTAGGGGCTGTTTAGATAAAGGCACAATAAAGTTAGTATAGCGAGTGTGGAAAAGTGGTGGTAGGAGTTGCGAAATTGTCCCTAAGCAGTTGACTACTTTACTAGACCGATAGCAAGTTTTATGTGGGAAAGGCCACTGCTAGCATGTCATCCCTTACTTGGAATTCTATGCACTTATGATTGGAACTATTAGCAAGCATCCGCAACTACTAACGTTCATTAAGGTAAAACCCAACCATAGCATTAAGTTATATTGGTCCCCCTTCAGTCCCGTATGCATCAATTTCTATGCTAGGTTGAAGCTTCTGTCACTCTTGCCCTCCAATACATAGTCCTACCAACATACAACTAATGCTATGGTGTGATCCACGCGCGCGCTCATATGATGGGCACCAAAGGACAGCAACATAACCACAAGCAAATTAAATCAATCATAGCAATTCATCAACCACCGATAGGACAACGAAAATATACTCAGACATCATAGGATGGCAACACATCATTGGATAATAATATGAAGCATAAAGCACCATGTTCAAGTAGAGGGTACAGCGGGTTGCGGGAGAGTGGACCGCTGTAGATAGATGGGGGAAGGTGATGGAGATGTTGGTGAAGATGGCGGAGGTGTTGGTGCAGATCGCGGTGATGATGATGGCCCCCGGCGGCGTTCCGGCGCCACTGGAATCGAGGGGGAGAGAGCCCCCCTCCTTCTTCTTCTTCCTTGACCTTCTCACTAGGTGGGAGAAGGGTTTCCCCTCTGGTCCATGGTCTCCATGGCGTGGGAGGGGCGAGATCCCCTCCGAGATTGGATCTCTCTCTGTCTCTCTCTGTTTCTGCGTTCTCCTCTTCTGCCTTTTCACTGTTTCGTGTATATATGGAGATCCGTAACTCCGATTGGGTTGAAACCTTCGCTGAGATTTTTTTTCAAAAATTAGCTTTCTTGCGGCCAAAGAAGAGCAGCAACCGCCTTACGAGGGGCCCACGAGGGTCAGGGGCACGCCCAGGGGGCAGGTGCGCCCCCTGCCTCGTGGCCACCTCGGGCGACGTTTCGTGTTGGTTATTCTTCCCATATTCTCCAAATATTCTCCGTCCGTTTTTATCCCGTTTGGTTTCCGTTTAATATGGGGTTTCTGCTAAACAAAAAACATGCAACAGACAGGAACTGGCACTGGGCGCTGGATCAATATGTTACTCCCAAAAATAGTATAAAAAGTTTCCAAAAGTATATGAAAGTTGTAGAATATTGGCATGGAACAATAAAAAATTATAGATATGACGGAGACGTATCAGCATCCCCAAGCTTAATTCCTGCTCGTCCTTGAGTAGGTAAATGATAAAATAGATAATTTTTTATGTGGAATGCTACCTAGCATAATCTTGATCATGTAATCTAATCATGGCATGAATATTAAGACACGAGTGATTCAAAGCAATAGTCTATCTTTTGACATAAAAACAATAATACTTCAAGCATACCAACCAAGCAATTATGTCTTATTGAAATAACATAGCCAAAGAAAGCTCATCCCTACAAAATTATATAGTCTGGCTATGCTCCATCTTCACCACACAAAGCATTCAAATCATGCACAACCCTGATGACAAGCCGAGCAATTGGTTCATACTTTTTAACGCGCTTCAACCTTTTCAACCCTCACACAATACATGAGCGCAAGCCATGAATATAGCACTATGGGTGGAATAGCATATGATGATGGAGGTTTGGTGGAGAAGACGAAAAGGAGAAAGTCTCACATCGACGTGGCTAATCAACGGGCTATGAAGATGCCCATCAATTGATGTCAATGTGAGGAGTAGGGATTGCCAGGCAACAGATGCACTAGAGCTATAAGTGTATGAAAACTCAAACTGAAACTAAGTGGGTGTGCATCCAACTTGCTTGCTCATGAAGACCTCGGGCATTTGAGGAAGCCCGTCATCGGAATATACAAGCCAAGTTCTATAATGAAAATTCCCACTAGTATATGAAAGTGATAACTCAAGAGACTCTCTATATGAAGAACATGGTGCTAATCTGAAGCACAAGTGTGGTAAAAGGATAGTAACATTGTCCCTTCTCTCTTTTCTCTCATTTTTTTAGGATGGGCTTCTTTGGCCTCTCTTTTTTATTTGGGCTTCTTTGGCCTCTTTTATTTTGATAACCTCACATGGGACAATGTTCTAATAATGATGATCATCACACTTTTATTTACTTACAACTCAATATTACAACTCGATGTCTAGAACAAAGATATGACTCTATATGGATGCCTCCGGTGTATGCGAGGATGTGCAATGATCTAGCATAGCAATGACATCAAAAAACGGACAAGCCATGAAAACATCATGCTAGCTATCTTACGATCATGCAAAGAAATATGACATGAATGCTCAAGTCATGTATATGATGATGATGGAAGTTGCATGGCAATATATCTCAGAATGGCTATGGAAATGCCATGATAGGTAGGTATGGTGGCTGTTTTGAGGAAGATATAACGAGGCTTATGTGTGATAGAGTGTATCGTATCACGGGGTTTGGATGCACCGGCGAAGTTTGCACCAACTCTCGAGGTGAGAAAGGGCAAAGCACGGTACCGAAGAGGCTAGCAATGATGGAAGGGTGAGAGTGTGTATAATCCATGGACTCACATTAGTCATAAAGAACTCATATACTTATTGCAAAAGTTTATTAGCCCTCGAAGCAAAGTACTACTACGCATGCCCCTAGGGGGATAGATTGGTAGTAAAAGACCATCGCTCGTCCCCGACCGCCACTCATAAGGAAAGCAATCAAAGAACACCTCAAGCTCTGACTTCGTTACATAACGGTTCACCATACGTGCATGCTACGGGACTTGCAAACCTCAACACAAGTATTCCTCAATTTCACAATTACTCAACTAGCACGACTCTAATATCACCACCTTTATATTGCAAAACTATTGCAAGGAATCAAACATATCATATTTAGTGATCTACAAGTTTTATGTAGGATTTTATGACTAACCATGTGAATGACCAATTCATGTCATTTCTCTAAATAGATATAAGTGAAGCAAGAGAGTTTAAGTCTTTCTACAAAAGATATGCCCACGCTCTAACAAATATAAGTGAAGCAAAAGAGCATTCTACAAATGGCGGTTTTCTATGTGAAGAGAAACAGGCAATCCAAACTTCAAATGATGTAAGTGAAGCACATGAAGCATTCTATAAAGCCATACTCAAAGAATATAAGTGAAGTGCAATGAGCATTCTATAAATAACCCAAGGACTATCTCATACCAGAATGGTGCATAAAAGAAAAATGAAAACTAAATGCAAGAGACGCTCCAAGATTTGCACATATCGCATGAACGAAACGAATCCGAAAACATACTGATACTTGTTGAAGAAAGAGGGGATGCCTTCCAGGGCATCCCAAAGCTTAGACGCTTGAGTCTCCTTGAATACTTACTTGTGGTGCCTCGGGCATCCCCAAGCTTGAGCTCTTGCCTCTCTTCCTTCTTCTCACATCGAGACCTTCTCGATCATCGAACACTTCATCCACACAAAACTTCAACAGAAAACTCGGTAAGATCCGTTAGTATAATAAAGCAAATCACTACTCTAAGTACTATTGCAAACCAATTCATATTTTGTTTTTTAATTGTGTCTACTATAATATAACTTTTTCATGGCTTAATCCATTGATATAAATTGATAGTTTCATCAAAACAAGCAAACTATGCATCAAAAATAGAATTTGTCTAAAACACAACAGTCTGTAATAATCAGAACATTCACCATACTTATGATGCTTGAAAAATTCTGCAAAAATTAGGAAAAATAAAAAAAATTATAGAAAGACAGTGCAAAAAGAATCAGAACCATTTGAAGTTCCAGTAAAAAAATAAAAATCACGCACTACAGCCAAAGTTTTTGTCCTGCACCGTACAAACCAACAAGCATTGTAAACATCCTAAAGGCAAACCTTGGCACATTATTTTTATAATAAAAATGAATTGTACAAGGGGATAATTATTTTTGTTGAAAAGTTTCTGTAATTAATATTCACAAAGTTTCCATGGGCCTGAACAAGTTTAAGGACGTCCCCCACTTTCGCAATGCTCGTCTATCTCACTTTCGCTTTTCTTTTTGAAAAATATTTAGGTTCCCCTCTTTATTTTTTTGTTTTTAAACTATATAAAAGCACACAACAGAAATAAATGACTCTCTAAAACTTCTGGGTTGTCTCCCTGGCAGCGCTTTCTTTAAAGCCATTAAGCTAGGCATATAGTGCTCAAGTAGTGAATCCACCCGGATCCCAAGGTATATCAAAGCCAATTTTAATTAGAAATTATTTGTAATTTAGTAGTGAGTACAAAGAAACATATATCAAGCAATGATGAAGTCTAACTCTCTTCCTATGCATCGGCATGTCATAAAAGAACAATTCATGCACACATAGTAAAAGCCAATGCATAGTATAAACAGTTTCTTGCAATTTTATCGTATTGGAAACATAAAAAGGTGGAGATATAGTTCCTCTCTCATAATAATTGCAAGTAGGAGCAGCAAGCACATGCATATTATATCCATCAAAATCATCATGTGCAACGGTAAAAGGCAACCCATCAATATAATCCTTAATAAAGGCAAACTTCTCCGATATAGTGTAGTCGGGAGAATTCAAAAAGGTAATATGACTATCATGTGTGGGTGCAATAGCAACAATTTCATGTTTAACATAAGGAACTATAGAAAGTTCATCTCCATAAGCATAATTCATATTGGCATCTTGGCCACAAGCATAGCAAGCATCATCAAAAAGGGATATTTCAAGAGAATCAACGGGATCATAACAGTCATCATAGCAATCATCCTTCGATAAGTATGAAGGGAAATTAAACAGTGTATGAGTTGAAGAGTTACTCTCATTAGAAGGTGGGCACGGGTAGCTAATCCGCTCTTCCTCCTTTTGATCTTCTCTCTCCTCATCATCCTTTTCATCCAATGAGCTCATAGTTTCATCAATTTCTTCTTCCATAGACTCCTGCAAAATATTATTCTCTTCTTGGACAGCGGAGACTTTCTCAATAAATGCATCAATATTGGAATTGAATTCATAATTATCATAGCAATATTTCAATATAGCAAAATTTTCAGGCCTATAAACATCATCATCAAAAACTTCATACTTTTCAAACAAAGATTCAATTTCATAAGCACCCTTAAAAGCAACAAATTCTTCTATTTGTTCCACATCATAGTAATCATATATACCATTAGCATAAGAAGCTAAGGTTTTATTATCATTAAATTTGCATGAAAAGGGAAGGTGTGGAGCCTTCATCCTAGAGCAACAAGTATAATCATATCTCAAGCATAGTTGCCTAGCATACCAACGCAACATATAAATTTGATCCCATAATAGTTTCCCTTTTTGAGTCAAGCGATAACCCCTAAAGTATTCACGTTGGTCCAACGTGTCGCCCATTACATAATTGAATGAGGTTTTCTCAGGATTATCAAAGTGGTACATAATATTTTTCACACATTGAGCATCAAGGGTTTTAGGAGGTTCCCCATCTCCATGAGCAGCAAGTACACCTAATTTTTTTGGTATTTCGTGTTCCATATCCATAACTAAAGATAGAGAAAAACTAAGAACAGCAAATAAAAATTACTTAGTGATAAAGCAAACAAGCACACACGAGAATATTCACCCTATGCTATTGCTCCCCGGCAACGGCGCCAGAAAAAGGTCTTGATAACCCACAAGTATAGGGGACAATTGTAGCCTCTTTCGATAAGTAAGAGTGTCGAACCCAACGAGGAGCTAAAGGTAGAACAAATATTCCCTCAAGTTCTATCGACCAACGATACAACTCTACACACGCTTGACGTTCGCTATACCTAAAACAAGTATGAAACTAGAAGTACTTGTAGGTGTTGTTGGATAGGTTTGCAAGATAATAAAGGACACGTAAATAAAAACTAGGGGCTGTTTAGATAAAGACACAATAAAGTTAGTATAGCGAGTGCGGAAAAGTGGTGGTAGGAGTTGCAAAATTGTCCCTAAGCAATTGACTACTTTACTAGACCGATAGCAAGTTTTATGTGGGAGAGGCCACTGCTAGCATGTCATCCCTTACTTGGAATACTATGCACTTATGATTGGAACTATTAGCAAGCATCCGCAACTACTAACATTCATTAAGGTAAAACCCAACCATAACATTTCTTAAACTTAAAACATCTGCCAAATCTGTAGAACTGCATTTTTGGTACATAAGTACCAATTTGTTCTCCCAGGGATGCAGCATTTCTTAAATGTAAAGTTCCTACTCACTGCCATATTAAGCTACTAATCAAAATTTACAACATAACTGACTAGCAAGTAGTTTCCATCAGTAATGCACTGTGGAAGAGCAATCTTAATTACTTTGTTGCGACTATCATACTCTATCCAAATTATCTGAACAGGGACCAAATTTCTACAAATGTACTCTATCCCAGTTACCACCTATGATTTTTACATCGCTATAAATATTAGTATGTTGCACACTAACCTCTTAACCCACCATAGAGCTTGAGAGTTGACCTTACCTATACACAGACATGACACTTGTGGCGTGTTCCCCCTTCTGCGCGTGCTAACAGAAACAAGATCGCCATATACTCACAAATCGACGTACCTCCTGATTGATTGGTTGCGTTAGAAACTCCATGGCCTTCAGCCGCCTCTGCTTCATATCCCTCTTTCTCACTCCTCCGCTTCCAAATGCCATCCGTGTTGGGGCCTTGGGGGAGAAGAGCCAGAGCTCCGCATTCAATTTGTGCCTGCAACCATTCGACGGAAAGCGGATTTCCCGAGCCACGAACCAAATAGATTTTCCGCTTCCGATCCGCGGCTCAGCTTGCGACATTCCACCTGCGTTGTAGATAAAGGTTTTTAGATTTCCGTCTCATATCAAGCTACCCAACAACTACATCAATTATATCTCTTGAAACTCGCATGCTTACCACTCGCTGACCCAGCGTTCTGGTTCCAGTCACCAGAGAAGGAGTCTAATTTCCCTCATTATCTTTTTTCCTTCCAAAGTTTTGGTCCAGCTAGCTAATTTACCTCCCTTAGAGATGACACTGTGCTAACATCATTGTTGGTACACAACAGCTCCTCAGTCAGATGACACATTCCTGAAAATTATTGACTAAGACGGAGGACCGGGATGCTCCTGATCTCTAAAGTTCGGGCCTCGGCGTCTTCTCTATCCAGACAGGAGCAGGTGGCTTAGGTGTTTTGCGGTGCTTCGACTAGTTGCTGGCTAAGTCGCTTTCAGTCTTACCGGCCTACGTGCCGTGTGCTGGCCTAGGTGCCATGTATCTCTTCTTAAAACTGTGGGGCTACTTCGTGTTTGTTCGTCTGGTTGGTGTTGTGCGTTGGTACTCTGCCTAGTGGCTTTATTTATAAAGTCGGGCATATGCCTTTTCCCTAAAAAAGTCAGATGACACATTCTTGAAAATTATATCATACCCTGAGGTCTATTTACGCACAAGCAAATTACATCATTTCCCCTTCTCCATTTACTGTCTCCTAAATATCATTGACACCACACATTTACATAGAAACAATTTATATCTTTGTCCCCTTCACCCAATGATTGTCTCCTAATTTTTATTCAATTATCATGAAATCAAAAGATCATCCATGCTTATGATTCCCACACGAATTTTTACCCCTAATCCAGACGAAGAATACAGCCCTTCAACACACTCAACAAAAAGAAAATTCAGTGCCTCGTCACTTTTCAAAATGAATGTCAACCCTGAATGTTGATTAGCACACAGGTACTTTCCTATGCATTCAGGGTTTCCAGCGCCTGTAACTATGTAAATTACTGAACCAACACTACAATTCTACCATAACATTACATATGAAACTGTTCACACACTACTTCTATCCCACCTGCCATCTACTCTTCTAACCATAAGCATTCACATATCTATGGAATCAGTATCAACAGAACTCCACAATAAAATTATCGAGTTGTTATTTTCTCTCCGAACATACCTGCGGGTCCATCTTGGAGCTCTAGGATTTGTCTTGCATATGGACTGGGACTGTGTCGGAAGCTTCTACCGAATCCACCCCCCCCCCCTCCCCCTTCATCCTCCTCCTCCTCTGAGATGCCACCGGTCCATCGATCACACGGCCCATCGAAGCTCTCTGCAGGGGGCTGAGTCTGATCGATTCCCGCCCTAATGGAGGGACCATTAACCTCCTCCAACACCGCTAATCTGAGACGCAATCGGGCAAAGTTCTAACACAAATACTACAGGAGATTAACTCTTCACTTACCTTTTAATTGGCCGCATCAGGAACTCCATTTTCCACTGGTAGATCTTTGTTACTTTGTCCAATCGCCTCTCGCAAAACTCAGCCCACTCTCTACTAAAAAAAATGCAGCAGCGTGAGGTAGGAGAAGACAGTACACCATCCCACTACCCCCACCTGTCCTGCAAGCCGGTCATTTAATTTGGAAGAAAGTATAGTTTTCCCCCTCAAATCTCTCTAGTTGGATCAAATTCCCCCCAAAGTCTAAAACTGGTTAAATCACCCCCTCAACTTTGCAATACCAGAGCAATTAGCCCCTTGAGTGGTTTTGCAAAGGATTGTAGGTGGTTTTGACTAAAGGTTGTTGACTGGGGATATGATGCTGACATGGCAATGAACGAGCAAGACACCGACGTGTTGCCCGTATCGCCTCGCCACAACAGAGAGTAACAGCCACCGCGCCGTCCAGTAGTAGTACACGGCTGCCATGGCTGGGCTCGGCTAGCGCCCTCGTGTACCATGCACACGCAGCTCTCCTCGTGCTCGACCCGCTCGCCTCGCTGACCTACGCCACCCATGGCCGAGGCCATAGCCCAGAGCTTGGCCGGCCACGGCCTGAGACCACCCTGCAGCCGTGTCCCGCACCACGAGCACGCCCCCAGCTGCAGTCGTGCTGCCGCACTATAGCGCACACACACACGCGTGTGTCTGCACTCTGCAGATGCCTAGCCGCCAGCAGCGCTTGTGCCCGGGCGAAGCTCCGCCGCCATGGCCAAAATGGCCATCCGATGCCATGTTTGCATTTTTGGGCTGAACCCCTTGCCTCACATGAACATCCAGCCACCCCGTCGCCATGTTTGCCAAGCACAGCACAACACAAGCAGGAATGCCAACCATGCACGCGTAGCACACTCAAGGTCTGAGCACACTCGACCAACGGCTCGCTGGCCTCGGTGCGGCAGGCTCAGCGACCCGCGTTGACATCGCCGGTGATCTCGACTTATTTTTTGCATCGCGGCCCCGCGCCCTCCGGCCTCGTGGCCCTCATCGCCTCCCTCCCGCCGGTGGACGTGGCGGATGTGGCGAGGCAGCTCGAGGCGCCCGTCGGGCTGGGCGTGAGAGACACCATCATCATCGTAAGGACGCACCTTGGGCACCTCCCCGAGCCCTGGCGACCGCGCCCTCGGCTACAATCTCCGCGGCGCCAAAGCCAACAACCTCAGCCTGGATGAATGGTCAGAACCACTACTTGCCCGGTGCGATGCTCACTCGTCAAGAACATTGCGTCGTAGGGCACAAGTTAAATGACAAGTCAACAACCTATAGTCAAAACCGGTTGCAATCCTTCCCAAAACCACTCGAGGGGATTATTGATCTAGTATTGAAGAGTTTGGGGGGTGATTTAACTGGTTTTAGACTTTGGGGGGAATTTGATCCACCTAGATGGATTTGAGGGGGGAAACTATACTTTCTTCTTTAATTCGCCGTCAGTGGCGTTATCCTGATCCACGGATCAGGGAGAGGCCCAATGTCCTGGGCCACGGCGACTAGTTTGTCGTCGACGACTGTTTCTCCTCCGTCTACTTCAAGGCCCACAGCCCAGATGTATTTCTTCATTTGCTTCGTTACGAACGCTCTCGTATGTGGCCAGATATTAAATGCATCGCATCGAAACAGCGGCCAGATAACGAGCACATCTATGCTCGAGACCAGAAGCACCGCGTCGGCGGCAATATTCCTTTTTCCAGCCGACCCCTCCCTTTCCTTCTTTCTTTCCCAGCAGGCGGCCGCAGCGGGACCCGGCGGGGGCTCGCGGGGCGCAGCCGGACACAGGAGCAGCCGGCGGAAGCGAGGCGGAGCCGGCCCGCGCGGCGACGGGAAGCCGGCGGACTCGAGGCGAGGCGGCGCAGGGGAGCCGGCCCGGGGCCGGCGATGGATGCGGAGGCCGGGTCGCCAGAGCTGGCGCAGGCGGGCGTGGCAGGCAGAAGCCGGCGCGGAGCCAGCAGGCGCCCAGGCGGCACAGCCGGCAGGCCGGGCTCGCATTCGGCTGGGGACGGCAGTGTGAAGCGCGGAGACACCGGCGAGGCACGGGCGTAGCGGCGGGGCCTGCAGCTGCTGGGTGGAGTGGCAGGGCCAAGCCAACACGAGCGCTTACGGGAGGCGGCCGAGCGCGGTGGAGGCCGGGGTGCCGGCAGCCGGCCTACGCGAAGCCGGCAGACGGCCGGAACGGTGCGGGCAGAGCGGCGACTTGCACGGGGATGGCCGGGGCCTGGACCTGGTGCAGCTGGAGGCCGGCGAGCTGGACGCGCGGGTGCCGGAGCAGGAGGATGGGGCGGCACAGGCGGAGGCCCGACAACGCGGAGCCGGCAGCAGCAGGGACGCGGCCGGGGCCGGCTGCAGCGGCGAGCAGGCGGCCACGGGCGGAGTCAACCCGACGCAGCCGGTGTTGGCGCCGCCTCCTCGCAGCGCCGCTCTTTGTCTTCCTCTATCTCACACAGGTCTCTCTTTGGTTTGTCTCACACAACACAAAGAACACACAAAGGGCAGAAGACACACACGCACACACACTTCACCATGGAGAAACTAGCTTTCCCTCTTGTCTCTAGGTGAAAAGCACATATACTACATCATGGCCCAGTGTTAGCCAGTAAACCTTGATGTGTGTGTGTCAGTAGACGGACACGCGGCGTGTGGCCGCGCCGGGCGCTGGAACCAGTGGCGTCCCATTGGCGTGCGTGCGCGGCGGGCGGCGGAGCTGAGGAGCGTGGAGCGGGCAGCGTCTAGTTGCATGCATGGATGAGTTAGTTAGACGTAGTTGTAGTAGCTAGGTTGTTAGGAGTGGCCGGTGGAGCTGGCCGCATCGCTCGCATGGCGCGTGTCGTGCGCATGGCCGGTTCGCCCGCTGCATGCAGCAGAGAGCTAGCTACGAGGAAACGTGAGGGCTGTGTCGCTGTGCGCCTACAATGCCACGGCTGCCAGTGTGTATTTTGGGGAGCTGAGTACGTGCTCAGTGAGAGAAAAAAGGATACCGTTCGAGCGGCGGGTGGCGTATGTGCGCCTGAAAAACACTTGTCTCTGTCCTTCTTCCTTCTTCTTCCTTCTTCTTCCTCTGGTGATCTAGTTCAGAGAGAGAAAAAGGTGCAGCGAGAGAGAGAGAGCGAGAGCAAGGGCATAGCCACGGCAACAACAATTGATATACAGAGCCACAGGTTCAGGGGGCGGCCGTGGTGTGCGGCCACGTCCGCGGCGCGCACGGCGAGTAGGGATGGGCATAAAAACCGACGAACCGAAGACCGAACCGATACCGAAACCGAAAAAACCGAAATTTCGGTTTTTGTTACTAGAATAGAAAAAATCGGTTTTTAACTCTGCAAACCGAACTTACTTCGGTCGGTACAGTTTTTAGCTCGGTTAGCCGAATAGGAAACCGAACATACATCATGATGTAAACCTACAGTAGTTTCTCCAGCGTGTAGTACGTAGGCTCTGCAGCACGCGCGCGCGACAGCGAAAGGAAAATTCATGGGCCTAGTCAACCAACCTGCGTGCAAGGCCCAAAGCTCTTACGGGCTTTCTTTTTCTAGTGAGTCCACTGTACGCGCGCGCTGCCGGTTGCATGTAACTTAGTTTAGTCCCACCTCGGCTGGACATACAGAAGGAGCTGGAGTCCTAGCTTATATAATAGCGCAGGTGGAAGGTAGCTAGCACACAGCTGAAATTCTTATTGCATTCGGCTAATACGGTATAAAACCGAATACCAAACCGAAATCTCGGTTAACTGAATTTTCGGTTATCTATTTTGTAAAGTAAATTTCGGTTTTCACCTTTCCTAACCGAAATTATAAAAAAAACGAATGGTAGAAACTGAATTTTCGGTTTGTACCGAATGCCCAGGCCTAACGGCGAGCGCGGCGGAGATGGAGGTTGCGGCCACGGTGAGCGCGGCGGACATGGACGAATTGGCTGCGATGCGTGGCCATGCACGGTGATGTCGTGCGCGCAGTGAGCAGCGGCGATCGCGGAGACGAGGAGGCCGTGGAGGACCTGCGTGGTGGTGCAGAGGCTGCGGCGGCTCGGCGCGACGACCGTGGAGGCGCTGCGCTGCGATTGACGGCTTGCAAAGGGCAATAAGCGCGGTGAGCCGGCACGACCGGTTATGCGTCGGCGTGTAGGGACCGCGGAGTGGACCGCGTCGGCTGGACTGGTTATGCGGCAGACGTCTGCTGACGGAGCGCGAGCGAGCGGGGACGTGAGCGCGCGAAGGGCATGGCGGCACGGTGGCAGGCGTGGCAGCAACGTCAGGGCGGTGGCGGCTACAACGACGACGACGTTGACGGCGCGGCGGAGGGCGCGTCGCTGGCATGGTGAAGGTAGCGGAGGACTGACCGCGTCGGGGCGGTGGACTCGGCCATGGCGACTGCGTGCGTGCGCGTCATGTACACGAGCTTGGGAGCGCGGGACGTGCGGTGCTGCGGGTGGAGGCTGTAGCGGCGGCTATGGCGCCGACATTGACGACGAGCCGACTCTTTAGTAGGTAAAGGTTTAGGGGGAGAATGTTAGCCAGTAAACCGTGATGTGTGTGTGTCAGTTAGACGGACATGCGGCTTGTGGCCGCGCCGGGCGCCAGAACGATGGCGTCCGTTAGCGTGCGTCTTGTGGCGGGCGCGGAGCCGAGGAGCGCGGGCGGGCGTTGCATGGGCAGCGTCTAGTTGCATGCATGGATGAGTTAGTTAGACGTAGTTGTAGTAGCTAGGTTGTTAGGAGTGGCGGTGGAGCTGGCGCATCGCCGCATGGCGCTGCGTGTCGCGCGCATGGTCGGTTCGCCACGCTGCATGCAGCAGAGCTAGCTACGAGGAAACGTGAGGGCTGTGTCAGGCGCCTACAATGCCACGGCTGCCGCAGTGTATTTTGGGGAGCTGAGTACGTGCTCGATGAGAGAAAAAGGATACCGTTCGAGCGGCGGGTGGCGTATGTGCGCCTGAAAAACACTTGTGTCTCTGTCCTTCTTCCTTCTCCTTCCTTCTTCTTCCTCTGGTGATCTAGTTCAGAGAGAGAGAAAGGTGCAACGAGAGAGAGCGCGAGAGCAAGGGCATAGCCACGGCAACAACAGCCGGGTGGGGTAGTCACGGGCGACGGGCGCGGGAGCCGGCAAGGCGCGAGCACCCGACCACGACTGAGGCGGAGAGGTTGAGGCCGGCCCGGCAGCGGCAAGCAGCTTGAATCCGAGTCGGCGGTGGCTGGTCAAGCAAGGCGCCAGCCGACGACCGGAGGAGATCTCAGCGCGGGACTCGGGCGGCGAAAAGTCTTGTGAGACGGGAGGAGCTCGAGCTCCTGGGCACCGCGGGAGGTGCGGACGGGCTGTGCGGCTCCACGGGCACAGAGGAGGAGGGCCCGGGGTTGAAGCAGCGTGTGGCCACGACTGGAAGCAGCGGAGCAGCTGCGGGAGGCTTGGGGCGGAGCAGGGCATGGCCCGGTGGGCAGGTGCGGCGACGGGGCCGCGCAGCGACGAGGAGCAGCTCGGGGCTGAGCTCGCGCGGAGTAGCTGACCAACGTGCAACGGCGTGGAAGTCTTGCATCCAGCCAATGTACAGATAGTGCACATGGCCATTGTATGGGTAGTGCTTGACCATGATTGACGCGCATCTAGCTAGCTTGCAAGCAGATGCAACTGAGCGGGACGAGCGTGAGCGGGCCCTGCGGTGTCGAGGCTGACGACGCAGACGCCCCGTCCCGTGAGGCTGCTCCGGGGGCGTGTCGATGTCGAGTCCTCGAGCGTGGCCAGAGAGGCGACAACGATGCCGTGACGGAGGTGATGAGGATGGCGAGGCCGACGACGAGGGCGCGTCGTCCCTCGCGGCCACTCCAGGGATGTGCGGATGTCGAGGCCCCGACCGCTATCGAAGAGACGACACGACGCTGCGACGGTGAAGACGAAGATGGTCCCGCCCGGACTGCGAAACCAGCAGCAGCGCGGTAGCATAGTACCTCCCACGGAGGGCGCTGCTACCTCTTGGTTTTCCTTTGAAGAGGAAAAGGTGATGCAACAAAGTAGCGTAAGTATTTCCCTCAGTTTTTGAGAACCAAGGTATCAATCCAGTAGGAGGCTATGGGCGAGTCCCTCGCACCTACACAAACAAATAAATCCTTGCAACCAACGTGATAAGGGGTTGTCAATCCCTACACGGTCACTTACGAGAGTGAGATCTGATAGATATGATAAGATAATATTTTTGGCATTTTTATGATAAAGATGCAAAGTAAAATAAAAGCAAAATAAAAAGCAACGGAAATAACTAAGTGTTGGAAGATTAATATGATGAAGATAGACCCGGGGCCATAGGTTTCACTAGTGGCTTCTCTCAAGAGCATAAGTATTTCATGGTGGGTGAACAAATTACTATTGAGCAATTGACAGAACTGAGCATAGTTATGAGAATATCTAGGTATGATCATGTATATAGGCATCACGTCCGAGACAAGTAGACCGACTCCTGCCTGCATCTACTATTATTACTCCACACATCGACCGCTATACATCATGCATCTAGAGTATTAAGTTCATAAGAACAGAGTAACGCTTTAAGCAAGATGACATGATGTAGAGGGATAAATTCATGCAATATGATAAAAAAAACCATCTTGTTATCCTCGATGGCAACAATACAATACATGCCTTGCTACCCCTACTGTCATTGGGAAAGGACACTGCAAGATTGAACCCAAAGCTAAGCACTTCTCCCATTGCAAGAAAGATCAATCTAGTAGGCCAAACCAAACTGGTAATTCGAAGAGACTTGCAAAGATAACCAATCATACATAAAAGAATTCAGAAGATTCAAATATTGTTCATAGGTAATCTTGATTATAAACCCACAATTCATCGGTCTCAACAAACACACCGCAAAAGAAGATTACATCGAATAAATCTCCATCAGAGAGGGGGAGAACATTGTATTGAGATCCAAAAAGAGAGAAGAAACCATCTAGCTAATAACTATGGACCCGAAGGTCTGAGGTAAACTACTCACACTTCATCAGAGAGGCTATGGTATTGATATAGAAGCACTCCGTGATCGATGCCCCTTCCGGCGGAGCTCCGGAACAGGCCCCAAGATGGGATCTCGTGGGTACAGAAGGTTGCGGTGGTGGAATTAGGTTTTTGGCTCCATATCTGATCGTTTGGGGGTACTTAGGTATATATAGGAGGAAGGAGTATGTCGGTGGAGCAACATGGGGTCCACGAGGGTGGAGGGCGCGCCCCCTACCTCGCGGCTTCCTGGTAGCTTTCTTGACGTAGGGTCCAAGTCCTCTGGATCATGTTCGTTCCGAAAATCACGTTCCCGAAGGTTTCATTCCGTTTGGACTCCGTTTGATATTCTTTTTACGCAAAACTCTGAAATAGGCAAAAACAGCAATTACAGGGTTGGGCCTTGGTTAATAGGTTAGTCCCAAAAATAATATAGAAGTGAATAATAAAGCCCAATAATGTCCAAAACAGAAGATAATATAGCATGGAGCAATCAAAAATTATAGATACGTTGGAGACGTATCAAGCATCCCCAAGCTTAATTCCTGCTCGTCCTCGAGTAAGTAAATGATAAAAACAAAAAAATTTATGTGGAATGCTACTTGGCATAATTTCAATGTAATTCTTCTTATTGTGGCATGAATGTTCAGATTTGATATGATTCAAGATAAAAGTTTAATGTTGGCATAAAAACAATAATATTTCAATCATACTAACTAAGCAATTATGTCTTATCAAAATAACATAGCCAAAGCAAGTTATCCCTACAAAATCATAGAGTCTGGCTATGCTCCATCTTCCCCACACAAAATATTCATATCATGTACGACCCCGGTTTTAGCCAAGCAATTGGTTCATACTTTTTAACGCGCTCCAGCCGTTTCAACTCTTACGCAATACATGAGCGCAAGCCATGGATATAGCACTATGGTGGAATAAGGTATAATGGTAGGGGTTATGTGGGAAGACAAAAAAGGAGAAAGTCTCACATCAACGAGGCTAATCAACGGGCTATGGAGATGCCCATCAATTGATGTTAATGCAAGGAGTAGGGATTTCCATGCAACGGATGCACTAGAGCTATAAGTGTATGAAAGCTCAAAAAGAAACTAAGTGGGTGTGCATCCAACTTGCTTGCTCACGAAGACCTCGGGCATTTGAGGAAGCCCATCATTGGAATATACAAGCCAAGTTCTATAATGAAATTTCCCACTAGTATATGAAAGTGACAAAATGAGAGACTCTCTATTATGAAGATCACGGTGCTACTTTGAAGCACAAGTGTGGTAAAAGGATAGTAACATTGTCCCTTCTCTCTTTTTCTCTCATTTTTTGGGCCTTTTCTCTTTTTTTTGCCTCTTTTTTTTAGTCCGGAGTCTCATCCCGACTTGTGGGGGAATCATAGTCTCCATCATCCTTTCCTCACTTGGGACAATGCTCTAATAATGATGATCATCACACTTTCATTTACTTACAACTCATGAATTACAACTCAATACTTAGAACAAAATATGACTCTATATGAAGGCCTCATGGTGTACCGGGATATGCAATGAATCAAGAGCGACATGTATGAAAGAATTATGAACGGTGGCTTTGTCACAAATACAATGCCAACTACATGATCATGCAAAGCAATATGACAATGATGGAGTATGTCATGATAAATGAAGCGGTGGAAAGTTGCAGGGCAATATATCTCGGAATGGCTATGGAAATGCCATGATAGGTAGGCATTGTAGCTGTTTTGAGGAAGATATAAGGAGGTTTATTTGTGATAGAGCGTATCATATCACGGGGTTTGGATGCACCGGCGAAGTGTGCACCAACTCTTAAGGTGAGAAAGGGCAATGCGCGGTACCAAAGAGGCTAGAAAATTGCGGAAAGGTAAGTGTGCTATAATCCATGGACTCACATTAGTCATAAAGAACTCATATACTTATTGCAAAGATTTATTAGCCCTCGAAGCAAAGTACTACTACGCATGCTCCTAGGGGAAGGGTTGGTAGGAGTTAACCATCACGCGATCCCGACCGCCAGACAAAGGAAGACAATGAACAAATACTTCATGCTCCGACTTCGTTACATAATGTTTCACCATACGTGCATGCTACGGGAATCACAAACTCCAACACATGTATTTTTCAATTCCACAATTACTCAACTAGCACAACTATGATATTACCACTTTTATATCTCAAAACAATTATCAAGCATCAAATTTCTCATGATATTAATTAAAGCAAATTGCCATGCTATTTTAAGACTCTCAAAATAATATAAGTGAAGCATGAGAGATCAATAGTTTCTATAAAACAAATCCACCACCGTGCTCTAAAAGATATAAGTGAAGCACTAGAGCAAAACAATATAGCTCAAAAGATATAAGTGAGGCACATAGAGTATTCTAATAATTTCCAAATCATGTGTGTCTCTCTCAAAAGGTATGTACAACAAGGATGATTGTGGTAAACTAAGAAACAAAGACTCAACTCATACAAGACGCTCTGAGAGAGTCCTGGATTAGGGGGTGTCCGGATAGCCGAACTATCACCGTTGGCCGGACTCCTGGACTGTGAAGATACAAGATTGAAGACTTCGTCCCGTGTCCGGATGGGACTTTCCTTGGCGTGGAAGGCAAGCTTGGCGATACGGATATGTAGATCTCCTACCATTGTAACCGACTGTGTAACCCTAACCCTATTCGGTGTCTATATAAACCGAAGGGTTTTAGTCCGAGGACGAACAACAATCATACCATAGGCTAGCTTCTAGGGTTTAGCCTCTCACGATCTCGTGGTAGATCTACTCTTGTACTACCCATATCATCAATATTAATCAAGCAGAGTAGGGTATTACCTCCATCGAGAGGGCCCGAACACAGGTAAAAACATTGTGTCCCTTGTCTCCTGTTACCATCCGCCTAGATGCACAGTTCGGGACCCCCTACCCGAGATCCGCCGGTTTTGACACCGACATTGGTGCTTTCATTGAGAGTTCCTCTATGCCGTCGCCGTCAGGAAGGATGCCTCGTCCCGTCTTTAAAGACGATACTATCGCCAAAGGAGCCTTGGCCGCTGGTCAGACTCTTCGGCTAGGTGGTTTTCTTATGACCGCCGGTTCGCCACCGCTACCGACGATGACTTCTCGGGTCATAGAAACCAATCTTCACGTTAACTCGGAACTTGCCGAGCAGTTAGATCCGATCGAGCTCTCCTTCGTAAACGAGCTCTTGGATCGCATTGCCGCACTTGGAGATCGGGCCTAAAACCGATCTGAGAGAGATCAACTCTCCCCAGGCTACCCATCATGTTGCTGTGATAGAGGGGCAATACGGCGATTCTTCTTCTATCTTAAGGACTAGCTACGTTCGGATTCCCGATCCCTCCATGCCGGATTGCCGCAGAGGGACGGATGTCGATCAAGCCCTGAACTTAAAGTCAGGCGGCGGATTGGATTCATTGGATAGCATTCAAAAATCCAAAACTTCCAAGTTCGGAAACTTCTCGGCCCCTGAGTATTAAATTGGACGGGGTTCCGGATCCAGTTCCACCCGCACACCCAAACATTAGCGATCTATCCCAAATTCGGCAAGAGCCCGCTGAAACAAGACATCATTATCGGGCGATTCCTCCGGTTATGGACAGGATAAAGGATCGCCGAGAGGAGGACGCAATCTCACTTTTTCGCAATAATTGCACGGACAAGGGAATCCTAAACGCCATAAGTCGCCGTGGAAATTACACGTTTTGCTGACTTGGTGACCATAGTACAAAAGTACTTGTGCGATGGAGAGTGCTTGGAAAACCGAAAGTAAATTTTAGGATAATCCGCCCCGAATACAGCCCTAGTCCGAAATAAAAGGGTGCATCATCACCAAGCACCGGGTTATACATCAAAAACAAAACCCCTAAAGGGCACGGAACTGCATCGGAGGGTTGGCTAAACGGACCTCGCAAAATTCATAGCATGTAGGGCGCCACTCCAACTCATAGCCTTGAGCATGTTGGATACTACGGCAGGTGGTCAAAAGTGGCGAAGAGCTTCTAGCCTCAGAATCCCAGCCCAGCAACACCAGTACGGTATTAACAGTCTTCGAGACTTTCGCATCAAACAACATGTGGAAACGAACACTCCGCAACCTTGCCGAAGTCTACCAAGTAGCAACAATAAATCCATGGAGCGACACGGCTATTACCTTTAATGCCAGTGACGAACCCAAATTCCGAACAGCCCGAGCACCGGCCGCATTGGTCCTCAGTCCAATAGTGGACGGCTTTCGCCTTACTAAGGTACTCATGGATGGCGGCAGCGGACTAAACCTCATCTACGAGGAAACCCTCCAAAAAATGGAAATAGACTGGAACCGCATTGAGCGAAGCAGCACAACCTTTAGAGGAATAACCCCTAGCCGGGAAGCATGCTGCACAGGAAAAATCACACTGGACGTAGTGTTCGGCTCGTCGGACAATTACAGGTCCAAGGAGGTCACATTTCAAGTGGCCCCAACATCGGATATCACGCTTTATTAGGGCGAGAGGCATTCACAATTTTTCAAGTTATACCCCATTATGGGTACATGAAGCTTAAAATGCCCGAACCTAACAAAATCATCACTCTCGCTAGTGATCCGAACATAGCACTCCGCGCCGAAAACAAGACAGCCGCACTAGCCCTCGAGGCACTATCCGAAGCCCTAGCGGCCGAGGAACTCACTGCGATGCGCTCCACGGTAAACAGGGACGATGTGATACTTGATAAAAGATCCAAGTCCACCTCTTTTAAACCAGCGGATGAAATAGTCAAATTCCAAGTCCACCCAATGACTCGCAAAGACGGCCTCCATTGGGGCACAATTAAACCACGATGTAGACGCAGACCACGAGAATTTCTACGGAAAAGCTGGGACATTTTGCTGGCACCCTTTAGACATGCCAGAATCCCACGTCCGGTGGCCGAAAGCAGCCTAAATATCCTAAAAGGATTCAAGCCATCAAACAGGCTCTTGGCGCTTTTCCGAACCCAAGAGACAGGCCATGGGAGAGGAGCTAGCCAAACTTCCGGAAGCCGGATTCATCGGAGATATAAAACATCCGGACCGGCTAGCAAATCTGGTGATGGTACCAAAGAAGGACAAATCTGGCGCCTATGTGTTGATTTCAAAGACCTTAATAAGGCTTGCCCAAAGGATCCCTTCCCTCCCTCGCATTGATCAAATTATCGACGCTACAGCAGGACACGACTCATTGTGCTTCCTCGACGCGTACTCGGCTACCACCAAATCAAGATGGCGGAGCTGCACCAAGCTGCAACAACATTCATCACTCCATACGGCCCATTCTCGCTTCAACACAATGCCCTTCGGGCTCAAAAACGCCGCGCAACATATCAAGCATGATTTAGACATACATGTCTGGCAAACCAGATCGGCAAAACAGTGGAAGCATATGTAGATGACGTGGTCGTCAAATCCAAGCATGTTGAAACTCTAGTAGACGACTTGAGGCTCACATTCGACAATCTCCGAAAATATGACATTAAGCTCAATCCAGAAAAATGCGTCTTGGCGTTCCGGTAGGAAGCTCTGGGCTTCATTGTGTCCTAGAGGAATTGAAGCAAACCCATCCAAGATCCGGAAGCTCTGTCACAATTGGATATTCCAAAAGACCTCAAACAAATACAAAAATTGATTTGGATGCGTAGCGGCTCTAAGCCGCTTTATTTCCCGCTTGGGAGAAAAGGTGTTACCCTTTATCGCCTCCTCCGCAAGCGAACACTTCGAGTGGACGGATGCCGCCACGGCCGGACTCAAAGAAATAAAAGCCATATTGGCAACAGATCCGGTCCTGGCCACGCCCAACATGGGCGAACCAATGCTATTATATGTCGCCGCAACACATCAAGTTGTCAGCGTGGTGCTCGTCGTCGAACGAGAAACAGACGGACACAGGTTCCCTCTTCAAAGACCGGTTTATTATGTGTCCACTGTCCTCACTCCATGCAAGTCCCGGTACCCACATTATCAAAAGATAGCATACACGGTGTTCATGGCATCCCGGAAGCTGCGACACTACTTTCAAGAGTGTTCGATAACGGTAGCCTCCGAAGTACCTCTTAACGACATTATAAACAACCGCGACGCGACGGGCGGATTGCTAAATGGGCCATAGAGCTCCTTCCATTCGACATAACCTATAAGCCACGACGAGCTATTAAGTCGCAGGTTTTGGCCGACTTCGTGGCCGAATGGACCGAAGCCGAACTCCCTAAAGAGTACGGCGCATACTCCAATTGGATCATGCACTTTGACGGCTCCAAAATGTTGTCCGGCTTGGGGGCTGGCGTCGTCCTGACGTCCCCAACCGGGGACACAGTCCAATACGTCCTTCAGATAATGTATACGGACTCCAACAACGCAGCCAAATACGAGGCCCTTCTGCACGGCCTCCGGATGGCAGTCTCCATGGGCATTAAACGCCTAGAGGTGCGCGGGGATTCGAACCTCGCGATATCTCAAATAAACGGAGACTTTGATGCCAAAGATCCAAAAATGGGAGCGTACCGCAATATGGTCCTAAAAATGACAGCATGGTTCGAAGGGCTCGAATTTCATCATATAGCCCGGGATAACAACCAGGCGGCGGACGTATTGGCACGCATCGGCGCAAAACGCGATGCCGTCCCGCCCAACATCTTCCTGGAACGGCTGTTCAAGCCATCCGTACTATGGGAAGGGGAGTCCGGAAATAACAATCCGACCCAACCGCACTAGCTGACACCGAACACTCTGACACAATCAGAGGCTCTGCCACCGAGATAACACCCTCCGCCCACGAAATAATGGCGGTTATCGCCCCATGGACGAAACCATTCCTATCCTACCTAACTAGGCAGGAACTCCCCGAAGACCAAAATGAGGCTCGCTGCATAGTACGGCGATCCAAATCCTATAAAGTCCATGAGGGAGAGCTATATAAGAAAAGCACAACAGGAGTCCTTCAAAGGTGTATCTTCGAAGAGGAAGGGCGAAACCTCCTGGCTGAAATTCATGCCGGACTGGGTGGGCACCACGCCGCAGCCCCGGCCCTTGTAGGCAAGGCCTTCCGTACAGGATTTTATTGGCCGACGGCCCGGGCAGATGCACAGGATTTAGTCCAACGATGCGTCGGTTGCCAGCTTTTTGCTAACCAAAGCCACATGCCACCCACCGCCCTCAAAACTATACCCATCACCTGGCCGTTCGCGGTCTGGGGGCTTGACATGGTTGGACCCCTTAAGGGAGGAACCCACAAGCAAAAATACCTATTGGTCATGGTGGATAAATTCACCAAATGGATAGAGGCCAAGCTCGTTAAAACGGCGAATCCGGCCGGTGATAGACTTCATATCGGGGTAGTGCACCGTTCTGGCGTCCCCACGATTATCATCATCGATAACGGCACCAACTTCACGGCCGATGAGGTCAAATTATGGTGCAAAAACATGGGCATCAAGCTCGATTACGCCTCGTCTATCACCCTCAAACCAACGGTCAAGTCGAGCGAGCAAACGGTCTAATCATGAGCGGCATTAAACCCGGACTAGTGCGGTCCCTCAAGGAATCTAACACGCACTGGGTTGAGGAGCTCGACTCCGTACTCTGGGGGCTGCGGACCACGCCGAATCGTACTACCGGATTCACACCATTTTTATGGTGTACGACGCAGAGGCAGTCTTGCCCTGCGACATAATTCATGACTCACCTCGCGTGCGCATGTATGAAGAAAGAGAAGCCGAGCTCGATCGGTAGGACAGTTTGGACGCATTGGAGGAGGAGCGCGACGTGGCAAAAGCTCGTTCCGCATTTTATCAACAGCAGGCTCGAAGATATCAAAGCAGGAAATGCACGGGCCAAAGCTTATAACGTTGGCGAACTAGTTCTACGCTGCCGGACAAGAAAAGGACAAACTCAAGCCCAAATGGGAAGGTCCCTTCATCATCGACCAGGTCCTCGACCGGGCGGAGCATACCGTCTGCAAACGCATCGGATAACCGACTCAAGCCGAACCCATGGAATGCAGCCCGTCTACGAAGATTCTACGCCTAAGCGCCGGACTCCAAGTTCGTCTCCTTCCTCCGTCCACATTTTCTATTTTTGCTGTCTTTTATTTCTCTCCTTCTTCCTCCTTCTTCTTGAAGCATTTAGAGGCTCGTTTGCGCTTTGTTCGCTCATATTTGACGCGTTGTCCGTGCTCATTATACCTGGGGGCTTCTTTAACAGAAGCTTATTTATACGGGCTTCATGCCCAACACATGTGTCAAACTTCCGCATGTACCTTTTATTCACCACTATATGCATCGATATGACTTAAGTTTTGGCCAAGCTAGGTTGCTGGCTCTGTGCTTACCCTACGTTCCCGATTGTTCGGCTCGGTGGTAAAGGGAGCACCTCTGCGATGGTTCCTGCCGGGTCAGCCGGATGTGTACCTCAGACTGGGTGAAGCCGAAAGCTAGCGTTCTTAAGGGAACATTCGGTCGGTGAACTGAAAGATGATTTTTAACTATTTATCCATCTGCCCCCAGATGATTTTCTGCTTTCTTAGCAGTTTTGACACGCACTTTAGGGCATGCATCCCAGCGAAAGGAACCCTTAACGGAACTATTCTCCCTGGAAGATGTTTCTTACTATCCATGTAATATAACATAACTAGTTGGGCACTTGTCTGATACAGCAATAATGACTCCATGCATGCCCCGGTTCTTATATAACCGCGAGGGTATTCGGACACACTCCGGACTATTGGGTCCCGAGGTCGGGCTTAAAAGGTCCGCTATGACAAACGATCTACAATCCGGCTAGAAGACATTTTTTATGTCATATTCAATTACATAGTCAACTCAACTAATTGTATTCCTCCTCAATGCCATCTAATAGGCTATCTAATTTACAATCTTGCTGGAATACTTGGCGGCCAATTCTACTTGGCCGTACACTAAGCTTACAGGGATCTCCTTCCCATCAGGCCCCACAGGTCTGACCTCGGCCATGTGGTTTGGGTCAGCCTTCGTGTATCGCGTCTTTACCATGGCCCAGGCCTCCCTGGTGCCTTGACGGCAGGCCGATATCTTCCATAGTCGGAAGCGTTGCTGTCACGCCCAAGATGCGACCCTTTCCTAAAGGAACTCGAAGGTCCCACCAAGGATAGAAGCGCATCTTGAAGACGCTTTTGCAAGGTGGATATCATTACATCAACATTACATAATAGTGGCGATACATCCAAGACATACTATGTCACATGAATACAACAATACATCATATACAAGATCAACATCCGACTACGGATGAAACATAAACAGAAACTCCAACAATATCCACCACCTTTAGCCCGGCTGCCGACACAGAACCTATCCCCGATCGAAGAAGAAGCGGAAGAAGAACTCCAAAACAAGCAAACATCGCTCTCGGCGTCATGATCATCGCAAACCTGTACCGCAATCGGTGGTGTAGTAATCTGTGAGCCACGAGGACTCGGCAATCCCATTACCATGGGTATCAAGACTAGCAAAGCTTAAAGGGAAAGGAAGGGGTAAGGTGGTGAGGTTGCAACAGCGACTAAGCATATATGGTGGCTAACCAACGCAAATAAGAGCGAGAAGAGAGCAAGCGAACGGTCGTGAAGCTAGCAATGATCAAGAAGTGATCCTGAACTCCTACTTACGTCGACATAACCCGAAAACCGTGTTCTCCTCTCGATCAACCCGAAAAGAGACACTCACGGTTACGCACACGGTTGGTGTATTTTAGAAGAGTTTACTTCAAGTTTACTACAACCGGATATTAACAAATTCCCATACGCCACATAACCGCTGGGCACGGCTCTCAAAAGTTTATACCTGCAGGGTGTCCCAACTTAGCCCATTATAAGCTCTCGCGATCAACGAAGGATATTCCTTCTCCCGGAAGACCCGATCAGTCTCGGAATCCGGTTACAAGACATTTCGACAGTAATAAAACAAGACCAGCAAAAGCCGCCCGATGTGCCGACAAATCCCGATAGGAGCTGCACATATCTCGTTCTCGTGGCACACCGGAGAGGTCAGCCTACGAGTAAAACTAGCCCTCTAGTTGCCCCGTGGTGGCCCCGCAGTCTGCCCGTTTCGGACCAACACTCGAAGGAGCACTGGCCCGGGGGGGCTAAAATAAAGATGACCCTTGGGCTCCGGAAACCCAAGGGAAAAAGGGGCTAGGTGAGGCAAATGGTAAAACCAAGGTTGGGCCTTGCTGGAAGAGTCTTATTCAAAGCGAACTGTCAAGGGGGTCCCATAAATCACCCAACCGCGTTAGGGACGCAAAATCCGGGAACATAATACCGATATGACGGAAACTAGGGCGGCAAGAGTGGAACAAAACACCAGGCATAAGGCCGAGCCTTACACCCTTTACCAAGTATATAGATGCATTAATAATATAAGAGATATTGTGATATCCCAACATAATCATGTCCATCATGGGGCAATCTTCAACTTCACCTGCAGCTAGCAACGCTATAAGAGGGGCTGAGCAAAGCGGTAACATAGCCAAACAACGATTTGTTAGGAAGGGGAAAAAGGTTAGTGGCTGACATGGCAAATTGGGAAGGCTTGAAGAGCAAATGATAGGTAGCGCAGCAAAGCGATAGAACGAAGCAACTAGCATAGCAATGATAGTAGTGAGATCCAGGGTAGCGGTCATCTTGCCTGAAATCCCGCGAGGAAGAAGAACGAGTCCATGAATAAGATGAAGCCACGAAGTCGAACCAAGCGTGATTTAACGAATCCTCACGATCGCATAGCGAAACGGGAACTATCGAGAAGAAGCACACAACATAGTAAACACACCACACATGAACAAGACATGATGCTCAACCAAGTATGATGCATGACAAGGCTACATTAAGCTACTCATGGCAAAAGATGATGCATACAAGACCAACACATCAAGGCAAGTTTAAATGAGGCCGGAAACAACATAGAACAATTCTGGTAAGTCCTCATATGCAAATTTCGAAATTGGTCCAGATCTGAATAACTTTATGTTCAAATTGTTAAACAGCAATTTAAAATGCACCAAGATGATCTACACGAAATTCTAGTCAAGTTACATATAAAGTTCATTTAATTGAGACTACGGCCTAGAAGATATGAGCAAAACAAGTTAAACATGGCATTGGTGCAAAATGCATACAAACATCAATCAAACACCTCAAAACAAGGATGCAACATGATAATATGAAACTACATGCAAAATCAAGCAAGTTTCATATAGAGCACACTCAAACGGAGACAACGGTTCAACACATACACATGAAACAAGTTATAGCAACAAATCTGTCCAAAACAGCAACTAGGCATATTACAAGCATCAAAACAATATGCTACATCATCCTAACATAAAAACAAAAGGCATGGACGTGATTTACAGGTAAATCATGACAAAAGATGAACACTAATCTATCTCCATAAAACACTAGAACATGCTCAAAAAGTCATGGCAAGATTGCAAATAATAACAGTTTCAGACTTTAGCAGAAATAATATCAGGTTTCAATGTTTAGAGCTATCAAACAACATGTTACAGCAAGATATCATGTCAAACTAGGGCTTTTAATGAACCAACTAATTGCATATAACAGAAGTCCCTTACTGATCATGAGCCAAAAGGGCACAGAAAATATGATAGCACCCATGTAAAGATAGCAAGTTATATTACAGATTCATACATGGCAGGAACAACAATAAGTAGACATGTTGGTGAGCTTGAACCACTCACCACAGAGCAATACATGGAATGGAAAGGAAACCAACAATAAGAAGACATGTTTATGAAGCTAAGCATGGCAAGAGCAATCATGGCAACATTGAACTTAATGTTCACAGGCTGACAGCAACATTATTTAGCAATCTTGAGGGCAAGATTACAACAAGTTACAGCAGACTATAAGTGCAACAAAGGGCGTGGATGGATAGAGCAAGACATGTATAACAAAACATCTTTAGTGAACATCTCCAAATAATGCATATAATGACTTTTAGCAGCAGGTTTATATAGCATCATAATATAGCAGAATCAGCCTAGCAAAACAGCAACAGCAAGTACCCTACTTAACAAGCTTGATGCACCCACTACAAGACCCACAAAAATACATGGATGGAACCACTGTGAAGATGGCATGACATAGCACAAAACACATGTAGAGCTCATGCTCATAAGATGCACACATCAATCATGGAAAAAATGACAAAAGAGCAAGTTATAACAGTTCCAGCAGATTAACATCATATAGCACTTTTGCAACGAAGATTAGGGCATCCAGACGAACTCAAATGAACATGATGCAATGGAATAAAATGAATTACTCGTCGAGGCGAACAATTTGACATATTACACAGACGAAACGGAGCAGCATGCAGCAAGTTATGATGCAATGAACATGGCATGATAATGGAAAATATTTCGGGGACTTGGTGAAATATCGGGGTCAACCTTCGTTTGACCGGATCCAGATCTGACGCGCGCGGATCGAGGATGGCCGGGGCTCGCCGGAGGCGACGACGGACGACGGCGGGGAAGGCACGAGGCAGGGCGGCGGAGGTGGCCGACGCCGAAGAGGAGGCCGGGCGCCGGCCGGGCGCCAGGGGCGCCGAGGCCAAGGCGGGCAGTAAACCGGAGGCGGCGGGTTGCCGGGCGGCACCGGGCGAGGAGGTGCCGGGAGAAGCGGCGGCGCTGGCAAGGGGAGCGGCGGCAAGCGCTGCTGGGCGGCGGAGGCCGACGGCGTGGACGGGCCGATCGGCTCAAGGCGGGCCCGCTGATGGGCGGGCGCCGCGGTGGCATGGCGGGCACGGGCGGCTGGACACGTGGCGCTCTGGGATTCATCGGCGGCGGCGGACGCGTCCGGCGGCTAGACGGACATGTCCGGCGGCTGAGGAGGAAGAGGCTAGGGTTTCATCCGCGAAAATTTCGGGGGAGGCACATATTTATAGGTAGAGGGAGCTAGGAGAGTCCAAATGAGGTGCAGTTTTCAGCCACGCGATCGTGATCGAACGATCGAGAGCATGGAGGGGCTTTGGATGGGTTTTGGGCCACTTTGAAAGGGGTGTTGGGCTGCAAAGAGAATGGGGCTTTTACGGTTACCCGGTTAACCGTTGGAGTATCAAACGACCTCCAAATGGCACGAAAATTGACAAGCGGTCTACCGGTGGTATACCAAGGCCGCTTGACAAACCTCGGGCCATTCCGAGAAAGTTTAACACCCACTCATGAAAAGAGACAAAAGGGGACGCCGGATGACATAGGAGTGCCGGATTGCAAAACGGACAACGGGGAAAATGCTCGGATGCATGAGATGAACATGTATGCAAAATGAAATGCACATGACGACATGATATGAAATGCAGATGATGACATGGCAAAGTGCAACACGCAAGCACATGACATGGCAAAGACGGCGAATAACTGGAAGACACCTGGCGCATCGAATCAGGGGCGTTACAGCCACCGTGCTCCTTGAAGCCGCTCTGCCAGCTCCCCAATGCCTTCGGGCAGGGAGATAGATGGCCACAAGGCCTGGCCGACGCCTTTCATCACCTGCCGAACTCGATCATGCAGCTGACGCAGTTCGGGAAGAAGATCACCAAGAATCGGGCATCTCCTCCTCAGACGACTGTGAGCAAACCTACATACATGTTTATGTTAGTCGCCTTCCTCGCCGAACTCTTTCAAAGTTCATTCAAGCACTTATCGAAAATGCCGCGTGAAGCCGTCGACTCTCTTTTACGGAATCGGAACAAGCCAGGCACGAACATCCTTTAGTTCCTCACCCAGTTGGGTGTTGGCATCTTGGAGGTTATTTTTCTCCTGCCGCACCCTCGTAAGCACGCTCTCGCTGCCTTTAGCTGGCGCAGGAGCTGTTGCTTGTCCGGATCTAGTCCGGCGCCATCTACAATATTATTGTCAGATTTACACACACGCCGCGCTTCATAAACTATTTATCTTTTGAAGCATATATTACCAGAGGGGGTCTCTGTGGCTCCCCCTGTAGTGGCTAGTGCGGCCTCAAGTTGGGCCTTGCATTCTTCAAGCTCCTGGGACAGTCGGGTATTCTTTTCGGTAAGAACCTGCATTCCAAATGATCCTTAAATCAGTTATCCTAACTACTTTAAGTCTCGGGGGCTACTGGCATATATAACTGTTGGGGAACGTAGTAATTTCAAAAAAATTCCTACGCACACGCAAGATCATGGTGATGCATAGCAACGAGAGGGGAGAGTGTATGTCCACGTACCCTCGTAGACCGTAAGCGGAAGCGTTATAACAACGCGGTTGATGTAGTCGCACGCGTCTTCACGATCCGACCGATCCAAGTACCGAACACGGCACCTCCGAGTTACGCACACGCTCATTTCGATGACGATCCGGACTCGATCCAGCAAAGTGTCGGGATGAGTTCCACAAGACGACGGCGTGGTGACGATGATGATGCTCCACCGACGCAGGGCTTCGCCTAAGCTCTGCTGACGATATGACTTCTCCGGCGCAGGGCTTCGCCTAAGCTCATGACGATATGACCGAAGTGGAATATGGTGGAGGGGGCACCGCACACGGCTAAGGAACGATCCGTAGATCAACTTGTGTGTCCATGGGGTGCCCCTGCCCCGTGATATAAAGTAGGGAGGGAGGAGGAGGCCGGCCCTAGGAGGGCGCGCCATGGGGAGTCCTACTCCCACCGGGAGTAGGATTCCCCTTTCCTAGTCCAACTAGGAGTCCTTCCATGTATTAGGAGTAGGAGACAAGGAAGGGAAGAGAGAAGGAAGGAAGGAGGTGCGGCCTCCCCTAGTCCAATTCGGACTAGGCCATGGGGAAGCGCGGCCTGCCCTAGGCAGCCCTCTCTCTTTCCTTGAGGCCCAATAAGGCCCAATACTTCTCCCCGGCGAATTCTCGTAACTCTCGGTACTCAAAAATACCCGAATCATTCGAACCTTTCCGAACTCGAATATAGTCGTCCAATATATCGATCTTTACGTCCTCGACCATTTCGAGAGTCCTCGTCATGTCCCCGATCTCATCCGGGACTCAACTCCTTCGGTACATCAAAACTCATAAACTCATAATATAAGCATCATCGAAACCTTAAGCGTGCGGACCCTACGGGTTCGAGAACTATGTAGACATGACCTAGAACTATTCTCGGTCAATAACCAATAGCGGGACCTGGATGCCCATATTGGCTCCTACATATTCTACGAAGATCTTTATCGGTCAAACCGCATAACAACATACGTTGTTCCCTTTGTCATCGGTATGTTACTTGCCCGAGATTCGATCGCCGGTATCCAATACCTAGTTCAATCTCGTCACCGCAAGTCTCTTTACTCGCTACGTAATGCATCATTCCGTAACTAACTCATTAGCTACATTGCTTGCAAGGCTTATAGTGATGTGCATTACCGAGAGGGCCCAGAGATACCTCTCCGACAATCGGAGTGACAAAACCTAATCTCGAAATACGCCAACCCAACATGTACCTTTGGAGACACCTGTAGTACTCCTTTATAATCACCCGATTCACGTTGTGACGTTTGGTAGCACCCAAAGTGTTCCTCCGTAAACGGGAGTTGCATAATCTCATAGTTACAGGAACATGTATAAGTCATGAAGAAAGCAATAGCAACATACTAAGCGATCAAGTGCTAGGCTAACGGAATGGGTCATGTCAATCAGATCATTCTCCTAATGATGTGATCCCGTTAATCAAATGACAACTCATGTCTATGGTTAGGAAACATAACCATCTTTGATTAACGAGCTAGTCAAGTAGAGGCATACTAGTGACACTCTATTTGTCTATGTATTCACACATGTATTATGTTTCCGGTTAATACAATTCTAGCATGAATACTAAACATTTATCATGATATAAGGAAATAAATAATAACTTTATTATTGCCTCTAGGGCATATTTCCTTCAGTCTCCCACTTGCACTAGTCAATAATCTAGTTCACATTGCCATGTGATTTAACATCAATAGTTCACATCTATATGTGGTTAACACCCATAGTTCACATCGACATGTGACCAACACCCAAAGGGTTTACTAGATTCAGTAATCTAGTTCACATCGCTATGTGATTAACACCCAAAGAGTACTAAGGTGTGATCATGTTTTGCTTGTGAGAGAATCTTAGTCAACGGGTCTTTCATATTCAGATCCGTTATGTATTTTGCAATTTTCTATGTCTACAATGCTCAAAGACGGAGCTACTCTAGCTAATTGCTCCCACTTTCAATATGTATCTAGATCGAGACTTAGAGTCATCCAGATCGGTGTCAAAACTTGCATCGACGTAACCCTTACTGACCTAACCTTTTGTCACTTCCATAATCGAGAAACATATCCTTATTCCACTAAGGATAATTTTAACCGGCTGTCCAGTTGATCTACTCCTAGATCACTATTGTACTCCTTGCCAAACTCAAAGTGTAGGGTATACAATAGATCCGGTACACAGCATGGCATACTTTATAGAACCTATGGCCAAGGCATAGGGAATGACTTTCATTCTCTTTCTATCTTCCGTCGTGGTCGGGTTTTGAGTCTTACTCAATTTCACACCTTGTAACACGTGCAAGAACTCTTTCTTTGACTGTTCCATTTTGAACTACTTCAAAATCTTGTCAAGGTATGTACTCATTGAAAAACTTATCAAGCGTCTTGATCTATCTTTATAGATCTTGATGCTCAATATGTAAGCAGCTTCACCGAGGTCTTTCTTTGAAAAACTCCTTTCAAAACTCCTTTATGCTTTGCAGAATAATTCTACATTATTTCCGATCTACAATATGTCATTCACATATACTTATCAGAAATGATGTAGTGCTCCCACTCACTTTCTAGTAATTACAGGCTTCACCGCAAGTCTGTATAAAACTATATGCTATGATCAACTTATCAAAGCATGTATTCCAACTCCGAGATGCTTGCACCAGTCCATAGATGGATCGCTGGAGCTTGCACATTTTGTTAGCTCCTTTAGGATTGACGAAAACTTCTGGTTGCATCATATGCAACTCTTCTTTAATAAATCCATTAAAGAATGTAGTTTTGACATCCATTTGCCAGATTTCATAAAATGTGGCAATTGCTAACATGATTCGGACAGACTTAAGAATCGCCATGAGAGAAAATCTCATTGTAGTCAACACCTTGAACTTGTCAAAAACCTTTTGTGACAAGTCGAGTTTTGTAGATAGTAACACTACTATCGTTGTCCGTCTTCCTCTTGAAGATCCATTTATTTAACATGGCTTGCTGATCATCGAGCAAGTCAATCAAAGTCCATACTTTGTTCTCATACATGGATCCTATCTCAGATTTCATGACCTCAAGCCATTTCATGGAATCTGGGCTCATCATCGCTTCCTCATAGTTCATAGGTTCATCATGGTCTAGTAACATGACTTCTAGAATAGGATTACCGTACCACTGCAGTGCGGATCTTACTCTGGAAGACCCACGAGGTTTGGTAGCAACTTGATCTGAAGTTTCATGATCATCATCATTAACTTCCTCACTAATTGGTGTAGGAATCACCGAACTGATTCCTGTGATGAACTACTTTCCAATAAGGGAGAAGGTATAATTACCTCATCAAGTTCTACTTTCCTCCCACTCACTTCTTTCGAGAGAAACTTCTTCTCTAGAAAGGATCCATCTTAGCAACGAAAAACTTGCCTTCGGATCTGTGATAGAAGGTGTACCCAATAGTTACCTTTGGGTATTCTATGAAGACGCACTTCTCCGATTTGGGTTTGAGCTTATCAGGTGAAAAAAATTTCACATAAGCATCACAACTCCAAACTTTTAAGAAACGACAGCTTAGGTTTACTGTTAAACCATAGTTCATATGGTGTCGTCTCAACGGTTTTAGATGGTGCCCTATTAAACGTGAATGCAGTTGTCTCTAATGCATAACCCCAAAATGATAGTGGTAAACCGATAAGAGACATCATAGATCGCACCATATCAAATAAAGTGCGGTTCTGACGTTCGGACACACCATAACATTGTGGTGTTCCGGTGGCGTGAGCTGTGAAACTATTCCACATTATTTTAATTGAAGACCAAACTTCGTAACTCAATTATTCGTCTTTGCGATTAGATCGCAGAAACTTTATTTTCTTGTTACGATGATTTTTCCACTTCAATCTGAAATTCTTTGAACATTTCAACTATTTCAGACTTATGTTTCATCAAGTAGATATACCCATATCTGCTCAAATCATCTTGTGAAAGTCAGAAAATAACGATACTTGCCACGAGCATCAACACTCATTGGACCACATACATCTGTATGTATGATTTCCAACAAATTTGTTGCTCTCTCCATAGTAATCGGAGAGCAGGGGTTTTAGTCATCTTGCCCATGAGGCACGGTTCGCAAGTGCCAAGTGATTCATAATCAAGTGACTCCAAAAGTCCATCAGTATGGAGTTTCTTCATGCGCTTTATACCGATATGACCTAAACGGCAGTGCCACAAATAAGTCGCACTATCATTATTAACTTTGCATCTTTTGGTTTCAATATTATGAATATGTGTATCACTATGATCGAGATCCAATGAACCATTTTCATTGGGTGTGTAACCATATAAGGTTTTATTCATGTAAACAGAACAACAATTTATTCTCTTACTTAAATGAATAACCGTATTGCAATAAACATGATCAAATCATATTTATGCTCAACACCAAATAACAATTATTTAGGTTCCACACTAATCCCGAAAGTATAGGGAGTGTGCGATGATGATCATATCAATCTTGGAACTACTTCCAACACTCATCGTCACTTCCCTTCAACTAGTTTCGCTCATTCTGCAACTCCTGCTTTCTAGTTACTACTCTTAGCAACTGAACCCGTATCAAATACCGAGGGGTTGCTACGAACACTAGTAAAATACACATCAATAATCTGTATATCAAATATGCCTTTGTTCACTTTGCCATCCTTCTTATCCGCCAAATACTTGGGGTAGTTCCGCTTCTAGTGACCAGTTCCATTCCAAAAAAGCACTTAGTCTCGGGCTTAGGTCCAGACTTGGGCTTCTTCACTTGAGCAGCAACTTGCTTGCCGCTCTTCTTGAAGTTCCCTTCTTCCCTTTGCCCTTTTCCTTGAGACTAGTGGTCTTGTCAATCATCAACACTTGATGCTCTTTCTTGATTTCTACCTTCGTCGATTTCAACATCACGAAGAGCTCGGGAATCGTTTTCGTCATCCCTTGCATCCTATAGTTCATCACGAAGTTCTAGTAACTTAGTGTTGGTGACTAGAGAATTACATCAATCACTATCTTATCCGGAAGATTAACTCCCACTTGATTCAAGCGATTGAAGTACCCGGACAATCTGAGAACATGCTCACTAGTTGAGCGATTCTCTTCCATCTTTTAGCTATAGAACTTGTTGGAGATTTCATATCTCTCAACTCGGGTATTTGCTTGAAATATTAACTTCAATTCTGGAACATCTCATATGGTCCATGACGCTCAAAACGCCTTTGAAGTCCCGATTCTAAGCTGTTAAGTATGATGCACTAAACTATCAAGTAGTCATCATATTGAGCCAGCCAAACGTTCATAACGTCTGCATTTGCTCCTGCAATAGGTCTATCACCTAGCGGTGCATTAAGGACATAATTCTTCTATGCAGCAATGAGGATAAACCTCAGATCACGGATCCAATCCGCATCATTGCTACTAACATTTTTCAATACAATTTTCTCTAGGAACACATATAAAAACATAGGGAAGCAACAACGCGAGCTATTGATCTACAACATAATTTGCAAAATACTACCAGGACTAAGTTCATGATAAATTAAAGTTCAATTAATCATATTACTTAAGAACTCCCACTTAGACAGACATCTCTCTAGTCATCTAAGTGATCACGTGATCCAAATCAACTAAACCATAACCGATCATCACGTGAGATGGAGTAGTTTCAATGGTGAACATCATCATGTTGATCATATCTACTATATGATTCACGCTTGACCTTTCGGTCTCCGTGTTCCGAGGCCATATCTGTTATATGCTAGGCTCGTCAAGTTTAACCTGAGTATTCCGTGTGTGCAACTGTTTTGCACCCGTTGTAGATGGACGTAGAACTTATCACACCCGATCATCACGTGGTGTCTGGGTACTACGAACTTTGGCAACGGTGCATACTTAGGGAGAACACTTCTTGATAATTTTAGTGAGAGATCATCTTATAATGCTACCACAATCAAAGCAAGATAAGATGCATAAAGGATAAACATCACATGCAATCAATATAAGTGATATGATATGGCCATCATCATCTTGTGCTTGTGATCTCCATCTCAAGCACCGTCGTGATCACCATCGTCACCGGGCGCGACACCTTGATCTCCATCGTAGCATCGTTGTCGTCTCGCCAATCGTTGCTTCTACGACTATCGCTACCGCTTAGTGATAAAGTAAAGCAATTACATGGCGCTTTGCATTTCATACAATAAAGCGACAACCATATGGCTTTCGCCAGTTGCCGATAACTTCGGTTACAAAACATGATCATCTCATACAATAAAATATAGCATCACGTCTTGACCATATCACATCACAACATGCCCTGCAAAAACAAGTTAGACGTCCTCTACTTTGTTGTTGCAAGTTTTACGTGGCTGCTACGGGCTGAGCAAGAACCGTTCTTACCTACGCATCAAAACCACAACGATACTTCGTCAAATAGACTCCGTTGTAACCTTCTCAAGGACCGGGCGTAGCCACACTCGGTTCAACTCAAGTGAGAGAGGCAGACACCCGCCAGCCACCTTTAAGCACGAGTGCTCAGAAGCGGTGAAACCAGTCTCGCGTAAGCGTACGCGTAATGTCGGTCCGGGCCGCTTCATCTCACAATACTGCTGAACCAAAGTATGACATGCTGGTAGGCAGTATGACTTGTATCGCCCACAACTTACTTGTGTTCTACTCGTGCAAAATATCAAACCATAAAAACCTAGGCTCGGATGCCCTTTGTTGGGGAACGTAGTAATTTCAAAAATTTCCTACGCACACGCAAGATCATGGTGATGCATAGCAACGAGAGGAGAGTGTATGTCCACGCATCGTGAGACCGTAAGCGGAAGCGTTATAACAACGCTGTTGATGTAGTAAATGCGTCTTCACAATCCGACCGATCCAAGTACCGAACGTCACGGCACCTCCGAGTTACGCACACGTTCAGCTCGATGACGATCCCGGACTCCGATCCAGCAAAGTGTCGGGGATGAGTTCCACAAGACGACGGCGTGGTGACGATGATGATGATGCTCCACCGACGCAGGGCTTCGCCTAAGCTCTGCGACAATATGACTTCTCCGGCGCAGGGCTTCGCCTAAGCTCCGCGACGATATGACCGAAGTGGAATATGGTGGAGGGGGGCACCGCACACGGCTAAGGAACGATCCGTAGATCAACTTGTGTGTCCATGGGGTGCCCCCTGCCCCGTATATAAAGGAGGGAGGGAGGAGGAGGCCGCCCTAGGAGGGGCGCCACATGGGGAGTCCTACTCCCACCGGGAGTAGGATTCCCCTTTCCTAGTCCAACTAGGAGTCCTTCCATGTATTAGGAGTAGGAGACAAGGAAGGGGAAGAGAGAAGGGAAGGAAGGAGGGGGTGCGGCCCCTCCCCCTAGTCCAATTCGGACTAGGCCATGGGGGGGCGCGCGGCCTGCCCTAGGCAGCCCCTCTCTTTCCGCTTGAGGGCCCAATAAGGCCCAATACTTCTCCCCGCGAATTCTCGTAACTCTCCGGTACTCCGAAAAAATACCGAATCATTGGAACCTTTCCGAACTCCGAATATAGTCGTCCAATATATCGATCTTTACGTCTCGACCATTTCGAGAGTCCTCGTCATGTCCCCGATCTCATCCGGGACTCCGAACTCCTTCGGTACATCAAAACTCATAAACTCATAATATAAGCATCGCCATCGAAACCTTAAGCGTGCGGACCCTACGGGTTCGAGAACTATGTAGACATGACCTAGAACTATTCTCGGTCAATAACCAATAGCGGGACCTGGATGCCCATATTGGCTCCTACATATTCTACGAAGATCTTTATCGGTCAAACCGCATAACAACATCGTTGTTCCCTTTGTCATCGGTATGTTACTTGCGAGATTCGATCGTCGGTATCCAATACCTAGTTCAATCTCGCCACCGGCAAGTCTCTTTACTGCTACGTAATGCATCATTCCGTAACTAACTCATTAGCTACATTGCTTGCAAGGCTTATAGTGATGTGCATTACCGAGAGGGCCCAGAGATACCTCTCCAGACAATCGGAGTGACAAAACCTAATCTCGAAATACGCCAACCCAACATGTACCTTTGGAGACACCTGTAGTACTCCTTTATAATCACCCGATTACGTTGTGACGCTTTGGTAGCACCCAAAGTGTTCCTCCGTAGGGAGTTGCATAATCTCATAGTTACAGGAACATGTATAAGTCATGAAGAAAGCAATAGCAACATACTAAACGATCAAGTGCTAGGCTAACGGAATGGGTCATGTCAATCAGATCATTCTCCTACTGATGTGATCCCGTTAATCAAATGACAACTCATGTCTATGGTTAGGAAACATAACCATCTTTGATTAACGAGCTAGTCAAGTAGAGGCATACTAGTGACACTCTATTTGTCTATGTATTCACACATGTATTATGTTTCCGGTTAATACAATTCTAGCATGAATAATAAACATTTATCATGATATAAGGAAATAAATAATAACTTTATTATTGCCTCTAGGGCATATTTCCTTCAATAACTGTCAAATTTCCTCACCCGTATGTCCTTTACATACTGCTCCGTGGCTCTGGCTAGACCATCTTGAGCGGCACGGAGGTGCGCATCTCCCGAATTGAAGGCATTCAAGGCCTCTTGGGAGAAACATCCATCACGAAGAACTGTCCGGCGGCGCCTGTGATTCATGGCACTCTCCACCTCGGAGTTGGTGGCGGACAATCTGTCGGCATCCCCTGTCGGAGGAGCATCCGACTCACGCCTCGTGCTCGCCTCCACTTCTGGACCCGGCTTTGGAGCCTGGCCGGCGGAGGTTCGATTGGCAACCTCTCCGGACTCAGTCCGGCGAGCGCTCTTTTTCCTGAAAAAAGCACCAGCATTAGTACACCTTCCAGGAATCAATCCTGGGAATATGGTGACGCGCCATACCGTTCTATGGCAGAGTTTCGATCCGGACCGCACTTCTTTTTTAACTGCGGGCCATATCGCCTTGTTGGCTGCCCATGAGCTCGGCCTCCTGCCTCGAAGGCACCCCATGCGAAACACCATTGGTATACGGTGATCAAAAAATAAGCACGGATGGGTCATTGTCAGAGTATTGGGACCTCGGTCTCGCCACTGTGAGGCTGGAAGTATTCCGGGGTAATCGGCCGTAATGGCAACCAAAGCATTGTCGATGCTAAGTTGGTGGAACACCCCGTCGATCAACTCCACCTTTATATCCGGATCCTCGGGTTGTGGGGGCGGGCTGTGTATATTCTCCACGGCCCGGCGCAGTTCTTGCGTAGAAACCATAAAATGAGATATTTAACCACGGGAACATGGATCGGACAGGCCACAAAGATATTTGCTTACCCAACTTCGAGGATTATTCGAAGAAAACCCGCTCATCGGATCGACGCGAGAAAATCCTCCTCTTCCCTTTGTACATGGCGGACAAGGTCTTCACCAGTTCGGTGACCGATCCCGCCCTTTGCGGCCATGGCGGGTGGCATCGTCCTCCCTGTTGAAGTCCCACATGGGTGGCCCCTATATTGGAGCGGCTGCACTCCTCATAATGCAGATTGCCATGACTCCAATCATGGTCAATCCGGCATGAGCCAAGAATCTTATTCGGCTCATCAAGTAAAGGACGTTCGGTCATTTTCCTCCGGGCTCAAGGGCGCCAGCTTAGGTGCTTCTTCGGAGGAGCGTTGCTAAACTCTGGAAGGCCGATCCGAACAGGATCCGGTAGCGGGACGTCCTCCATGTAAAACCATTCCGAAGGCCAGTCTTCGGACGCCTTCTTTGGGGTTCCGGATAGATATCCGTCCCGCGATGCGCCATAGTTCGCTCCGCCCACTTGATATATTGACCCCTCATGAGAACGGGGTACAAGGCAGAATAATCTCTTCCACAAAGGCAAAATGAGCCTCGACGCCCAAGAACAGTTCGCAAAGGGCCACGAAGCCCACGATGTGCAAAATGGAGGCAAAGCGTAAGGTGGTGCAACCGAGGTCAGAGAACTCCAAGAGCCCCCGGAGAAACGGATGAATTGGAAATCCGAGTCCTCTTACTAGATAAGAGACAAAGCATACCCGCTCTCCTTTAGAGGGATCGGGGACACTCTCCGCTTGATTTCTGCCCTTGTAGGTGGCAAGTCCGGCTCGAACCGGAATCATGAAGGCCGAGGGAAGAAATCCCTTGGTTTGGAGTATCACTAGCTCGCTATGCGGGACTGAGCATCTCTCCCAATTTCCCGGTTGAGGGCTGGGAGCGCGAGAGGAGCAGCCGCGTTGACTGACCATGGTGGAATGGATTTTTATCGAAGGCGCTCCGATGAAGGCTCGCGGAGGGGTGATGGTGTGGCTCAGATCTAGATCCTCGTCCCTTTTATAGACTGCTCATTTGCGGAGCTAGGGGGATAAGTGTAAAAATACCCTAGCTTTTCGCATTCATTCAAACACGTGGAAGATAGTCGTTATTGGGCGTGGAAGCCAAGGAGCGCAGCATTTATCAGAAGCCGGACACTATTCGACAAGTATATGGAATTTGGAGAAGAACCCGCCTCGCAATGCCGAAGACAAACTACGCGACGGACTCAACGCCATTGAAGCCCGGGTTCGTGGGCTACCGAGGAGTCTGGATTAGGGGTGTCCAGATAGCGAACTATCACCATTGGCGGACTCTGGACTATGAAGATACAAGATTGAAGACTTCGTCCCGTGTCCGGATGGGACTTTCCTTGGCGTGGAAGGCAAGCTTGGCGATACGGATATGTAGATCTCCTACCATTGTAACCGACTACGTGTAACCCTAACCCTATTCGGTGTCTATATAAACCAAGGGTTTTAGTCCAGAGGACGAACAACAATCATACCATAGGCTAGCTTCTAGGGTTTAGCCTCTCCGGTCTCGTGGTAGATCTACTCTTGTACTACCCATATCATCAATATTAATCAAGCAGGAGTAGGGTATTACCTCCATCGAGAGGGCCCGAACCTGGGTAAAAACATCGTGTCCCTTGTCTCATGTTACCATCCGCATAGACGCACTGTTCGGGACCCCCTACCCGAGATCCGCCGGTTTTGACACCGACACGCTCCAAGCAAAACACATATCATGTGGTGAATAAAAATATAGCTCCAAGTAAAGTTACCAGTGGAAGTAGACGAAAGAGGGGATGCCTTCCGGGGCATCCCCAAGCTTTGGCTTTTAGGTGTCCTTAGATTATCTTGGGGTGCCATGGGCATCCCCAAGCTTATGCTCTTGCCACTCCTTGTTCCATAATCCATCAAATCTTTTACCCAAAACTTGAAAACTTCACAACACAAAACTTAACAGAAAATCTTGTGAGCTCTGTTAGCGAAAGAAAACAAAATACCACTTCAATGTACTGTAATGAACTCATTCTTTATTTATATTGGTGTTAAACCTACTTTATTCCAACTTCTCTATGGTTTATAAACTCTTTTACTAGCCATAGATTCATCAAAATAAGCAAACAACACACGAAAAACAGAATCTGTCAAAAACAGAACGGTCTGTAGTAATCTGTAACTAACGCAAACTTCTGGAACTCCAAAAATCAGAAAAAATAGGAAGACCTAGACAATTTGTTTATTGATCAGCAACAATTGGAATAAATATTTTATCACGTTCTGGTGATTTTTAACAATTATTTTCGTGAACAGAAAGTTTCTGGATTTTTTTTGCAAGATCAAATAACTATCATCCTATAGGTTTAACTTGGCACAAACACTAATTAAAACATAAAAACACATCTAACCAGAGGCTAGAACAAATATTTATTCCTAAAAAGAAGCAAAAAGCAAAAACTAAAAATAAATTTGGGTTGCCTCCCAACAAGCGTTATCGTTTAACGCCCCTAGCTAGGCATAAAAGGCAAGGATAGATCTAGGTATTGCCATCTTTGGTAGGCAATCCATAAGTGTATCTCATAATAGATTCATATGGTAATTTTATTTTCTTCCTAGGGAAGTGTTCCATGCCTTTCTTTAATGGAAATTGTAATCTAATATTCCCTTCCTTCATATCAATAATTGCACCAATCGTTCTAAGGAAAGGTCTACCAAGAATAATAGGACATGAAGGATTGCAATCTATATCAAGAACGATAAAATCTAAGGGCACATAGTTCCTATTTGCAACAATAAGAACATCATTAATTCTTCCCATAGGTTTCTTAATAGTGGAATCCGCAAGGTGCAAGTTTAAATAGCAATCATCAAAATCACGGAAACCTAGCAAATCGCACAAAGTTTTTGAAATCATAGAAACACTAGCACCCAAATCACACAAAGCACATCATTCATGATCTTTAATCTTAATTTTAATAGTAGGTTCCCACTCATCATAAAGTTTTATAGGGATAGAAACTTCCAACTCAAGCTTTTCTTCATAAGATTGCATTAAAGCATCAACGATATGTTTGGTAAAAGCTTTATTTTGACTATAAGCATGAGGAGAATTTAGCACGGATTGCAACAAGGAAATACAATCTATCAAAGAGCAATTATCATAATTAAATTCCTTGAAATCCAAAATAGTGGGTTTATTAATATCTAATGTTTTGATTTCTTTAGTCCCACTTTTATCAATTTTAGCATCAAGATCTAAAAACTCCGAATTTTTGGAACGCCTTCTAGGTAAAGGTGGATCATATTAAGTCCCATCATTATTAAGATTCATATTGCAAAACAAAGATGTAATAGGGGACACATCGATAACTTTTAGATCTTCATCTTTATTTTCAAAGTTCTCCGGTTTAGCGGCCATCTTATTAACTAAGGTAGCTTGCTTATCCGAAATTTCAGCTATCAACTTCTCAAGACGAGCAATTTGGGATCTCAAACCATCAAATTCTTTAGACATATCATCGAGATCTTTATTCATATAACTCATAAAGCTTTTTTGTTCCTTAAGCTCGTTTCTGAAAAAATTATTATGCTCAAATTGCAAAACCATAAAACTCCTGACGTTGCTTTCGATCTCTTCTAATATTTTAAGGCAAAGATCACCTAATCTAGGTAGAGCCATCGTGAAAAGCAAGCAATCCAACACACGAACAAACAAAAAGCAAGCGAAAAAGAGCCGAACGAAAAAGAGAGGGCGAATAAAACGGCAAGGGTGAAGTGGGGGAGAGGAAAACGAGAGGCAAATGGCAAATAATGTAATGCGTGAGATAAGGGTTTGTGATGGGTACTTGGTATGTTGAATTTTGCGTAGACCTCCCCGGCAACTGCGCCTGAAATCCTTCTTGCTACCTCTTGAGCATCGCGTTGGTTTTCCCTTGAAGAGGAAAGGGTGATGCAGCAAAGTAGTGTAAGTATTTCCCTCGGTTTTTGAGAACCAAGGTATCAATCCAAGAGGAGGCTACGCGCGAGTCCCTCGCACCTACACAAACAAATAAATCCTTGCAACCAACGCGATAAGGGGTTGTCAATCCCTACAAGGTCACTTACGAGAGTGAGATCTGATAGATATGATAAGATAATATTTTTGGTATTTTTATGATAAAGATGCAAAGTAAAATAAAAGCAAAATAAAAAGCAACGGAAATAACTAAGTGTTGGAAGATTAATATGATGAAGATAGATCCGGGGGCCATAGGTTTCACTAGTGGCTTCTCTCAAGAGCATAAGTAGTTTACGGTGGGTGAACAAATTACTGTTGAGCAATTGATGTAATTGAGCATAGTTATGAGAATATCTAGGTATGATCATGTATATAGGCATCACGTCCGAGACAAGTAGACCGACTCCTGCCTGCATCTACTACTATTACTCCACACATCGACCGCTATCCATCATGCATCTAGAGCATTAAGTTCATAAGAACAGTGTAATGATTTAAGCAAGATGACATGATGTAGAGGGATAAATTCATGCAATATGATAAAAACCCCATCTTGTTATCCTCGATGGCAACAATACAATACATGCCTTGCTGCCCCTCATCACATCGGGAAAGGACACCGCAAGATTGAACCCAAAGCTAAGCACTTCTCCCATTGGAAGAAAGATCAATCTAGTAGGCCAAACCAAACTGATAATTCAAGAGACTTGCAAAGATAACCAATCATACATAAAAGAATTGAAGATTCAAATATTGTTCATAGATAATCTTGATCATAAACCCACAATTCATCGGGCCTCAACAAACACACCGCAAAAAGAAGATTACATCGAATAGATCTCCACGAGAGGGGGAGAACATTGTATTGAGATCCAAAAAGAGAGAAGAAGCCATCTAGCTAATAACTATGGACCCGAAGGTCTGAGGTAAACTACTCACACTTCATCGGAGAGGATATGGTGTTGATGCAAAAGCCCTCCGTGATCGATGCCCTTCCCATGAACTCGAACAGGCCCCAAGATGGGATCCCGTGGTCTGGAAGGTTGCGGTGGTGGAATTAGGTTTTGGCCCGTGATTCCGATCGCTTGGGGGTACGAGGTATATATAGGAGGAAGGAGTACGTCGGTGGAGCAACATGGGGCCCACGAGGGTGGAGGGCGCGCCCAGGTAGGTGCGTCCCCACCTCGTGGCTTCGGGTAGCTTTCTTGACGTAGGGTCCAAGTCCTCTGGTCATGTTCGCTCCAAAATCACGCTTCGAAGGTTTCATTCCATTTGGACTCCGCTTTGATATTCTTTTTCTGCGAAACTCGAAATAGGCGAAAAACAACAATTAATTTGGGCCTCCGGTTAATAGGTTAGTCCCAAAAATAATATAAAAGTGAATAATAAAGCCCAATAATGTCCAAACCAGAAGATAATATAGCATGGAGCAATCAAAAATTATACATACGTTGGAGACGTATCAGGCGCCAACTGTCGTGGTATTCTCACGGGGGGGGGGGTGTAAGACAACAGATGCCACAAGGTGGCTTCGTGTGAGGGCAAGACTGCTGCTGATAGGCCCGGGAGCGGGTATGCGAGTGGCACGCGGTAGTTTACCCAGGTTCGGGGCTCTCCGGAGAGATAATACCCCTACTCCTGCATGTCTGAGTATATGTGGCATATCTGGTACAGAGTGCTCCTAGAGCTGTATTGGACTGAGAGCAGTAGTCGAGTTCTCACTGTCTCATATGTATATGTGAGCTAGCTAGAAAGCAGGCATGAGAGAGCTCCACCGTGAGTGAGCATGGATGCATGCGTGTGTGAGGGTCCCTCCTGGATGGATGGATGGGGTCTCCTTTTATAGTGGGAGCTAGCTTAGAGAGTAAGCTAAGTAGTGGCATGGGGCTAGCTAGCTAGAGGCATGGTTGGGGTGTCATGCTTGTCCCCTGGGCACTTTACAGAATAGTGGCAAGGGTAAAGGTACACTGTAGATGATGGCTGGTGTGTCGCGTGTACAGTGCTCAGGTACAGCCGTCTCGTCGGTGTCGGGTAGCCGTCTGGTCGGCGCAGTCGGCAGCCGTCTGGTTGGCGCAGTCGGACAGGGGGCCGTCTGGGACGGCTTGAGCAGTCGGACTGAGGGGCTTTGCTAGCCCCAATGTCTTGAAATATCGTCTTGCCGTCTTCGGGGTACCCGTGGCCAATTACTCCGACAGGAATAGACCCGGCAAGGAAGGGAGCTACACCAGCATAGTCAGTGGATTTAACCGGGAAAATGAATACTGAAATTTCTGGTTGGACCAAGAGGTAATTTATGTTTCCTTATACCATGCAGTAGTTGATGTAAAGTATTTTTGCGTCAATAGCAACATGAATGTGGTGTTAGTAGTTTCTCAATTTCAGTGTTGGAAAATTTATGTGGTTATTTTTGTAGCATTTCTGATGGACCGATTTTGTGTTGGAGGCCGGTGATTGGGGCAAGGCTGCAACTCCTGACAGGGCACCATGCCCTACGAGGGTACAAGTGGCTCACGAGTTGATGCCATGGTTGGGGCTGGAATGACGAAGAAGATTAATGGGGTTGACAGTGAGCATGCTACTACCTGAATGACAAACAAAAATGTATGGTCAGCAATTTGTTTGGGGATCCCAAATAATCTGCCAATCTCTTAGATCCCCTTCTCTGCCATGGGTTTGGATGATCGACAGATTTAGATTGGGACACATAAGAGATATGAGGAGGAAGAAAGCACGAACAACTCAAGTGAAAGAGAGAAAGAACATGGACACCCCAAGTCTCTCGGATGGATATGAACATCTCAGGTCCTCCTGCCATGGTGCTCGACCACTGAATTTGCCAACCCCACACCTAAGTTCCCTGCCAGGTGCGATTGTCTCATGATTGTCACCACCTCAGCTTGAAGACTGATTGTTTAGTCTTTATAGGTTTCTATTTTTTCTTTTTGTCATTGATATTTTACATAACAAAATTTGATTTGCTACTTACAAATATGAACCGCTATATGTGTGCATAAATTAGCTTCAGTTTCATGTCAATTTAAAAGAGTCTGCAGTGTTGGTAATTTGGTGATTGATCAATGAAGGAAAGTTCCCACAAGAAAAATGAAGGAAAGTTGCAGGTAAAAGAATGTCGTGGAAGGCGTTTTTCTCGTACAGGTCGCCCATGACGTGAGAATCCTACTTGGTGAAAGTCATCTGTGTGCTTCTCTCCCTTCTGTAATTTTTACCAATACATGCGAGATTCTGTGAATTTACCAAGGAAGAGAAATTGAGCAGTTTGCATATGTTTATCAGGTCATTTAGGACTTGAATTAGTCATTGCTGGACGTTAGTTTGGAAGATAGACTTTGCTTAATTGTTCCCTTTACCTTGTCTACTGTTTTGATCCATGCCCAATCTTGGCAGATTATGTTGGAAATATGAGCAATTTACCAAATGATTTTATTAACAGAAATACTAGATAAAGCATGACTAATATAGTAGAGATAGAACAAGTCATGCGTTCTGACAGAGGAAAGGTAAATAGCATCTGCATATATGAACTTGAACTAAACACATCTAGAATAGACATTAGATGAAGTTGCATATATGAAGTAGAACCTAACATATGTAGGGCAGAAACTAGAGCAAAGAACTGTGATAGGACATCTAATAGAAAGAAGAAGAACACATACGGAATAGCAGCAGCAGAAGCACTGGACTTGGGGTCGACATCCTCTCCAGCCATGTCGTTGATGAGGTTGTCGACGTCGGGGAAGAAGTCGTCGGAGTCCGTGATGAAGAAGTCAGTAGTCGCACGGAGCGCTCCCCAAAAACCTTATCACCCTTCTCCCGTACAGGACTCAAAAGTTGCAGTTTTGGAGGCCTACTGTCCCGACCTGCGGTGCACGCCGCAAGTCGGGATGAGGAAGATCGTAGCAGCAGCGCAGTGCTCTGGAACTTTGAGCGACCTCTCTTATATAGGCATAGGAGAAGGACGCAAACAGGTTGCAACGGGAGGTGAAGCAACGGAGGGAGACGGTTAACAGGCAATGTCAAGAGGCGCGCCTGCTCAATTTAGTGTCCACTACAGAAAACGTTTCAGCTCTCGCGTGACCTTTCGTATACCCGTCGTGCGTGGCAAAAACTTAGACATCGGCTCGGCTCATTCCCGCAACCCCCGGCGCGTCGTGACGAGGCGTGGCGAGGCGGGCGGCGGAGGAGGAGCGCGCGTGGATGCCCCTCTTGTTCTCATCCTCATACATGTGGAGAAAGAGCCTCCCTTATAAAGAGGTCCAACTCCCTCTAAACTAGCAATGTGGGACTAAACTTTTGTTCCACCTCTTGCCTTGCACAAATGGGCTACATGGGCCTCTAGGATTTATTAGGAATTTCTGAAACTACTATTGGGCTAGGCCCAAAATAGACAAAATTCCAGCAATCCCCCACCAGATCCCAGAGGCACACAAAATTTGCCTTTGGTTCCAAAAACTAGTTTATATACTGGTACTGCAGTGGAGACTGTTAAGTTGAACTTCCACCTAGAACTCTATGCTACACTAGTAAGAAACTTGAACAGTGGACTGGGTCTTGAACTGCAAGTTTTCTGCTAATCTAGCTTCACATAAAGCCTTGACCGATACGTGGCTACCGTGGGTCTTCCCTGTGGGTAGATCTTATGCGTCATACTCCGAGACCTTTCATGAGTTTACTAGAGAGAACCCTACTCTCATAGATTGCGACGTTTAACAATCAGACTCATATAGGTGTGTTCTTCAAAAGATGTTCTACGGGACAAATCTCTGCTTAAAAGAGCCACTTAGAACACATTAAGATATACATCAACCTGCCATGCAGATTAGAAGAGTATTGCATCTTCATGGAGTGGTATTGTTAATAGTAAGGATACTCTCCTCTTAGTTGAACAACAGCTTGTCTTCCACATCTAATTCACGGGATCTCCGATCACAAAGAATAGTTTACCACTGTGAACAACTCATATTGTGGGTCTCATACCCATCTCCCTTGATGCCTTATCTATCACATTACGTGATAGACCCTTAGTAAAAGGATCTGCCAGATTTTTAGACATTTGGATATAATCCAATGCAATAACTCCGGAGTTTTTCATTTTCCTGACAGACTTTAACCTTCTCTGAACGTGTCTTGATGACTTCATGTTATCCTTTGAGCTGCTCACTTTCGTGATCATAGTTTGATTATTGCAGTTCATAAGGATACCCGGTACAGGCTTTTCAACAACCGGCAAGTCATTCAAGAGCCGACGAAGCCAATCTGCTTCGACCATAGTTGTATCTAGTGATGTGAGTTCTGCTTCCATTGTTGACCTTATTAAGATGGTCTGCTTGCAATACTTCCAAGAAACAGCGCCACCTCCATAAGTGAATACATACCCGCTCGTGGCCTTTATCTCATCAAAGATTCGAGATCCAGCTTTGAGTCATCAGTACCTTCAAGCACCTTTGGGTGCCCAGTGTAGTGAATTCCATAATTCACAGTGCCTTTCAAATAACGCAAAACTCTCTCTAGATCTTTCCAATGCACATCTCCTGGTTTTGAAACAAACCGACTTAGTTTGCTAACAGCAAAAGAGATGTCAGTCTTGTAGCAGCAGCTAAGTACATAAGTGAGCCAATAATCCGAGAATACTTCAATTGGTCTCTAGCAATTCTTCGATTCATTCAAGCAACACACTAGCATCATATGGTGTTGGAGAGGGCTTGCAACTTTGTAGCCAAAGCGACTCAAGATCTTTTCCACATAGTGAGATTGAAGCAATGTGATCCCACCATCATCGTCTCTCAACAACTTGATGTTCGTAATGACATCACCGCTCCTAAATCTTTCATCTCAAAACAAATGAGATAGAAAATCCTTGACCTCCTTAATAACATTCAAATTTGTTCAAAATCAGTATGTCATCAACATACAAGCAAAGGATAACTCCCTCGCCCCCACCATGGCGATAGTACACACATTTGTCGCCTTCGCTTATAACAAAGCTCAGAATATTAAAGTTCTTTCAAACTTCTCATGCCACTGTTTGGGTGCTTGCTTGAGTCCATACAAAGACTTAAGCAACTTGCACACTTTTCTTTCATGACCATCTAGTACAAACCCATCTGGTTGTTCCATATAAATTTCCTCGTCCAACTCTCCATTTAGGAAAGCAGTCTTAACATCCATTTGATGAACGAGAAGACCATGCGAGGCAGCTAGTGAAAGTAGAACTCGAATAATGGTCAGCCGAGCCACAGGTGAGTAAGTATCAAAGAAGTCTTCACCTTCCTTTTGGGTATAACCCTTAGCCATGAGCCGAGCCTTGTACTTTTCAATAGTACCATCAGGCCTAAGCTTCTTCTTGAATACCCATTTGCATCCTATAGGTTTGCACCCATAAGGACGATCGATTATCTCCCAAGTTTCATTCGCCAAGATGGAATCCATCTCGCCATTCTGAACCGCTTCCTTCCAAAAAGAGTCAAGATCTTCAGGTGCATAGGCCTCTGAAATAGAACTGGGAGTGTCATTTATGAGATACATAAGAAAATCATCACCAAAGGACTTTGCAATCCTCTGTCTCTTGCTCCTAGTAGGAACTTCATTGTTTTCCTCCACAGGACTTTCAAAGTGTTCCATCGAAATGGCAGGTTTGGTAATTGTAATTGGTTCCTGATTCGATAAACTAGGCATCTCCTGATTAGATGAGGTAGCCATATCCTTCATGGGAAAGATATTTTCAAAGAAAGTCGCATCATTTGACTCCATGATCGTACCGACATGCATGTCAGGTACCTCAGAGTTTACAACCAAGAATCTATAGCCAATGCTATGAAAAACATATCCCAGGAAAACACAATCCACAGTCTTTGGTCCAAGCTTCTGCTTCTTTGGAATTGGAACATTGACTTTCGCCAAACAACCCCATGTTCGTAGATAAGAGAGTTTTAACCTTTTCTTCTCCCATTCCTCGAATGGAGTTATCTCTTTGTTCTTTGTGGAAACTCGGTTTAGGACATGACATGCCGTCAATATCGCTTCCCCCCACCATGCCTTGGAGAGACCCGACGTGTCTAACATGGCGTTAACCAAATCAGTTAGAGTACGGTTCTTTCTTTCGCCACCCCATTTGATCGAGGTGAATAGGGAGGCGTCCTCTCATGGATTATACCATGTTCCGCACAAAAAGAATCAAATTCATTGGAAAAATACTCTCCACCACGGTCGGACCTAAGCCTCTTGATTTTCCGATCAAGTTGGTTTTCCACTTCAGCTTCATAGATCTTGAAAAAGTTCAAAGCCTCATCCTTAGATTTCAGAAGATACACACGGCACTATCTAGTGGAGTCATCAATTAACGTCATGAAATATTTCTTTCCACCTTTTGTCAAAACACCATTCATTTCACATAGATCTGAATGTATGAGCTCTAGTGGTGCAAGATTTCGCTTCCGCAAATCACATGAGACTTACGAGGTTGATTAGCTTGCACACAAACTTGACACTTAGATCCCTTGGCGGTGGTGAAACTAGGGATTAAGTTCAACTTCGCTTAGTCGCAAAGATGCAACCAAAGTTAACATGACAAAGACGTGAATGCCACACATTTGATTCACTATTTTTGCAAATATGATTCACAACTTTAATGAAAACATCTGATAAGGATAAACGAAACAGGCCTCCTGACTCATAGCCTTTACCAACAAAGGTTCCATACTTGGATATTACAAATTTATTCGACTCAAAGACAAGCTTATAGCCATCTCTACATAGAAGAGATCCACTAACAAGATTTTTATTCACGGAGGGGACAAAGCTTAATGCACGTTCTTCAGCCGCACGATCTTCCCCGAAGTAAACTTCAGATCGACCGTGCCAACACCACGAACAGAAGCACTTGAACCGTTGCCCATCAGCACGGTTGAAGTCCCTGCGGTCCGATAAGACGAAAACATGGAAATATCACCGCATACATGCACATTAGCACCTGTGTCAATCAACCAATCAGGAGAATGACATACTGAAAGAATAGTGGGAAATATACCATACCAGCATCCTTCATGTCAGTGTCTCCAATGACAACATTAGCGGTCTTGCCGCCTTTCCCAGGACGACGCTTGTCATAGCGATTAGGGCAATTAGGAGCCCAATGACCAGGATCCCCACACACATGACAAGCACCTTTCTTCTTGTCATTCTTCTTCTTGAAGTTAGTGTGTTGCACAACCTTGTTCTTCCCATCAAACTTTGCTTTACCATCAAAGTTGCCCTTCTTCTTGAACTTGTGGGGCTGGAAGTTCTTCTTCTGTACCAGATTGGCACTAGATCCTCCCTCAATACCTCGAGCGCGTGTGTCCTTTGCTCTCGCCTTTTCTTCCACATCAAGAGTACCAATGAGATCCGGGACGGAAAACTCCTGTCTCTTATGCTTCAGTAAGGTAGCAAAGTTCCTCCATGAAGAAGGAAGCTTAGTGATAATACCTCTGGCAACAAACTTGTCCGGTAGCATATAATTGAAGTGCTCAAGTACTCTAGCAAATGACTATATCTCATGAGCTTGCTCAACCACGGAGCGCTCTTCACCATCCCAGAATCATAGAATTGCTCCATGATGTACAGCTCAAGGCCAAAGATCCGAGACCCCAAACTTGGCCTCGAGTGCATCTCACATATCTTTTCCATTATCAATTGACGCATAAGCATCAACTATATTCTCACCAAGAACATTCAAGAGAGCAACCTTAAATAGAGTATCCATTTTCTGAAAAGCTTGTGCCTTTTGAGCATCAAGCTCTCCTTCAGGTTTGCCAAGAGTGGCATCATAGCAACTCATGGTCTGAAACCATAAGACTGCTCTCACACGCCACCTCTTATAGTGGATACCCTCAAACATAGGAGGTCTCATGGAAGCAGCAAAACCACTTGGTATAAATTGCCTATAATAAGGTTTTTGGATTGTTGGAAATATGAGCAATTTACCAAATGATTTTATTAACAGAAATACTAGATAAAGCATGACTAGTATAGTAGAGATAGAACAAGTCATGCATTCTGACAGAGGAAAGGTAAATAGCATCTGCATATATGAACTTGAACTAAACACATCTAGAACAGACATTAGATGAAGTTGCATATATGAAGTAGAACCTAACATATGTAGGGCAGAAACTAGAGCAAAGAACGGTCATAGGACATCTAACAGAAAGAAGAAGAACATAAACGGGACAGCAGCAGCAGAAGCACTGGACTTGGGGTCGACATCCTCTCCAGCCATGTCGTTGATGAGGTTTTCGACGTTGGGGAAGAAGTTGTCGTCGGGGAAGTAGTCGTCGGAGTCCGTGATGAAGAAGTCGAGGTCGCGTGAGCGCCTCCCCAAAAACCTTATCACCCTTCTCCGTGACATGACTCAAAAGATGCAGCCGGAGGTTTCATCATTCCCGACTCATGTGCACGCGCAAGTCGGGATGAGGAAGATCGTAGCAGCAGCGCAGTGCTCCGGAACTTTGTGGCGAGAGGAAGAGGATCTTCTGATGTGTCTCTCTGGAGAGGAGCGACCTCTCTTATATAGGCACAGGAGAAGGACGTGAACAAGCTGCGACGGGCGTGGCAAAAACTTAGACATCCGCTCATTCCCGCAACCCGTGACGTGACGAGGCGAGGCGGGCGGCGGAGGAGGAGCACGCGTGGATGTCCCTCTTGTTCTCATGCTCATACATGTGGAGGAAGAGCCTCCCTTATAAAGAGGTCCAACTCCCTCTAAACTAGCAATGTGGGACTAAATTTTTGTTCCACCTTTTGCCTTGTACAAATGGGCTGCATGGGCCTATAGGATTTATTAAGAATTTTTGAAACTGCTACTGTGATAGGCCCAAAATAGACAAAATTCCAGCAGATTACACATGGCAAAGCAAGCTATAGTGGGGACCTCCTATATGACGCGTTTTGCGTCATACAGCAGCTCGACGCACAGGGGCGACTCTGCCATCGGGCCGCCTAATCTGATTCCTCGTCGCGACATAAAAAAGGCATAAAAACAGTAAAGACTGATGGGATTTGATCCCAGGACCTTATGCAACGGACAGCAGGCCCTTCGCCACTACACCAAATAGGGCTGGACCAAAAGCTCATAGCTCGCGAGCTTAATGAGCACTCGATAGTTCGGCTCGTGAAGCTCGTAGCTCGCTTCTTAATGAACAGAGCCAATCATTGATTTTAGCTCGTTAAGCTTAACGAGCTTAACGAGCGAGCTAACGAGTTTCACGAGTAGCTCGTTAAGCTCGTTAGTAACAACACAACACATACTTTCATCTTACGTGACTAACTTTTGTAGCACCTCAGCCCATCTATTTAATCTAATCAACATATAAGGCAACAAACTACTTCATTTCTTTTTGTAGTCACCATATTTCATCTTGAAAACCATACCTACACATTCATCATGTATATCGTAACACATTATAATCTGTTAACGAAGCGCCATGAAAGCCACGAGCTTAACGAGCTTCAAACGAGCCGAGCCGAGCAGGGTTTTCTGCTCGTTAATCTTAACGAGCTTAACGAGCACGAACTTAACGAGCCGAGCTGCTTGTTAGTCCACCCCTAGCACCAAACAACAACAGCTGGCTATAAGAGGTGCAAAATATAATAAGACCACACAGAAAGCGTTGAGATTTGGAAAACATTTCTTAAAAATTGCGAGCAGTTTTGAAATGCCGTGATTTCATTATATTCCTTTTAGAAGTGAAGATTTTTTTGGTATCCCACTTTAAAAATTAAATACGAACAAATCCTGCAAATCCCAAACAGTTTTCGAAAACGCGAACAATTTTATGAAAGTTTAACCATTTCTGAAAAAACAAACAAATTACAAAAAAATGCGAACCTTTCTTCAAATTTCCGAATATTTCCAGAGATCACGAACAGACTTTAAGTTCTGAACAAAAATGGAAAAACATGAACATTTTTTAAGTTCAGAACAAAAAAGTTAAAAAGAGCATTTTTAATACAAACAAAATTTGTATTGTATGAGTTTTTGGAAATGCGAACAAAATTTGAAACAGGGGAACATTTATTAAAATTGCAAACAAAACGATAAAACCGCGAACATTATTTTAAACATGAACATTTTTCTGAATTGGTGAACAAATCTTCAAAACAAAAATATTTTTTGAAATTCCGAACATATTTTGAAAACCACGAACGTTTTTTGAATTTGTGAACAAAATTTTAAAAACAGGAACATTTTTTTTGAAATTCGGAACAAGTTTTTTGAAACTACGAACATTTTTTGAATTTGTGAACAAATTTTGAAAAACGGGAACATTTTTTGAATTTGTGAACAAAATTTAAAAACAGGAACATTTTTTAAAATTCGGAACAAATTTTTTGAAACCACGAACATTTTTCGAATTTATGAACAAATTTTGAAAACCAGGGACATGTTTTGAAATTCTGAATAATATTTGAAATTTCCAAAAAAATTGGAAAAGAAAAATAAACTTGAAAAGAACATAAGGAAAAAAATGAAAAAAAGGGAAAAAGAAAGAAACAGAAAAAAGAAAAAAACGAAAAAAACTGAAAAAGAAAAAGCCGGTTCAGGTACCTTCTAGAAGATTTCAAAAACCGGAAAAAACCGTCTGGGAAACTCTAGAAGGTTCCCAAAACCAGAAACGCTGGAAACACGTTAAATGGGCCGGCCCATGACTTGTGTTTCGTAGTCCCTTTAACTACACTGTACTTCTACTGCCTCTTATCTGTTACAGTTGTTGCCTCAAAAAAAAAAATCTGTTACAGTTGTGGTGACAATCTAATGGGAATAAGCGCCAGGGACGAGGAGAGGTGGAGACTTGAGGTAACTGCTATAGCGGTGGTAGGATCTTGCATGAAGAATAGCAGGAGTAATGTTTGAATCCTACTATAGGCAGTGCCTTGCTACGAAAGGCTGCGACGGCGGGCGGATATTGGAGTTCATTGTGGTCCGTGGAGTGAAGATCCATCTGGCATGAGTTTTTTCGTTCTTCTGTTGGCAAGTAATCCTAAGACTTTTTTTCCGAGTGAATCATAAAACTAATTACCCTACACAATTCACAGTTTTTATATTCTTATGGCACCTAAGTATATCTGTAATTGAAAACATGTTCAGAATTTACTGTATGAAGGGCGCATATAAATGTTATTCAGTTTTATTTGTAGAGGTGGTGCTTGCTGGTATTTCGGATTCATTTCAAGATTTTAGTAGGGTATATGCCTATAATTCTTGCTCTCCAGGCTTGCTGAAATTTTAGTAGCACTCAATAACACATCATGTTTGGCGCACATGTTCATGACGTGAAGTAGGTTGTTATTCTCTAGCATCCAAAGTGTATTGGGCATCACAACAATATGTATCCCGTTGCAGTGCATGGGCCTAAAAATAATTCTTCAACTTTTTGTTGGTGTCAAATTGAATTATTAGAACAACAATTGAATATATATTATTTAGGCTAACATACCAAATTATTTAGGCTTCCTGTAATTATTTGTTTTCAGGAAACAACATAGGCCAATGCAACATATTTTGTTGTATCTATAACTACCTCGTTGTTTTGAACAATAGACATCAAAGCTCTCGGATATATGTTTCTTTCTACGCCCTGCTTGAACCTATGAAAGACACTTTGTAGCCTAATCACAAGAGATTTAAAATACTGTTGCTGACCTATGAAAGACACTTTGTAGCCTAATCCATCTCAAAGATATGCCATTTATCTATTGGTAAAATCTATGCATTATTTGTACTTATGCATTAATCATCATGTTTTTCTTGGTTATTTATGCACCACTTTGATTTTTTGCTAGAGGAGTCCTGGTCGCTCTAGCAGCTTCGGCGGCCAAGACAGAGACATAGTTGGGAGCGGGGCTAAGGGCGGTGGTCCCCTCCCTCCCCGCCGGGCTCAGGGAAATCCTATGAGGTGGCGACAGGGTGAGTTCTACTTCAAGGACACCCATGACAGCTAGCTATGCGGCGAAGGTTGACAAGGAGGTGGAGTTCGGAAGCACACGTTTGACCATTACAACCCTGTGCATGTGTTCCCGTACCTGGTGGCACGGCGACCAGGTGAATACCCCTCATGAGATGCGCGGGATTGGACGAAGAGGAGACGTGCCAACATGAATATGTTGCAAGGGAGATGCGAGGATTTGTTTCTCCTGTTGCAACGCACGGGCCCTTTTGCTAGTTATACCTATTTTCATATAAATTCCCCAAAACTGGTTTGCCTTTTTTGGGGATTTCGGGCCAAAAATTCACACTATGTTTAGGGATAAATTGGCCCGACCTGATGGCTTTGACCATGTCAAGGTGACCCCCTAACGTATAGCCTTTCCTCATCCCATCGAGAAAGCGAATTAACTTAGCTCACACACCGGGCTTTAGCCCCCCAAACCACCCTCTCAATCATCCTAAGAGATTTAACCTAATGTGATATCGGGCAACAAAAACAACGATTCATTTAGGCATGTATGGCCAAAATGGATCTCTAGGTGTTTAAATACACCAAATCACATGTTTGCTTCGAATTGTTGCTTCATGATAGTTATTAAGAAATGACTGGTTAGAGGGTACACTTGCAAAGGTCACTCCCACTTCCCATCATGGTGACAAGTGACGCGTTGGTTATGTGTCACTTGTCGCAACTTGGGAGTTTTGTATTTTTTTTTCTTTCATTCGCTATTTCAAATGTTTATTTCCTAAATCATGCGTCCAAATCACGAACCATTTTCATCATTGTGATTCTCGCGTCGAGATCTTTGAAATTAGAACCCATGTTAATATGTTTGGACGAACTTTTTGTTTCTGAAAAAATGGAAAACAAAAAACCAGAAAGAAAAAACAGAAAACAAATGAAGAAAAACTAGAAAAGAACAAAAATAAAAAACCAAAAAACTGAAAAAACCCAGAAATCGAAAGCACAAGTGATATTTAAAAAAAAAAGAAAGCACAACTATGCCTTTTCACTTTTTTCAGATGCACAACTGTGCTTTTTCACTTTTCAGGAAACACACAGTTGTGCTTCATAGGAAGCACCGCTGTGCTTTTCACTTTCCAGAAGCACAATTATGCCTCTCAAAAAGCACAACTGTGCTTTCACTGGAAGCACAATTGTGTTGTTCACTTTATGAGAAGCACAGTTGTACTTACTTCCGCGGGATGCATGACTGTGCTTTTCCGTGATACATAACTGCAATTTTTACTTTTGGGAAGCACATCCGTGCTCACTGAAAAACACAGTTATGCTTCACAAAGAAACAAATCTGTGTTTTTTCGCAGTATGCTTCACGAGAGATTTTTTTCGTGACGACGTAACAAACTCAAAAAAATAAACACGTGTGCAAACAATGTTTTCTTGAGGGTGCGCCAACATGTGACATGTGGCGACACTGAAGCGCACCACGTCGTGCTGGAGCGCCCTTAAAAGCTTCTGCTGGGTTCGCCCTTGAAGGGGTACGGTCTAAATAGTTGCCCCTTGAAATTACTTACCACAAGAACATGTTGTGAGTTCTAACAAAATTTGCGAACCAACCTGTGGTTGGATGGTTAGGAAAACAGTGGTTTCCCGTATCTCCAACTCACTAGAGTTCAAGTCCCGGTGCTCGCGTTTATCCTGGATTTATTTCAGAATTTTTGGCGATGCGCATTCAGACTTGATACTGGTCCTCATATTTTCTGGATTTATTTCAGCTTTTCGGCGATGTGCGTCTGTGGCAACCTCATCAATCTCAAAATGATGCGCCGACTCGGTCTCTCGGAGATGCTCATATGGATAAGGTGTGCATGTGTGTATTTATAAAGGTGGGTGTATATGCGTATGTATGAGCATTTGATGTACTGAGTTTAAAAAAATGGGTAGCTTTTATGGAAACTTGTAACACCCAGAGGTGATTCCGTAGCCAAAAAACATCCACGGGCTAGGAGGCTATGACGTGCTTGGATTGGGATCAAAGTGCATTCTGTTATTTTTTGGTTATGACAAAATGAAAAAAAAAACTTTGGTTACCACCAAATATTAGATTTTTAAGCGATCCCTGGAAACAACCTTAAGACCATCAAATCCAAATCAAACACATGGCAGTTACTCTGGGCAGCATGGCAATTTTTCTGCTATCTTTTATACTTTTTTGTTTTAGAGCATGGCAAATCCTTATAAACAACATGACAGTTTTACTTGTTTTCGCATGCCAATTCAGGACGTTCACTGAGAAATCTTGAAACTTTGTCAATTTTTTAACATTTCCGAATAAAAATTCATCTTTGTTTGGATGTAGATATTCTTTTTGGCATGCCAAATGTATAACATGTTTCTAACCAATATTGGCAATTTTATTATAGGCAAAATCTCAACCAAGATGGTCAAATTTGGCAACCAATCTTTTGATATATGACAACCTTGATACCCCGGAAGAAAAAGAAATACTACATGGCTACAACCTAAACATAAGGCGGGGAGTGCCCATAGAATAGTACTACAATATGATATTTGAAAAACGCTTGCCTGCGATCGGGTGTCTCCTCTTTGTATGACGCGTGTACGCGGATCCTTTGCGTCTCTCTTTTCACAACATCATGTGTGTTGAAAAATTACCTTCTGCAACAACACCCATGTTGTAAAAAAATAAAGACGAAAAAAAAACTGCAAATATTTTCTATAACATTGTCTGTGTTGCAATTTTCCCCCGCAACAACACTCATGTTATTACAAAAATAATGAAGACAAAAAAATCTACAACATCATCTACTCCCTTTGTTCTTAAATAATTGTCTTTCTAGAGATTTCAACAAGTGACTACATACGAAACAAAATGAGTGAATCTACACTCTAAAACATGTGTACATACATCCGTATATTGTAATCCATTTAAGATGGCTAGAAAGGCAATTATTTAGGAACAGAGCAAGTATGTTGCAAAAGATTTCTGCCACGTAAGCTGGATAGCTGTACATCTGAACTCTGAAGGTTGCTCCCGAGACGGCGTAGCGTGGTCCATGATATTTTCGTTGTAAAAGAAGTACTACTAGTAGTATGAACATTTTCGTTGTAGAAAAAACAGTACTCCCTTCGTCCGAAAAAACTTGTCACCAAAATGAATAAAAAGGGATGTATCTAGAACAAAATGGATAAAAAAGGATGTATCTAGAACTAGAATACATCTAGATACATCCCTTTTTATTCATTTTGATGACAAGTATTTCTGGACGGAGGGAGTACTATAATATTTTCAATTCCCGCTCCTCGACTCGTCGCCTTTTCCAAAATTCTTCGTGCTCTCCACCTCCTTCCTTCTCGAGGAAGACTCCGACCCTCCGCCCCCCTTCTCCGGGAAGAAACCCCACACCCGAACCGCAAAACCCTAGCCCACCCACCCAAAATTTCGATAACTCCTCCTCCCCCCTCCCCATTCCCCTCCAAACATCTTCCAGAACCCGAGGAGGCGGTGGGGATCGGAGGCGAAGGCGAAGGCGAGAGATGTCGGCGAAGCTGCGGGTGGAGGAGCTCCGCGCCGAGCTGCAGCGCCGCGGCCTCGACGCCTCCGGCACCAAGCCGGCGCTGGTGAGCTGTATTCCCTTGTCGAAAACTTCCCTAGCAGTCACGAACGGTCCGACCGGGGGCTGCCTCGCGCTAGGGTTCCTCTCCCACACCCCCGCCGTCGCCTCATCCCCCTCTCGCCGCAACCCTCCAATCTATTGTGTCTCGTGTCTCTCTCCCGGCGGCGGAGGCGTAGCGAGGCGCGATGGCCGCTGTGGGGCGTGCGCGGCTCGGCGGGCTGACGGAGCGCGAGGGTGGGGGCCGGGGGTCAAGGACGAGCGGCGGCGGCGGCGGCCTAAGGTCGCGTGTGGCAGGCACGGGCTATGGCTGTCTGAGCGCGCGCGCGCAGGCGGTAGCAGCAGTCACGGGCTGTTTGCGCTCCTTTTCTCTGAATTTTGCCTCAACGGCACCGGTAGTAGAGTCATGGACAGGAGCAGCAAATCTCTCTGAATTATCGGATTTCCCCCTCTGTCTGTTTGCGTCATCTAGCTGCGATCCGCTGGCCAGCATTTGCTGTTGCGTGCACAGTTTAGTTGCCGGAATGTGCGCACCATGTGCTTGTGCAAATGTGTATATATGCCCACACCCGCTTCGCTCTTGTGATGTGTATCTTTGTGCTTACAAACATTGACACGGGGATTGTCGTTGTGACTTGCATCCTGCAACTCCTTTCCCACTAGGTGCTAAGGCTGGACGCTGCAATCCGTGAGGAAGAGAAGGAGGCGGCTTCTGCAGCTGAGATATGTAATGTAGATGGCATAGACGGCGTGGTCATGGATGGCAAAGCGGAAGGCAAGAGCAAAAGGAAGAGGAAAAGGCATGGTGAAGGTGAAAATGAGGAGGAAAATGACATTTTGGATGCGGCAAAGCTAGAGAGCATGGGCTATCGTGAGCTGCAGGCTTTGGCCAAGACACGGGGGCTCAATGCAAATGGGGGCAAGAAGGATGTTCTACAGAGGTTGCTCTCCAGCCCTGCTACTTCTGTTGTGGATTGTGGTATTCAGGACAAGAAGGAAGTAGCACAAGGTTTGTTTGTCTATTAATTTCCTTATATTGGTTATTGAGTGGTAGGCTCTGAACTTTACCTGAGTATTAACTGTTCACTGTGTATTGGTGCAGCTGATGATGGGAAGGTTGAAGAGCTGAAAAAGAAAAAAATAGTCACAGATGTGATGCTGGACGCGGCACAGCTACAGGGCATGGGCTACCGCGAGCTGCAGGCATTGGCCAAGGCACGGGACTCGTGAGCGAATGGGATCAAGAAGGATGTTATTGAGAGGTTGCTATCAACCCCTGCTAATTCTGTGGCAGTTGCTGATGGTGGGTTCCATGACAAGAAGAAACTTGCAAAAGGTTTGTTGATCTATTAATTTCTTGTATTGGTCACTGGAGGGTGAGGTTTGAACTTTACCTGTGCAACTGTTTTTTGGCATGGTGTTTATGCATTTTGTTGGCGCAGGTGGTGTTGGGGAGGTTGAAGAGGAGGTGAAAAAGGAGAAGATTGTAAAAGCCACGAAGAAAGGTGCTGCAGTGCTGGATGAGCACATCCCTGACGATATAAAAATGACCTATCATGTATTGCAAGTGGTACGTGAGTTCATTATTGGTTAATTTTTCTTACCCATATTGTACCTTGGATGTGTGCAATTTAATTGAAACCATGGTTCACTGAATTCCTACTTCCTATGCGCATGCTGAGTGAGTTCAGAGCAAAACATGATCTATCCATGAATGTCGAACTTAGACAATGCAAAACACGATCTCTCATGAATGTCGAACTTAGACAATTCCTCCAACCAAATTAAATATTCTCATTCATATGGTATCTGATGCATTACATCATGTTCAGGTTGTCACTTTGGCTGTAAATATTCATAGATGTGATAGCCTATGGCGGCACCCAAATATACCATCTTAGCAGGCCTAATTTTACCATGTGTTTAGAGAATAGACCAACAAAACTTCCACTGGCATCCTGCATGTATCATCTTAGTATTCACTATGTAGTATGTACAGTAGCTACAAAGCATTCATCTTAGTATTCACTATGTACAGTAGCTACCTTGAATGGTTATCTGTTCTTTCTACTATTTTGTTCACATCTTCGTTATATATATTTTATTGCAGGGTGACGAGATTTATGATGCCACCTTGAACCAGACTAATGTTGGAGACAACAATAATAAGTTCTATATAATTCAAGCTTTAGGTTTGTCCTGCAACTGCAAGTCACTGTTGCTTTCTAGCACCAGCACCACGAACCTATGAATGATGGGTAACATTCAATAGAGAATTAATTAGTGTTTGTTAACTGTAGAATCTGATGCTGGTGGAAGCTTCATGGTTTTCAATAGATGGGGGAGAGTAGGGGCACGAGGTCAACAAAAGCTACATCCCTGTTCAACACGGAACGAAGCAATAGACGAGTTTGAGGGAAAGTTTGAGGACAAAACAAAAAACAGTTGGTCCGACCGCAAGAATTTTGAGTGTTATGCAAAGAAATACAGATGGCTTGAAATGGACTATGGTGAAGTCGACAAGGAAACAGTGAGATTTGGCTTTTAGTACTTACGTTGCAGTTTAGCACCTTTGTTGTTTTTAATCTTGTGGTCTTCAAATTTCAGACTCAGGTTCAAAAGAAAGGTTCCATTACTGATCATTTAAAAGAGACAAAGCTTGAAACTCGAACTGCCCAATTCATATCCCTCATTTGCAATATAAGTATGATGAAGCAGCAAATGATGGAAATTGGTAAGTAACTTGACAGCTGCTGCTTTTTCAACTGACATGAGCATCATAACATTCATCTGTTACAGTGAGCTTCTTATCTATGTTTATATGCTAATCTGATATATTGTTAGCACTCTGCAATCTTCAATGATGTATCACCACCTTCATGTTCTGATGTGCCCCTGTACCTGTATCTGTAAAACTTAGGTTTCTATGATTCAGGAGTTATAACTAGTTAGTTTTAGGAACTGAATACAAAGAGTTAATGGCCATACTAGAAATACGTATGATCATCTGCTCAACTACTGGAGTTGGATTAATTCGGTTGAAAAAGATCTTTTATGTTCTATGTTGTCCCAAAAGTTTCCGTTCTTTGTTTTTGACAGGTAGATACCTGTTGCTTACTCATGTACCATTTGCTTTTACTAATTCATCCTGCCTAACCAATTAGGTTATAATGCTGATAAACTTCCCCTTGGAAAGCTAAGCAAATCTACAATACTTAAGGTGAGTTATTTTGATGCATCTTTCCTTGGAATTATCAATTCAGTATGCATATTACGTGTTGAAGAAAATCACACATCAGTAACATGAATTCTAGTACTTCCTTTAGATTTAAATCGGTATGCGGTAACAATTTGCATTTTGAGGTATTGGTTTCATTTTCCATTATCTTGTCCTTTCTCTCTATTTTGATGGTGACTTTTCAAAGCTTTCCACAGGGCTATGATGTTTTGAAGAGGATTTCCAATGTTATTTCAAGGGCAGACAGAAGACAGCTTGAACAATTGACTGGGTGGGTCCATCTTCTGTTTTTATCTGACTGCAACCGTTAAATATAACAATTAAACATGCGAATTGTTTTTAGTGAAAGCTAGTTCAGGGTAAACATCTCCAGGTTTCATTTTTGATAAAATGTTTCGGTCATTAGGATGGACTATGGCTGTTTTGGCTATGTAGCATAGACTTATCAGGATCTGCAGCATGTAATGATGATAATGGTGGAATGCATGACATGCAGCATGTAATGATAGTTGTGCAATGCACGACATCATTCACCATATTTGTAATTCATGTTATTTAAAGACCTGTATTTACTACAATTTCTTATATTACCTTTGGCTACAGGGAATTCTACACCGTGATTCCTCATGACTTTGGTTTTAAAAAGATGCGTGAGTTCCAAACTTTCTAGATTAACTGAACTTACAGCCAATATTTAGCATATCCGCTATGTTTTATACCTTGTTAGGAGCAAATCTGATCTTCTAACAAATTTATCTGACAGGTGAATTCCTTATCGACACTCCTCAGAAATTAAAAGCTAAGCTGGAAATGGTAATAGTATTACTATGTTTGGCATGTTCGGCTTAATCTCAGCATTTTAACTGTCATGAGTTGTTAAAATCTTATGCTCAACAAATGATTCTTTTCAAGAAAACTTTCGGAACAATGAATCTTCTAATGTTTATGTTATTTGTTATGATCTAGTCTACATCATGTACACTACTGTCTAAGGAAGAAACTTACCTGTCATCCATCTCAAAAGAGCTATCAGGGTTGTTCAAAATTTATGTGGATTGTAGTTCCACATTTAGATTGTTTTCTTGCAAATATTCATATTTGTATGCCACTATGAATTGCACCGTTGTCTCTATTGCCTCCCATTTCTATGGAATCTTCTCAGTGTTATTTTGTTGCTTTTTCTTAGGTTGAAGCCCTTGGGGAGATTGAAATTGCAACTAAGCTTCTGGAGGATGATTCCAGTGACCAGGTATGATATTTTGCAAATAAATCTGTTTAAAGATATTGAACTCTGGAGTTACATCAGTTGCAAATTCTTTATTTATCTTTGATTTTCAAGCTTGTGGTTCATGTGATTATGCGTAACATGCTTTCATACTGTCTTGGATAACCAAAACTGTGATATGAATTTCTACTTGTTGCTTAAACTTGTTTTCCCATTGTTTTAAGTAACTAAAGCATCTTTGTGCTTGTATACCCTTTGCACATGTTGCAACCTAACTGCAACATGTTCTGGAATGTAGGAGGATCCACTGTACGCTCGATACAAGCAACTTCATTGTGACTTTACGCCTCTTGAAGTTCATTCAAAAGAGTACTCTATGGTAATACTTCTACAAATAATCTCGACCCACAATGATATTTACGCCTCTTATAATTACATATTGCTCGCCAGGTGCATGAAGGTTGCAACTGTCATTATAACAACTTAAGTGGGGATATCTTTAGCATTTTCTTCATTTAAAATGTCTGAGTACTTCATTTACTACATTTATTCTTTTAATCTTGACTTATCACGCTTGAATGGCTTTACTTATTCACTACATTTATTCTTTTAATCTTGTGAATGTTGATGTTTGTCAAGTTTTCTCTTGAAGGATTTTGGGTTTAACCATGTTTGAAAATCTCTGCTGTCCAGATAAAAACATATCTGACTTAATACACATGGCAAAACACACTCGGGTTATACTATTGACATATTACAAATGTTTAAGGTGTCAAGACATGGTGAAACAGAGCGGTTTCAGAAGGTCAGTGGGTCTTCCTAATCCGCCGTGTCTAAGCATTTCAAGAGAACTGCTATAAATGTCTATTTCTCAAAATATTCTTGCAGTTTGCTAGTGCAGGAAACAGGATGCTTTTATGGCATGGCTCTCGGCTGTCCAACTGGGCTGGGATATTTTCTCAGGGTAATGCTATCCACGATTGTCATTGAAGCTTTTTATTCATAAGTATAGAGATAGATTTGCTTGTTTGTTTTATGAGTTATGACATACTAGTTGCTGTTCCTAGTTCCCGGAAATAGCATTTGGGTCCCATCAAATGTACATTAAGATTAATTTACCTTCATCTGCATGAATTTGTGCTTCATTATTATCTGAATGTATTTTCTGGTGGAGCCTCTCTTATGTTAACCGCCTTTGTTTATAGCCTCAACTGTTTGTTAGTATAATGAATGGCAGTTTTAAAACTAACATGATTCTTGCTCTCAGGTTTGAGAATTGCTCCCCCTGAAGCGCCTGTTACTGGCTACATGTTTGGAAAAGGGGTTTACTTTGCTGATATGTTCTCCAAGAGTGCAAACTACTGCTATGCTTCACAAACATCTAGATCTGGGGTGCTGCTTCTATGTGAGGTCTGTTTATCGTTGTCACCTCCAAGTCCAAGATATCAGGATCTGGGATTTTGCATGTTAGATGTTAGCCCAAGCATTGTATTATTCACCTCATCTTATCCATGATTGAGTGTTGGTTTCAAGAGTGTTGATGACTTGCATTTCTATGTGTGGTCTGCTTTTAACGTTTCCTCAACTTACATCTGTCAGGTTGCACTGGGCGATATGAATGAACTACTAAATGCGAAATACGATGCTGATAACCTGCCCAAGGGAAAACTAAGGTCAGTTTCTGATGCAACATGCTTTCGATCAACTCCAAAGCTCATTTGATTTGAAAAGCGATTTGAAAAGCAACACCAGTTTTACATTATGTCCTTACTTGAAAAATCAAGTCTTTAATTAGTTACTCCCTCTGTTCACTTTTATAAGACCTTGAAGACATTTCAGACAATGTGAAAAACAGCCTATTTTGAGTTGTCTGAAACGACTTACAAAAGTGAATGGAGGGAGTAGTACTATTCGCTGACCACACAGGATCAAACAGGGGATAATATTGTTGTTTGTAAAGTGCACAATTTTATCAATTAGACAGGGGATAATATTGCTGTGTGTAAAGTGCACAATTCTATCAATTAGAACCTCCTCAGAAGCTTATAGTGTTTCTGTTTCAGGACGACGCAATTAAAATAGAACATGATTATCAGCAAGATCCATTACTGCACATAAATATTTCTGTACTTGATTAATAACACAAATATTGCTGTTGCTGCTTGATACGAGTATGAGAAACATCTGGTTGCAATCATTTCGATGCAGTACCAAAGGAGTTGGCCAGATGGCACCAGCGGAGTCGAAGGTCACTGAGGATGGCGTTGTTGTTCCACTGGGAAAACCCAAAGAGGAACCTTCAAAGAGGGTACGTTGTTTTGTTCACTTCGTCGGTACACTGTTGTAATCCAACCCTGTAGAAATGCAGGAGCACTATGACGATTAACCATGTCTCTGGTTGCAGGGTAGCTTGTTGTACAATGAGTACATTGTTTACAACGTAGAGCAGATCAGGATGCGGTACGTGCTCCATGTTTCCTTTAACTTCAAGGGAGGACGGTAGACCAGCCAGTCTCGTGGGAAGCTGGAAGCTGGAGGCAATGATGCGGGACCTCCATCGTAGCAAACCACTTTTGTGTAGATTGTTAGTGTAGTAGGTGGGTTTTATCTTCAGGGGTCTCCTTTTTGTTGAGGAAATGTTTAAGCCTTTCCTCGGCATTTAAATATGTCCTAGTTGTATTTCAACCATAGTCATATGTCCTACTCCCACTCCCAAAATAGCATTGCCACACTGCACACCCATGCTTTTTCAAAGTTTGAAATCAAAAGCCTGATAACAAGCCATTTGATGGAAAAAACTTCAGTCTAGGAATTATCTCGACTTTGCTGCACGAACGCTCCACTCATGCATGGGGTGATATATGCAGAAACAATTCTTTATTTAACACTATCTTAAATTTCGTTTCCTTATTTGACACTGATTTTTTTTCTTCCCTATCTAACAATGAGTCTAAATTTTATGCCTTTTATGTCACTTTCGTCCATTTTGAGACTAAATGACACATGAAAAGACCCTTTTACCCTTCATATGGTATTTGTGTGGAGAGCAGTGGCACACACACGCAACATCAGTGTAAGGACAGCAGCACACACAGCAATACATAAACACGCAGCAACCACATGCACACACACACGCACGCAACACACTCACAGGCAGCAGCACACACACGTAGCAGCAGCACAAAGGTACCTAGAAGCGTTTTTCCGGGAAGCGAAGTTCCTGGTGATTAGGTTTAGCGCGTCGCTGCTGGCGGCGGCAGCCGCTGATCCTGTGGGCTGTGGCCTTCTCGTGAGGCTGGATTGATGTACTGACAAGGTACTCCCTTCTCAGTTTTCTGTCCCCTAGCAGAGGAAGCTAGGGTTTGATGTCCTCCGGCGGCTCCGCCGACCTTGAGTTCTCTTTGTTCATCTCCGCTGTAAAGTGGAGATCTGCTGTCCTCCGGCGGCTACGCCGACCGAGAGTTTCTTCGTTGTCGAATACCGGGTGTACGGTCTCCTCGTCGTAGGCGGGCCGGTCGTCATGAAAGTCTTGAGTTTGAATTGTCGCGGGCTTGGGAACGCCGCGGCAGTTCGAGCTCTACTGGATGTCCAGGGAGCATGTAATCCTGGGGTGATGTTTTTGTCAGAGACACATCTTGAAAGTTATCCATCGGAGTGTTTGAGAAAGAGATTGCACATGGACCAAAAGTTTGTGTGCCCTGGAGATGGTAGAAAGGGAGGACTGATCTTGTTTTGAAAAAAGGAAATCAAAGTGCAGCATCTAAGCTTAGATCCGATGTATATAGACGTGACAGTGGAAAACTCAAATAGCTTGGTGTGGAGACTTACGGGCATGTATGGTCAATTTAGATGGGAAAACAAGTACAAAACCTGGGATCGCATGCGCCATCTCCATCATGCTCACAATCTTCCCTGGTTGCTGATTGGGGACTTAAATGAAATTCGGTTTCTACACGAAAAAGAGGGTGGGAATCCACGCCCACAACAGTATATGCATGCATTTCAGAATGCTATTGTTGATTGTGAGCTAAGGGATATGGGTTTTTTGGGTGATAAATTCACATGGCATCGAGGATGGATCCCAAGCATGGGCGAACCTTTTCCCCATGGCAGCTTTGGAAAACTTGCAGTGCAACCACTCGAATCATAGACCATTGTTGGTCAACACTGAACACTATACTGTGCCGGTTCATGGCGATGCAAGACCAATGAGATTTGAGTCAAGGTGGTTGCGAGAAGCAAAGTTCAATGATACTGTAATGGACGCTTGGCAAAAAGTAGGATTGAACCCTACAACCAACTCGGTTTATAAGAAGTTAAATCGCATGCATGCGATGTTCCACGATTGGGACCAGAGGGTTTTGAAGAAACCTAAACAGCGCCTCCGTAAGGCGCAGCATGATCTTGAGAGGGTGATGAGAGGCCCAATTACCGACGACAATGAAGAAGCGCGCAAAGAGCTTTCAGAGCTGATTGAATACCTACTAGAACTTGAAGAAATTCATATGATGCAACGTATTTCGTGGCTAAAAAATGGTGATAGAAATACGGGCTTCTTTCAAGCCTATGCTTCGACAAGGAGAAAAAGAAATTTTATCAAAAAGTTGAAAGACTCGGATGGAAATTGGATGAAAGGTACAACGAAACTAAAACCACATATTCAGAGTTACTTCTCCAACCTTTTTACATCGGAGGTACAGTACACCGACATCTATTCTTGCTAAGGTCAATTCCAAAGTTACAGCTCAGATGAACAACATGTTATTAGCTCCTTATACTCCGGATGATGTTCGTAAAGCTGTTTTTAGCATCGGTGATCTTAAGGCACCAGGGCCTGATGGCCTCCATGCAGTCTTTTTCAAAAAATACTGGCATATATTGGGGGAGGAGATAACCCAAGAAGTTCTTATTGCAATTAATTCAAGGCAGATCCTAGCAGAATAACGATACAACGATTGTTTTGATTCCTAAAGTTGACTCTCTAGAGATGGTAACTCAGTTCAGACCCATTAGCCTTTGCAATGTTTTGTACAAGATTATCAAAGATGCTTGCTGCTCGGTTGAAAACAATTCTTCCTGATATTATTTCTCCAACCCAAAGTGCATTTGTTCCCGTGAGGCTCACATCGATAACATTATCATCGCTTATGAATGTATTCATAAAATAAAAAATAAAAGAGTGGGCCAATCAGGTCTATGTGCAGTCAAGTTGGATATGCATAAAGCATATGATCGAGTAGAATGGGTGTTTATGAGGAATGTGATGTTGAAGTTGGGATTTCAAGAAAGTTTTGTGGAAATGATGATGGCTTGTGTTGGATCCGTAAGATACAAAGTAAGGTACAATTCACAAGAAACTGAGATATTCTTACCTACTAGAGGAATTAGGCAGGGAGACCCCCTTTCTCCCTATCTATTTATCCTTTGTGCAGAAGGTCTTTCTAGTCTATTGCAGTATGAAGAAGAAGCTGGTGGCATCAAGGGAATTAAAGTGTGCAGGAATGCACCATCAGTCTCACACCTTTTATCTGCTGACGATTCTTTGATTCTCATGAGCGTGGATGTTTTAAATGCAACTTCCTTACAGCAAGTACTAGATACCTATTGCCAAAATTCTGGACAATTGGTAAGTTTGGCAAAGTCTAGTGTTTTTTTTAGTCCTAATACCAGTGCAGTTTCAAGATCTGAAGTTCGCCAACAATTACATATTGATACTGAGGCACTATCTGATAAGTACCCAGGCCTTCCTGCTATGGTAGGAGCTGATCGTAGTGACTGTTTCAAGCACTTCATTGAAAGGATTAAACAAAGAATCCAAGGATGGATGGGAAAACAATTATCAGTTGGAGGTAAAGAAATTCTTCTTAAAGCTGTGGCACAAGCTATTCCTGGTTTCTGGTGGGGAGATGATGAGGAAAATAAGAAAATGCATTGGTATTCTTGGTGGAAATTATGTTACCCAAAGAGTGAAGGTGGTAAGGGCTTCAGAGATATATACTCGTTTAATTTGGCAATGCTAGCTAAGCAATGTTGGAGACTTATTACTTCACCTGAGTCACTTTGTGCACAAGTTCTTAAGGCAAAATACTTTCCAAATGGAGGCCTCTTACAAGCATCTCTAAAAAATGGGGCTTCGTTCACTTGGCAAAGCATCATGAAAGGTCTTGAAGTGTTCAAAAAAGGCTATATTTGGAGAGTGGGCAATGGGAATGAAATGAACATATGGTCGGATCAATGGATTCCTTCTAGTCCCAACAGAATGATCATCACGCCCAGAGGTCAAGCAGTCGTATCGGTGGTGAGTAACTTGATTGATCCTCACACAGGACTTTGGGACTAACAACTCATTAATATGATTTTTAATCACGTCGATGCTCGAAGGATTCTGCAAATCCCCTTAAGTCTTCATGCCTTTGACGATTTCATCGCATGGCACCCTGGTAAAAAAGGGATGTTCTCCGTTCGAACAGCTTATAGAATCCAATGGTTACATAAATTTGGGGCGCATGCAAATGACACCAATCGACCGGGAGGTTCTGCTACTCCAGCGGTATGGAATACATTATGGAAGCTGCAAATTCCACGTAAAGTTTCAATATTTTGCTGGCGTTTACTGCACGGAATTCTGCCCGTAAAAGGTATACTCGCTAATAGACACGTTGGGGCAAGTGGAGGGTGCCCAATTTGCCACCAGAGCTCTGAAGATATTCGCCATCTATTCTTCAGGTGTATTCACTCAAGAGGTATGTGGAGCCAACTTGGATTGACAAATTTCATCAACACAGCAACAAATGTTGATAGATCTGGGTCGGTTATTATGGAGTATATCTTGTCTATTGATCAGACGCCACTACCTCTAATGCCGACATTGGAGATTAAACAGGTAGTAGTGGTGGGATGTTGGTACCTCTCATGGACATGCCGCCTTATAACACATAATGAGAGTTGCCCGCTGATGGTAAGATGGCCTTTGTCGGTCTTGGCAATTACAAGCAACTATCAACGAGCCATGGAGAAGATAGTTGTGACAGAAAAGGAAAGATGGTTGAAGCTAGACCCAAAGTTCATCAAACTTAATGTGGACGCGGCCTTTTTTGCGGAGGAAGGAGTTGGAGCTATGACAACAATTATTAGAGATGAACGAGGTATTTTCCTTGCATCTCAATGTAAGTTTATCCCATATGTAGTGGACACAATGACATCAGAGGCAATGGCGATGAGGGACGGACTGCACTTGGCAAATAGCCTAGGGTTCCAGCGAGTTGAAGCGGAATCCGACTCTCTAACGGTGATCAACTGTTGCTCCGGTCAGAGTACTTGGTGGGACGCATCGGCAGCGATATTCGCGGAATGTGTGGACATCTCTACCTTGATTGGGAAGGTTAACTTTAAGCATTGTTTTCGATCGGCAAATCAAGCGGCACATGTGCTAGCTAATTTTAGTTATTGTAATAAACTTTCTTCTAGTTGGACAGACGAGCCTCCAAATTGTCTGATGAGCAAGCTCGTAGACGATATATCTTTATGCGTTAATCAATAAAGCTAGCCATAATTGCCTTTCTAAAAAAAGGCAGCAGCACATACCTAGCAGCAGCACACAGCAGCGGACGCACACAACACACAAGCATGCAAACATCACACACACACGTACATACGCATGCACTAGAAAACACACACACACACACACACCAACACACGCACACCAACACACGCACGACACACAGCAGTAGCACACAGGTACGCGTACACACGCACGCAACATCACACAGAGCGTATTTGGTTGCCGTAGTCTACAGTAGCTGCTTTGCATAGACTTCTCAACTCAGCCTGGCTATGCAAATGCAGCCTCGAATGCACCATCTGCATGTTGTTTGGTTGCCTGCATGGGCTGAACCACACTGCCTGGTGTTTGGTTGCCTGCATGTTAGTAGACAAACCCAAGGCATGGTGTTTGGTTGTATGCAACGCCTGGTGTGTGGTAACCTCTTTGGCTAGTTGGTGAGGTTAGCAGCACACTTCGGCACAACCATATAGCACATATCATAACCAGAGCAGAGTATAAACAGAGGATCAACTACTTAAGAGCATATTTCAGATAAGCAGTACCACACTTCATAACAGTTCAACGCATAAACCATAAACATAAACAGTTCAAAGCAGACTCGATAGTACTTAGGAAGGAGGTGCCCCGGCCCTAGTCCTTGGTGGCGAAGGCTTCGTCGTGCTTCCCGCACTTGTTGATGATCTCAATGCCATCGTCGTCGAAGATGATGACCTTGAGGGTGTCAGGAGTGAGGAGCTTGAATGTCACCATGTGGCCAATATTGATCTGATGAACGACTGCGTAGGTGGCCGAACCCTGATCCAGGGTCACCCTTCCGTTCATCAGCTTCACCGTCACCTTTCAGGAGCGGCCGATGTTGTTCCTGAGCTTGAACTCCGTCGGCACCGCGACGAAGTGCTTGGTGAAGTCCAGGGGCATGGGGATGCACTCAAGCTTCGGTGCAAGGATGATATTGCAGAAGTGAGTCGGGCCATCCTCCTGATGGTAGTGGCCGTAGTTGCGGCGCTTGTTGCTGGGGGGCTCCTCCATGCCCTTGTCGTCGCCAACCTCAGGCGTCTTCGGGTCTTCCTCGACGGTGGGCGGAAGCACAACCTCGTCAGGCATTGGGTGAAGGGGCTGCTTGCCCTTGTTGTCAACGGCCGGGAGCACCTCCGTGCCCATCTCATTGCTCTCCTCGATCTGCACACAATTCATGGAGTCAGGTGCAACACAGAGTTCATGGCTTATTGAAGAGCATGTAGTTAAAACGGCATGACTGTCACTCTTCTCTTCCTCTCCATCGCCCCTATATTTACTCACCCTGCCCACCACTACTTACCCACCCCCTCTCTTCTCTCACTGTCAACCTTCCTCCTCTCCATCGCCATGAGCTCTAGCTCCAGCACCAACGCCAACCACTTGAAGGAAATATGCCCTAGAGGCAATAATAAAGTTATTATTTATTTCCTTATTTCATGATAAATGTTTATTATTCATGCTAGAATCGTATTAACCAGAAACTTGATACATATGTGAATACATAAACAAAACAGAGTGTCCCTAGTATGCCTCTACTTGACTAGCTCGTTAATCAAAGATGGTTAAGTTTCCTAGCCATAGACATGTGTTGTCATTTGATGAATGGGATCACATCATTAGAGAATGATGTGATGGACAAGACCCATTCGTTAGCTTAGTATAATGATCGTTTAGTTTTATTGCTATTGCTTTCTTCATGACTTATACATGTTCGTGTGACTATGAGATTATGCAACTCCCGAATACCGAAGGAACACTTTGTGTGCTATCAAACGTCACAACGTAACTGGGTGATTATAAAGATGCTCTAAAGGTGTCTCCAAAGGTGTTTGTTGAGTTGGCATAGATCGAGATTAGGATTTGTCACTCCGTGTATCGGAGAGGTATCTCTGGGCCCTCTCGGTAATGCACATCACTATAAGCCTTGCAAGCATTGTGACTAATGAGTTAGTTGCGGGATGATGCATTACGGAACGAGTAAAGAGACTTGCCGGTAACGAGATTGAACTAGATACACTACAAAAAAAAGACACATCCGTGACATTTTGGGCCGAACGAATTTTTTTCCTGTCATACATATGACACTTCTCCGACGATAATTGTGACAGAACCCGGTATCATCATAGATGTGGTGGGCTCCTACTTCTATGACAAAAATCATGACAGAAAATTGGCTTTTCGCCCCGGCGGGCCGGAGACGCAGCTGCATGACATTCTTTGGGCCGTCCATGACGGAAAAACCGTGGTAGAAGCGAGGGTAGGAAAATTTCGGGAGTTGCAGTTACGGTGGGAGGTCGGGTCCGAGCGATGCACGCTTTCTCGTGACACCACGCTGTGTGCGAGGGCGTTGGCTCTAATCGAACCCGAGCGAGGCGTTGGGCTCTAATCGAACCCGAGCGATTGCAATCGCAGGCTACGCTGCTATCGAACCCAAGCGATCGATCGATGGCTCGTTAATCGAACCCGATGGAGCGATTCTTCGCCATCGCCGCTAATCAAGCCGATCGATTGGATGAACAGTGAGCCTTGCGGCGGGGGGTTGGATGAGCGGTGGCGGTGGCGTTGCCTCCGGATGAATATGACCCGTGGTGTGGAGGGCTGGATGAGCGATGAGACGATGGAGGGATGGCCGTGGAGGGTGGTTGAACAGGACCCGTGGTGTGGAGGGCTGGATAAGCGATGAGACGGTGGAGGGGTGCCCGTGGAGGGTGGTTGAACAAGAGCCGATGGAGTAGCGCGGCGGTGGAGGCTGGATGAACAGGAGCCCGTGGAGGCCGGAGGAGGTCAACGGTAGCCCGTGGAGGCCGGAGGAGGTCGACGGTGGAGATGAACAGTATCTCGTGGAGTCCTGCTTATGGCACGCTACACCTCCCGGCGAACAGGACCCTGCTTTCAACCAGAAGCGCCCAACACAACTCCGTTTCGTCTGCTTTATGCGGTACGCCACACCCTCCCGATCAACAGGACCCCGTTTGATCGTAGGGAGGTCCGCTTCTCCGCTTTGCGTTACGCCACACCCTCCCCGATCAACAGGACCCCTGCTTCGACCGTAGGGAGGTCCGCTTCCTCCGCTTTGGCGGTACACCACACCCTCCCGATCAACAGGACCCTGCTCAACATAGGAGGTATGTTTCTCCGCTTCTGCAGACGCCAGCCTCGCTTCCATCGCTGTTCCGCCCAAGCCCTCCCGATGAACACGACCACGCGGTTGGCTCCCGCGTTCCGTTGCCTCCCGATGAACACGACGCATTCCGTTGCCTCCCCATGAACACGACGCATTCCGTTGCCTCCCCATGAACACGACGACGACGCTTTCCCGCTCCGACCCAGCCATGTACACGAGCCCTCGCCATACGAGTCGCGCCGAGTAGGCGTTCGAGACCCGCCAGTATGTACACATACGTGGCCGTATTTTCTTTCTTGCACCTCGGCGGCAGACGTGCGTGTACATGCTACGTCGCGGCGCCTTTATATCCACCAAGATATATGTATGCACACGCTCGCGACCGTAATGACAATGCTACGTAAGCTTCGAAAGGTGGGTCCCGACCGCCGTGCACTTCCTTGCTGCGAAGATGTAGCTGGTGGGTCCCAGCAATGGGGCGAATCGCTTTTTTTGCCCGGACGCACTTCCTTGCATGCGAAGATGTAGCTGGTGGGTCCCAGCGATGGGGCGAATCGTTTATTTGCGGACGCACTTTCTTTCGCGGCGAACGTAGTGGTGGGTCCCAGCAATGTGGGGAAACGCTTTTTTCACGAAATACGGTGGCCCGTCCGGTGGGTCCCCGCCGTGGAGGAATAATTATTTTGCTCGTAATAAGGAGGCACTTCCTTGCTGCGGCCGTGGACCCAGCTGTCAGCCTTTCCACGCAAAGTACTCTTCCGATGGAAGTCGGTCATTGACCACATTGACCACGCCACGCTGAGAGCACCACAGCGGTGGACGACGGCGAGGCCTAGGAAGGGGACGACACGGAGGCAGGGAAGACTCGGCAGTTGTTTCCCACGCGGAGGGGAATACGATCAGGCGAGGGTTTATCGTTCGCTCACCGTCACGGAGAATAACAGCAGTGTGGGTGAGTAGAGGGATGGCTAGGCCAGCGATGGGAGTACGGATGGCGGTGAGGCTCTTGGCGGCCTGACCCGGCCATGAGGAGAGGAGAAGGCAGTCCCGCCGGCGCTTGTTTGAGCGGCTGGAGCAGGAAGAGCAGGGACTGAAGAAGCACGACGGCCGTTGGATGGACATCCGACCGTTGGATGGACATCCTACCGTCACTGCTTGTGCGTCAACCTTTTTTTAGAAAAGCCTCAAATCTGTGGAAAACAGCATACAACCCATCTGCCATTATTTCTAATAATTTACAGCCCATTTGCTAATTCTTAAGGTTTTTTTGGAGCCCATATTCTTTTTGTCAGCATTACGGCCCATATTGTGGCCACGGTTAAAAATTATACAAAATTTTACATATTTCGGTGCGGTCCGAACTGTTTTTAATCCCAAAATTTTGACTCACATTCAAACTAATTTTAAAAATAAATGTATATCAATATAAAATCCAACAAATTCTCCACGCATAAAAATTAATGTAATTTAAAATCTTGAAATGAAAAAATATATTTGAAACTAATTGCCGGTTTGATGTGTTTTAAAAGTGTACAACCCATTTCTCATTCTTGATGGGCCATTTTCTCGGCCACCAATGAAAGCTCTCCTCGTCTTGAAAGATTTGCAGCCCAACAGGCCTAACAAAGCGACTTACTTGGCAAATCACAAAAAACTGGGGTGTGGCCGTGGACCCAACTGTCAGCCTCTCCACGTACAGTACTCTTCTGATGGAAGTCATTCCTTGACCACGTTGACCACGTCGCGCGGAGAGCACCACGGCGGTGGATGACGACGAGGCCTAGGAAGGGGACGACGCGGAGCTGGGGAAGACGCGGCAGTGGAAGCCCGCGCGGAGAGGAGTACGAGGGTTCACTGGTTCGGCCGCGTGTGAGGTTGCCGCCGCCGCAGGCCCGCCAGCGGTGGGAATAGTAGGGGCGGTGAGGCCTCCGCGAAGCATGGCTCGCCACGGGAGGCAGGAGCATTCGGCACGACCGGCGCTGCTTTGGGCGGCCGGAGCAAGAAGACCAGAGGTTGAAGAAGCACTACGGCCGTTGGATGGACATCGTACGGTCACTGGAGCTAGAATCGTTCATATTGACTAAGTTGAGAAAGCCCTTCGTCCCCGTCAACTTAGGAGGCCCATTAAGACAGCCTCCCACCAAGGTGGGTCCCAGCTAGCCGGGGAGTATTCACTTTTTGTGCGTAATAAGGAGGCACTTCCGGTGGGTCCGAGTGACAATGGGGAACGTTTTTTTTTGCGAAATACGGTGGCCTGTCCGGTGGGTCCCAGCAGTCAGGGGGAAACGATTTTTTCGTAAAGTACTGTTGGCCCGTCCGGTGGGTCCCCGCTGTCAGGTGGAGGAATAATTATTTTCCACGTAATAAGGAGGCACTTCCTTGCGGCTGCCGTGGACCCAGCTGTTAGCCTCTCCACGTATAGTACTCTTCCGATGGAAGTCGGTCGTTGACCACATTGACCACGCCGCGCTGAGAGCACCACGGCGGTGGACGACGCGGAGCCGGGCCACGGGAGGCAGGAGCAGGCGGTAGCACAGCCGGCCACGGGAGGCAGGAGCAGGCGGCACGACCGACGCTGCTTTGGGCGGCTGGAGCAAGAAGACCAGAGGTTGAAGAAGCACTATGGCTGTTGGATGGACATCATACGATCACTGGAGTATTGACTAAGTTGACAAAGCCCTCCGTCCCTGTCAACTTAGTAGGCCCACAAGTTAGCCCAACAATATGGTGGGTCCCCGCTAGCAGGGGGTATTCATTTTTTGGGCGTAATAAGGAGGCACTTCCTTGCGTGCGAAGATATAGCTGGTGGGTCCGACCTGCCGGTGGGAACGTTTTTTCACGAAATCTGAGGCCCTTCCTGTGGGTCCTAGCTGTCGGTGGAGGAATCATTATTTTGTGCGTAATAAGGAGGCATTTCCTTGCGTGCGGCCGTGGACCCGGTGTCGACCTCTCCACGTCTGATCCACTTCCGATGGATGTCGCTCATCGACCACGCTGACCAGGCCGCTACCGAGAGCACCAGTGGCGGTGGACGACGGCGATGCCTAGGAAGGAACGACACGAGCCGTGGAATACTCGGCAGTTGTTTCCACGCGGAGGAGTACGAGGATTTCTTGTTCTGCTCGCCCGCCAAGAATAACAGCATGTGTGGGTGAGTAGAGGGATGGCTAGGCCAGCGATGGGAGTACGGTGGGGCCATGAGGCCTGCGCGGCAGCATAGCCAACCGCGGGAGGAGGGAGCAGGCAGTCCCGTCGGCGCTTGTTTGAGCGGCTGGAGCATGAAGAGCAGAGATTGAAGAAGCACGACAGCCGTTGGATGGACATCCAACGATCGCTTCTCTCGTGTGTTGACTAAGTTGACAGGGCATTGCGTAAAGGCCAACCTTTTTTATGAAAGCATACACGTCAACCTGTAGTAGGCGCACAAGTCAGCCTCAAATCTGTGGAAAACAGCATACAGCCCATCTGCCATTGTTTCTAATAATGTACAGCCCATTTGCTAATTCTTAAGGTTTTTTTGGAGCCCATCTTCTTTTTGTTAGCATTACACCCCATATTGTGGCCGCGGTTAAAAAGTATACAAATTTTTTGCATATTTCGGTGCAGTCAACTGTTTTTAATCCAGAAATATCGATTCACATTCAAACTATTTTGAAAAATAATTTATATAAATATAAAATCCAAATAATTGTCCACGCATAAAAATCAATGGAATTTAAGATCTTGTAATGAAAAAAATTGAAACTAATTCCCGGTTTGATGTGTTTTAAAAAAGTACAGGCCATTTCTGGGCAAACCGAATGAAACTCTCATCATCTTGAAAGATTTGCAGCCCAGCAGGGCCGATAAAGCAAGTAGGCCTTGTTTGGGTATTTCTTTAAAAAAATAGAATTGGGCTAGCCATTTTCAGCAAGAAAAAAACACAACTGGGCTCATGATGTGGTAAACATAAATAAAGCCCTGGCTAGACGGGCCACAGCCCTCAAGACAGCCCCGTTGTTACCCTGATCCGTCGCTAAAACTAGTATAAATAACAACTGCTTGTTCCTCAAAAAAAAAAACTGCGCGACTTGCTGGGTCCCTGGTGTCAGCCGCTCGTAGTGTAATTCTCTCGTTTATTGACTACGTTGACAATGGCGTGAGCCCCAGATGTCCAACCATTAGGAGGAACCATATTTTTGAGCTTGTACTATAGAGGCACTTGCTTGCATCGCCATGACGCTGGTGGGTCCCTATTGTCATCCTCTCCACGACAAATCATCTCCTTGTTCCTCTCGGTTGTTGACGACGTTGACAACACAAGAGGGCGGCGACAAGACGGCGAAAGCAAACCAAGGCCGCAAGGCGGAGGGGCATTTACGAGGCCTCGGGACGAATCTAACAAGAGCCGTTGAAGATGCACCGTCAAGTCGCAGCGGAGGGGAGTACGAGGTTGATCGGTTCGGGCACGGTGCGTGTTATAATGACGTCATGGGAGAATAACAGGACGGTGGGGGAATAGAGGAGGGACTGGCCAACATTGGAGGGTACGTCACGGTAGGGCGGCGGAGGCGTAGCCAGCCATGGGAGGCGGGAGCAAAGTGAGCCGACGGGGTGGTTTGGTTTGGGCGGTGGAGGAAGAAGAAGACAAGAGATATAAGATACACGACAGATGTTGGATGTCAATCCAACTACCGGTAGGCGTAATCGCTTTGTTGACTGGCTAGTAAGTCGACACCATCTTGGATAGGCTATTTCCTCGCGGGTCCCAAATGTCAGAATCCAAATCTGTCACGATCATGTAGCCTTTCCTATGAAAATTTACAGCCCATTTGATGTGCTAGTTCGAAATAAGTTTGTGGGTGCTGGTGGGGGCTAACCACTTGGCTTCTGTAATGCACAGTGAGCTCAAGAAGCCGGCGTGAGTGATGTTATTTCCCTTGGTTGTGATTTGTTACAATATTTCACTCTAAATTAAACGAATTGCAAGCCATTTGCCTTGTTTCAAAGAAAATATGACAGTCACAGCCGAGTTGAAAAGGGCAGGAACATCTAACTCCAGCTTACAAACTGTACAAAAGCATGAGGGTTGATTGTTCATCAGGTTTACAAAAAACCCAGATTGAAAAGGGCAACAACATCTAACTCCAAAGACTGCTTTTGGCGATCACAGTCAAATGGATCGGTCAGGTCCATAGAATGAACATCCTGGGTCATAAAAATTACTGGATTATGACCACAATATGTTGTAAATAGAAGCCCGGCACGTTCAGAAGCTCTTTTGCCCACCTGAAACTCCTTTTTTTGCTCTTCGACATACCCATCCGTCAAAACCATGCCGCTGATAAACTTAAGCCATTCAGCAGGAAGAATGTGACAAATCTTGTGGTTGCACGGTTGGCTACATATCGTTCTAGCGTTATTGTCTTGAATCGAATCTCATGAGAAGTGAGAAAATCCCAATGCTTACGAATCCACCGATTGGTTATAACTTTCTTACCCCGTCCTGTTGCCTAAATAGACATGAAGATTGAAAACAGTTAAGGTCTAAAAGAAGAGTCTCGAAAGAGCAACAGCTAAACGGTTAATTCTAGTACACTATATGAGGGCTTCCAATGTGCGTGAAATTATCACCTTTATATACAACTTCTCCAGACATGGAAAGCATTGCAGCAAGCCAATAATCTTGTTCAGATCAAAACTATTCATTTGGATATATAAGATCTTGACAGAATCCAACACCATTGATAGGCCATCCATGGAGAAACTCTTCATTGAGCATAGAACATAATATTAGTACAAAATGTGTACTCCAAGATGATATATAAATTATGCGCAGAAATTTAAAATGCAGCTTATGGTTACAAGTGTAGATGATAATATAAAGTACCAGAAGAACTGTGGAGCCAAACACCATATTGAAATGAGCACAGAGATCATGTATTACACCCAAGGTCTCCGGTTTAGGCGCAGAGAGGACGGTTATTTGCAACGGTGAATAACTAGAATCAAGGATCAACCTTTGAAGTGAAGGGCATCTTGGATGATGAGCTGCCTTCCGTCAAAAGAAATTCCAATTCTTACAAGGTTAGGCGACTTTATTTGGAGATAACCGATTCTAACTGTGAAAACAAGCACCAAGCACTCCAACGCAGGGCAACCGGAGTGGATGATGCTGTGCAATGAGGCCTCCGATATACGAACCCGCACAAGTGAAAGTTTCTTGAGAAATGGGAGTCGAAGGTTTAATACCAGATTGTCTGGTAGGTAGCAACATCGCAAAGGTGACGGTGTGGAGAGAGGAGGAAAACCGCGAGATGGACATCGGTGCTGAGGGCACAAGTTCATGGCGTTCGGTATGTGGTATGTGAATTCAACGGGAATAGTAGAAATCAAGCATTGTAGTTCCGTGAATTGTGGGATTTCAGCCAAAGGCCCACTGCAGGGCATGGTATGCTTGCTCAGGTAGCATGACGGGATGCAGAGGCTTTGAACGGAGCCCTGGTGGGAGGTGATGTCTCTGGGGATTTCAAAATCATTGAAGAGAGATAGCTGACGACACTTGAGATTAAGGGGCACGACGCGCCATAGAGGGCGCCACCGAATTGAGAGGACTTGGGTGCGGCAGCAATCCTTGGTGGGGAGAAGCGAGATGATCTCCCCAAGGATGGCGTCTGGAAGATCGCTGATGCGGTCCACCCGAGATTCTACGGGTTCCTGGGATCCGGTGGGGGCGGGGTCGCCGCTTCTCCCCGCTGCCGGTGCGGGATCTACACAGGCGTCGCCGTGGCGGAGCCTCATCTTCTTGGCGCTGGGGTCACCGACTCCATTTTCCTCGAGGCGTCGCGTCAGCCACGGATTTGAGCAGAGTAACGAATGACGAGCCTAGTTGTAAAGAAGCGAAGAAGAAGGGGAGCTGGGGTTTTCAGAGGAGTGAGGAAGAAGGGGCGCTGGGGTTTTCTGTAGGAGTGAGGTGAGGAATTTGGGGGTACGAGTGGAGTGAGGTGACGTGAGATGGGTGGGAGCGAGGAGGAAGAAGAGCACCCAGGTTTTTTTTGAGGGGGGGGTGGTGTGCTGGGTGTGGGTAGCGCCTTTTGAATTGATTTTACTATTTACTAGTGTGGATTGGCTTTTCTGTCTTGGGCCCAGAGAAACAATTACTACTAGTACAGTGGAGACACTCTACAGCTACCCAAAAAAACAATTACTACTAGTACAGTGGAGACACTCTACCGCTTCTGGCTCCTCCTAGGTCATTGAAACGTCTCCCTCTACTGAATGACATTATACTTTTGTTCACGGACATGCGGGCCATGCGGGCCATGCAGCACAAGGGCCCAAATGCCATCCACCAAATTAGAAGGCAAGATGACGAAGAGTCACCCCAACAGAAGCGCCGATAGTAACGAGCCGTCAGATCACAAAACCCCACCTCCCCGCAGTCTAAGTTTGACGGACGAAGCAACCATCATTTCACTCTTCGCTGAATCCCTTCTCCCTCATCGCCTTCAAGAAAGGCAACACTCGCATTCCGCCACCGTTCTTCTCTCCCAACAAAGGGAAGGTAAGCGGATCCGTGATGTTGGTATATTTTGTTCAGAGAAAAAGAACTTTTGCAAAGCAAAACCCGATCCTCACTCTCTTTTTTGTTTCATTGTCATTGCGATTGTGTTTTCCTTTCAGTGGTCTCCTAGTATTCGTTAGTTTCATGATGGACCAAGGAGAACCAGGCAAAGATCTGCCGATATTGGAGCAGACGCGGGAGGCTGATCCCCACGAGACAGAGCTCCAAGAAGATGGAGGCAGCCACCGAGCCGACCCCAGATATGCTCACGACCACTCTTGAGATGGTCAACGCCTGCTTGAGGTTACTGACCCCGTGGCACTACAGAGCAGTTTTCCCCCTTCGAGGATGTGCCCCCCCCCCCGCTGAGCTCCCCAAGGTGATTTCCTTCTTTGCCGATCTCGATTGTGGTTTTTCATCTAAGTATGTAGTGATTTTTTTTATAAAAGGAAGTATGTGGTGATTAATAATGCAAAATTTTATTAGCTTTGATGCCATGCTATACATAGTGGTTTAAATAACTTGTGTTTCTTATACTGAAAAGTAATTCAGAATTTGTTTCTGTTTCAATTAGAGCCTGATGCGCATAAGGATTGTGTGGTTGTGCATGTCACTCGCTATGAGGCTGGACGACCTGAATATACGACCGGGAAAACAAAGTTCTTAGGCTGTTGGATCCCGGAAGCCATTTGCGGTTATACCAATGAAGAGGTGTATTCCAGCCTCACCGTTGTCGTGCGTGTTGTCCAGGTGTCCGAAGCACAAGAAGTTCAAAGCTACTCCTTCGCTTGTGAGGCATACTGTTCTTGTCAAGCTTACGCAGAAGATGACGTGGCATGCCTCCACAAACAAGTTTATCGATGGCAAGGCCACAAGGTTGTCTTCATGAAGGTTCACAGGATTGAGCTGCTGCGGGACGTCCTTGATGATGTTCATGGCAAGGTCCGTCTTGTGTCCAGCCCAAATTAGATCGAGGCATGAAATAGTTTCCCCATCTAGTGTTTAATAGTAGTTTGGATTGTGTCTAATTATCCGAACCTTACCTGTTATCGACCCCTCTGGGGCTAGTACTTTGTTTGAACTGCCTATGGAACTGCTGCTACTTTTGTGTGCCCGTGAATCATATAAGCAACTATGTATCTTGTTACAGTGGTTCGTGCAGTTAATTGAGGACACAATGTAATAAATTCCAAATGTTCAACGCTAGTCCAGCGCTCATGTGGAACACTCACATTAAACTCGTCTTCATAAAAATCTTGAAAAGCATAAGTTAAGCAGTTTTATACATCTCAATGATTCATAGAACATAACAAACATATACTAGTTCACAGCAAAAGCAAAGTTGTGAGAAGGTTTACAAATCAGGAAAAAAACAAGCAAGGCTTCTCTCGAGCAAAGGGCCTTCCGGCAGCTTAAATTTCATGGAGTTCACTCTGGTTTTTCTTGTTGCCACCATCCGTGGTTAGGTTCTCTCATTCCAAAATAACCAATTATAATTGTGGTCTCACCGAATGCCGAACTGAACCATGCAAAGGTAATCGACTGTGTGAAATTCTTGTGCATTCCACTAAATTTAAGCACCGCTATTTGCAGAAATAAGGCACCACAATGCCTCTTGTCACAAGACCTGTCAAAAAACCGTGCAGCCGCAAGGCCTAGTCCTCGGTCCATGGATGAACTGGTAGAAAGTGCATTCCGGACTAGGATGCGATTGTTTTCGCCGTCCTCGCACCGCAATCAGGAAGTAAAACGCATTTAATCAGCTTCGTTTAGATTGTGTTGGTCATTCTACCTTAGTTACTACCAATGTAGGGATACCTTGAAGACGGGAGGTTAGACGACGGCAAAGAGGGATAGCCATCTTATTTTGCGCAGTTGTACTAAAACTGAGGTGTGTGCTTTTGATTGCGCGGATAGAAACGATACGGAGATAGACATCCCGAAACGATATGGAGACAGACATCCCTGTTTGCGCAAATACGAAATACAGTTATTTAAACAGTGACAGATATTACTACTTTCGCCTGTTTCCTCTTAGAACCAAGTCCTAGATTCATGCTACAGCTTTCCCACTTTCTTCCCTGTTTGAACCAACGCTTTGAGTTGATCAGTATGAACTAGCTTTACTTCTAATAATAGTAGAAGTCTAGATGGCTTTGGAACAGCGGACGGAAGTAGAAAAGGATCCACACGAAGGGGAAGAGCTGGCGAGAGAGCAAGGCAGGTTTCAAGGAATATATACACGAGGGTCGTCGGCATGTGGCAAAGACGGCGTCGGGAGGCCGCATCTTGGCCACAATACCGCATGGAGGAAGAAGGGGTCGGAGGCCCTCCCGAGCCGGCGCTCCCTCGGAAAGAACGGCACGGCCGCTGATCGGGACGCGCGGGCAGCCGTTGGTTTGCTCCCTCGCCGCTGACGACAGCGTGAACGATGCACCTACACCCCCTGCCCCGGTCGAGGTTGTCTGGCCGGATTTGTGACCAGCCGTGAGCTGAGAGAGAGAGTGTGGCCACCTATGTCTTGCTTAGATCTGGAGAGCATGAGAGAGTGAACGAGAGGAACCCTAGTAAAGCAAGCGCTAAGGCTCCTGCTTTTATATATAGTGGAGTGATTTTGTTGTACCGGCTTCAAAAAAATGCGCTCCTACGTGTACCCGCGACTGGGTGTGAGAGAACTAGTGCGTGCGTGCACCGCTTCTCTTCGTGAGAGTACAATATATACTATGCCCAAAGAACGTTCGCCGCAAGAGTAATAATATAAGTGTGTGACATGTGAGCTATAATAAAATGTGCGTGCCGTCTTCTGTTTTTAGAAGTTCTGAGGGTATGGTGTGAAGAGCACATATGTGCGTGACGTCTACCTGTAGATAGACGATGGGTGCCACGTGCGAGTCTGCGAGAGGACTCGGGAGAGTTGTGACTCGTGAGGGTGCGTGTGCGTGAGAGAGAGGGGGGCACGTATCAATGCAATGCATGTGTCCGTAAATCATTATCCGACAAACGTTCGCCACAAGCCTTTTCCTGACGAACACCGTAGGAACTGTTAGATCGGCATCCGACAGTGTCAGTTTTGCCATGTCATTTAACAGAACAGCCACTCCTCCTACACACAAATCTTCCACTTGAGTGTTAGCAACTGCCGTATGCTCCCTCCGTTCCGAAAATGCAAAGTGCATATAGCTTTATTGAAAATTAGAACCTCGCAAACTTTTACCGATTTTTCGTGTACCAAATTGCACATGTAGAATACCATGTATATATCATTTCATTCATCTTCGAGAGGTAACTATAAAGATGGGTGAGGAGTCTACAAAGAAAGACCATCGTATCACCCGCAGCAATTTCAACCATCCTTTAGTGTCGAGGAATATCATAGGAACTCTATATGATATGATTTTTATATGATTTTTCCCTTAGAGCCAATTGGTTCATAGGAATAGATTCATATACTCTACATTTCAAAGGAAATAAACATGATATCATTTCTATAGCTTTAGAGCCACTTGGTTCATATGAATGGATTCCTATACTCCCTTAATTTCAAAGGAAAAATAAACATTAGTGTATATTCAATAGAAAAGTTCCTATGATATGAACCAAATTACATCTCTTTACTAATCCCTCCTCATAGGATTTGAGATACATGTCATCTCTAGATTTAATAGAAAAGTTCCTATGATGTGAACCAAATGACATCTCTTTTCCAATCCCTACTCATAGGAATTGAGATCCTCCATGTCATCTCTTTCCCTACAACTTCCATGTATACATCTTCTATTCCTAAATAGATAGTACAACCCACTAGTAGCTTTTTTCCAAAACATGCAACTATGGCACAAGAACTATATAGTGTGCCAATAACTTTGAAAGATGGTCGCTGGATGAAGCTAACCCGACAAAGTGCATAGATGGGCAATTCGAGCACTCTTGGCCGTTGGATATCATCAACATTCCACCAGATCTGCCACATGTACAATTTAGAAGACTCCATGGTTGAACTTAAGCATAATGCACAAACCTCAAAACACAAGCACTTCTCCTTTGTTCTAGAATCTTCTGTATCATAATTGATTATTATTTTCTAAATGAATTGCCATTATTTGTTTTTTACTTTATGATTTACAATGCACAACCCCATGAATCTTAACATTTTCTTTGAAACTAATTGATTTTGAATTAGATGGAACTATAAGAACTAAACGAACATCTACATCATGCATATATGACTCAAAGCTTTACATGCTATAGTGTGTATTTATTCATAATTTGGTTTCGAAATCTCATGCGTTCAATACATGTGTACCTTACTAGTTTTGAGTAGAGTAGCAAATTTCACGCTGCCCCGGGTATATCAAAATGCAGGGCCCATGCATCATTGCCTTTCGTCGAACCCACGCCCACAATTTTTGTACGTGCTATATCTCCACTGGTCCCCGAACCCAAAATGCTGCCTCATTCCCGTAAAACCAAGCAGCCCACACATATTTAAGTGCGTCGACTCGAACCCGTTTACTATGACGTGGCCCCGCACGCCGTAGTACTCCTAGAAACCCTACCGCCGCACTCATCATCGGTTTTATTCAAGAGGACGAGGGATAAGCCGATTTGTAGTGGAGGCGCTTTTAAAAAAAGGATCTGTAGTGGAGACCCCTACCCTAGGGTGCCCTAGGTAGTTGCATACGCATCATTGTTTTCTCTTTTCTTTATGCTCTTGCGCGCTAGAGTGAATGATGTTTGCTTCGTCCGTCCAGCTTAATGCGGGAAAGGTGGGGCTTTGTGATTTGACCCCTCATCGCTCATTTTCTACTATACTGCGGCGCTATGACCGGTGTGCCTCCAATTCCAACCGCTGCTCAGAACTGTGATTTGGTGCATCACACGTGGAACAAAACAGTGGATGAGCCACATGTCTGCCAAAGGGGTCCTGTTAAGTGTGTCGCCATTTCGCAGCGGACCGACCTCGCTTGAGTTGTTACGCCAACACGACAGTGAGCAGCCTACCACTTGGTTTTGCTCCTTGGTGAATCCCGACTATATTGATCTAAAAGATACGTGTTGAACTACCCTCTCCGTCTCGGTTTTTATTTGTAGGCGTCTCGGTTTATAGGGCCTGCACGTAGTTCTAGGTCATCCATTTGACTAACTAAATATGAGTTACTATGTCACAAAAAGTATATCATTGGATTCTTATTGGTTGATATGTGAAGAAACAAGAAACGAGGTAGAAGTTAATGCACCGCGCCTTAGTATTTTGGGATTATTTGGTTTTCGTAAGATGACTTACTCACCTAGACGGAGGGAGTAGTTGTATTTAAAAGTCGAGGGCGGGGCTTTTCCTGCACGGTAGGCGGGGCAGTTCCGCCTAGTCAGTTCGACAGAGACGCGAGAAGACGAGGGAGTAGGCTGCTGCAAACGTAGGGCTGTGTGATTTGACAATGAAGTTATCTGGACAGGTGGGGCCCCGTGATTTGACTTGCCATTATCATTTTAACTGTGGCGCTACGACCGGCGTGAGTCTCCCGATTCCTGACCACCTCCATACAGGTGCCTCTCCCAGTCAAAATTATTTAGCTTATTCTCTCAATTTCAATCGACCACTGCTGGATTTAGTATATCTAATATGAATTGGCGATCAGAGCACATATGGGTAGAACTTCTAAAAGGTTCTCGAAAAAGGGGTAATTTTTTCCGGGCCTGTATTCTTTTTCTAGGTTCACTAGGATTCTTATCGGTTGGGATTTCCAGTTATCTTGGTAAGAATATTATATCTATACTTCCATCTCAAGAAATTCTTTTTTTTTCGCAGGGGGTCGTGATGTCTTTCTACGGAATCGCATGCCTATTCATTAGCTCCTACTTGTGGTGTAATGCTCCACCATGTAGCAGTAGAGGCTGGCTCTTGCATGAGAGCCCACTTCTCCACTTTTTCCTTGCCTCTCTTTCCTCCACATATGCAAAAATGCCATGTAAAGCGCACTATTGTACTTACTTGTTCTCTGGTGCTTAAGCTTGCCACATAGGCATAAAGTCCGATGTGGCAAGTTAATCAAGAAGAGAGAGACTAGTTTGGTGACCCAAGGAAGAAAGCGGTGCTAAGCGCGTGTACCTAGGTGAAAAGACAATTTTGAGTCTATAGCTAATTAAATGAAGCAAACTTAGCAACACCATTTCATTGGAAGAGGTCACTCCTTGGCAAATGCACGAATACTAGTATACTAGTACTCTCTGTATCCCATTATATAAGAACGTTTTGACACTACACTAGTGTCAAAAACGTTCTTATATTATGGGACGGAGGGAGTACGAAGAAAGAGATAGAGAGGAGTAAAAAAAATACACTTACAGCCAACCTTATAGCCAACCTTGTTGTAGTATGAGTGACTAAGTGATGACTATGTATGACATGCCAACATCAGATAGCCTAACGCACCGTGTTAAATCTCCAAGGTTGCGACCGCACGAGCAACGCGACGGTCGTGGCGCGACCATGATACGGGCTGCTGGCAGCCCTTGGATCTGAGATCAAACGGTCGCATGCTAAGTTGCTGAAAATTTGCAGAATAACCCTCCAGGATAGGATATTCACCCATAGGTCTAGAATCACGCCATGCAACCGCTCGATCTCAGATCCAAGGGCTCTCGGAAGCCCGTATCATGGGAGAATGGAAAGCCACTACCCTGCTGCTCAGACGCCGGGCAGTTTGCTCCTACTGCCCTCGCACATCCTTTAATACTACGGCGGTTCGCTCCTAGTCGTCCCGTCCATTCACATTACGACAGTTCCACTAATCCTAACCCTCCTCCCAAATCCATGGCGTCCCAAATCTCCCCGATCAGCGGTGAGTACAAGGTTAGAACCATCACCGTGATGAGTTCGACGTCATCTACACCCGCACTTCATGACGGTGAAAGGATGCCTTTCTCGCTTGACGCATGTTCAAAACTCACATGATGAGTGGGTCTGGGCTAGATGTTGAGTACACCACGGTCGTGGGACGGAGAAGGATCTAAAGGACGAAGAGAGGAAGAAGCCCGCCGTGATCCAGGTTTGCGTACATAACGCTTGCTTGGTCTACCACATATGCCATGCCGACGTTGAGTGCCGTGATTTTAAGAACTTCCTCGAGGACAAAACATACCAAATTCGTATCAGAGACTTTAAGAACAACAAAGAAGTCCTGCGTTGGATAGGCCTCGTTTTAGGCAACCCCTTCGACCTCCAGAAGAATCGGCTGGTGCCCTTTTGTCAGCCTTCAATGCTGACCCTGGCAGGAGCCATGGTTCATCCTTCGTACGGTAAACTAGAGAAACCTCCATACATGTTTCATCGTCATGCATGGCAGCGGAATGTACTAGATATAGACCACATCCAAAGACGCTGCAATGGATGGCTACCTTTGTTTCAAAGATTCTACAAGGGCTGGATGAAGAGCAACAGCCAAGTTGGCGGTTCAAGCAAAGAAGTATCAGCCAAGAGGAAGAGGGACAAGGACGAAGTCGAGGACGTGGACGAGGACTCCGAGTAAGGTGGCAGTGTCATTGCTCATGGTGGTTCTAAGGCTGGTCATAGTGGGGAGTAACTTAGACTAGTGTCATATGCATGACACTAGTCTAAGTTACTACCTTCATAATGCAAAGTAACATGATAGTGGTGTCATAGATGGCTTCATTTATTAGCTTGTAGACTCATCTTGTCTTGGGAAGCGCTTATGTTACAAAGAACATATTATGTTACCACCTCACATTAAATACTTGCCACATAAGCAAAAATTTCTTGGAGTGCGCTATGTTACTAGCTAAGTTACTCCCACTATGACTAGCCTAATGCAGTGTCTACCGGATTAGTTGCATAGTTTAATTTCAGGTGTGTTTAGTTTAATTTGAGGGGTGTGTTGTGCTGAGCCCCAATGAGAACTATGTTATGTTTCTTCTCGTTACTTTAACTCTTCAAGATGTACATACTAGTACTAGTATTTCTTTAATAGAATTTAGCACCCCAATTAAGCTGTACTAGCTTTTTTAATAGTACTATAAGCATAATTTGGCAACGAGCGCTCTCTATATGTACCACCTTTTTTTTAAATTTCAATTTTTGCTCCATGGCGCAATCCATCGATAGTGGAGTACTACTGTACAAAAGTATACATTTTTTAAAAGGCTAGCGTACTGTTCATCACATATATATATATATATATATATATATATATATATATATATAGCCAGATAAATTCTCAACCTAGAACGACATGCATGCCATGTAGTAAACCGATACGGTGGAAGTATAGTAAAAATGAGGTGATTTTACCGAGCAATCGGCGGGGGAGCATGGCCTGTCATGCGGTCCCACGTGTCATGATGTACCAAGGCGATGCGCGTGTCCCTCTTGAGGCAGAAGCAATACTAGTACGTGGTTTGAGATGATGTCGAACCGAAGTGTGAAATAATGGTTGCTTCGTCCGTGCTGGAAGGTGCGGCATTGTGGTTTGACGTCTCATTGCTCATTATTACTACTGGGCGGACGAGTGGGGTGCGCCCCTTTGCTGTTCTCAAGACTGTTATTTGGTGCTTGACACGTCGACCGGTTGCTATATGTCCCACATGTCGGCGAAGGAAGTACAGAATTCATGAAAGGGAGCGTCGACGGAGGAGTATACTACAGAATTCATGAAAGGGAGCGACTTAGTTTTGGAAAAATCTGTTTTTACGAAGTACGTACCCACTAGGGTTTATAGGGCTCATCTAACAAATATTCGTTTTTCCTTTTGATAAGTCTCAATTCTACTATACTAGTAGTAGTACCATTACATGTTGGATTTCGAGGTGCGTTAGATCACCCGACGCAAGCAGTGTCAAGAGGAAACTAACCAATGCATGTACAAGTTCATGGAAATTTAGTGTTCATTCATGCATTCGTTCTAATTAATGCCTCGGTAAACATAACTTCTTGAGAAAAAGCAGCGTCTTGTGCAAACTATGAAATTAATTCGACCACTCACCGTCTACCTTGGTTGGAGAGATTTTGAAATTGAGCCATAAACTGGAAAGGAGGGAGTAGTAACTTTTGTTTTGATTACTATTTGTCGCCTTGTATAGATGCAAAATGTATTTTTTTATAGTGGCCTTGTATAAGTAAATAGAGGGAGTACTAACCAAAGTACGTAGTAGGGACGAGGAGTAAACGGAGGGAGCAGTAAAATTTTCTCCTCGTGCTGCGAGCCACCGCGTGCATGCAGGGAGCGGGCGTGAAAGGCGCATACAATAGTAGTAAGCTTCACCTCATCCTGCGAGCCACCGCGCCCGTGGGCGGGGCAGACGGCGTACTAAGCAAGTTTCTCCTCGTTCTGCGAGTTGACGAGACACATCAAAAGTACTCCAGTGTATAGAGCCTTGCCTCTAAGGTAGGCCCCACATGGTTTGCCTCTTTTTTTAGTTTAACATAACGCGTCAAGTCGCAATTTGTTTGTTCACCCGTGGTAGACGATCCTCCCTCCACCAAGTGGACAACCAAGACACGTGCCAAATTACCACATGGGCTGCCTTTTTCAGACGGAAATGAGCTCCACCGTGTACCAGCGGGTGTGGTTGGGAAAGAGACGGAGTACGTGCGCCGTGCGTGCACCTCTTCTCTTCGTGGCACGTCCCCACCCACGTGGGTGTGTGTGAGAGAGATACAAACCCTAGACATAATGCGCCGTCCATCCCCATGCCTCCGCCCAGTCCGACCACAGTCACCACCACGGCACCACGCCCACTCCTCCTCACCTTATCTCTCATATTTCTCCCTCCATTTTTATATACAAGGGGCCACTATCAAAATTACAATTTGCAGATATACAAGGCCACTAACACTAATCGATGCAATATTAATGGTGTTTGCCTCATGGTACTAGCAAAGGAGGACATTAATTATCCCTTGCATGCATGCGGGAGTTTGTAAAAAATGCATCTTGATGTTCCGTGCAATGCACGGGCATCTTGCTAGTCCATGAAAACAACACATGGCAAAATTCCACGGCGAACGAGGGATTTGAATCTGTTGGGGGGGTGCTGTTTGGATCTTGCCTGGGGTAGCCAAAATATTGGCGACCCTTTTGTCCACCGGTGCCTTTGCCACCGATGAACGAGGAATCACTCGGGTGCTCATGCAGTCATGCATCCTCCAAATAGCAGACGTTGAGACGAGCTCGCACGAGCTGTGTTTTTTTGTCCCACAATGCCGCCCGAGCCGCCCGCAGACTGACCGGCGACCCTCAAATTACGCCATCCAACCGTAGCCGCACACATTATGACAGCAACTCAACCAACCGGACGAAATTCACGCAAACACGTAGACAAACTAATATTTCATATAAACAACGACGGAAATCATATAAAATACCGGATTTTCACACAAACATGACGGATTTCATTAAATTCAAATGAACTACGCGGTGTTAGTTACGGACAGCACAGTATATAATACCTGGCCTAAATGGTCGCCACCGATCGATTTGTGTTCCTCATGTCCCAGTAGCACGATCACCGGACTGCCGGGAGCCCCGGAGGTATATGCTTTAAGCGCAAAGGACGGCTCGCTTCCCCTTGCCCAACCGATATCATTGGCTGGTGTCGAAGATGATGGTGGCGGCACCGGTTCGAAGTTCATCACCAGCCACCACTTCACCATGGCGGCACCGGCCGAGTTCATCCTAACATTGACCTCTTCCGTGGAGCCCATGCGGTGAGGGAGGAGGTGGATCAGCGAGCTGCATAGCTCGTATCCGTGAGCTACCCAGCCGGCTTGGATGCAGAATAACTACTCTTCGTAAGCCATTGTAAGAGTGGACAAAATGGTGGAGGAGATAGGGGAGCGGCGGAGGTGTGCGATTCTTCATCGACGTTTGGCCTCGTTTAAATAGGAGATTAAATAGACGGCGGACGGGAGGAGCTCGGCCGGCGCTATGCTTAACGCCGCCCGGTCATGAACGGACGTGTGTCCAGAGTGGGTTTCTCGGCTTCCACACGGGCGGGTTTCATGGAGGCGTTTGAATGCAGCACGGAGGCGTGTTCAGCCGGGCGTGCCGCGAGTGGCGCCCTCGACTCTGACCTAGGACACCGCTCCGTTCTTCCACTGACGTGTGGGCTCTTTGGGTGCATGGCCTACATGTCAGTGACCCAACGCAGCAGCGCCTGACAGAAGGAACCTTTGGTGGGCAGGCGGTCGAAGCGGGCATTTCATAAACCGATGATTGTTCATTGAGTGTGACGTCAACTTTTTCATGTAGTTAAGCCTACTATGTTGATAGCCCGTTCGATACGTTGTGATTCATAAAGACCGATGCAAACATCAATGTTCTGCTTATCACAGATAAGATTGATTAATACCTGTAACAATCCATGTCCTTAACAAGGGGTGCATGCACGTATAGGTTGAGCGTGTGTCTTGGCGTGCGTGTGCTGTGTGCATGCAGGCGTCGCGAAGTGTTGCGTGCGTGCAAGGGTGTGTTTCAGTGTTGCATGCATGGGTGCGTGCGTGCGTGTGTTTGTGAGTGCATGTGTATCGCAGTTGTTGCACGCCAAAGATGCGTGCGTGTGTACATTATGTGTATGCGTCGTTGTTGCACGCCTACATGCGTGCGTGTCTTGCGTATGCGTGCATGTGTACGCAAGGGTGAGGCTACACGTCGGTCTGACTTTTTCATCTACATTATCTTGAGATTTTACGAAGTCACCATAGGTGCCTCGTAGTCGAGTGGAACATCTCCTCCCACTGAACGTACATCACCGGAAAATACTGAAATTAACAAAAGATAAATGCGAGCACCGGGACTTTAACCTTGGTGGGCTCGAGAAACCACTGTCCTCTAACCATCCAACCACATGTTGGTTAGCACGAAAAAATGTATGTGGTGACCGTGATGAGCTTATTCTGAAGTCCAGTGACCATATCGTGCTTTCGCTTCAAATACAATGACCGTAAGTGTCGTCAAAAAAATACAGAGCGCGCATCAAATGCAAAGTCCGTCAGTGTCATCAAAAAAATATGGAGACGTACCGTGAGCTAGATACCATTGTACTATTGTATATGCTTATTTTCTTAGTGGCCGATTGCGTGTGTGGTGTGGTGGGCACATCATTTCTAGTTGTGGTGGGTCAACATGAAGACTCATGGGTCAGTTCCATCCTGCGCCACATATAGGTTGGACCGAGACGTGTTATACGGAGACCCATGTGGAGGACTCGGCGTACAACACGAATCTACCAGAGTCGCGGAGGACTCTATCCCCGGTGGTGATAAGCCGACTATATATGATTTGTAACCCTAGGCCCTTAGTATGTTATACAAGCTTGGGGGCTAGTTCGTCGATAGTATACACACACGCACAATGCCTGGTATTCACGCGTACTTTGTACACACCCCTATCATTAATATACAGTACCAGGAGTAGGCTCTTTCTTCAACTGCAAGGGTTCGATCCGAACTAGGGTAAAACTTTGCCTCAGATACCATCCAGCCTAACAGCAAGGAATATCCTACCGAAAGATATGATGAACTCATATCTGCCAACTACGAAGAGAGAGGTGTGTAGGGGGGGCAATGTGTACGAGAGAGGCCTAAAGATAATGTGCATGAGAGACACGTAGGCACATATATGTGCGTATAGAGGGCTAGTAGAGACCGTGCATGTGTATATATGCATGTGAGAGAAATAGTGTTTTCCAACTGAGATTAGTGAAATGAGTGGTACATAGTAGTCAGAAAGAGAGAGAGAGAGAGAGAAACAGAGAGAGCATGTGCGTGAGACACCCCGACACCCTGAGAGAGATTGTGAGCATGTGTGAAAGAGAAATGCCGAGGCATATAAAGTGTGTGCACTTATGCGTTAGATAGAGAGAGATATAACACGTTTGTGAGAACGGGGCGAGGCATACTGCATCTACGTGTAAAAGGCGGTTCTACGCATTAAATTAAAATATAAATGGCATTATTATTTTTGGATGAGATCATGAATTTTGCAAAATTGCACATGGACGAAAATCGGTCTATCAGACACGCATACTCTATTGAATTCTAGCATGTGCATGTGTTTATTTCATATTATCGATCCATAGAGTGAGAACGGTTTGAAATACAGGAAATGGATGCTTTTGCAATTCATATATAAACATTAATTAGTGCACTCCATGTTGTTAGTGTGAAGCACTTTATACATTTGTCACTTGCATGGATACATTCCAAATTGCTAGCTACTTAAATAAAATACATGTCGAATTCAACATAAAGGGGTTTCAAGATTGGAATTCATAGGAAGTGCATTCATCTATTTGAACCGAGATAATGGCAATTGTAAATCAGGTGTAAAGGGGCATCAATCTTTGTTGTGAGTTTGAACATGCTATATATATTCATACGCATATCTAACTTTTTTTGCAACCAAGGAGATTATACCGGAACCATGCATGAACTGAGGTAAGTTGCATATTTTTAATATATACTCGTGTACAATGTATATTAAAATGTACCCCCTCCATTCCAAAATAATCGTAGCTTTAGGATTTTCAAGAGTAAAGATTTGTGAAGTTTGACAAATCCTGAATTTTCAATTCAAGAGAACCGAAAACGTTAATGCTCCTGCTCCCAAATATTGAACGAAGCGCCAAATAGGCCTCTGGTCACGAAACCGCCTTGAGACTAATGTTTTGGTGGTAGGAAATTACTGTCCTGACTCTGGCCCGTGTAGCCTATCGGCCCGATGTTCAAAGGTCTAAACCGGGGTAGGTTTGTAACTTCACCAAGACGCCAGTCTCAACCGCTCGGCCGAAATCTATCCCGCCCACATTTGGGACACCTGACATGACTGTCCTACCCCCAACCCGCAATATGCCCGAAATTTTAGATGGGGGCAAAGTTTGTAACTATCCCCAAATTTCAAACAAGCGCGTCTCAAACCGAAACATTGTTCCCCCTTAGTTCCCCGCCTCCCTCCGTTTCCCCATTCATACTCCGTGGGCGCGAAAACGCCCTCTCCACCAGCCGCGAAACCCCAGCCTCCTCCTTCGTCCACCCATAGCGGCCAATCCACCGCCGCCCTCCTCCATCACGCCGGAGCCGGTACCGCAACATCGTCGTCCAACGCAACCGCAACCGCAACGCCCTCAAGGACTTAGCAGCTGAAGCCGAGGCAGAAGCGTTTCACGACGCCGACGCCGACGCGGCGCCGCATGCAGAACCACTCCGACCACGCCGTCCTGCGCCACCGCTGCGGCTCCACTGCCGCAACCGTCCCACCGCATTGGAGCTGTTCCGCCACGCCGTCGTTCGCCGCCGGATCTGCTTCCCGCCACCGACAGACGGCGCACCACACTCAACAACTTGGCCATGGGTTCGCCCAAGGCTGCACCATCCTCCACAACTCTGGTTTCCGTGAATAACAAGATCGTCGGAAAAACAGAAGGAGGACACAAAGATCGCCACAGAAAAGAGGTACTCCTCTTCCCTTATTCGTGCAAATCTTACGTCTCCCCTCACACCATATTCATCCCACGAAAGAAACTAGTTGAGCACTTCTTACTGCATATTCTTCGTGATACTAAATGCACAAGGTTTCCTCCCTTTTACTATTTCACCTTTGCTAGAGGTTAGTAGCCCGCCTGGATTTCAATTCAGGGTCGGTCGAACCGCAATTAAAAGAAGCAGCACCCGCTTAGGCGCGCAGAGCACCTAGTCCGCATGTTCCCCGGGGAAGCGGCGCATCGGTGTCTATCATAGGGGTGTGGGGCGCAGGAGCTGCTTGCGCCCGATCTGGAGGTCGGCGGGGCTTGAATGGATGGCCGGGGGGGCGGTGCCAAGCACGGCGGTGCGGTGAGGTCGAGGGGAGGGCGCAGGCATGGGAGGAATACTGGGCCGGTGGTCGCTGGCGTTTTGAGGAAGATCGTCAACACTGACTGGCTGGAGGTAGATGAAGGCGATCTGCCCGTTCTTTGTACATCGGACGATGCAGAAAAAATGGACTGACCTATTTGCTTTCAGTCGACTGTTATTTTCATAGAATCCTGTAGTAATTGAGTGTGCCATGCATGTTATCGAGCTATCATATGTCTCCCATCATTTATTTCTCACCGACCTGCTATCTGCTACCTTTACACTGTACTAATTGTGCACACACTTCACCCATACTCACACTATTGTTTTTTATGCATGGGTATTTCAGACTACGACACGGTGTTGATGAATGCGTAAAAGAAAAGACAGAAGTCGATCGATTGTAATTTGAAGATAAGCAATAAGCGTTTCAGCTCTAATGGGTGCGATGTCGTGATTGGAGACAAGAACGTAGCTCTGCGATTGATGATCTCAATTGCCACACACAACCATCCTGTGTGCTTGCTTTAACTTATTTGTCAAATGTGGTTGCATGTTGCATATGGTGTCTAGGTTGTATTGCTTCCAATTTGGTTAAATTGCATCTTCTTACTTTACACATTATACCTTTGATAATGACATGCCTTCCTGTTTTTGAGACATACTACATATGTCTATTAACCATGTTCGTACATCAAACTAATGCTCTTTTGTATCCCTCGTCAATCACTTATGATGAGACAACACCGGGTGGGTAGCTCGTGAGACGCCCTACTGCTTAAAGAGTGCAAAGTGTCATCCTCCCCACATGATTCTCAAGAAACAGCAAGGCTAAATGAAGATAGTCAATATAGCTCTCTAGTTGATCACATAATTCCCCCACACCGCCATCGCAGGTGCTTGCTCTTACTTGGCAGTGTGATATGTGGTTGCATGTTGCATATGGTGTCTACCTTGTAATGCTTCTAATTAGGGTAAATTGCATCTGCTTAGTTTACACAATATACCTGTGAATATGACATGCCTTCCTATTTTTGGTACACACTACATCTATGTGTTAACCTTGTTCTTACATGAAACTACCTCTCTTCTGTATCCTGCATCAATCACTTCACGATGAGTCACCTTTATTCATTGCATATTGCATATTATTTCTAGCATGTTGCCATGTATTGCTTCTAATTTGGTCAAATACATTTGTTAGGGCACCCTTTTAATTTGGCAGAGTGATATTGGTTTCATCTTTCATATGGTTTCTAGCTTGCATCGATTCTAACAAGTTCAAGCACCTTGTGCTTAGTTTACACTTTATACATCATACATGTCAATATGTCACGCCGTCCTGTTTTTCATACATATTCCATCCTCCTATCATGCGGCTGCCTTACATGAAAGTAGTGTTCACAAGATCATGCATCAATAAGTTCGAAGAGCAAAATTTATTCCTTTTTCTTGTGGGTTTGACTTGACAAGGCAAAATCAAGAAAGAGGAAAGAAAAGAGTAAGGAAGGCGATGATGGTGGTCCTCTGCTGAAGAACGTAAATGGAGCATCTGTCTGATTCTCCTTGTCTTGATAGTGCATTACATGGTCCAAGTCTCCGCTCCCCTACTCCACCATCCAAGGTGCTTGCTCTAACTTGGCAGTGTGATATCTGGTTGCATGTTGCATATGGTGTCTAGCTCGTATTGCTCCTGATTAGTGTAAACTGCATCTGCTTAGCTTACACATGATACATGTGAATATGACACGCTTTCCTGTTTTGGTACATACTATATCATCTATCACACCATGTTCTTACATGAAACCACTCTTCTTGTGTATCCCGCATCAGTCACTTATGATTGGACACCTTTAAGTTGGCGGTGTGATATTGGTTTGCGTCTTGAATATGATTTCTAGCATGTATTGCTTCTAGTTTGATGAACGCCACCTATGACGAGACAGTTTTAACTTGGCAGAGTGATATTGATTGCACCTTCCATATGGTGTCTTGCAGTGTTTCTAATTTGTTGAAGTGCCTTCGCTTAGTTACCACATCATAGGTGTGAATATGTCAAGCCGTCCATTTTTTCGTACATATTCCATCCTCGTATCATGACTTTGCCTTTCATCGAGTAGTGTTCACAAGATCATGCATGAATGAGTTCTGAAGAGCGAATGATATTCCTTTTTCTTGTCGGTATGACCTCACAATGCAAAATCAATAAAGCTGAAGGAAATTAGCAAGGCATTGGATGATGGTGGTCCTTCCGAGCAACTGAAATGGAGGTTCTCTACAGATTCTACTCCGCCATCCTCCCAACAAGATTCGCAAGACAACGCAAAGCTGGACAGTCAACAAGCTGTGTAGATGATGTGCACATCTCCCTACTCCACCATCACAGTGCTTGCTCTAACTTGGCACTATTATATGTGGTTGCATGTTGCGTATGATGTCTAGCTTGTATTGCTTCTAACTTTGTTGAATTGCATCTGCTTACTTTACACATAATGCCTGTGAATATGACATGTGTTCCTGTTTCTACATCAGACTACTATTATTGCATACCGCATCAGTCACTTATGATAAGGCACCTTTAAGTCGCCACTGTGATATTGATTGTGTCTTGCATATGATTTCTATCATATACTGCTTCTAATTTGTTGAAACGACATACAGTTTGAACTTGGCAGAGTGATATTGGTTGCATCTTTCATATGGTGTCTAGCTTGCAAAGGTTTCTAATTTGTTGAAATGCCTTCGCTTAGTTACCACATCATAGGTGTGAAATATGTCACACCATCCCGTTTTCATACATATTCCATCCTCGCATCATGTGTTTGCCTTTCATCCGAGTAGTGTTCACAAGATTATCATGCATGAATGAGTTCAAGAGCGAATTTTATTCCTTTTTCTTATCGGTTTGACTTCACAATGCAAAATCATTACAGCTGAAGGAAATTAGTCCCAAAGGATGATGGTGGTCCTTCGGAGCAACTCAAACAGGGGGTCTCTACAGATCCTACTCCGCCATCCTCCCAACAAGATTCACAAGACAACACAAGGCTGGACAGTCAATGTAGCTGTGTAGATGATGAGCACATCTCCTCTACTCCACCATCATAGGTGCTTGCTCTAACTCGACACTATTATATGTGGTTGCATGTTGCATATGATGTCTAGCTTGTATTGCTTCTAACTTGAATTGCATCTGCTTACTTTACACATAATGCCTGTGAATATGACATGTGTTCCTGTTTCTAGAACATACGTGTACATGATGAACACATCTCCCCTACTCCACCATCATAGGTGCTTGCTCTTACTTGGAACTGTTATACGTGGTTGCGTTTTCCGTATGATGTCTAGTTTGTATTGCTTCTGATTATGTTGAATTGCATCTCCGTAGCTTACAACTTATACCTGCAACGATCACTTACCCATAAGACACATTTAACTTGGGACTGTGATGTAGGTTGCATCTTGCATTGTCTTGTAGCTTGTACTGCTTCTAATTTCTTGAAATGACACTTACGACGAGACACTTTTTACCTGATAGAGTGATATTGGTTGCATGTTCATATGGTGCCTAGCTTTCATTTCTTATAATTTTGTTGAAATGCCTTCCGCTTACTGTTTTTTCATACATATTCCATCCTCCTATCGTACGTGTGAATATGAAACGCTGTATTTTTTGTATATATTCCATCCTCCTATTCTGCGCTTACCTTACATCAAAGTAGTGTTCGTCTGTATCATGCATCAACCAGTTATGCAGAGCTAACTTTATTCATCTTCTTGTGGTTTTGACTTAATAAGGCAACATCAGAAAATAGGAAGGAAAAGAGTAAGTTAGGGGATGTTGGTGGTACTCTGCACCAATGCAAACAGAGACTCTCTAGATTTGCCATCGCCATCGCTAATGAAGTTGAAGTCCCAAGTCTACATGATGAGTTCATCTCCCGACTCCACCATCGCAGTGCTTGCTCTAAGTTGACAGTGTGATAATTGGTTTCATGTTGCATATGTTGTCTAGCCTGTATTTCTTCTATTTTGATTAAATTGCACCTGCTGAGTTTATACGTTATGCATGTGCATATGACATGGCTTTCTGTGTCTAGAATACACTTCATCTATCTATTATACCATGTTTTTACATCAAAGTACTGCTGTTGTGTATCCCGCATCAGTAACTCATGATTGGACGCTTTTAACATGGCAGTTTGATAGTGGTTGCATCTTGCATTGATTTCTACGTTGTACTACTTCTAATTTTTCGAATTGCCACTTATGACAAGACACTTTTAACTTGGCAAGAGTAATATTGGTTGCATCTTTCATATGGTGTCTAGCTTGCATTACTTCTATTTTCTTGAAAATCCTTCGCTTAGTTTGCACATCGTAGCTGTGAATATGTCATGCCGCCCTGCTTTTCTTACATATTCCATCCTCATACGGTTGTCTTACATCAAAGTATTGCTTATCGTATCATGCATCAATGAGTTACGAAGAGTGATTTTATTCTTTTGTGTTGTGGGTACAGCTTGACATGGCAAAGTCAAAAAGAGCAAGGAAAATAATATAGTAGGGAGTGTTGTTACTCGTCGGGTGAAACGGAAAAGGTTCTCGCCGTCGAGATTCTCACCGGTACTTGTAGAAAAGAGAGAAGGTCCAAGTCCACCGGCTAAATCTACAAACACAAGATCACCGCTTCCACCAGCCGCAAAGATCCGCTTCAATCAGACAAGATCTCAACCAGTTACTCGCTCGCTTTGCTCGAATCGCCGGTTCCCAAGCTGCCTTCACACCTAACACTACTTACGAATCACCGACACAACAGGACTTGGCAAGATCAGATGAACCTCATGAGCATCAACACCAAGATAGTACCGACCGAGTCAAGTTGCGCTTGCATGCTCCTTTATATGTACTCTCACGCTTTGATGTACACTAACACTTTCCATATTCGTTGTTGAACTAGCACCACGCGCAAGCGAAAGCAGTACATCGAGGATAATGCTTGACAAATTAACAAAATCTAAAGGAGGAAGAATGGAGATCCATTACGAGGCAGGTTTAAAAGGCCACGTGATGCTCTGAGTCAGCCAAATCAAGATCGAGGCAGCCATTGCCGTTAGGTGTCATGCGCGTATCCTCCCAACGTGGATCCAGTACAGGAATGAGAAAGACAATACCCATTTTAACACCTTCCTTGACCATTTATCCGTAAGTAATGTTATTCATCGCAATTAGTAATATTGTCTTGCTCATCCCATACTTTCTAGCTTCCTCCTAATAAGACTCACATTCTTTTTCAACAGATGAGGTTCAAGTTGGATCCGAAAGATGATGCAACTAAACAAGCATGCACTCATGTTTTTCAGTCTTCTCACGACAAAGATTCTGTACCACCTTAGAAAATCTCACTTTGAAGGCAAGGCTAACAATGAAATCGCCCAAACATCTCCAAAGGAATATATTACAGATGAAGACCGGACAACCCTCGTTAAACACCGGTACGATCCAAAGTATCGTAGGCTATATGTATTTGATCAGACCACATATTGAACTTGTATTTATGTATGTGCCTTACAAGTGTATCTTCTTCTAGGCTAACTGTTTGAAGAATAAAACCAACCGTTCTAAAGTGAAATTCCAAAAGACAACAGGATCTCGTAGCTATATTGCACACTGTGAGGCTTATGTAAATAGCTGCTACTTCCTTTTTTTGTGCCATATTATCGTATCTATATTGACTTGTTCCAAATACAGAGGAAAGCCCGTGCGGACCAAAAAGAACCTGAACCGAATGCAGTGCAAATCTTCAAGGATTGCCACACCAACAAGATGAAGGGCATGAGCACACCAGTTCAAGCCACTGTTGTAAGTCCTTACTCCTCCCGCCTTTGAACTGATTGGTACCGTGATGTGTTCATTTAACTACTTGGTTTGCAGCCAATGTCGATTACTCTGTTCACTTTTATACACAATTGTCTTAACGTATCATTTCACCTTACATGGTTTAAAAGAGATGAAGGATATTCTTTTGGTCTTGATCTGTAATCTAGTTGTTATGTTCACGTGCGCACACAATGATAAAATAGCATGTTTGTTTTATATTTGTTTGCCCATGATATGAATGATGTCATACTATGTTCATCCTACTTTAAACTATGTCTCTTTATCCTTAGATGTCAACGAATGTGAGGAAATAGACAATACAGTAGTCATGCTACATGGACATATGTTCCGAAAGTGATTTTATTATGTAGTTGGCACTACAATACATGCAAATGTATTACAAAGAGTTCACCAAAATAAGTTATGTATAAATGTTTAACCTACTTTGTTTGTTTTTGTCTCATTAGTAACTTATCCGTACACTAATCTACAAGTTCAAACTTTTAGGAAGCTATGGAACAAATGATTGAACAGCCACAACCACGAAGGTGACGAGGCTACTACAGGCACAATGTCACCTCTTGCTGCAAGGCCAAGATCTCTCCACTAACAAAGTGCAAAAAGCACCTTCTGCGTAATGGATTGGTTGTCAAGGTAACCTCGCCCAAATCGCCATCGAACAAAATCTTCCTGCTAGACAGAGTGATATATACGTGCTCCGGACACAAGTCCAATCCCTAATGGACGTTGTTTCGAAACAAGAATAGTGGTTGAGAAATGTCGTCAAGATATGAATGGTTTTGAAACCGGACTATCGACATTAGCTTCATGTTGAAGAGCAATGGTCAAAAAGGTGGAGATCGTGCTGCTCCATCAGATTCTACAGCCTGAAACATTAGCACTCAGGTCAAATGATATATGCTTCTATACATCTGATGGTGCTTTTATCTGGAAGGACTGTAAATTTTATGCCAACAGGCCTTTTCTTGTATGATTGGAATTTATTTTGTTGTGATACAACATTTATGATGCCGCCACAATTGCAGTAATTACGACGCTATTTTTGTATAGTGTAGGTTTATCTTAGTAATGTATTTGGGGGAAAGCTTCGTAGGAGCCCAACATGCCAACATTCATCGGGCCCATTCCAATTGGACTAAAAACGATTACGGGCCGAAATTGGCATGTAGCCCACTAAAAATATCTGGGCTTAAATTAGCATAAGCTTTCAAAATTTTCTGGTAGGCATGTGCCCATAGTGGGCCTTTAACAGGCCTAAACATAATTTGGGCCCTCGGTAAAGAAAATAGGTCGCTTACAGGTGTAAATATCTCGAGCCCATAAAAACATGGGCCTTTAATAGACCGAAAGTGAGATTGGGCCCTAATTGTGCCAAATAACCCAATCGGACTTAGCAGGCCGAAATGGTGGCCCATTTACGATGCGGATATTTGACAGGCCAAAATTCGGACGGGCCGTAAATGCGCCGACCTAATACACGGGCCTTTAACAGGCCGGAACTTTGGTCGGGCTAAATTATCGGCATGTTTATATGGGCCATTAATGGGCCCTATATGACGTTGCCACATGTGGCCCATGGTTTACGTCCGGCGTTAACAGGCCGAAAATGACAACAGGCCGAAAGTGGCCCAAATTGTTAGTGGTCCTCTAACAGGCCGAATGACAGACATGGCCGAATATGACCCAAATCCTTCACGGTCGTTTATGGGCCAAAAGTTTTGATGGCCTGTAAATGGGCCCAAATGAAGCCGGACCTTTAACAGTCGAAAATACACCGGCCGTAATTCGCCCGATTACTTAGCGGACTGTTAACGGGCTAGAAGTGACCATGGACCGCATTGATGGCAAGTTTAGACCAGGCCGTTGACGGCCGATTTGACAGAGAATGTTGGGCCTTTAGCTGGGCCGGCCCAATATGGTCTGCAGAATCTTGTGGGCCTTTAGTGGGCGGCCCATTATGGTCCATAAAATCTGGTGGGCCTTTAGCTGGGCCGCCCATTATGGTTCTGCTAAATTTTGTGGGCCTTTAGCTGGGCCGCCCATTATGGTTCTGCTAAATCTTATGGGCCTTCGTTGGGCGGCCCATTTAAACTTTAGGGCCACTTTTGGGCCGGTCCACTAAAGGCCCACAAGATTCTGCAGACCATAATGGGCCGGCCCAGCTAAAGGCCAATGAGAATTTTACATGTGGAAAATCGGTATTGGTCGTGGCTGTTAACGGGTTATCGGATCCAAAATCCAACCCGATAGCTTAAGGCGTTCCATTACGGTGGATGCCACGTGTCGGTCACCCTTGACGAAAGCACTTCTGTGACGCGTGATTTATCGTCATGTAAGTGGACACTTCCGTGATGATAATTTTGGTAATGTCATGGAACACTTCTACGACAACACAGGTATGACTATCTTGATTCTGTCATAAATTTGTCATGGATGTACATGCATGACAAAAAACGCGACCTACTGTGACAAACATGTATCATCACGGAAGTGTATTTTTTTTGTAGTGATATGAGGATACCGATGATCGAATCTCGGGCAAGTAACATACCGATGACAAAGGGAACACCGTATGTTGTTATGCGGTTTGACCGATAAAGATCTTCGTAGAATATGTAGGAGACAATATGAGCATCCAGGTTCTGCTATTGGTTATTGACCGGAGATGTGTCTCGGTCATGTCTACATAGTTCTCGAACCCGTAGGGTCCGCACGCTTAACGTTCGATGACGATTTGTATTATGAGTTATGTGATTTGATGTACCGAAGGTTGTTCGGAGTCCTGGATGAGATCACGAACATGACGAGGAGTCTCTAAATGGTCGAGACGTAAAGATCGATATATTGGAAGGCTATATTCGGACATCGGAAAGGTTCCAAGTGATTCGGGTATTTTACGAAGTACCGGAGAGTTATGTGAATTCGTCGGGAGAAGTAATGGGCCTTATTGAGCTTTAGTGGAGAGAGGAGAGAAGGGCCAAGAGGTGGCGCGCGCCTCCCCCCTGCCCAAACCGAATTGTACAAGGGGTGGGGGCGCGGCCCCCCTTTCCTTCTCCCTCTCCCTCTGTTTCCTTCTCTCCTACTCCGAATAGGAAAGAGGAGGGGAATCCTACTTGGACTGGGGAGTCCTAGTAGGATTCCCCACACCTGGTGCGCCCCCCTTGGGCCGGCCACCTCTTGCCTCCCCTCCTTTGTATACGTGGCTAGGGGGCACCCCAAAGGCACTCCAAGATTTGTCTTAGCCATGTGCGGTGCCCCCCTCCACAGTTACACACCTCGGTCATATCGTCGTAGTGTTTAGGCGAAGCCCTGCGCTGGTAACTTCATCATCACCATCGCCATGTCGTCGTGCTGACGAAACTCTCCCTCGGCCTCAACTGGATCAAGAGTACGAGGGACGTCATCGAGCTGAATGTGTGCTGAACACGGAGGTACCGTACGTTCGGTGCTAGGATCGGTCGGATCGCGAAGACGTACGACTACATCAACCGCGTTGATAAAACGCTTCTGCTTTCGGTCTATGAGGGTACGTGGACACACTCTCCCCGCTTGTTGCTATGCTTCTCCTAGATAGATCTTGCGTGATCGTAGGAAATTTTTGAAATTACTGTGTTCCCCAACAGTGGCATCCGAGCTAGGTCTATGCATAGATGTTATGTGCACGAGTAGAACACAAAGAGTTGTGGCCGGTAATAGTCATACTGCTTACCAGCATGTCATACTTTGATTCGGCAGTATTGTTGGATGAAGCGGCTCAGACCGACATTACATGACCGCGTTCATGAGACTGGTTCTACCGCCGTGCTTCGCACACAATTGGATAGTGGGTGTCTGTTTCTCCAACTTTAGTTGAATCGAGTGTGACTACGCCATGTCCTTGTTGAAGGTTAAAACAACACACTTGACGAAAAATCGTTGTGGTTTTGATGCGTAGGTAAGAACGGTTCTTGCTAAAGCCCGTAGCAGCCACGTAAAACTTGCAACAACAAAGTAGAGGACGTCTAACTTGTTTTTGCAGGGCTTGTTGTGATGTGATATGGTCAAGACATGATGATATATAGATTGTTGTATGAGATGATCATGTTTTGTATAAGTTATCGGCAACTGGCAAGAGCCTTATAGTTGTCGCTTTATTGTATGAAATGCAATCGCCTTGTAATTGCTTTACTTTATCACTAAGCGGTAGCGATAGTCATAGAAGAAGTAGTTGGTGAGACGACAACGATGCTTCGATGAAGATCAAGGTGTCAAGCCGATGACGATGGTGATCGTGACAGTGCTTTGGACATGGAGATCAAAGGCACAAGATGATGATGGCCATATCATATCACTTATATTGATTGCATGTGATGTTTATCTTCTATGCATCTTATTTTGCTCAGTACGACGGTAGATTTATAAGATGACCCCTTACTAAAATTTCAAGGTATAAGTGTTCTCCTTGAGTATGCACCATTGCGACAGTTCTTCATGCTGAGACACCACGTGATGATCGGGTGTGATAAGCTCTACGTTCACATACAACGGGTGCAAGCCAGTTTTGCACACGCAGAATACTCGGGTTAAACTTGACGAGCCTAGCATATGCAGATATGGCCTCGGAACACTGAGATCAAAAGATTGAACGTGAATCATATAGTAGATATGATCAACATAGTGATGTTCACCATTGAAAACTACTCCATCTCATGTGATGATCGGACATGGTTTAGTTGATTTGGATCACGTGATCATTTAGATGACTAGAGGGATGTCTATCTAAGTGGGAGTTCTTAAGTAATATGATTAATTGAACTTTAATTTATCATGAACTTAGTCCTGATAGTATTTTCATAACTATGTTGTAGATCAATAGCTCGCGATGTAGCTCCCCATTTATTTTGGATATGTTCCTAGAGAAAAATAAGTTGAAAGATGATAGTAGCAATGATGCGGATTTGGTCCGTGATCTGAGGATTATCCTCATTGCTGCACAGAAGGATTATGTCCTTAATGCACCGCTAGGTGACAGACCTATTGCAGGAGCAGATACAGACGTTATGAACGTTTGACAAAGCTCGGTATGATCAGTACTTGATAGTTTAGTGCACCATGATTTACGGCTTAGAACCGGGATATCAAAACATTTTGAACACCACAGAGGATATGAGATGTTCCAAGAGCTGGAATTGGTATTTCAGACTCATGCCCGAGTCAAGAGGTATGAGACCTCTGACAAAGTACTTAGCCTACAAGATGGAGGAGAATAGCTCAACTAGTGAGCATGTGCTTAGAATGTCTGAGTACTACAATCGCTTGAATCAAGTGGGAGTTAATCTTCCAGATAAGATAATGATGGACAGAGTTCTCTGGTCACTATCACCAAGTTACTATAACTCCATGATGAACTATAATATGCAAGGGATAATGGAAACGATTCCCAAGCTCTTCGTGATGCTGAAATCAGCGAAGGTAGAAATCAAGAAAAAGCATCAAGTGTTGATGGTTGACAAGACCGCTAGTTTCAAGTAAAAGGGCAAGGGAAAGAAAGGGAACTTCAAGAAAGAATGGCAAGCAAGTTGCCACTCCCATGAAGAAGCCCAAAGCTAGACCCAAGCCTGAAACTGAGTGCTTCTACTGCAAAGAAAATGGTCACTGGAAGTGGAACCTCCCTAGATACTTGGCGGATAAGAAGGATGGCAAAGTGAACAAAGGTATATTGGATATACATGTTATTGATGTGTACTTTACTAGTGTTTATAGCAACCCCTCAGTATTTGATACTAGTTCAGTTGCTAAGAGTAGTAACTCGAAACGGGAGTTGCAAAATAAACAGAGACTAGTTAAGGGTGAGGTGATGATGTGTGTTGGAAGTGATTCCAAGGTTTATAAGATCACCATTGCACACTCCCTTTACCTTCGGGATTAGTGTTAAACCTAAAATAATGTTACTTGGTGTTTGTGTTGAGCATGAATATGATTGGATCATGTTTATTGCAATACGGTTATTCATTTAAGTCAAAGAACAATTGTTGTTCTATTTACATGAATAAAACCTTCTATGGTCATACACTCAATATAAATGGTTTATTGAATCTCGATCGTAGGGATACACATATTCATAAATATTGAAGCCAAAAGCTGCAAAGTTAATAATTATAATGCAACTTATTTGGGGCACTGCCGTTTAGGTCATATTGGTGTATGATGGGCTTTTGGAATCACTTGATGCTTGCGAACCATGCCTCATGGGCAAGATGACAAAGACTCCGTTCTCCGGAACAATGGAGCAAGCAACTGACTTATTGGAAATAATACATACTGATGTATGCGATCCGATGAGTGTTGAGGCTCGCGGTGGGTATCATTATTTTCTGACCTTCACAGATGATTTGAGAAGATATGGGTATATCTACTTGATGAACCATAAGTCTGAATCATTTGAAAAGTTCAAAGAATTTTAGAGTGAAGTGGAAAATCATCGTAACAAGAAAATAAAGTTTCTACAATCTGATCGTGGAGGTGAATATTTGAGTTATGAGTTTGGTATTCATTTGAAACAATGTGGAATAGTTTCGCAACTCACGCCACCTGGAACACCACAACGAAATGGTGTGTCCGAACGTCGTAACCGTACTTTATTAGATATGGTGCGATCTATGATGTCTTTTACTGATTTACCACTATCATTTTGGGGTTATGCATTAGAGACAACTGCATTCATGTTAAATAGGGCACCATCTAAATCCGTTGAGACGACACCATATGAACTGTGGTTTGGCAAGAAACCTAAGTTGTCGTTTCTTAAAGTTTGGGGCGGCGATGCTTATGTGAAAAAGTTTCAACCTGATAAGCTCGAACCCAAATCGGAGAAATGTGTCTTCATAGGATACCCAACGCAAATTGTTGGACACACCTTTTATCACAGATCCGAAGGCAAGATATTCGTTGCTAAAAATGGATATTGTAGGACCTTGAAGTATGTCTAGAGGGGGGGTGATTAGACTACTTGACCAATTAAAAACTTAACCTTTTCCCAATTTTAGACTTTGGCAGATTTTAGCTATCTTTAAGCTAGTCAAGCAATCTTCACGCAATTCAAGCAAGCATGCAAAGAGTATATAGGCAGCGGAAAATAAAGCATGCAACTTGCAAGAATGTAAAGGGAAGGGTTTGGAGGATTCAAACGCAATTGGAGACATGGATGTTTTTGTCGTGGTTCCGATAGGTGGTGCTATCATACATCCATGTTGATGGAGACTTCAACCCACGTAGGGTAACGGTTGCGGGAGTACACGGAGGGCTCCACCCACGAAGGGTCCACGAAGAAGCAACCTTGTCTATCCCACCATGGCCGTCGCCCACGAAGGACTTGCCTCACTAGCGGTAGATCTTCACGAAGTAGGCGATCTCCTTGCCCTTACAAACTCCTTGGTTCAACTCCACAATCTTGCTCGGAGGCTCCCAAGTGACACCTAGCCAATCTAGGAGACACCACTCCCCAAGAAGTAACAAATGGTGTGTTGATGATGAACTCCTTGCTCTTGTGCTTCAAATGATAGTCTCCCCAACACTCAACTCTCTCTCATAGGATTTGGATTTGGTGGAAAGAAGATTTGAGTGGAAAGCAACTTGGGAAGGCTAGAGATCAAGATTCATATGGTTGGAATGGAATATCTTGGCCTCAACACATGAGTAGGTGGTTCTCTCTCGTAACTGGTAAGTTGGAAGTGTAGGTTTTTCCGATGGCTCTCTCCACAAATGAAGAGGAGGTGGAGGGGTATATAGCCTCCACACAAAATCTAACCGTTACACACAATTTACCAAACTCGGTGGGACCGAATCATCAAACTCGGTTGGACCGATTTAGTAAACCTAATGACCGTTAGGGTTTTCGGTGGGACTGTCATGCAACTCGGTAGGACCGATATGGTTAGGGTTGGGGCATAACGTAATCTCGGTGAGACCGATTTTGGTAATTAGCTAACCAGAGAGTTGGTCAGGTAAACTCGGTGGGACCGATTCGCTCTTTTCGGTGAGACCGAAATGTTACGAAAAGGAAACAGAGAGTTTACATTGCAATCTCAGTGGGACCGATCGCTCACTTCAGTTAGACCAAAACGTTACAAAGGGAAACAGAGAGTTTATATTGCAATCTCGGTGGGACCGATCGCTCACTTCGGTTAGACCGAAACGTTACGAAGGGAAATAGAGAGATTACAATCCCATCTCGGTGAGACCGAGATCCCTATCGGTGAGACCGATTTGCCTAGGGTTTGTGGCAGTGGCTATGACATCTGAACTCGGTGGCGCCGGATAGAAAGAATCGGTAGGGCCGAGTTTGACTTTAGGTTTGTCATATGTGGATGTGAGAAAGTAGTGGAGGGTTTTGGAGCATATCACTAAGCACATGAAGCAAGAGGCTCATTAAGCAACACCTCATCCCTCCTTGATAGTATTGGTTTTTCCTATATACTCAATGTGATCTTGGATCAGTAAAATGTAAAATGTAGAGTCTTGAGCTTTTGAGCTTGAGCCAATCCTTTGTCCTTGATATTTTGAGGGATCCACTTTCATCATCCATGCCATGCCATTCATTGAGCTTTCCTGAAATATTTGTCTTGGAGTAGCATTAGCTCAATGAGCTATACGTTGTTATGAATTACCAAAACCACCTAGGGATAGTTGCACTTTCAATCTCCCCCTTTTTGTTAATTGATGACAACATATAGATCAAAGCTTCGACAAATAATAATAAAATTGAAAAACATCGCCGCTTTGAGAAGTATGTGATAAGCAAGAGCTCCCCCTTAATTTGTGCATATTTTAAGATTTGCTTTGGACTGCAAATGCACAAGGAATTAGGCTCATGGGTTACTCTTCCATGTCACATACATCTTGGTGGAGCGCTCAAAATAATAAAGATTGAATACATGCACTCATCACCAAGCATAGTGAATGATCATAGATAAGGATAAGTAAGATAATATCATAACAAGCATAAGTGTAGCTTATGATCAAACACATGATCATCAATGTCTCACAGGTAAAAGCATAGTATCTCAAGCAATCAAAAGCAAATAAAGTTCAACCATGAAGACAAGAGAGAACAAAAGCAAATCTCTCTCTCTCTCGAAGCCTATGATCTATACATTTTTCTCCCCCTTTGGCAACAAGTTACCAAAAAGTTCCTAGAAAATGCATAGGACTATATCATCTCTCGTGCTTGGTCTTACGGTGGTGGTGGTGTCCGGAGAACTCCGAGAACGAAGGCTTCATCGATGTAGAAGGAGCTGAAGGAGTTAGTCTTTGGAGCTGGTGGCGCTGGAGCTGTGGCTGGAGCCGATGAAGTGACCTGGTGTCTTGAACTGCTCTGCGGCTGATCTCCGAGGTCGTGGCACTCGCAAATGCATCGCCGTGAGTTCTGCCCTTCCTCTCCTGCATGTCATCCTGTAGCTGCTCCACGGTGGCCGAATCTCAGTTACTTTGACATATCATAGAATTTTTGTTCCATGATTCTTTCCAGGCTCTCCTGGTTTTGAGTTAGGGTGGCCAACCCCTTCTCAATCCGCATAGTTGATGCTATCAAGTAACCAAGCTGCTCCTACTTGTTCTTCAGAAAGTAATCAAATGCCTCTGCTTGAGTTGGCATCTTGGCAGCCTTCTCTTTCCTTGCTTTCTCCTTCTTCTCTTGCGCTTGTACTGATGATGGTTCATTCTGAGTCATGACAACTTGATTGTCCTCAAAGTCAGGATAGAGAACCATGTGTTCCTTATCCAACAGATACTTCCCCGTGCCCATCTTTGAGTTTATCAACTCCTGAATCTGTGAGGCATATCCACAGCTCCTCTTCTGGTCTGCTGCTGTCCTCTTGATAGTTTCAACTATGAGGCTCATGACCTTGAATTTCTGAGGCACATCAAATATGTGAAGCAAATTGATTGCATGCCCTCTGATCATGTTGTGGTCACTGATTTGGGCAACAGAGTGTGCCTTAGGATCCAGCTTGATCGTAGGCAGCCCCGATGAAGATAATGAACTGATCCAAACTTGAAAGTCTCAAGTGCATCATCCGGGATCTCCTTGTACATCTATGACATTGAGTTGTGACCCATCTTCTTCTTGGCATAAATGTCCAAGTCATCTTCACTTTCCTTGGGGGCATTGATCGACTTGCCCATTCCTCTATGGTTGATCGGTATCTCGTTCCTTCCGACATCCAAACTTTCCCGCCATCCGGATAGAAATGTGTTGTGGAGTAGAATTGCATAATGAGCTCGTCATTCCGGTTTGTGAGCTTACGCCCAACAAAATCTGCAACTCCACAAGTTAATCAAGCCGCCATACACTCTGTGATAGTGTTCGCATTCTCCGAATGTAGGTCCAGTTGACCCACCTCATATCACAAACTATGGGCTTCTTATCCAATAAGATGGTCTCATAGAAGTCCTGCTGCTCCTTGGTGTGGAACCTGTAATCTACAGCAGTCCTTCTCCTGGTGGCATATGGATCTGACTCTCTCCATAGCCTCAACTCTTGATCTCTCCTGATCTTCATGTTCTCAGCCACAGGATGAGCATCATTGTGGTCTTGAATCTTGGGCTTGAGCTTCCTTAGGACCTGCCCTTCTTCATCTTCCTCAGCATCAACCTCAGGCATTGGAGCCTTGTTCTTCTCAGTTGCTGGTATACTCCTGGTATTCCTCTTTGGTGCACTCTTGGGCTTGGGGGCAGCTTTGGGCTTTGAAGTTGCAGCCCCTGACTTTATGGCATCACCCATCAGCTTTTGTGCCTTGGGTGCAGTGCTCAAAGAACCTCTTCTTCTTCCTCTTCCTCCATCATAGAAGGCTTCCCAATCACTCTGGCCATGGTCTTCTTGACCCTTTCCTTCCTCTTCTTTCCTTCAAAGAAGAAGCAGGTTCTTTGGGTTGGGATTCCAAAGAAGCTTGAGTGGAGACTCGGCTTTGGACATTGGTTGTCTACCTGCTGGCCTTTTGATCTTCATTCCAGTGCTTAATCGTTGTTGAGCTGTACTCCTTCTTGAGCACTTTCTTCTTGGAACTGGCCTCATCCTCAGCTGCCACATAATCCTCATCCTCAGACTCTGAGGTCTTCTTCTTCATTGTCCTTGTGACAGCCTTGGGAAAATTGCTGGGAGTGCTTCTGCTCCCCTCATCTGAGCTGCTTGAGGGACTAGTGCCCTCACTCATGTGAATCTGCTTTTCTAACCTATTCTGGCTGTCACTTTGGTCTGACATGCTGCACACACTGACTGCTGACCCTGTGAATAGTTATAGATGAGGTAGAGTGGATGAGCATCACAAAATGCAGAGATTTTTGCAAAAGAATGATTTAAAAACTTAGTTTTAGTTTTCCACAGAAAGCATTTCGGATCTACCTATTTTTAAACTCGGTGATACCGAAGCAGTTTTGGAACCTAAACTAGTGAACTCGGTCGACCGAGTCACAGCTTTGCGGCACCGAGACTGCTAGGGTTTCACAAAGTTCTAAAATCGGTCACACCGATTTGTAATTCTCGGTCGAATCGAGACTTACTAGTGCAATGGCGTTAGCCAAATCGGTGGGTCCGAGTTTTCAACTCGGTGGGTCCGAGATGGTTTCATGGAAACCTAACCCTAAATTTTAGAATCACAACTATTCTAAGGATTGTTTTGACTGGATAGAAGTGTTTCAATCGTGGCAAGATGCATTACGAACACAATGTCTTTGAGAATTGGACGAGGATAGCACGTTGATCGAGTTCATACCCTAGTTCGGGCGGTGAACTCGCCACGGCTGCAACGGGCGGAGAAGAATTCCGTTGACGGGCGGAGACCAGCGGCCGGAGGCGGCCAAGCATTTAAGTCGACGATCCGTAGACCTAGTAGGCAGAGCGAGCTATGCGCGGCCGAGGAGTTTCGGAGAAAGTTTTCCAAAAATTTGCCCGTGTGAATATATAGCCCGACACTGTCGGTGTGACCGAGTTGAACAACTCGGTGGCACCGAGATGCATAACTGTTAACAGTTATAGCAACTCGGTGTGACCAAAAAGTTAAAATCGGTTGCACCGAGATTGAAAACCTAGATCGACTTAGTGATCTCGGTACCGAAATGGAGGAATCGGTCAGACCGAAAATCACAAAGAAGTTTTGGAAGTTTAAGTCTATGACGAATCGGGGACTCTGAGTGCTCCTCACACAGAGTGGTTCGAATCTGACTTGACCAAATTTTGTGATGTAGCATGAATAGAGTTTGAGACGAGAAAAGCATAAATAGCTAGAGAAGGTTCTTATGCATTCTTGTCCATCCACTTCGCCAAAGAAAAAAAGAACCAACCAATCAAAACAACAAGTGGATGTCCTCGAATGAGTAAAATATGCAACCAACATGCTCACACAATAAAATGACAAATGAAATATGTGACAAAGCATGCACAACCAATTCTAGCATCTATCAAACAATTGGCGATGACTAGGTCATCTATATATGAGTATATTGACTTAGGAGTCAAATGAGAACATTTGATCATAGGTCATACTCATCGCTTAAGCTCAAGTGGGGTTACCACTTTTACATAAAGCATTTATATGTTCACATCATTAGAGTTGCTTTGACTCAATTCTTAGAGTTAAGCTCCCCTAGATGTGAGATCCCCTTAGAGGGATAAACTAACCTTGGGTTGTGTCGATGATGACTTCATGTAGGTGTTGAAGATGTGGATGCTCAATGTTGATGTAGATCTTTTGGAGCAATCCTTTGGAGTGAGTTGCACTTTCAATACCTACACGGGTTAGTCCCACAAGGAACAAACAAGAATATCCATAGACATAGGGTGATGCACACACAAAATGATGTCCATGAAAACTTTAGGTTACCTTGTCCCTTGCCTTACCAACATGAGGGTTTTGTGACTCCTTGAACTAGTGCAAGATATGGAAGTTGATTGCACTTGTCCTCGCCATAATGATATGAGTGAAAAATGTTGGCGGAGTCACCCTCAAGAACTCTCTAGTTCTTCTTCTTGGGATCCACATCATCTTGATGGGAATCCTTGGTGTAGTAGTTGTGCTTGATGAAGTAGAACTTGGCGTAGTCTTGGGAACCCACTTGACCAAGGCCTTAGGTGCTTCTTAAAATGCATCAATCTCCTCTTGAAGCTTGTCCTTGCCTTTGTTCTTGTGGTCTTGTGGTGGAAGATCATCTTGTGCTTGTGTTCCCTTGAAGGAAGTAGGATCATACTTATCTTGTTAAGGAACAAACTTCGTCTTGGGGTATTGATCTGCTTCCCACTCAACTCCATTGGCATTGAACTTTCGCTCAAAACCAACACCTTGATTCTTCCGGTGCCTTCCTTGCTTGCGTACAATTTCCTCAAATTGCTTACTCCCGGCAAGGCTCTTGTATACACCTTTCTCTATAATTCCCTTCAATAAGTTGTTTTCTTGCTCAAGAGTAACTTGGCTAAGAGAATCAATAATGGAATCAAGAGAACTACTAGAAGCAACAATATTAGGTTTAGCATTGTTATTGTTACTACTAGAAGGAGAATCTTTCTTGTTCTTGTTGCTAGACTTGACTTGAGGCATGTAAGTAGATAAGAGTAAACGCTTGGCAATATAAGAAGAACTTTTCTTATGGAGATCATCATTGATCGCTTTTAGGAACTCATGCTCTTGCTCAAGATTGAGCTTTTCAAAGCGTAACTTCTCATGAGCCCTTAATAGTTCTCGATGATCTTCGAAGATAGTTTCATGAGCTAACTTAAGAGTGTTTAGTTCTTTAGTTAGACGCTCAATTTTCTCCTTATCATTGTCATTCGTTTCATCTTGATTAGCATGATTAATTGATGTTTCATCATAGTATTCATCACTAGAGTTGTCAACAAGTAAATCATCATCTCCTAGCAAGTCATCTTCATCACTATTAAAATCAACATACTCAGGGTGTGTTACCTTAGGACCTTTGGCCATGAAGCATCTTCCAATTCCTTCATTTGGTGATTCAAATATGTCGTAGGAGTTGGTTGACACAAGTGCTAAACCGGCAACACCTTCATCTTGAGTGTATTTGGAGTCGGAATGATAGCTTCTCTCGGAGTGATTGTCGGAGTCGGAGCCGGATACCCATTCACCAACATGAGCTTGATGTCTTCGTTTTGTGTAGCTCTTTGATGACTTGTCCTTCCTTTCCGAATCCTTGCTTCTCCGTGAGGATCTTCGCTCATAACGATCATCTCTACTCCTTCTCTCTCTTGGTGGTGATTCTTCTCTTCTACTTCTTCTCTTGGGAGAATCTTCTCTTCTTTTGTAGGGTGCCGTACACTCATCGGAATAGTGTCCGGGTCTCCCACAATTGTAGCAATTGCGCTCTCGACTAGAAGATCTTTTGTCATTGTAGGACCTTGACTTGGAGCTTCTTTCTTTGCTTCTATTCTTGTAGAATTTGTTGAAGTTTTTCACCATTAAGCTCAATTCTTCATTGAAGGATTGTTTCTCACTTGATGATGTGGGGGCTTCACATGAGGCTTTGTAAGCACCACTTGACCTGTTGTGAAGTTCCTCCTTATCCTTGAGTGACATCTCATGAGCAACAATTCTTCCAATGACTTCCGTTGGCTTGAGATCTTTGTAATTTGGCATCATTTGGATCAATGTGCACACAGTATCATATTTTCCATCCAATGCTCTTAGGATCTTTTTGATGATGAATCATCGGTCATCTCTTCACTTCCTAAGCCGGCAATCTCATTTGTGATAAGAGCAAGCCTAGAGTACATTTCAGCGACACCTTCATCATCCTTCATTTTGAACTTGTCAAGCTGACTTTGGAGCGCATCCAACTTGGATTCCTTGACGGAGTCGGTACCTTCATGCATATCAATCAAAGTATCCCAAATTTCCTTTGCATTCTCAAGACGGCTGATTTTGTTGAATTCTTGAGGCACAATCCATTGAAGAGGATATCACAAGCGTGAGCGTTGTATTGCAACATCTTCAACTCTTCCGCACTAGCTTCACGGTTCGGTTCTCTCCCATCAAAGAATTCACCTTGCAAGCCAATACACACAATAGCTCAAACGGCGGGGTTACGTCCGAGAATATGCATTTTCATCTTATGCTTCCAACTAGCAAAATTAGTGACATCAAAGTAAGGACCTCTATGGTGATAATTTCCCTCGCTAGACGCCATACTCTCCTAGGTTGTGAAACCAAGGCTATGACCACCAAAAGCTATGGAAATCAAAGCAAATGGAGACCAAAACTCTGATACCACTTGTAGGACCTTGAAGTATGTCTAGAGGGGGGTGATTAGACTACTTTGCCAATTAAAAACTTAACCTTTTCCGAATTTTAGACTTTGGCAGATTTTAGCTATCTTTAAGCTAGTCAAGCAATCTTCACGCAATTCAAGCAAGCATGCAAAGAGTATATAGGCAGCGGGAAATAAAGCATGCAACTTGCAAGAATGTAAAGGGAAGGGTTTGGAGGATTCAAACGCAATTGGAGACACGGATATTTTTGTCGTGGTTCCGATAGGTGGTGCTATTGTACATCCACGTTGATGGAGACTTCAACCCACGTAGGGTAACGGTTGCGCGAGTCCACGGAGGGCTTCACCCACGAAGGGTCCACGAAGAAGCAACCTTGTCTATCCCACCATGGTCGTCGCCCGCGAAGGACTTGCCCGTATACCTGTTGATTAGTTGGGTAGAGCCCGGCCGGTCTGATTGCACGCTCTTAATCTCGAGACAAGCCAACTTATATGGACGCCGGGTTTCCTCGTAATAAAGTTGGAAGTTATTTTACTCATACTAGTAAATTTGGGAGACCGACGCCCGCTAATATACGCTCCACTTTTGGAAAATCTACCCCTTGAGTTTCTTGTTTCCATTTTCAGCGTAAGATCGGTTCCTCTTTGGAAGTAAAACTTGTCCAATTTAGGGCGATAAGTATATATGGCATTTTTGAGAAAAAATATCCAGGATGCCGATCTCACAGTCCTTGTGAACATTCTATGGATATTCATACACGATTTTGGGCTCATCGAGACCATCCTCTACTTGTGTTTAGAGGGCTGGGACAGTGGTATCTCTAGCTCACCAGGGTTCAAGTCCCGGTGCTCGTATTATTTCTTCTTTTTTGCGAGGGATGTTCGTATTATTTCTGAATTTATTTCAGGATTTCTGATGATGCGCTTTTATTGGAGGAGACGTTTCCATCGACGACGAGGCGACTTTGTAAATCTCAAGATTATATGCCGGCTCAGTTTTTTGAAGGTGCTCATATGGATAGGGAGTGCCTGTGTGCGTTCATAAAGTTGAGTGTATGCACGTATATATGAGCGCTTGCGTCTGTACTATTTAAAAAAATACCGTTCTAAAAAATAAAAATAAAAATTCAACGTGTGTCCAACCGCCACGTTGGCCATCACATGACCATTAATTTGAGTCCTCTGCGCCTCATGCCACCGACACCGTCAGAACAAGCCACAACTGTATTTTATTGAGGACAACTATATGTCCCTTCTCAACGATTTCAGATGTTTTGGCATGTATATTTTTTTAACTTGTACGACACTTTATTCGAACTCAAATATGTAATACTCCCACCGTTTTTAAATATTTGCCTTTCTAAAGGGTATGTAGACATATTTTAGAGTGTAGATTCACTCACTTTCTTCGTATGTAGTCACTTGTTGAAATCTCTAGAAAGACAAATATTTAGGAACGGAGGGAGTAGTTTTCTAGGGATAATAACTGAAATAATAGTTACTACCTCTGTTCCTACCTCTGTTCCTAATTGCAAGACACTTTGCCTATTTTCATAATAAGTTCAGCTAGGAGAAAATCAGAAGGGTCATCATCCCAAGAAATTACTGAATTTGTCTAAAACCTTTTCTTTCCACTTCCGTAAGGCGATTAGGGAAAGCCTTCCTCCCCTCGATCTTCATCGGCGAGCCCGTAGATTCGCCTCCCCTCTGCCGTCCGCTCCGGCGACCGATGGCGGGAGGGGATTCTTGGTGTTTCCGCTGCGGCTAGTAGATAGGCAGGGTTTTAGTCCTCGCAAGGGTGGTGTATGGATGGATGGCGGCGCTTCTTCTTCGAGTCAGTCTTCTGTGCTTCGATCCTTCTCAAGTTCGTTTGTTGGGACGAATTAGAGAAGCTCCGACATAGCTTCTTGCCGGCTCTTCGGGGCGGCGAGGTTAGGATTTCTCACCATGCGTACGCAACGGCGATATTTGATGGTAGGTTCTTCAGATCTATTCAAGGATTCAACGACGAGGACTGTGGCTCCAGGGCGTTGCTCTTTAGAGGCACGTGCACGAAGACTTCCCAACTGTTATCGACAAGGTCAGGACAGCTCCGGTATGGGAGTGGCGACAGCAGGGCGTCGGTGGCTTGTTCTGACGGCGACAATGGTCGCTCGATGGTCCATGGACCTCGATATAGTTTTTATTATGTTTGAGGTGCATTGTACTTCTGGTGAATCTATATAATAGATCTGATTTTTTGAAAAAAAAAAGAAATTACTGAATTTGAATCATATGAATTCCTAGCTAGTTTGTGTGCCGCCTTGTTTGCTTCTCTTGGACAGTGAGCAAAAGAAACACTCGTCTAGCTAGGAATAATGGACGGCTCACTGTGGAGACGTGGTGCCACCTTGCCCGGCTTCCTCGCCTGAGACGTGGTACCACGGACCAAGCTGTAATTCGCTCGGACAAATCAATCCCCTATGTCCCTTTCACCCCCCCGGCCCACCACGGCCATTGCCTCTGGATGCACTAGCAGCCGCCACAGACCCACCCGCTCCTCCGCAGCCGTATCCTTCATCAGATGGTCCAGTGTGTCATCCCACGCCCCGACGCATATGCAGCTCGAGTTCGTCCGGTGGTCTCCGCTGGCTCCGATCTCCAGGTGCGGCATGTGTAATCTATTTCCTATGCTTTATACCCACCTTTGGGGCTGATTCGCGTGTTGTGTGTGTGTGTAGCCGAAGGGAAGGCGAATGACGGCACAGGACGGCGGCGGTCGGTGGCGAGAAGCTCTTCCGTGGCGTACTTTATTTGAGCCTCCCTAATTATACCTCACTTTATTTGTCATAATCTCTCTTCAAATTTTGTGCCCTTCCGCCTTCACATTGCTTTATCTTTCTTGACTATGAACGAACACAAGAACAATAGCCACCTTGGGGGGTATATGCATGTGAACAAACATGGATGCAACACTCCATACGATTAGAGACAGCCATAGATGATTCAGTTTGTGGGCCCTAGTATTTAGAGATGATCTCAGTCTGATCGTACTGTTGTCCAACGAGAAGGCATCGTACGCAGAGTAGTTTCGAACATGTATTTAGCGAAATTTATCGAGATCATGCAAACTCATCAAGCACGCGCTTGAGGCGGCTGAGGCGCCTGAGGCATCCACGTCAGCTTAGACTAGCCACAGTGGGAGTAACTTCAACAATAACATCTAATCCAACTCAGCAAATTTGCTTATGTGGCAATGAGTTATGATGAGAGATATAGTTTAAGTAACTTAGGGCATGTTTGGTTTCAATAAGTCACCTGACTTATAAGTCAGGTGACTTAAAACCAGTGATTTATAAGTCACGCATGTTTGGTTGTCATCTGACTTACTAGTAAGTTTGCACGTGCAACGCACGTCTCAACAAATATAAATGTTAATAACCACCGCAATAACAAACAATTGTGCGCACAATATTGAAGCAGTACTATCTCAAATACATCACACGCACTAAAATATTGGAAATATTTTTCAACAATTTTTTTTTGATTGATACAAATGCTCCAATAACATAGATCTATTCAAGTCCAAGAAGAATAGTGATGAACACTAATGTTGTCATTATTCTAATCACAACATCCATTTGAACGATTTGATGCTTATACAGAAAACAAACAAGTATAACATGGTTCTTTATCAGAACCAGAATTATTCCTTCAAAAGATGATGACAATTGTCACTGATAAATAGATAGGGGCTATCAACCAAGCACCAAAATTTGGTTGACTGACCGCAAAGCTAAAAGTTAACTCAATTTATAGCAGGGGGCTCTTGCAGCGCTATTTGTTCATACTATCTGGTGGAAGTATGAACATATGAAGCTACAAAGCAAATAAAAATCTCAACAGTAAACCTCTCTTCGAAACAAATGATCATAGTCCTCAATGTAGTAGAAAAGCAATGGAGCAGAATTTCTCGATACCGACTGCAGGGCAGGTGTACTGAATGTAGTAGCCCAGGGGAGAGCTACATACATCAGGGAGGACCTACTACAGATAATAATTCTCATGACCCATGGATTCCAAAGCACCTAAAATTCTGGAGTCCAGAAAACAAAATTATTAGTTAGAAACAATGAAGTACAGAACAAATTGCAAGTTTAAATATTAAGTATATCTTCCCATGTCCCCCTTTCACCAGTCGAATCATGTGGAATATAACGAAAAGGGAACTACTTTTATATGTTCTTATTAACATTATTACCTAGAAATTGCCTTTGGAGCTTAGCCTCCATGGAGGCCTCCAAATTCAAATTTCAAATTTTATCACAATTCATATTTTTACATTTCAGAAATTTCTGAAAAAAATACAGATATACATGAAGGCATAACACACGTGTGTAAATTTTCAGTATGCAACGCTGATAAATTAAGGCTAATGTAAAAATATATAGGGTACTTAAGTGCTTTACAGAAAAAAGAATAAGACATACGCAGTTTGTAGAACATGTGATGTATATTTTTATGGTAAAGAAGACACTCCACTACCATTATCACTTTACCAATGTCTACATCTTCTTTTCTGTCACAAACCCAGAAGCAGCAAAGTAAGTACAGTACCACCAAAGACATTTATGTAAAACGAGTTATTAGCACAAAAAATCCACTATAAACCGAACCGATCATAACCTAGTAATTCATAATAGCAGGTGAACATCTTAAATTTTATCAAGATATCTCAATGTAGTAGCCAAGGGGGCCTTTTTCGTCTTAAAATGAGCTTCCTAACACTAATAAGAAGTAAACAAAGCCATTTAGATTTGTCGCTAAACAAGTAAAAGTAGCATGTGATACCCGCACACAAAATTTATGTACTTGGAATTTCCATTACTATCTCATACATTGTCACCATTGAATGATCTAGATGACAGATAATCAAATCAGACTAAAATCTAAGAATTTTAGCTCCATGATGCTACTGGTGGGTTCAAGCATCAAGTGCTTTCACGGCAGTTTCTGAGCTCAACTTCCCAACACGGTCAACGCCAAAGGAACAAGTATCGAGGTGCCCACCGTTACATTTTATATGGAAAAATATACCGAGATGCAGAAAGCAAGATGCAAGCCTACACAAGCAACCCTTTCCCAGAGTGGGTCTCTCTCCTGAGTTGAACAATTATTCACAGAATCTAATTACAGTGAAAAGAGGCTCCTGATGTTGTAATCAAATGCTTTATTGGGGGTTCCTTGAACCCATGTATTAGCATCTTGGTAATGAATATAGGTTCATACTAACCAGAAGACAACTATCAATAATATATGTAGGATAACATGTTGCCACCAATCTAACCTCTATCATCAGAGATAGTAGAGATAAATTGTAAGAGCTCAGACCTTCCCACTTTCAATGGCAGTTTTAAGATCTTCGGAAATGGGGGGAGGTGTAACCTCGGGGACAGGCATAATTTTTCCTTCCTCGACCTGCAAAAAATATATGAACACCAGGCTTTGATTCACACTAACACATTCCCAAAAAAAACTTCCAAAAGACATCAACCGTGATGTACCAGCTTCTGAAATCCTTAATCCTTTCAAGAGCTTCAAATGAAGTAGGAACAACAGATTCCAACTCACCACCACTCATTGCACCCTGTTATACCAAAAAATAAATAAATCACATGTGCGCATTGTTGGGGAACGTTGCAGAAAATTAAATTTTTTCCTACGGTTTCACCAAGATCCATCTATGAGTTCATCTAAGCAACGAGTCATGGAAGAGTGATTGCATCTACATACCACTTGTAGATCGCGTGCGGAAGCGTTCAATGGACCGGGGATGATGGAGTCGCATTTCGCCGTGATTCAGATCACCGATGACCTAGTGCCGAACGGACAACACCTCCGCTGCTCAACACACGACGGAGCGGATGACGTCTCCTCCTTCTTGATCCAGCAAGGGGAAGGAGAGGTTGATGATGATCCAAAGAAGACGACGGTGTGGTGGTGGATGCAGCAGAACTCCCGGCAGGCTTCGCTAAGCAACTACGGGAGGAGGAGGAGGTGTTGCAGGGAGGAGGAGGCGCCAAGCTGTGGTTCGGCCACCCCTCCCTCCCTCCCTTTATATAGGTGCAAGAGAGAGGGGAGGGCGAGCCTTGCCCCTTCCTCCAAGGAAGGGGTGCGGCCAAGGGGAGGAGTCCATCCTCCCAAGGCACCTCGGAGGTGCCTTCCCTTTAGGACTCTCCCTCCCCAAGTCTCCTTGGCGCATGGGCCTCTTGGGGCTGGTGCCCTTGGCCCATATAGGCCAAGGCGCACCCCCTACAGCCCATGTGGCCCCCCGGGGCAGGTGGACCCCCGGACCCCTTTCGGCACTTCCGGTACAATACCGATAAAGTGTGAAACCTTTCCGGCGACCAAAATAAGACTTCCCATATATAAATCTTTACCTCCGGACCATTCCGGAACTCCTCGTGACGTCCGGGATCTCATCCGGGACTCCGAACAACATTCAGTTTGCTGCATACTCATATTCATACAACCCTAGCGCCACCGAACCTTAAGTGTGTAGACCCTACGGGTTCGAGAGACATGCAGACATGACCGAGACGGCTCTCGGGCAATAACCAACAACGGATCTGGATACCCATGTTGGCTCTACATGATCCTCGATGATATCATCGGATGAACCACGATGTCGAGGATTCAATCAACCCGTATACTATTCCCGTCAATCGGTATTTTACTTGCCCGAGATTCGATCGTCGGTATCCCAATACCTCGCTCAATCTCGTTATCGCAAGTCACTTTACTCATCGTAATGCATGATCCCGTGACCAGACACTTGGTCACTTTGAGCTCATTATGATGATGCATTACCGAGTGGGCCCAGAGATACCTCTCCGCTTACACGGAGTGACAAATCGATCTCGATCCGTGTCAACCCAACAGATACTTTCGGAGATACCAGAGTGCACCTTTATAGTCACCCGATTACGTTGTGACATTTGGTATGCCCAAAGCACTCCTACGGTATCCGTGGAGTTACACGATCTCATGGTCAAAGGAAAAGATACTTGACATTGGAAAAGCTCTAGCAAAACGAACTACACGATCTTGTGCTATGCTTAGGATTGGGTCTTGTCCATCACATCATTCTCCTAATGATGTGATCCCGTTATCAACAACATCCTATGTCCATAGTCAGGAAACCATGACTATCAGTTGATCAACGAGCTAGTCAACTAGAGGCTCACTAGGGATATATTGTGGTCTATGTATTCACACGTGTATTACGATTTCCGGATAATACAATTATAGCATGAATAAAAGACAATTATCATGAACAAGGAAATATAATAATAATATTTTTATTATTGCCTCTAGGGCATATTTCCAACACGCATACTTGTTTAGCTCAGCAGAACTCGAGGAGAATTTGTTTACAACTCACAGCATGGCAAAATTGGACTCAAATTTCAACAGACGTGCACACGTCCCACTAACCCAAGCAACAACTGGTTTCTCGACCTTTCCTTGTTTCAAGGATTTGAGGAGTCAATATTCATCACTTCCTCCAAGCTCGCCAAGAACTCCAGTCGTTTTAACCTAAAGCCAACAAATGAGGTCAAACTAAATTTCCAGGACTCGATCAAACTAAAGTATCTTAACAGTTCCATGTAACTGAAGCAACCCAGTTGGCATTACCTCAGACAGTTTATGTGCACCGTAATGCGGGATCAGCAGCAACAGAACATGGGCGTGTATGGCGTGGGAGGATGACTGCTGATGTGTGGTATTCACCACCTTCTTCCAACTCTCCGGCACTTGGATCCCCTCTATGGCAGACCTCTCCGCCTCCATGCCCTTGTGCTGCACCTGGGCGCCATGACAAGATCGCTCCTTGTCGGTGAGCGCCTTGGCCGAAAGCAATGAGCAGCCTGCTCCCCGCGCCCCCACCGGGCCCGGGGACAGTTGAGGCGACTGCCTCCTTCGAGGCGAGCGCCCGGAAGCGTGAGGCTGTGTCGGGGGTGCGGGAGATGAGGCGGAGCGGGGCGAGGGAGAAGAGAGAGTTGGCGGTCGTCCTTTCCGCCATCTGCCGCGCACTTGGGAAATAAGGGAGAGGTGCCTCCGTCGCGTGGGGAGGCGGCGGCGACGAGCGGCGGCGACGACGGGCGATGGGGCCGTGGGGAGAGGTCTGCGGGAGGACTGAGGGGAGGGAGGAGAGGCGCGATTCTGGACCATGGTTCAGGCGAACCTATGGTCCATGCCGTCCGATTCACCAGCCCTCTGCATGTGGATCTGTGTCCCTTTTGGATTCAAATATTCTGGTTAAGTCTTAAACAGTTTTAAGTCCACGTTAAGCACTTCCCCCTAGGCCTGGGCTAGCACGTATCACTAGGCACACTGTAGCATTTTTGTCAGGCCTAAGGAATAAAAAACTTGTCATTACTGCGAGGCATTTGATAATTTTGCCAGTTATATTTTCTTATCTTTCTTTTGCGGGCAATATTTTCTTATCTGTAGATTCAGACCAGCTAAAAAACGCCAATGATACGTGTAGATATGATGTGTTATACATTTAGAAAAAAAAGCATGGATCATCTTCAGAATATAAACAATAGACCGAGCGGAAATCTGTTGGTGCTCCTGGGAGCGCGTGCTCCTGCACGCCAAAATAATATTTCAAAGTATGAAAAAATTTCAAACAAAAATTTGGCGTCTACATCTCAACATTATATGTGTGCGCGTCAAGTTCCGGAGAAAACTGACATTTTGTGACATGTGTAAAAAGGACAAAAGGATATTGTGATAAGCATTTTTTAACACCGAATTTTGACTTTTTCACACGTGACACATAAATTGTCCGTTTTTCATGAAACGACTTTGTGAGCATGCACAATATCGAGATGTACGCGCCAAAGTTTTTGTTTGGAATTTCTTGACATTTTAAAACATTTGTCAGCTCTATTGCTGTAAACTCATTGTCAGGCTCAACTGAATTAGCAAAATTAGACATCACCATCCCTTAGCCTATAATGTATACAATGCCTCTCTAGTGCGGAGTAAAGATAAAATTTTCCATGACCATAAATAGAACCACATGCGCCAGCAAGGAAATATTAAGGTTTAGCATATTTTTTTAGTACTGTACCAAATGCAAATACTACATGCTGAATTTAATCTCTCAACTCCATGCATGTCTTGGGCTGAGAGCTGTTACCCATACCAAGGCAATAAAAAGGTAAACAGTGTTTTGTGTGTGGTCCCCATCGAAGGTGTCCAATGCAACATCACTATTTTATTGCCTATGATGTGAGCATCATATAGGGTTATTTAGCAGGTTAGGGGTTCATAATCATCATTAAACTACTTGCGCCATGCATGACTACTCCCACCATCTTCCCCAAACGGTTGGCGCCATGCATTGTTTAATACATTGTACATAGATCCCCATGAATGATGTCCATAGATCAATGGTGTTGAGTGTAGGTTCGGGTGAACCATGGTCCCGTTCAACATTCTTGGGGGAGGGAGCAGTTTTTTTTGGGAGAAAGAGGTCGAGAGAAAAAAAAAAGGAAAACTTCGGTTGTTAAGATATCGTGTCACGCACTAATTGCATTCCGCAAATCAGGGAGGGCCGTGCGGATTAGAGGGATGCGAGTACGGACAATTGGCAGACCAGGGCGTCTGCTTGGCAGAACATTTGATCTGAGACGTTGATTTGAATGGCAGACTATTGATCTAATACGGACAGTCGGATGCCTTTAAGTTGGTTTGATCCAAAGGTTCTGGTTATCCCGTGTACAGTTTGTTGTGTGACTTTAGAGGAGTTTATGTTTGGTCTTTTAATAGTAGTAGAGATAAGTCACCTGACCACACCTTCTCACCTTGTTGGTGACTTATTTGGAACCAAACAGGCCCTTAACTAGTTATTGTAACATCACATGTCCCTGTGCAATATGAGCCTATAACATAATAAATGAAGCTTTGCGTGACACCACAGTTATGTTATTACCCACTATAAAGGTAGTAATATAGTCTAAGGATATATATATGTTACTAATGTATGTTACTCTTCTATAAAAAACACTAATATATGTTACTCTTCATTGTAGCTAGTTTTATACTAGTAGATAGTAAGCTTACCATCGACATATCGGAGCACAGGGCGCGCATCACCACCGACAAAGAGGTGAGACATCGAGCAGAAGAGCAAACTTGTGTGATTATTGTAGCACAGTCTGCGACAATAATGAACAAGTAGCGAGAGAGGGGGTCGCCTTGCGGCAAGCTGTGACAAAAACTAATCCAGTTACCGGAACCCCATTAACCGGAACTCTTGTGTGATCAGTCGAGAGAATTGAAAAAATCCAATCACACTAGATGGGGGAAAGCCGCGGGTGTGAAGGATACAAATGATACCGTTCCAAATTAACAAAGTCGAAAGCCTTTTGAAAATCAAGCTTGAGAACCAGGGGGGGGGGGGGGGGCGCAGTTCCAGGCGTGACCACATTCTCGAAAATGTTTGTGCCAGCAAAGGAACCAAATTTATTTTATCCCTGAAAAGAAGAGCAAGGAACCTGATTTATTTTATCATCTTTTGTCGACTCTACCGTTTGTTTGAAAAGAAAATGTATTTTCGTGACTGCAATCATAAGTAGGCTCGACACGTTGGTTCAGCTTCAGGTTCAGGTTAGTTTCAAAATAAAAAAGGTTCAGGTTCAGGTACACGGCGGTCACGACATGGAGACAGCGAAACGCAAGACATCGTCTAGTTAGTACAGGAGATCTCTTTGCAGTAGGTGGGGGTCGTCGTCGGAGAGGATTGAGGCCACATCGTCTTCTCCTCATCTTCTTCCCCATCTTCCATCCATCAGGTACGCCGCCGCCGCCTCCTCCTCCTCCCTCTTCTTCCTCCTCCCCAAGATTTGCACGTCCCTTCAACTCGTCAAGCTAAATTCAGTCCCCAATCTCTTCCTGATGACCAACCCCATCCAGAGCTCAACGCAATCAAGATTATCCACTCGCCGCCTCTGGTGGCACTAGCCAAGAAAGAATCAAGATCCATCTTTTACCGTTTCGTAGAGTCCACACCTCAATTTTGATCAAGCTACGCAGCACTGAATCTGATATAGCGACGCGATTGTCAACCATGTCTGCGAAATTCACTTTCCTTGGTCTCGGTGTTGCAGATAGGCCATGGCTTCCACCGTCCCCTTCTCCCCGGCCAAGGTCCAGATGCTCCAGGCGACGAACTGCCACGGGCACGCGCCCTTCGGCAGCTGTTTCGCCGTTCCAAGAACCGGGCCAAAACAGCGTTCCGTGGCCGTCAGGGTCAGCAGCGAGCAGGAGGCGGCCGCCGCCGTCAGGGCGCCGTCGGGGAGGAGCATCGAGGAGTGCGAGGCCGACGCCGTCGCTGGGAGATTCCCGCCCCCGCTGCGTTTGTCAGACCAAAGGCCCCAGACGGCACGCCTGAGATCAGGCCTCTCGTGAGCCCCAATCTGAATTTTGCAATGTTGCTTGTGTACAGTGCAGTTGCAAGAAACTGAATTTAGAGGCACCATGTTTGGTGTGTGTTCAGGACATGCCAAAGCGCCCTCGTCGCAACCGCAGGTCGCCAGCTCTTAGGGCTGCATTCCAGGAGACAACCATCTCGCCTGCTAATTTGGTGCTCCCTTTGTTCATCCATGAAGGTTGCCTTGAAATCTACTTCCTTGAATGCTGCACCATTTGAGATTTGCTATATCAAGGTTTTTCCTTTTGGTGATGATTTGCAGGGGAAGAGGATGCTCCAATTGGCGCCATGCCCGGGTGCTTTAGGCTTGGATGGCAGCATGGGCTTCTTGATGAGGTATTGGAAGTACTGCAAATTAACTCTCCCTTTTTTTTTTGAGATGGGGATCGGAGTAGTCATGTATCTTTGACAAATGTGTTGGATCTCTAAATGTGTGTTTATTTCCTTGTCACTTGTACCAATAGTCTTAGGTAGCAATCAGCATTCAGAGCTGATGTAATATTTTTGACAACCACTCTTATATGCAGGTGTATAAGGCACGCGATGTTGGTGTTAACAGCTTTGTGCTCTTTCCAAAGGTTCCGGATGCATTGAAGGTATTTGACAAACATCACTAATTATTTGTCATGTACTCCCTCCGTTCCTAAATATAAGTCTTTTTAGAGATTTCAATATGGACTACATACGGATGTATATAGACGTAGTTTAGAGTGCAGATTCACTCATTTTGCTCTGTATGCAGTCCATATTTAGGAACGGAGGGTGTTCATGTATTTGTGCCTCAGAATGACTTGTGCTCTTTATTCCTTCAGTCTCCAACAGGAGTTGAAGCATACAATGACAATGGTTTGGTTCCACGGACAATTCGCCTGCTCAAGGATAAGTTCCCTGATATCGTAAGATTGTTCCCCTCATTCACTGTGTATTTGTCGCTTGCATCAATGCTGCCAATATCTTTGCTTCTAATCATATGATGAATTTAGATTGTCTACACGGATGTTGCTTTGGACCCTTATTCATCTGACGGGCACGATGGCATCGTGAGGGAAGATGGTAATGAAAATGACGCATTATTATATCGCATTATTATCTTGCACTTTTCAGATGTGCATGATATGTTGATCTGCTTGCATCCTGAATTGCTGATAGCATTAGAAATGTGCTAGCTAGTTCAAAAATATTGTTGCCAGTCTCCTGGTATGAAGGTCACACCACACTGGTTGCGGGCATACGGCCAAGAAACTATCATCCTAGTTCTCGATAGTTATTGTTGGCCAGTTTGGTTTTGTATGAGCCTAGTATAAAGTTGAGTCATCTATTTTGGAACGGAGGGAGTAGAACCTGTGGCTCCTGGTTTTTAAGACATCACTGTGGATGTCCAGATTTGATTTTCTAAAAGTATTACTGGACCACTTGATTCCTGCTTAGTTAAGTCATTTGTTTTGCCACCTGGCACTGAAACTTCATAAAAATAAATTCCAAATTGTGCCACACAAATGTATTTCGTCACAAGAATCTCGTCAGGTACTTCCCAGATCATTGAAATTAGCAAAAAATGAGAAGGTGCATTCCGTAATGTTTAAACCAGGAATTGGTTGGCTCCTGTAGCTTTTTGTAGCCCTAGCGAATGGCGATAAACTGATTGCTAGTGCAAAAAGGTACTTAAATTATGAGCTTAGCTGTTCGGTGGTCATGCCCATGTTTAGAATTTGGAATTACAGTACAAGCAGTTTTCATTACTATTTTTTTGTCCAAACAACTGATGGACTTAGATGTTTTTTAGAAGACGCAAGTTACGTACAAACTTCCGTCAAGCTAATTGTGAATTTGTTTCAATCCCATCAGGAGTAATTTTGAACGATGAAACAGTATATCAGTTGTGCAAACAGGCAGTTTCACAGGTCCATCTCTTCTCTTGGTATTATGTTTTGGATTTGGTTGATGAGTATGCAACTGTTGACTAACATAAACTTGTTCTATGAACTAAATAGGCACGTGCTGGTGCCGATGTAGTTAGTCCTAGTGACATGATGGATGGTCGTGTTGGAGCAATCCGTTCTGCTTTGGATGCTGAGGGTTTCAATGATGTCTCCATCATGTCCTATACTGCAAAGTACATACCTATACCATTCATGGCATCATAGTATTTCTGTTATCCTATTCTTTTACATTACGTCTTTGTTATGTGACTGATGCATCCACAATATAATGTTTTTTGCAGGTACGCCAGTTCATTTTATGGGCCATTCCGAGAAGCTTTAGATTCAAATCCACGATTTGGGGACAAGAAAACGTACAGAGCTGACAATAACGCTACTCTATTGATTTTCATCCTGTGTACAGTTTAGTTGCTTAATATTATCTAAATGTCTTAACCCCTTCTCGTTCTGAAGCTATCAGATGAACCCGGCTAACTACAGAGAAGCTCTTCTAGAAACTGCAGCAGATGAGGTCGAAGGGGCTGATATCCTTCTAGTAATTCTCTTGCTTATTATTCAGTGCTGTATTACCAAAGGTAACTCTTGTGTATGTTGCTCCATAATCATGGTTCCCTTGTGACAGGTGAAACCTGGATTGCCGTACTTGGATATCATCCGACTTCTCCGGGATAATTCTGCACTGCCAATTGCTGCATACCAGGTTAGTTCACTAGCAGGTCCATAATCCTTGCTGATGTGATGTTTTTGTCATTTCTATCTGGAAATCCACAAGAAACCTGGACCTCGTTGTTTACTGTATACTTCCGATGCAGTCAATGAAATCATTTTAGCAGCAGCACGTAAGTGCATACCATAATTCAGCTACCCAATTGCCACAGGCCTCGCTAGTTTGCTGCACAAGAACATTTCTCATTTGTCCTATCAATACCCGAGTCATATATTTCACTGTGCTTATCTTCTTTATGCAAACACCATCAGTTGGTTGCCATTTCAAGCAGTAGGCCGGTAAAGTACTACTAGCTCACTACGCTTTGTGCACTCTGACTGCATTTGCCTATTTCTAAACTGTAGAGTAGATGTTCTCTTGGGCAGCACACGCCCACCTAAGATTTCAGGAAAAGCCTGAACCTTGATCTATCGTTTATCTCATGTGTTTTGATCTCAAGTTCCCTCCTTGAGTGTTCTCATAAACTTCAGCACCAACAGGAGTTCATCTTAAGAAGTTGGCCAGGTGTTTTTTTTTTTTTGGTTTTGTATTCTTGAGTGTTTTTGAAGCTAAAGGTGGAGGATGGTTCTGTCATTGTGTTAGGAAAGAAAAAAGGTGGCAATATCACCATCCTTCTGAATGAACATGATTAAACTGAACTATGTAATCCTTGGAGGTTATTAGTCTGAATCAGAACATGTTGTTTGCATGGTGTTTCTTTTGTTATAATTTGAGCTCAAAGCGAGTGAAATTCTGAACCAATCAAAGGCCTGAACCTTGATCTATCCTCATGAACGAATCAGAAGATGATTGCGTATGCATTATGTTTTTTTCTTCTTCTTTTTGCGTTATGATTGTAGCTGAAGGAGAGGATCGAATGATGTAATAGTATCATTCTGGCTCGTGTTAGTAAAAAGAACAGTGAAATTCTGAAGCAATCATCATATATCGTTTCCCTTTTTGGCCTTTCAGGTGTCCGGCGAGTACTCGATGATCAAGGCCGGCGGGGCGCTGAACATGATCGACGAGGAGAAGGTGATGATGGAGTCGCTCATGTGCCTGAGGCGAGCCGGCGCCGACGTCATCCTCACCTACTTCGCCCGCCAGGCCGCCGCCGTCCTCTGCGGCATGGGATCCGCCAAGTAAGTAGAATACTACTAGGTCAGGTCAACTGGTCAGCCCCCCGTGATTAAAGATTTGACCGTAAATCTGAGGAGCCAATGTGCTTGAGTAGCTGGCCTCGACGTTTTGACCCTAAGCACTTGAATAATCCGCAAGTCTCGTAATAGTACATGATTGTTAGTTTGTTACTGATTCCTATTTTGTACAGAGTTCACATGATTATTTTTCCCTTGCAAGGGAGATACTTGTACCCTAGTCTATGATTTTACCAAGTACATGCTCATTTTCTTTCACAGTATAAGGCCCAGTTGTCGTGATTTTCTTGAGAGCACATTTTAGTTAGTTCTCAAATCTGCGGAAAGGGACCAAGACCCGCTAGGGTTCTTCCCCAGCCCTGAGTCCGCCGGTCGCGTGCGACTGGACTCGCCCCCTCCCGGTCCCACCCTTGCGCCGCCTCCTTGGGAGGCGGCCGGGGCGGCGCGTGTCCCTTCTTGGCCTCCCCGCCCCTTCCCTCCGTCTGGCCGAGTCTTTGTCGGTGGCGCGGCAGACCTCATTTTCCAGCGTCTGCGTCTCCCTTCCGGCGGGCGGCGGCGATAGCCGACGGCGGGCGAGGTGGCGCCGCTGCTCCTTGGCGACGGGGCGGCGTGATGCCATGGGATGGCCAGCGGCGCGTCTCCGGCCCAGATCTGGCCCCTGCAGGCCCCATCTAGGTCCTAGCGGGCTGGCCCTCGACGCGGCTTCGACGTCTTCTGCGTGGCGAGGAGTAGCAGCTCGGACAGGGGGTGGCAGCGCCGATGGCGTGCCTTCTGCAGCGCGACGACGGGAGCTTTACGGGCGTCTAAGGGCCGGACCGAGCCTGTGGGCCCACGGGCCTAGTATGCTCCTGATGTCGTGTCCGATCAGTTACCGTCGTTGACGGTGGAGGTTGGGCCCTCCCGCGTGCCGACGGTGCTGCTGCCCCTAGTCCCAGCTCCTTTTCTTTGTTGTGCAGGCCCCTTCGCGGTGTCATGGTGAGACGGCGTGTAAGCTTCAAGACCGTGTTGACGCAGGGTGATGAACTGTTTGGTGGAGAGCTCCGGAGCGCCCAAGGTGAAGTTTTGGATCGGGAGAAATCCCGACAGCCTAGCCGACACCGACGCGGTGGCGCCTGAGGGTGCCAACGGACCTTCCTGTAGGGTGTCGGGGGCTACCCTTCCTCTCTCCTTGTCGCATACCGGGGGAAACCCTTGACAGCAGCGTTGTCATCGCCGCGTCCCTTCTTGAAGGTGTTGATTGGTACCGGCGCTTCGGAGTCTAGGAGCTTGGTGGAAGATCCTCGGTGGGCGCAACGATCACGATACTTCTTCATTTTTGTTGATCCGCCGTTGTTGGTTTTTGTCTTTTTTTGTATTTTCTCTTTCAGTTTTTTTGGGCGTTTCTGTGCTGCTTCGACCTCAGCATCTATCGTTTTGTAATACAAAGCGGGGAAGCCCTATTTCGAGTTAGTTCTTGAATAAACGGTTTGAGTACTGACTGTAGGCTTTGGTTGACAAATCTGGTGGATCGATCCCAATCCGATCCGATCGTCCCAGCAGCGACGATGAGTGTGTGTTAAGCGTGATCCCACCGGTTGAGCTCGTAGTTTAAGAGAGTTTGAACGGTGGTGCAAGCAAAGCACGCACGGGACCCAACAGTAGATCGCAGGCAGTAAGGCTGATCATAATGGGAGTAACATAGATAGTAATATAGATGTCACATAAGTAAAAATGTTGATGTGACAAGTAGTTAATAAGAAGAGAGGCAAATAGAGTAACCTAATATGTTACCATCACATAGCGCTTTCTAATATAAAATGAGTCTACAAGACAATAAATGAATATGTGTATATTACTACACATATGACATTTATGTGGCAAATAGTTAATGAGAGGTGGCAACATAATATGTTACTGTAACATAGCGCTTTCCAAGACAAGATGAGTCTACAAGTTAATAAATGAAGCCATCTATGATACTACTAGTAACTTAGACTAGTATTATATGCATGACACTAGTCTAAGTTACTCCCCACTATGACCAGCCTAAGGGTAGTAAAATAGAGTAGTAACGTATGCATGTTACTACTCTAAGTTACTCCCCACTCCCACTTTGACCAGCCTAATGCGTGTGCTTCTGGTAAGCACGCAGGCAGCAGGCACGCTCATAGGATCTCGGGCGGTAGGGAGGAGTAATTAACTCCGATCATCAAGTGCTGGGTGGCAAACGGCCATAGCTGGCTGGCTCCAGCCTCCAGTAGCTTGCAGGTTTTGCTCAGGCCGACGCAATTGCAGTTGCAGCTGTGGTTGCAAGGCGACGGCCGGGGGCTGGGACTGGTAGGCAGCAATTACTAGGCCCCCTCATCCGCTCCCCTCCCACGTGAAACAAATCACGGGCATCGAAAGATAATAATTTCAATGGAGTACAGCAGTAATATCAACTTCGTCCAAGTCATAACGTTCTAGTACCATCGGTTGCAAGATTCACTGTACTGCACGTCGCTGCAACTGTGGAGAGGCTCAAAGTCCATTCCGTGGAGTAAAAAAATGGCGCCACAGCTACCACCGGCCCTAATTGACTAGTCATTCAACATTCATCCGTTGCCCCATTCATTAGGCATGGCTTGAATGCCTCATCACTGCTTATCATCACGCTGTGTTTGCTGTGCTCGTACCGTACTGCCAGCGTAACTCGTGTGCCGCAACGTGTTCTCGCACGCATGTGATCGACGATCGTGCATGACTACTTCATTACAACATGCTGTGAACGTGGCTGCTGATACATTTTGGCTTCCTTTTGGTTTTGCATGATCAATGGAGAGCCAGGCGGCAAAATCCAAAAATAATAAAAACAATAACAACATGGTGCGCGAGTGAGTGTTGTGAGCGTCGTATTTTCCATCCATCAAATGAACAACCAACAGTAATCCAGCAACGAATGAAAGAATCCACTACGGAGCCATGGAATTTAATTCAGATCAAATAACGACATACAGAGTTGCACAAAATATAGAAGAGCGTTGAAGAAGCTACAGGGAGAGGGAGATGTGATGATATACTGGTGACGACCCAGGGACTGGCTGGCTGACGACGAGCGATCCGGCCGTGGAGGTGGCGGCCGGGCCGATAGATCAGCCTGCCTGCGGCTAGCTAGTGGTGCTACCTAGCTACAGCAGCTAGTACTTCGGTGGAGGCGGCGACCCGTAGGAGACGCCGTGGACCGGCGGCATTGGGGGCGGCGGCGACGAGTAGGACACCCCGTAGACCGGCGGGAGGAGCGGCGGCGGCGGGGACGAGTAGGACACGCCGTGGACTGGAGGCAGAGTTGGTGTTGGTGGCGGTGGGGACGAATATGGCACGCCGTGCACAGGTGGGAACAGCGGCCCTCCTGGCGGAGAGGATGGCGCTCCGCCCTCGCCGCTTGGTGGAGGCGGTGGTGTCCAGGGACCTGGCGCAGGGAGCGGCAGCGGCGAGGATGGCGTGGGCGCGGTCGGCGGCGTGAGGGCCGGAGGGGCGTACCCGGGGGGAGGTGTTGTGGGTTGGTGGCTGGACGGTGAGGACGCGGACGGCGGCTGGTTGCCGGAGGACGGAGGCGAGAACCCCTGGGATGGTGGCGCGGAGGGCGGCATTGCGTGCCCGGGGCTCTCGCTGTGGGTCGGCGGTGGCGGCGCGGCCGTTCCTGGCGTTGTGGAACCCCCGGGCGGGGACGGAGACGATGGAGTGGACGAGCCCGGCGGGAACAATGGGCCCGGCGGCGTAAACCAGCCCGGCGGAGTCAATGGGCTCGACGGCGTAGACGAGCCCGGCGCACGCGGGCTCCTCGACGGCCCAGCTCTCGGAGAGGGCGGCTGGCGGCCGCCTCCGCGCCTGCCTGGCGGTGGTGCTGCCTGACATTGTGCCCTGCTGCAGTCGAACGGGCGGGTAGCCGCCGCGGCGCACTGTGCCGGCGGGCGCTGCGCGGGAGCGCCGGGGATGCAGTTCCACCTGCCGTCCGCCGTCGCCACGGCGCATCCCGGCCGGCCGGAGAAGAAGTTGTCCTCGTAGGTGAAGTTCCTCAGACTCGGCAGTCCGCAGACGCTCGCCGGCACCGCGCCCTCCAAGAGATTCCCGGCGACGTTGAGCTCCTGGACGGTCACCAACCCAGCGACGGTGGCCGGGAGCGGGCCCTGCAGGCCGTTGCCGCTGACATCGAACACGGTCACCTTCCTGAGCATCCCCACCTGCGGCGGGATGCAGCCGGTGAGGTCGTCGTCGATGAGCACGATCTCGTTGAGCGTCTCGGCCATCCTCCCAATCGACGGCGGGATGCATCCCCCGAGCCTGTTGTGCGCGAGCACGAGCACGGAGGCCGGCGAGTTGCCGAGGTTGGGCGGGATGGGGCGTGTGAGGCGGTTGGAGTTGAGGAAGATGGCGTCGAGCGGGCGGTCGAAGAGTGCGGGCGGGATGCGGCCCTCGAACTCGTTGAACCTGAGGTCGAGGTAGCGGAGCGAGGGCAGCTGGAGCACGACCTCCGGGAAGCCGCCGACGAAGCGGTTGTTGCTGATGTCGAGCTCGTGGAGGAGGCGGAGGTGGAGGAAGGTGTCGGGGAGCACGCCGCAGAAGCGGTTGGAGTTGAGGTGGAGCAGCGCGAGGTCGGGGAGGCCCGCGGGGAGCGAGTCGGGGATGTACCCGGCGATGTCGGCGTGGTTGAGGTCGATCCCGGCCACGACGACCACGCCGCCGTCGGCGGGGTGCGGCGCGCAGAAGACGCCGTTGTAGGCGCAGACGTTGGGGCCCGACCAGTTGGCGGTGAAGTTGGCCGGGTCGGAGAAGATGGCGGTGCGGCGCCAGGTCTGCAGCGCGACGTAGGCGGCGCGGAGGCGCGGGTTGGGGAACGCCCAGGACGGCGGCGGGTCGAGCGGCGGCGGCTGCTGCTGCTGCGACGCGGCCGGCGCGGGCGCGAGCGCGACGGCGAGGAACAGCGCCAGCGCGAGGAGGGCGCGGCGGCGGCCCGTCATGGCCGCGCGCGGTGGGTCGGCGGCGCGCGCGGGGTTGGGGTGGGGGGAGGAAGGTTTAGCTGGGGGGGGGGAGTGGGGGTGGTGGAGGGAGTGAGGGTGGAGTGATGGAAGGGGCAAAGGTGGCAGGGGGGTCACATGGAGGGTTAACGCGGAACGAGAAGCTCGAGGCAGAGAGAGAAAAGAGAGCGTGTCGGCCGGGCCGGGCTGGGGTGGGCTGGTCCGGGCCGGGCTGGGCCCGGTGTGGCCGCGGAGTCAAACGATCGCGTGTGCGTCGTGATGTTTCTTCGTCCGTGCTAATATTTTTTGAATGTTTGATCCGTGCAAATCGAATCAGTGTGTAAATGGGTGGCCGTGGCTTCATTAGTTGAGTGGTGCCGACTCAGTAATGTTTCGTCCGTGCAAACTATGTACGTAGCTGGAAAAGACTTCACATCCCCAGGTGGCAGCGATTTAAGGAGGGGATGCCACGTACGAGCTATGCTTTCAATTGCTCATCGCAAATCAACTTTTAGGAGAGAAAAGCCATTCTCAAAAAAAAAGGAGAAAAAATTCACAAGTCCTGTTTTTTTCACGGGATCAATCAGAAGTAGTCCTACTCACTTTTGCAAAAAAAAAAAAAATCCTCCTCAAAGAGTAGTCCCGCCCACTAGACCTTGACGATCACCCCAAATCGTGCAAATTAAGGAGAGATTGTTCCGAGTAATACTACTCCAGTAGCAAGAAGCAGATTGTGTTCCTAATTACCGATAATCTAACTAAGCAGGGAGATTAAGAAACCGAGTGTCTCTGTGAACTTCTCAGGGCCTTCCCTCCACTTATCATGAGTGTTTAAGTTAGTAATGTAATCAATTGATCAAGATGGTCATGGCCAGATCTAATCTAGTAACCCAAGCACTTCAACCGATGATCGTATACAATACAATACTAAAATGCACATTTGAAGCGGTAGTGGTCGATGGGGTTTTGTAGTGTGCACCATGGCGTGCTCGTGGAGTATGTTTGAGGATTTCTAGGCACAGCACATCGGGCCCCTATATACTCGATTGATGACTTCTTCAAACAATTTTAGAAACACTTAAGCTCCCCCCTCTAGCTCGAGTCTCGACTATCACACTAAACCTAGAAGTACCATTCATGCGCGGGTACATTGCAACACAACGTATCGGTGAGGAACTGAGAATCGTGTTAATGTAATGCTGCCATGTGTTTTCCTTTTCTAGAGGGGCTCCCGTCCATTCTTGGTCATCATACTCCGGATATGTTATGTTGTTTAATGATGTGCTACTGTGGTGCATGTGTTTATTTCTTGTAACTTTCTTGTATAAGTGTTTTATGTGTGTGTATTCTTTGTTCGGCGAGTTCACTGAATTGGGCAGCACCTCCCACTTGTAGAGGAAGTTGCTTCAAATGGACACTCTAGCTTCGGAACCTGTTGACCTTGATGAGCCTAAGATTGTTGAAGCACCAGTTATGCACACCAAGAAGTGAGGTTTGACTGAAGCATTGCAGACATTTAGTGAGCACAAAAAGAGGACTCTGAAGGGAGCGTCTCTTGTCACGAGAGCCTAGGAAGAGAACTTGGAAGCAAGTGTCATCATCGAGGCGTTGTCCAATAACTCGACCCAGCTGGCCACCCCATGATCAACATGTATGGTTCCTAGGCGACATCGATCACGTATTCATTGTGAGCTTAGAGGTAGTACCTTCCTCGCTATCCCATGAGTTAGGCTTGATTTGTCCTCAACGGACGCCGACTCGAGGAGTCCAAGATGGATGTGGTTCGTGATCGAGCTTTTGTAATGTGAATATGATGCATGCCCAAGGCAATGCCCATCATGATGATATATTGCTAACTCAAATAAAAAGTAGTGTCTGTTATCCATTTGAAGAAATTTTGTGATATGGGCATGATTAATGAGTGAGTATAAGAAGATCATGTTGAAGCTTCTCGCTAGCTTCTTACCTCGGAGATGTTTCCTTCGTATGGGGATGGCATTGAGTTATCTATGTCCTTCATCCGTCATGATGCTATTGAGCATAACTTTGATTACTCAATAGGTTATCTTGCATCCATCCATGTTTTACAGATTTCCCATGAAACACTGGAATGAGCTCACCATATCTAAGTTAGTTACTCCCTTCGAATCATTGGTTGTTGTTGATCCAATATGTTTCCATCAAGCTGGCTTTTCGATTACTTACATCATATCTCATGTGGAATGTATTCGCAAGATTCTGAGGAGGATTGGACATTGTTGTTTGAATAGATGGCTAAGGCTAGGAGGATAGATGGCACAATATGTTGGGAAACGTAGAAGAAAACAAAAAAATTGCCCTACGATCACCCAGGAACACTATGACGATGCAAAAATGGTTTGGATCAGATTGTTACCAACTCCGAGTTGCAGCGAAAGAAGACGAGTCGGTGTAGATCGTACTTGGAGTCCCTCGAACCATAGATGAACGATCCCGCAAACCGCCCACGAACATTCCCTCGAACGAAAGACCGAAAGCACGACCTCTCCACATATTTCAAATGTACGGTCTTCACAATCCGCCAGCGCTTCACCGTCTAGAGCTAATCATCACTAGAGAATTAGAGGTAGAAGATTAGAACCACACTGGACTTCTAATTATGAGGATTATAGGATCTAGGTCTAGCTCTAATTAGATCAACTAGAACTAGAACTAAAACTAGAGAACAAGAGGATGTTCCAAAACTTGTGTGTTCAAAAGTGTCCAAACCCTCTAGTATATATAGGTGTAGTGGAGAGGGGAGGGGGCACCACAAGGGGGAGGAAGCCTCCCTCCTTGCGCCATCCCTAGGGGGAGGAGGAGTCCCACTCGAATTCGTCCTCCCAAGTGGGAAAGGGGCACTGTCGGTGTCAAAACCGGTAGATCTCGGGTAGGGAGTCCCGAACTGTGTGTCCAAGGATCAAAGATAACAGGAGGCAGGGGACATGATGTTTACCCAGGTTCGGGCCCTCTCAATGGAGGTAATACCCTACTTCCTGCTTGATTGACTTTGATAAGTATAGGGGTTACAAGAGTTGATCTACCTCGAGATCGTAATGGCTAAACCCTAGATGTCTAGCATGTATGATTATGATTGCCTCTGCAGACCAAACCCTCCGGTTTATATAGACACCGGAGAGGACTAGGGTTATACAGAGTCGGTGCACAGAGAAAGGAAAATACATATCTGAACGCTTAGCTTGTCATCCACGCAAAGGAGAGTCCCATCCGGACACGGGGGAAGGCCTTATGTCTTGTATCTTCACGACCCATTAGTTTGGCCCAGGTCACATAACCCGGACGCCCGAGGACCCCATGATCCAGGACTCCCTCAGTAGCCCCTGAACCAGGCTTCAATGACGATGTGTCCGGCGTGCAGATTGTCTTCGGCGTTGCAAGGCGGGTTCCTCCTCCAAATACTCCAAAGTAATCTTCTGAACACGAGAACTGTATCCGGCCCTGTTTGGTTACAACCCACAACCGCAAGGGCATAATATTTTAATCAAAAAACATGGTATGTCTTTATTGACAGTTTTACCGGTGAGATGTTACGTCTGGCCATTTCATTATTTCGAATCGTTTTTTGACCTCCCGTTTCGCGTTTCGAGACGCAACCTCCGGTGACACGTCTTGTCAAAGCAGAGATCGTGTCCCCTTATTGCGGGATTCTCATCAATGGGGGCTTGGGTAATCCAACCGTGCCATCTGCGCGACCCCTTGGGAATAGGCAAATTTTAAGGCTTGTGCGGGGTCGCTTGATATTCGTTGCCTTTATAAAGGGATAAGGACCCATCTTTTTACCCCACGCCTTCTCCTTCCTCAGCCCTCCCATCCTTGAGCTCCAGCACCCAAGTCTCAATCTTTCTCCATTGCCACCACGTACTCCGGCCATCTCTGGATCCGACTCTCAAGGCAAGTGGCTGGCCTCTTCCGCGACGAAGAAGGATGTCCAGGGACTCTGGGAGGCGAGGTACTTGACTGCGGAAATCGCACACAGGCTCTCGACCAAGGCGCAAGTCATCCCTACTCCAGAGCCCGGCGAGAGGGTCGTGTTCATCCCTCACTTCCTCCGCGGGTTAGGGTTTCCCCTTCACCCCTTTGTTCGCGGTCTCATGTTCTACTACGGGCTAGATTTTCACGACCTAGCCCCAAACTCCTTCCTCCACATCTCGGCGTTCATCGTCATGTGCGAGGCATTTCTCCGCATCCCCCCACACTTCGGCCTATGGCTCAAGGTCTTTAACGTGAAGCCGAAGGTGGTCGACGGGGAACGCATGATTGCGGCGGCGCCATGGTGAGCAAGCTTCCCCATGCTACCTGGCCTCAAGGGGCCTTTGTGGATACCGTCAAGACATGGCAGCAGGAGTAATTCTATATCACCGAACCCCACGACACCAAGTGGGCAGCCACTCCTGCATTCAGATCCGGACCCCCGCTGAGGCTCGCGTCGTGGACCAACAAGGGTCTAGACTGGAGATCGTCCGATGAGGTGTTGATGCTGCAAAAGCGCATCAAAAGTATCATAGAGAAGAACATCCGCCTCACTAACGTGATCCATGTGATGCTTGTCCACCGAACCCTTCCCTGCCAGCGACGGCCTCTCTGTTTGTGGGAGTTTAATCCGGAAGGGCCGCAAACTCTACAACAATTCTTTGGCACAACGCACAAAGAGATCTGGAAACTGCTCTTCAAATCTCAAAATTCATGGTCAGAGATGTCCGAGGACGTCGGCCTTGATTGCAACCATCCAGCCACCTCAGTAAGGGTTAAGTTTCCGCCTATAGCTTGGTTCATTAATCCAAGGGGATACACTGATAATTCCATCCTTTAAACAGGTCTGGACGAAGAAGGCGGAGCGGATCAGGTGTTCGGCCCCCCTCCCTGAAGACTTAGTTTATCCTCTCCTAATGAGGATGCTGGTCCCGGTGCCATACCAGGCGCTGGTAAAGAAGGACAAGAAGAAGAAGAACAAGGAGGCCGAAAGTGGCCTCCACCATGAAGGTACTTCGAGCGCTATGTCCGGAGGGACCGAGGCTCCCTCCTCCCATGAGGTAGACGAAGACGAGGACGAGGAGGAGGAGGAAGAAGATAACCCTCCTCTCAAAGGGAAAAAGAGGGCGGCCTTCACAGATCCGGAGGTGGGGCATCCAAGAGGGGAAAGTTATCCCTCTCGGACGATTCGGATTCGGACGCCGAAGCTATCCCCAAGCCCCGCTCCCGGGCCAAGCCCCTTGCCGAATCGTAAGTACCTAAGGATGCTTTACATACATCCAATCCTTTACAAATTGCGAGAATAATTAAACCATGTGTTTCAGTCCGGCCCGCGATTTCCCTCAACAATCCTCCTCGTCGGGGCATTTGCCGCCAGAGATGATGGAGAGCGAGACGCCTCCGCGAGCTTCCTCGCCCCCTAGGGCGGATGACCTTGAGGTGTCATCCTAGAGGATTTCTTCGGATCGCCGAGAGGTGCGGGGGATCATCAATACGACACCAGAGGGTAACATCTCGACTGTCCAGGGCACAAGGGGCGCGACCCCCGTGGAGACCGGCGATGGGGGCCCTAGACTGTTCGGCCCCTAGCCGAATACTGCTCCGAAGACGGACCCAGAGTTGAGTGAGCGCCCCCCTACAAGGAAGGGGGAGCGCCTATTCCTATGGCGACCTCCATGAATCCGGAGGCGCTGAACACTCTGATGGACGCACTGCAGAGTGCGTCCGTCTTGGAGGAGCACCGTACCTTGATGGGTACGGTGGTTGAGAAGATTCAGTGTGCTAAAAGCGGCTGAATGACGCCTTCACGAGCCTACTAACAGGCTTCGAGGTATGCGATGTAATGTCTTTAGCCGCTTTCCATATGAAAAATACGCCTATATATAGATAGTAGCCCCTGAGACTTTGTTCAGCCCATGAAGAAGGGCGAACAGAGGATCTATAGCTATCTGCAGGAAAAAACAGACTTATTTGATTGGAAAAAACAGGCTTCACTATTAGCGGCAACCGCCCAGGCCGCTGAGGTTTCCGAACTGAAGCGGAAACTGAAGCTGGCCAATGAGGACATTGTCCTTATCAACAAGCGCCTCGACGAGGCACAAGGTATGTTCCGAACATCCCGCTCGTTCCTATATTAATGTGCGAACGCTAAGTTGAAGCTTATACGCTGTTATGTGCATAATTGCAGATGGCGCATCTGAGGTCGAGACCCTCAGGGGTGATCTTGCCCGGGCCAAGGAGCAGGAAAGGGTGAGCAATGCGGCCGCTGAGAAAGCGGCTGCAGATTTGAAGGTCGAACAGGCCACCTGACGCCAGTTCGAGGAGCAGATATCTGCAGTACAGCAAGAGCTCAAGGACGCCACCCGCAAGTTTGAGTCCCTCGAGGAGGAGAATAAAGCCAAGGCAACCGAACTCGCCAAGGCCCTTCAGGAGGCCAAAGAGGCGTGGTCCGAATCCAGAGCGGCTCGCGAGGAGATCCGACAGGCCGGACAGATAGCGGCTGGTAAGCCCTTTCTTTTATAGACTAAGTTTGGCGGTCAGAGATATGCCTTGCTGAATCGACTATGGAGTTCTCCAAACGCTTTTGCGGATCTTCCGAAGAGGGCCACCGATGCCGCACAATTCTTTCGGGCCCAGGAGGGACATGTGACGGAGAAGCTGTTCTGGTCACAATTCACGATGCAGGAGCACACGGCGCTGCTAAACAACCAGATGGCGCAGTGGGCCGAGCTGCATAAGATGTTCGATGCGACCATGAAGGACGTCATAGTTCAGCTATGGCCAACCGAACCCATTCCGAGTAGCTATTTTGGCCTGGTGCGGCGACTCGTCGATGCACTACTCCGAATCGACGTAGTCAAGCAGTCAGTGTGCATAGAAGGTGCACGGATACCCTTCGCTCGCATCAAGATGCACTGGGCGAAGATGAAGGCCGCCATTGTGGCAGTCGAGGGCCCTCCCGGAGGCAAGGACCACCCCACGCCGGAGCGCTACTTAGAAGACGTCCTAGAGGGTGCCCGCTTGATAGAGGGTCAGGTGCTCAAAGGACATTATGTTCGAGTGAATGTACCCGAACTGCCCAAACGTTTTTATTATGTATTAAGGCTTTGTGATATATTTGTGCCTTTCTCTGAAAGTTCTTTCCTCCTGTGCGTCCGTTTTTGTATTCCTGAGAGTTTTCCAGTCGTCGGCTTCAACCCCCACGTGGATACTATGAGGGTGTTCAGAATAACACATGATCACACTTGACCCAACGTCTTGGTCCGTAAAGGAGGTGTCAGTGCGATGGACTAGGCAATCGGACTATGTGGCTTTACCACTCTCACTTAGCCATAGGAGTTTGACGATGGGGCTATAAGATAGCCCCTGGTATGTACGCGGCTATCCGGATGCGGATGCGTTACGCATGTGACCGAAAAAACCAGTCCTTCGTGTAATACGAAAAAAATCGCGAAAGATTTAGTAAGTCGCCAAATGGCTGACCAGCTCTCGCTGCATCATGACAGTCAGTTTTCGGCTTTCTCTACGGAGGTGCTTGACCGGACGAACCAGAAACACAATCGCAGTAGTTCTCCCTTTACTACCCTAGCCGAACAAATGGAACGTAAGGTAGCAAACACAGGAGCCGGGCAACCCAACTATTGACCAAAGACATGATTCGGAGCCGATGCATATAATGCCGAGTTTGGGACGCCGAAGTGTGCTATAAAGCTATTCGGGCTTTTATTTGGCAACACATATGTGGCCACATAGAGCCCCTGGCAATTTGCGCCGAGGTGTGTGAGTGAAACAACTGAGGAGACGGAGGACAATTTATGAATGAAGTCGATACCGAATAAAAATTGTCTTCATTAGAATCTGATTGATACGTCAAAACGTGATCTTACAGAGGGTACCATAATCATCAAGGCCATTTTACATGCCAGGGGTCGAAGAATAAGGGGAAAAGCTCTATACAGGTCCTTGAATAAAGTTTGGTCTACAAAATCCTTTGGACATCCTGCCGCACGTCTGCGCCGCTTTCACCTTGGAGAAAGAGATTCCTTGAGAGGAATGGCCTTCGGCTATCTGTACGAAACCGGGCTCGAAGAGAGTCCTTGTAAGTCCGTAGGATAGATAGGTTTTGATGCACCTGTGATGAAAAAGAAAAAATAATTGAAGAAAAAGGGGAAGGTCATATAGGGTCGAACCGTAATATAGACCTGTCCGTATTGTGCCTCCGCTGATGCCCAAGGTATTTTGAGTGCATAATTATGCACGCACGGTACGAATTTCACGGATGTGTGTGGCGATCGACGGAGGCGAAACTGCTAGTCTAGCTCTGGAATTGCCGAGCTGTCAGCATGCGGAACTGACCGGACTTGTTTAACAATGTCCGGCGGCTTGATGGCCAATGAGGTGTGCGGCTTGATAGGGCCGCTCTGTACTTCGGCCACGAGGGCCGCGGTATGCTCCTCAGTACGGAGGGAGCGTTCTGTGTTTTCATTAACTGTTATGACGCCACGTGGTCCAGGCATCTTGATCTTTAGATAAGTGTAGTGCGGGAAGGGGACAATATCGAAGAGGTCGAAAGCGGTCCGTCCGAGCAGTGCGTGATAGCCACTGCAGAAGGGGACAATATCGAAGATCAAGTCTTCGCTTCGGAAGTTGTCTGGCGAACCGAAGACGACTTCCAATGTTATTGAGCCCGTGCATCGGGCCTCTACACCAGATATTACTCCTTTAAAGGTAGTTTTAGTGGGCTTGATTCTTGACGGATCAATGCCCATTTTGCGGACAGTGTCTTGATAAAGCAGGTTGAGACTGCTGCCGCCGTCCATTAGGACTCGCGTAAGGTGGAATCCGTCGATGATTGGGTCGAGGACCAAAGCTGCCGAACCTCCATGGCGGATACTGGTTGGGTGGTCCTTTCGATCGAAGGTGATCGGACAAGTCGACCATGGGTTGAATTTTGGGGCGACCGGCTCTATGGTGTAGACGTCCCTTAATGCGCGCTTACGCTCCCGCTTAGGGATATGTGTGACGTATATCATTTTCACCGATTTTACCTCGGGGGGAATTTCTTCTATCCCCCTGTGTTCGGTGGGCGAGGCTCTTCATCGTCGTCCTCGCTGGGCGGGCCCTTTCCCCTTGTGTTCGGCGTTGAGCTTGCCAGCCTGTTTAAAGACCCAACAGTTTCTATTGGTATGATTGGCAGGCTTATCGGGGGTGCCGTGAATCTGGCAAGGCCGATCAAGTATTCTGTCCAAACTAGATGGACCATCTCTGTTTCCTTTGAATGGCTTCTTCCGTTGACCGGATTTAGAGCCACTGAATCCGGCGTTGAACGCCGTGTCTTCGGTACTTTCATTATTGTTTCGACGCTTGTGCTTGTTGCGTCATGGCTTGCCATTGCTGTCCCTGGCTTCGGAGGTGCCAGGGTCGCTGGTGCTATTGCTTCTACGGGCTAGCCAACTTTCTTCTCCCGTGCAAAAGCGGGTCATGAGTGTAGTAAGGGCTGCCATGGACTTCGGCTTTTCTTGGCCGAGGTGTCTGGCTAGCCATTCACCGTGGACGCTGTGTTTAAAGGCCGCGAGGGCTTCGGCGTTCGGACAATCGACAATTCGGTTCTTTTTAATTAAGAACCTGGTCCAGAGTTTCCGGGCTGACTCTCCGGGTTGCCTGACTATGTGACTGAGTTCATCGGCGTCTAGGGGCCGTACATATGTACCTTGGAAGTTGTCTCTAAAGGCATCTTCCAAATCTTCCCAGCTGACAATGGAGTTTTCTAGGAGGCTATTTAACCAGTGTCGTGCTGGTCCCTTAAGTTTTAGGGGGAGATATTTGATGGCATGTAGATCGTCGCCACGAGCCATGTGAATGTGGAGAAGAAAATCTTCAATCCAGACTGCGGGATCCGTCGTACCATCGTATGATTCGATGTTCACGGGTTTAAACCCTTCTGGGAACTGGTGCTCCATTACCTCATCGGTGAAGCATAGGGGGTGTGCGGCGCCTCTGTATCGGGCAATGTCACGATGCAGTTCGGATGAAGTCCGTATGTGGTTTTTGGCTCGGGTGAGGTTGTCCTTGTCACGCCAGGCCTGATGGCCGTCTTCTCACGCTGGCGCACGCCCCCTTGATCCGTAGATTGATCTGGTCTGACCGGATCTATTGTCCAGGTCCCGTCATAGGTCGTAGGTGTATCCTGGAGCCACTGTTTCTCTGCCTCTACGGCGAGGTGGTGCAGGCTGGTGTTCGGCTTGAGTTGCCGCTCTGTCCCGGCCACGTGGTGGTCGGTCAGGTTTGTCAGCAACGTCACACATTGGCGGTATGGGCTCCAGGGCCTCATCGTCGAATTGGGGTAGCAACTTGCGCTTCGGGTAGCTCTTTGTTGGGCGTTCAAGGCCGTATTCTTCGGTGATAACCCACAAGTATAGGGGATCGCAACAGTTTTCGAGGGTAGAGTATTCAACCTAAATTTATTGATTCGACACAAGGGGAGCCAAAGAATATTCTCAAGTATTAGCAGTTGAGTTGTCAATTCAACCACACCTGTAAGACTTAATATTTGCAGCAAAATATTTAGTAGCAAAGTAGTATGGAAGTAACGGTAACGGTGGCAAATGTAACGGTAGCAGTTTTGTAGTAATCGTAACAGTGGCAACGGAAAAGTAACTAAGCAAAGATCAATATGTGAATAGCTCGTAGGCAATGGATCAGTGATGGATAATTATGTCGGATGCGATTCCTCATGCAACAGTTATAACATAGGGTGACACAGAACTAGCTCCAGTTCATCAATGTAATGTAGGCATGTATTCCGAATATATTCATACGTGCTTATGGAAAAGAACTTGCATGGCATCTTTTGTCCTACCCTCCCGTGGTAGCGGGTTCCTATTGGAAACTAAGGGATATTAAGGCCTCCTTTTAATAGAGTACCGGACCAAAGCATTAACACTTAGTGAATACATGAACTCCTCAAACTACGGTCATCACCGGAGTGGTCCCGATTATTGTCACTTGGGTTGCCGGATCATAACACATAGTAGGTGACTATTGACTTCCAAGATAGGATCAAGAACACACATATATTCATGAAAACATAATAGGTTCAGATCTGAAATCATGGCACTCGGGCCCTAGTGACAAGCATTAAGCATAGCAAAGTCATAGCAACATCAATCTCGTAACATAATGGATACTAGGGATCAAACCCTAACAAAACTAACTCGATTACATGGTAAATCTCATCCAACCCATCACCGTCCAGCAAGCCTACGATGGAATTACTCACGCACGGAGGTGAGCATCATGAAATTGGTGATGGAGGAAGGTTGATGATGACGATGGCGACGGATTCCCCTCTCCGGAGCCCCGAACGGACTCCAGATCAGCCTTCCCGAGAGAGATTAGGGCTTGGCGGCGGCTCCGTATCATAAAACGCGATGAATCCTTCTCTCTGATTTTTTTCTCCCCGTACATGAATATATAGAGTTGGAGTTGAGGTCGGTGGAGCCTCAGGGGGCCCACGAGGCAGGGGGCACGCCCTCCACCCTCATGGACAGGGTGTGGGCCCCCTGGTGTTGATTCTTTCACCAGTATTTTTTATTAATTCCAAAAATATCCGTGAAGTTTCAGGCCATCTCGAGAACTTTTATTTCTACATAAAAATAATACCATGGCAATTCTGCTGAAAACAACGTCAGTCCGGGTTAGTTCCATTCAAATCATGCAAGTTAGAGTCCAAAACAAGGGCAAAAGTGTTTGGAAAAGTAGATACATTGGAGACATATCAACTCCTCCAAGCTTAAACCTTTGCTTGTCCTCAAGCAATTCAGTTGATAAACTGAAAGTGATAAAGAAAAACTTTTACAAACTCTGTTTGCTTTTGTTGTTGTAAATATGTAAAGTTAGCATTCAGGTTTTCAGCAAATATTATGAACTAACCATATTCACAATAACACTTAGGTCTCATGTTTACTCATATCAATGGCATAATCAACTAGCGAGAAATAATAGTAAATCTCGTATGAAAACACTTTCTCAAAACAATCATAATATGATATAACAAGATGGTATCTCGCTAGCCCTTTCTGAGACCGCAAAACATAAATGGAGAGCACCTCTGAAGATCAAGGACTGACTAGACATTGTAATTCATGGTAAAAGAGATCCAGTCACAGTCATACCCAATGTAAAATAATAGTAATGCATGCAAATGATAGCATTGCTCTCCAGCTGGTGCTTTTTAATAAGAGAGTGATGACTCAACATAAAAGTAAATAGATAGGCCCTTCGCAAAGGGAAGCAGGGATTTGTAGAGGTGCCAGAGCTCAAGTTCTGAAATAGACATAAATAATATTTTGGGTGGTATACTTTCATTGTCAACATAACAACCAAGAGATCTCGATATCTTCCATGCTACACACATTATAGGCGATTCCCAAACAGAATGGTAAAAGTTTATACTCCCCCACCACCAACAAACATCAATCCATGGCTTGTCCGAAACAATGGGTGCCTCCAACTAACAACAGTCCTGGGGGAGTTTTGTTTGCAATTATTTTGATTTAAGCATGGGACTGGGCATCCCGGTACCAGCCATTTTCTTATGAATGAGGAGCGGAGTCCACTCCTCGTGAGAATAACCCACCTAGCATGGAAGATATAGACGGCCCTAGTTGATACATGAGCTATTCGATCATACAAAACATAATTTCATTTGAAGGTTTAGAGTTTGGCACATACAAATTTACTTGGAATGACAGGTAATTACCGCATATAGGAAGGTATATATGGTGAACTCATATGGAATAACTTTGGGGTTTATGGAAGTGGATGCACAAGCAGTATTCCCGCTTAGTACAAGTGAAGGATAGAAAGAAACTGGGAAGTGACCAACTAGGGAGCGACAACAGTCATGAACATGCATTAAAATTAATCAACACTGAGTGCAAGCATGAGTAGTATATAATTCACCATGAACATAAATATCATGGAGGCTATGTTGATTTTGTTTCAACTACATGTGTGAACATGTGCCAAGCCAAGACACTTGAATCGTTCAAAGGAGGATACCACCCTAACATAGCACATCACAACCATTTTAATAGCATGTTGGCATGCAAGGTAAACCATTATAAACTCCTAGCAAATTAAGCATGGCATGAGCAACTATAATCTCTAATTGTCATTGCAAACATGTTTCATTCATAATAGGCTGAATCAGGAACGATGACCTAATCATATTTACAAAAACAAGAGGTCGAGTTCATACCAGCTTCTCTTATCTCAATCAGTCCATCATATATCATCATTATTGCCTTTCACTTGCACGACCGAACGGTGGTGATAATAATAATAGTGCACGTGCATTGGACTAAGCTAGAATCTGCAAGCATTTAATACAAGGGAGAAGACAAGGTAATATGGGCTCTTGGTTAAATCAACAATAATTCATATGAGAGCCACTCAACATTTTCATCATGGTCTTCTCCTCTCGACCCCCAAAGAACAAGAAAAGAAATAAAACTATTTACACGGGAAAGCTCCCAACAAGCAAAAGAAGAACAAGAAATCTTTTTGGGTTTTCTTTTAATTACTACTACTACTACAGGCATAGAAAGTAAACTAGCTAAAAGCTACAACTAATTTTTTGGTTTTTCTTAAGGTTTTTCAAACACACAAGAAAAAGACTTAGAAAATAAAATAAACTAGCATGGATGGTACAATCAAAAAGCATGAGCACCGACAACTAGAATGAGTGTGTGAACATGAATGTAATGCCCGTGAGAAATACGTACTCCCCAAGCTTAGGCTTTTGGCCTAAGTTGGTCTATGGCCACGGCTCGAAGCTGCCTTCTCCGGTGTACGGAGGGGTGTCCTCTGGGTGCCACTGGTTGGTGATCTCCTCCGGATCCCACTGATAACCCGATTGCCTATAAGGGTCAAGTGGTGGCTCAGGCTCAGGCTCTGGAACTTGTGTCAGGCTCCAGTACGCATAAATGGCCTCCGGCAAGATGAGGTATGTGCCTGAAAGTATGTTAAACAAAGAGGGTGCAGGAAAGGTAATAATCTCATGGTGAGTTTTATCAATTTATACTTAAGCATCTTCTTTTTATCTTTAGCAATAAAATCATGTGCTACCATACTCTTATAATCTAGAAAAACAGGGGGCAACAAATTTTCCTCTTTCTCATAATGCCTAATAGGTATCTCAAAGTGTTCAGCAAGGCGTGAAGCAAAGATGCCTCCGAAGATGGGGACCTTTGTACGATTCAGACTTAATCGTTTATCACTAATAGCGCCTAAGCTGAAAGTTGTATCACGAAACAAAGCATGGCGCAAAATGACAATATCAGGGGCACTAAGATTTCCACTGTTCCCGCGACCAATTAAGCATCTACTAGGAAATATCGCAAAGTAACGTAGAACAGGAAAATGTATACTAGTAATTCTTGCATCGGAAACTTTCCTCGTTTCCCCTACAACAATCGTATCAGTAAACCCCTCTACATCGTTACGATGTGGTTCCTCTATGCTTCCCGCAAAGGATATCTTACAGACCCGACAAAAATCATATAGTGACATCTCCTTAACCTCATCATATAAGTGAAACTCCACTGAAGGTGGTGATTTCTTAATTAGCATGGAAATAAAAATTTTGCACAAAAATATCAGTGAGTAGGAGATACTATTCGCGCGGGTCGTTGAGGAAGCCGGTGAGGCCTACGTTCTCAGCCAAGTAACAAAAATCATCATAAATTCCGGTGGCTCTCAAGAATTCTTCACAAGGCCATTCGCACGGCTGAATCTCCACAGTGCGAGGAAGATTGTATGTGGTCTTTTTATTTTCCTCATTCCGCTTATCCTTCGAGCTTCGGCTCGAAGAGCCTCTCAACAATCTCTTCACATTTTCTTCCTCTATAAATTTCTGAAATTTTTTGTGACTCAAAATAAAAGTGAAACAAACTCAACAAGATTGATAGCAACTATTCCCACAAATGCATAGAGGCTATATCATGCATTAAAACTACTTTTGACCATATAAATTTGACATGCAAGCTCAAGAACAGGGTCACCTAAGCAGCAAAAATTTGTAATAAATAAAGCACTAGAACAAAAACTAATTGTACCATTGGAGGAGTCACATACCAAAGAACAATCTCCCCAAATAGTTTTGTGAATGGAGCTTTGAGCAAGGAGATCAAAAATGGCAGCAAGATGAGCTAGAACACGCGTTTGAGCTATGGGAGGATTTTTTTTCTGGAGGAAGACGAAGTGAGTGGATGCTGGAATAAGTGGAGGGGGTCCACGTGGGGTCCACGAGGCACTCGTGGCCAGATGGTGGGTCCCCCTGTTGTGTTCTCAGTGCCAGATATTCTTAAATATTCTACAAAAAAACATATTTCATTTTCAGGACGTTTGGAGAACTTTTATTTTTGGGGTATTTTTTATTGCAAGGATAATTGAGGAAAGCAGAGAAAATACTATTTTTGCTTTATTTAATCTAAATAATAGGAAGTAAAAGGAGGGTACAGAGAGTTGTGCTTTCTAACTTCATCCATCTCATGCTCATCAAAAGGAATCCACTAACAAGGTTGATCAAGTCTTGTTAACAAACTCTTTCCGAATAACATGTAACCGGAAAATTTTCGAATAACACTAGGTTACCTCTATGGGAATATGCATGTCCCCAACAATAAGAATACCATATTTCTTCTTGACAATAGGAAGAGGGAATTCAAAACCTCCAATAGTAATAGCTGAAAATTTTCCAATAGAATTGATACTATGGACTTGAGGTTGTTTCCTCGGAAAGTGTACCGTATGCTCATTACCATTAACATGAAAAGTGACATTGCCTTTGTTGCAATCAATAACATCCCCTGCAGTATTCAAAAAGGGTCTACCAAGAATAATAGACATACTACCGTCCTCGGGAATATCAAGAATAACAAAGTCCGTTAAAATAGTAACGTTTGCAACCACAACAGGCACATCTTCACAAATACCGATAGGTGTAGCAGATGATTTATCAGCCATTTGCAAAGATATTTCAGTAGGTGTCAACTTATTCAAATCAAGTCTACGATATAAAGAGAGAGGTATAACACTAACACCGGCTCCAAGATCACATAAAGCAGTTTTAACATAGTTTCTCTTAATGGAGCATGGTATAGTTGGTACTCCGGGATCTCATAGTTTCTTTGGTATTCTGCCTTTAAAAGTATAATTGGCAAGCATGGTGGAAATTTCAGCTTTTGGTATCTTTCTTTTATTAGTAACAATATCTTTCATATACTTAGCATAAGGATTCATTTTAAGCATATCAGTCAAACGCATACGTAAAAAGATAGGTCTAATCATTTCAGCAAAGCGCTCAAAATCCTCATCATCCTTTTTCTTGGATGGTTTAGGAGGAAAGGGCATGGGTTTCTGAACCCATGGTTCTCTTTCTTTACCGTGCTTGCTAGCAACGAAGTCTCTCTTATCATAACATTGATTCTTTGATTGTGGGTTATCAAGATCAACAGCAGGTTCAATCTCTACATCATTGTTATTACTAGGTTGAGCATCAACATGAACATCACACTATAAAAAAAAGACACATCCGTGACATTTTGGGCTGAACAAAATTTTTTCTGTCATACATATGACACTTCTATGACGATAATTGTGACAAAACCCGGTATCATCATATATGTGGTGGAGTCCTACTTCTATGACAAAAAATCATGACAGAAAATGGGCTTTTCGTCTGGCGGGCGGAGACGCAGCTGCATGACATTCTTTGGGATGTCCATGACGGAAAAAACCGTGGTAGAAGCGAGGGAGGAAAATTTTGGGGAGTTGCGGTTCACGGTGGGAGGTCGGGGCGAGCGATGCTGCGTTTCTCTCATACACGCACGCATCGTGTGTGCGGCGTTAGCTCTAATCGAACCCGAGCGAGGCGTTGGGCTCTAAGCGAATCCGGCGATTACCTGCAGCTACGCGTTCATCGAACCCGAGCGATCAATCGATGGTCAATGGCCCGAACCCGATCGAGTGGTTCCTTCGCTACTGCTGCTAACTGAAGCCGATCGATGCTGCCTCTGGGATGAATAGTGAGTGTTGCCGGGGGGTTTGGATGAACAGTGAGCGGTGGCTTTTGCCTCTGGATGAACAGGACCCCGTGGTGTGGAGGGCTGGATGAGCGATGAAGCGGTGGAGGGGTGCCCGTGGAGGGTGGTTGAACAGGACCCCGTGGTGTGGAGGGCTGGATGAGCGATGAGACGGTGGAGGGTGGTTGAGCGATGGCCGTTGGAGTAGCACGCGGTGGAGGCTGGATGAACAGGAGCCCGCGGAGGCTGGAGGAGGTCGACGGTAGCCCGTGAAGGCTGGAGGAGGTCGACGGTGGAGATGAACAGTATCCCGTGTGTTGGGGAACGTAGTAATTTCAAAAGTTTCCTACGCACACGCAAGATCATGGTGATGGCATAGAAACGAGAGGGGAGAGTATTGTCCACGTACCCTCGTAGACCGTAAGCGGAAGCGTTATAACAACGCGGTTGATGTAGTCGTACGTCTTCACGATCCGACCGATCCAAGTACCGAACGTACGACACCTCCGAGTTCAGCACACATTCAGCTCGATGACGATCCCCGGACTCCGATCCAGCAAAGTGTCGGGGATGAGTTCCGTCAGCACGACGGCGTGGTGACGATGATGATGCTCTACTCCGCGACGATATGACCGAGGTGGAATATGGTGGAGGGGGGCACCGCACACGGCTAAGGAACGATCCGTAGATCAACTTGTGTGTCATGGGGTGCCCCCCTGCCCCCGTATATAAAGGAGCAAGGGGGAGGAGGCCGGCCCTAGGAGGGGCGGGCCAAGTGTGGAGTCCTACTAGGACTCCCTAGTCCTAGTAGGATTCCACCTCCCTTGTTGGAGTAGGAGAAGGGGAAAGAGGGGGAGAGGAATAAGGAAAGGGGCTGCCCCTTGTCCAATTCGGACCAGAGGGGGGCGCAGGCCTCCTTCCTTTGGCCTCTCTCCTCTATTCCCGTATGGCCCAATAAGGCCCATATACTCCCGGCGAATTCCCGTAACTCTCGGTACTCCGAAAATACCCGAATCACTCAGAACCTTTCCGAACTACGAATATAGTCGTCCAATATATCGATCTTTACGTCTCGACCATTTCGAGACTCCTCGTCATTTCCCCGATCTCATCCGGGAGTCCGAACTCCTTCGGTACATCAAAACTCATAAACTCATAATATAAGCATCATCAAAACCTTAAGCGTGCGGACCCTACGGGTTCGAGAACTATGTAGACATGACCTAGAACTATTCTTGGTCAATAACCAATAAGCGGAACCTGGATGCTCATATTGGCTCCTACATATTCTACGAAGATCTTTATCGGTCAAACCGCATAACAACATACGTTGTTCCCTTTGTCATCGGTATGTTACTTGCCCGAGATTTGATCGTCGGTATCCAATACCTAGTTCAATCTCGTTCTTGGCAAGTCTCTTTACTCGTTACGTAATGCATCATTCCGTAACTAACTCATTAGCTACATTGCTTGCAAGGCTTATAGTGATGTGCATTACCGAGAGGGCCCAGAGATACCTCTCCGACAATCGGAGTGACAAAACCTAATCTCGAAATACGCCAACCCAACATGTACCTTTGGAGACACCTGTAGTACTCCTTTATAATCACCCAGTTACGTTGTGACATTTGGTAGCACCCAAAGTTTTCCTCCGATAAACGGGAGTTGCATAATCTCATAGTTACAGGAACATGTATAAGTCATGAAGAAAGCAATAGCAATATACTAAACGATCAAGTGCTAGGCTAACGGAATGGGTCATGTCAATCACATCATTCTCCTAATGATGTGATCCCATTAATCAGATAACAACACATGTCTATGGTTAGGAAACATAACCATCTTTGACTAATGAGCTAGTCAAGTAGAGGCATACTAGTGACTATATGTTTGTCTATGTATTCACACATGTATCATGTTTAGGTTAATACAATTCTATCATGAATAATAAACATTTATCATGAAATAAGGAAATAAATAATAACTTTATTATTGCCTCTAGGGCATATTTCCTTCAGTCTCCCACTTGCACTAGAGTCAATAATCTAGTTCACATCATCATGTGATTCAACACTAATATTCACATCTGTATGTGATTAACACCCATAGTTCACATCGTCATGTGACCAACACCCAAAGGGTTTACTAGAGTCAATAATCTAGTTCACATTGCTATGTGATTAACACCCAAAGAGTACTTAAGGTATGATCATGTTTTGCTCGTGAGAGGAGCTTAGTCAACGGGTCTGTCACATTCAGAGCCGTATGTATTTTGCAAATATTCTATGTCTACAATGCTCTGCACGGAGCTACTCTAGCTAATTGCTCCCACTTTCAATATGTATCCAGATTGAGACTTAGAGTCATCTGGATCGGTGTAAAAAGCTTGCATCGATGTAACTCTTTATGACGGGCTCTTTTATCACCTCCATAATCGAAATATTTCCTTAGTCCTCACTAAGGATGTTCTTGACCAATGTCGAGTGATCTACTCCTAGATCACTATTGTACTCCTTGCCAAATTCAGAGCAAGGTATACAATAGGTGCAGTACATAGCATAACATACTTTATAGAATCTATGGTGAGGCATAGGGAATGACTTTCATTCTCTTTTCTATTTTCTGCCGTGGTCGGATTTGAGTCTTACTAATTTTCACATGTTTGCAACACAGGAAAGAACTTTTCTTTGACTGTTCCATTTTGAACTACTTCAAAATCTTGACAAGGTATGTACTTATTGAAAAACTTATCAAGCGTCTTGATCTATCTTAATAGATCTTGATGCTCAATATGTAAGTAGCTTCTTTGAGGTCTTTCTTTTAAAGAACTCCTTTCAAATACTCCTTTATGCTTTCCAAAAAAATTATACATCATTTCTGATCAACAATATGTTACTCACATATATTTATCAAAAAGGCGACAGTGCTCCCACTCACTTTATCGTAAATACAGGCTTCACCGCAAGTCTGTATAAAACTATATGCTTTGATCAACTTATCAAAGCGTGTATTCCAACTCTGAGATGCTTGCACCACTCCATAGATGGATCGCTGGAGCTTGCACATTTTGTTAGCTCCTTTAGGATTGACAAAACCTTACGGTTGCATCATATACAACTCTTCTTTAATAAATCCATTAAAGAATGTTGTTTTGACATCCATTTGCCGATTTCATAAAATGTGGCAATTGCTAACATGATTCGGACAGACTTAAGCAACGCTAGAGTTGAGAAAATCTCATTGTAGTCAACACCTTGAACTTGTCGAAAACCTTTTGCAACAAGTCGAGCTTTGTAGATAGTAACACTACTATCAGTGTCCGTCTTCCTCTTGAAGATCCATTTATTTAACTTGACTTGCTGATCATCGAGCAGGTCAACCAAAGTCCCCACTTTGTTCTTATATATGGATCCTATCTCAGATTTTATGGCCTCAAGCCATTCCGCGGAATCTGGGCTCATCATCGCTTCCTCATAGTTCGTAGGTTCATCATGGTCTAGTAACATGACTTATAGAATAGGATTGCCGTACCACATTGGTGCGGATCTTATCTTGGAGGACCTACGAGGTTCGGTAGTTACTTGATCTGAAGCTTCATGATCATCATCATTAGCTTCCTCACTGATTGGTGTAGGAATCACAGGAACTGATTTCTGTGATGAACTACTTTCCAATTCGGGAGAAGGTACAATTACCTTATCAAGCTCTACTTTCCTCCCACTCACTTCTTTCGAGAGAAACTTCTTCTCTAGAAAGGATCCATCTTAGCAACGAATAACTTGCCTTCGGATCTGTGATAGAAGGTGTACCCAATAGTTTCCTTTGGGTATTCTATGAAGACGCACTTCTCCGATTTGGGTTCGAGCTTATCAGGTGAAAACCTTTTCATATAAGCATCGCAACTCCAAACTTTAAGAAACGACATCTTAGGTTTCTTTGCTAAACCATAGTTCATACGGTGTCATCTCAACGGATTTAGATGGTGCCCTATTAAGCGTGAATGCAGCTGTCTCTAATGCATAACCCCAAAACAATAGTGGTAAATCGGTAAGATACATCATAGATCGCACCATATCCAATAAAGTCTTGATTCTGACGTTCGGACACACCATTATGTTGTGGTGTTCCATGTGGCGTGAGCTGTGAAACTATTCCACTTTGTTTTAATTGAAGACCAAACTCATAACTCAAATATTCATCTCTATGATCAGATCGCAGAAACTTTATTTTCTTGTTACGATGATTTTCCACTTCACTCTGAAATTCTTTGAACCTTTCAACTATTTCAGACTTATGTTTCATCAAGTAGATATACCCATATCTGCTCAAATCATCTGTGAAGGTCAGAAAATAACGATACATGCCATGAGCTTTAACACTCATCGGATCGCATACATCGGTATGTATTATTTCCAATAAGTCAGTAGCTCGTTCCGTTTTTCCGGAGAACGGAGTTTTAGTCATCTTGCCCAAAAGGCACGGTTCGCAAGCATCAAATGATTCATAACCAAGTGATTCCGAAGATCCATCTTTATGGAGTTTCTTCATGCGCTTTACACCGATATGACCCAAGCGGCGATTGCCACAAATAAGTTGCACTATCATTATTAACTTTGCATCTTTTAGTTTCAATATTATGAATATGTGTATCACTACGATCGAGATCCAACGAACCATTTTCATTGGGTGTGTAAACATACAAGGTTTTATTCATGTAAACAGAACAACAATTATTCTCTAACTTAAATGAATAACCGTTTTGCAATAAACATGATCAAATCATATTCATGCTCAACGCAAACACCAAATAACACTTATTTAGGTTCAACACTAATCCCGAAAATATAGGGAGTGTGCGATGATGATCATATCAATCTTGGAATTACTTCCAATACACATCGTCACCTCACCCTTAACTAGTTTACATTCATTACGCAACTCCGTTTCGAGTTACTACTCTTAGCAACCTAAAAGCCGAGGGGTTGCTATAAACACTAGTAAAGTACACATCAATAACATGTATATCCAATATACCTTTGTTCACTTTGCCATCCTTCTTATCCGCCAAATACTTGGGGTGGTTCCGCTTCTAGTGACCAGTCCCTTTGCCTTATAAGCACTTAGTCTCAGGCTTAGGTCGGACTTGGGCTTCTTCACTTTGAGCAGCAACTTGCTTGCTGTTCTTCTTGAAGTTCCCCTTCTATCCCTTTTCTTGAAACTAGTGGTCTTGTTAACCATCAACACTTGATGTTTTTCTTGATTTCTACCTTCGTCGATTTCAGCATCACGAAGAGCTTGGGAATTACTTTCGTCATCCCTTGCATATTATAGTTCATCACAAAGTTCTACTAACTTGGTGATGGTGACTAGAGAATTCTGCCAATCACTATTTTATCTGGAAGATTAACTCCCACTTGATTCAAGCGATTGTAGTACCCAGACAATCTGAGCACATGCTCACTAGTTGAGCGATTCTCCTCCATCTTTTAGCTATAGAACTTGTTGGAGACTTCATATCTCTTAACTCGGGTATTTGCTTGAAATATTAACTTCAATTCCTGGATCATCTTATATGGTCCATGACGTTCAAAACGTCTTTGAAGTCCCGATTCTAAGCCGTTAAGCAGGGTGCACTAAACTATCAAGTAGTCATCATATTGAGCTAGCCAACCGTTCATAACGTACGCATACGCTCCTGCAATAGGTCTGTCACCTAGCGGTGCATCAAGAACATAATTCTTCTGTGCAGCAATGAGGATAAACCTCAGATCACGGATCCAATCCGCATCATTGCTACTAACATCTTTCAACACAGTTTCTCTAGGAACATATCAAAACAAACATATGAAAGCAACAACACGAGCTATTGACCTACAACATAATTTTGCACAATACTACCAAGACTAAGTTCATGATAAATTAAAGTTCAATTAATCATATTACTTAAGAACTCCCACTTAGACAGACATCTCTCTAGTCATCTAAGTGATTACGTGATCCAAATCAACTAAACCATGTCCGATCATCACGTGAGATGGAGTAGTTTCAATGGTGAACATCACTATGTTGATCATATCTACTATATGATTCACGTTCGACCTTCGGTCTCCGTGTTAGAGGCCATATCTGTATATGCTAGGCTCGTCAAGTTTAACCTGAGTATTCCGCGTGTGCAACTGTTTTGCACCGTTGTATTTGAACGTAGAGCCTATCACAACCGATCATCACGTGGTGTCTCAAAGACGAAGAACTTTCATAGCGGTGCATACTTAGGGAGAACACTTCTTGATAATTTTAGTGAGAGATCATCTTAAAATGCTACCGTCAATCAAAGCAAGATAAGATGCATAAAGGATAAACATCACATGCAATCAATATAAGTGATATGATATGGCCATCATCATCTTGTGCTTGTGATCTCCATCTCCGAAGCACCGTTGTGATCACCATCGTCACCGGCACGACACCTTGATCTCCATCGTAGCATCGTTGTCGTTATGCCATCTATTGGTTCTACGACTATCGCTACCGCTTAGTGATAAAGTAAAGCAATTACAGGGCGTTTGCATTTCATACAATAAAGCGACAACCATATGGCTCCTGCCCGATTGCCGATAACGGTTACAAAACATGATCATCTCATACAATAAAATATAGCATCACGTCTTGACCATATCACATCACAACATGCCCTGCAAAAACAAGTTAGACGTCCTCTACTTTGTTGTTGCAAATTTTACGTGGTTGCTACGCTACCGAGCAAGAACCGTTCTTACCTACGCATTAAAACCACAACGATAGTTCGTCAAGTTAGTGCTGTTTTAACCTTCGCAAGGACCGGGCGTAGCCACTCAGTTCAACTAAAGTGAGAGAGACAGACACCCGCCGGTCACCTTTAAGCATGAGTGCTCGCATAGCGGTGAAACCAGTCTCGCGTAAGCGTCTGGCGTAATGTCGGTCGGGCCGCTTCATCTCACAATACCGCCGAACCAAAGTATGACATGCTGGTAAGCAGTATGACTTCTATCGCCCACAACTCACTTGTGTTCTACTCGTGCATATGACATCTACGCATAAAACCAGGCTCGGATGCCACTGTTGGGGAACGTAGTAATTCCAAAAATTTCCTACGCACACGCAAGATCATGGTGATGGCATAGCAACGAGAGGGGAGAGTATTGTCCACGTACCCTCGTAGACCGTAAGCAGAAGCGTTATAACAACGCGGTTGATGTAGTCGTACGTCTTCATGATCCGACCGATCCAAGTACCGAACGTACGGCACCTCCGAGTTCAGCACACGTTCAGCTCTATGACGATCCCCGGATTCCGATCCAGCAAAGTGTCGGGGATGAGTTCCGTCGACCTGACGGCGTGGTGGCGATGATGATGCTCTACGGTGCGAGGCTTCGCCTAAACTCCGCGACGATATGACCGAGGTGGAATATGGTGGAGGGGCACGCGCAAGACGGCTAAGGAATGATCCGTAGATCAACTTGTGTGTCATGGGGTGCCCCCTGCCCCCGTATATAAAGGAGCAAGGGGGAAGGAGGCTGGCCCTAGGAGGGGGCGCGCCAAGTGTGGAGTCCTACTAGGACTCCCCAGTCCTAGTAGGATTCCACCTCCCTTGTTGGAGTAGAAGGGGAAAGAGGGGGAGAGGAATAAGGAAAAGGGGGCTGCACCCCTTGTCCAATTCGGACCAGAGGGGGGGCGCAGGCCTCCTTCCTTTTGGCCTCTCTCCTCTATTCCCGTATGGCCCAATAAGGCCCATATACACCCCGGCGAATTCCGTAACTCTTCGTTACTCCGAAAAATACCGAATCACTCGGAACCTTTCCGAACTCCGAATATAGTCGTCCAATATATCGATCTTTACGTCTCGACCATTTAGAGACTCCTCGTCATGTCCCCGATCTCATCCGGGACTCCAAACTCCTTCGGTACATCAAAACTCATAAACTCATAATATAACTGTCATCAAAACCTTAAGCGTGCGGACCCTAAGGATTCGAGAACTATGTAGACATGACCTAGAACTATTCTTGGTCAATAACCAATAAGCGGAACACGGATGCTCATATTGGCTCCTACATATTCTACGAAGATCTTTATCGGTCAAACCGCATAACAACATACGTTGTTCCCTTTGTCATCGGTATGTTACTTGCCCGAGATTTGATCATCGGTATCCAATACCTAGTTCAATCTCGTTACTGGCAAGTCTCTTTACTCGTTATGTAATGCATCATTTCGTAACTAACTCATTAGCTACATTGCTTGCAAGGCTTATAGTGATGTGCATTACCGAGAGGGCCCAGAGATACCTCTCCAGCAATCGGAGTGACAAAACCTAATCTCGAAATACGCCAACCCAACATGTACCTTTGGAGACACTGTAGTACTCCTTTATAATCACCCAGTTATGTTGTGACGTTTGGTAGCACCCAAAGTGTTCCTCCGATGGCAGGAGTTGCATAATCTCATAGTTACGAGGAACATGTATATGTCATGAAGAAAGCAATAGCAATATACTAAACGATCAAGTGCTAGGCTAACGGAATGGGTCATGTCAATAACATCATTCTCCTAATGATGTGATCCCATTAATCAAATAACAACACATGTCTATGTTTAGGAAACATAACCATCTTTGATTAATGGGCTAGTCAAGTAGAGGCATACTAGTGACTATATGTTTGTCTATGTATTCACACATGTATCATGTTTCCGGTTAATACAATTCTAGCATGAATAATAAACATTTATCATGAAATAAGGAAATAAATAATAACTTTATTATTGCCTCTAGGGCATATTTCCTTCACCATGAGTCCCGTTTTGCGATACGCCACACCCTCCCGATGAACAGGATCCCGTTTCGACCGTAGCGCTCCAACACAAGTCCGTTTAAATGCATTTTGCGGTACGCCACACCCCTCCCGATCAACAGGACCCCCGTTTCGACCGTAGGAGGTCCATTTCGTCCGTTTTGCGGTACGCCACACCCCTCCTGATCAACAGGACCCCCGTTTCGACCGTAGGAGGTCCGTTTCCTCTGTTTTGCGGTATGCCACACCCCTCCCGATCAACAGGACCCCGTTCCGAACATAGGAGGTCCGTTTCCTCCGTTGTGCGGTACGCCAGGCCTCGTTTACATCACCTGTTCCGTCCAAGCCCTCCCGATAAACATGACCACGCATTCCGTTTCGACCCAGCCGGTTGGCTCCCACGCGTTACGTTGCCTCCTGATGAACACGACGCATTACGTTGCCTCCCCATGAACACGACGCACTCCGTTGCCTCCCCATGAACACGATGACGACACTGTTTCTCCGTTCCGACCCAGCCATGTACACGAGCCCTGGTTGTACGTATGCGCGACTAGGCGTTCGAGACCACGCCCGTATGTACACATACGTGGCCGTATTTTCTTTCTTGCACCCTGGCCGCTGTACGTACGTGTACATGCTACGTGCGCGCCTCTACTACGACACATGCGCTCCTCTACAACGACCAGTATGTACGTACACGTTCACGACCAGAATGACAACGCTACGTACACTTCGACCAGGTGGGTCCCAACTGTCAGGCACTTGCGTGCGAAGATGTAGCTGGTGGGTCCCGGTGATCGGGCTTAATCGTTTTTGCCCAGACGCACTTCCTTGCGTGCGAAGATGTAGCCGGTGGGTCCCTACAGTCAGGGGGACGCATCGATTTTTTTGCCGGGACGCACTTCCTTGCGTGCGAAGATGTAGCTGGTGGGTCCCAGCAGTCAGGAGGGCGAATCATTTTTTTTTTGCCCGGACGCACTTCCTTGCGTGCGAAGGTGTAGCTCCTGGGTCCCGGCGATCGAAGCGAATCATTTTTGCGGACGCACTTCCTTGCGTGCGATGGTGTAGCAGTGGGTCCCAGCGGTCGGGCGAATCGTTTTTCGGACGCACTTCCTTGCGTGCGAAGATGTAGCTGGTGGGTCCCTAGCGATTAGAAGCGAATCATTTTTTTCTGGACGCACTTCCTTGCGTGCGAAGATGTAGCTCGTGGGTCCCCAGCGGTCGGGGCGAATCATTTTTTCGCGAATACGGTGGCCCTTCCGGTGGTTCCCATTTGTCGGTGGAGGAATAATTATTTTGGCGTAATAAGGAGGCACTTCCTTGCGGCTGCCGTGGACCCGGTATCGGCCTCTCCACGTCTGATCCACGTCCGATGGAAGTCGTTCCTTGACCACGTTGACCACGCTGCACCGAGAGCACCAGGGCAGTGGACGACTGCGAGGCCTAGGAAGGGGACGACGCGGAGCCGGGGAAGACGCGACAGTGGATGCACACGCGGAGAGGAGTATGAGGGTTCACTTTGGTTCTGCGCTGCCGCCGCCTTGAGAATAATAGGGGGTGTGGGTGAGTGGAGGGATGGCCTGGCCAGCGGTGGGAGTAGTAGGGGGCGGTGTGGCCTCCGCGGCAGCACAACCGACCACTGGAGGCAGGAGCAGGCGGCACGACCGGCGCTGCTTTGGGCGGCTGGAGCAAGAAGACCAGAGGTTGAAGAAGCACGACGGCCATTGGATGGACATCGTACGGTCACTGCAGCTAGAATCGTTTATATTGACTAAGTTGACAAAGCCCTTGGTACGTCAACTTAGTAGGCCTGAGCCAGCTTCGAAATGGTGCGCCCCGGATGTCGGGGAGGAATCATTTTTGGGCGGGTGAAGCGAATATCCGAGATTGAAGAAGAAGCACGGCATCCGTTGGATGGACATCCAACGGCCACTGCTGTTAGAACTGTGTGTTGACTATAAGTTGACAAAGCCTTGCATACGCGTCAACTCTGTTTTTTAGGGGACACATCAACTTAGTAAGGCCAGAAGTGTGCGGGAGAGAACTTATAGCCCATTTGAGATTTGTAAGAATGTGTAGCCCATTTTTGAATTCTAATGGAATTTACTACATCCCATTTAGTTTGTTAAAAGTACAGCCCATTTCAACCAACTGTTCAAAACAGAATTCAATAAAATTTCCCACATTTTGATGGGATCCGAAATATTTTTATCCCGAAATTTCTAGTCAGATTAAATACAATTTCAATATAAATTTATATTACGTAAAAATCCAACGAAACATTGCGCTCACAACAATTAATGAAATTAAAATTTTCAATATCCAAAAATAATAATTTATAAAGTAATCACGTGTTTGGTGCATTTTTTATAATTCTTGCCCAGTTTTACAATTGCATCCCATTTGTTATTTCTTAAAGCCCATTTTCTTGTTAAGCCTAATGCATCCCTCCTAGGAAAGATTTGCAGCCAGTGAGCGGAGAATAACAACTTGACCTTGCACAGGTATTCCTAAAAAAGTATAGCTGGGCTAGCCATTTTCAGCTTGAAAAAATTAATATCCGGCTGGATATCTCGGCACAGGCTAGACGGGCCACAGCCCGCCAAGTTAATACCTGCAGCGATGTTTTCGTTGTTGTTCAGAGGAGAAAAATTAATATCTGGGCTAAACATCAAAAAACTCTGCACAAATACTGCTCGAGCTGCTTGGTCCCAGCTGTCGGCCGCTTCTTGTGCAATTCTCTCGTTTATTGACTACTCCAGGAGGTTGACAATGGTGTGGGACCGTGATGTCAGGAAACCAGGAGGAAGCAAAATAAATTATAGTTATATATATATATATATATATATATATATATATATATAATAAGGAGGCACTTGCGTGACGTGAGGCTATGGACTGGTGGGTCCCCATTGTCATCCTCTCCAAGTAAAGTCATCTCCTCGCCCGCAGCGCTTTCCGCCAGCTTGATCGGCGCCACCCGCCCGCTTCAGTGCGTGTGCGATTGCTCACTTCAAACGACACAAGTGTTGTCCGTCCGTCCATCTGCCGCCCACATTAATGATACGCTGTTGCCGAGGCGGCTACTCGGCGCCACACGTCCGCCCCTCCGCCCGCCCACCATTGCTATATAAAGCTGCTGCGCCGCCATAGCCGCGATCATCCGCATCTATTCCCTTTCTCCTGTCCACAACACTCGCCACCATGGCTTCCTCGCGCCCAACGCTCTTCAAGACGGGCGGACGATGGACCACAAGGAGATGGCAACCATTCTTGCCGACCGGTGGCGGCGTGAGCAGCCGAAGGGCGATAGCGTCCCAATGGAGAACATGGTAGTCGACGATCCAGCGCCAACCCCTCCGCGCCATCCTCGCTGGTGCATTGCACCATGACCATCGGCGAGGCCCGTGCCTAATATATGGATAGGGTGAGGCGGATCGTGAGGAGCGATTCCGGAGGCGCAGCCGACGCCGCCTACAACCACCATCTCCTCCAAGAGCACTGCAGGCGGAGGAAGCAGATCGCCAGCGGGCCAGCGGGAGGCGCTGCTCGACTCGTACCGCTCCGCCCGCAAGGGCCGCCTCGAGCGCCAGCGGTACCGCATGCGGGTGGCGGAGGTTACGACCGCCTACAAAGAGGCTAGCAAAGAGGGCGATGAAGCGGGCGAGGCGCTGTTTGGCGAGACCGAGGACGAGGCAGAGGACGATGCCGGCTTCGACGAGTCCCCGATCCGCTGGCGTCGATGAGTTAGAGGACATCGCCGGCTCAGCCGAGGCCCCACCCTGCCGGCAACGTGGGGGAGGATTTCCACCGCTCCGCTGAGGCACCGCCCGCCAGCAACGAGACAGAGGACATCGCCGCCCGGCTAAGGCCCTCCTCACGCCAACGAGGCCGCGCCACATAGAAAACGAGGAAGAGTAGAACACGGTAGGTCGCCGCCGCTGGGTCAAGTAAGGCCACCGCTGCTACCCTTGGTTGAAGCCAAGCTAGGCGGGTTGACCATTGACGGCGGTTAGCTTCTTGGCGGCGACGTGGAGTCGGAGAGCTGCGTTGGAGAAGAACGCTGCTTCTACTTAACTGCTCATGCGGTTGGCTGGTGACCGACACGTGGGCCCAACATGCCACATGTCGATTCATGCAACTGCAGTTAAGTCACCAAGCTTCGCTCGCCTGGGACAGGTGGGTAGCTTCGGTTAATTAATTATACCTCCAGCGCACCCCTTTTTAGTTGAAGAATGTATGAAATGTAATGAAATCCGGCATGTTTATATGAAATCCGACCGTGTATTAATGAATTTATTTCGATTAGTTTGAATTCCTGTATCACTGGCATTGGATGAACATGCAAAACAATATGTACTAGCATTATTCCTGTGGTGATCACCTCGTTTGCAGAAGTTTCACATGTACTCCCTCGGTCCTTTCTAGTACGCATGCAAGTTTTGTCTGCAATCAAAGTATCTCTACTTTGACCAATCTTATACAAAAAATTATGCACTTTCACAATGTGTGAAGTAAAAGGAAATGTATGAGTACAAAGAGTTTGAGCAGCTTTTTAGCGTTTACGTACATTGCAATCAAACATACAGGCCTCGACAATTCATAGAAAACATTCAAAACAATCGATGATTATGCATCTCGGCGACTCACATGTCGAGGCAATATTTACTTCACAACTAAAGAATAAAGAAAAAATGATCGACGTTCTTCGACAAAGAAAGGGCGTCCCATTCGAAAATATCAAACGCATTTCTTGCTAAAATCAATGAGCAAAATTTGACAAGGTTGTCCCATTCCAAAATATCAAATGCCTACGATTGTGGAATGGACAGGGTTTGCCATCAGTTCGGACATTGACATGGCACCTCGTGGTAAATAAACCATTTGTTCTTTTGTGCAGTTCCACCAAAATCAACCAAATTCGGCGTAGCTTGTATGATTTCTCCCTTATATGTTGCAACGCCTTGAACTTATCGGCACCTCCTTTCTTGTGGTGGAAATGAATGATTCGATGTATTCATGAAAATTTTGTGCAGTTCCCATTGAAATCAAGTCGAGCACCCTGTTTGCACAAATACAAAAAGTGATTAGTATAAAGCAAACTGTACTATGATTTGACAGTTTCAACAGGCACATACATGGTCCATGTAGAGCACACTTTTAGAAAAATGGAACTCACCATAAAGAATCCTAGAACAACATTGTACTCGCAAGCATCACGGCAAAAAATGGAGATTTGTCAGTCCTTCTTAGCTGAAGTTAGTTTGGTCTTGTGGGGAGTAATGTAACCATCCTTCAACTGCTCCTTCTGATGAGAAGATAGACAGGGCTTCTTCATCCTGGCATAATCGGAACTAGTCACTTCACGTGCTCCATATTCTTCTTCAGAGGAAAAGACAAGAGGACTACTAAATGCTAGCATCCATGTTTGCTCGAAAAAAAGGAAAGGAAATATTTAAAACAACACAGATGAAGCACTTCTCAAGGACAATACCACTTTTTCATGGCAGGTATCTAAACAGGTAGCACAACACCAATAGAGATGACAAAGCTCAATCATATGGATGAAATCGGTGGTAGTACCAACCTTTGTCGGAGGCTGATTGTGTAGAGCATACAGATGAAGCACTTCTCCGGAACCATACATTTGCTATCTACGGGGGTGGCCATGCTTACTATATACTCCTCGATTAGTTAAATGTTTCCAACATCTTCTTGTGCAGTTCCACTAAAATATATGGTATCTTCAAAGAAGATCCCTGTTTGCACAAGTAGAGACAATTACGTATGGCATCAAATCGGTGGCAAAACAATTGCTCGTTCCGACCATAGCAATAAGTTAAGATGCAAAACTATATCATTACTTGTGTCATCACAGCCCAAAGGTGCTTCATTACAACACCGGGAGTTGATTTTTGTTTTCTTCCGCTTGTTCTTCCCCTTCATCACTTGGTTCAATAACGAGACAAGCTTCGCCTTCAATGTAAGATTTGGCATGTCAATTAGGGAGCACAAGTATAGTACTAAACTTAATTTTACGATGAAAGTGGCAAAATACAGGCCAACATGATTGTGAAATATCCTTATCTTACCTCAATGGGATATTACGGTGCACATGTGATTGGAAGTCTTGTCTCCATTTGTGCAGTTCACTAAAATCAAGCAACATTATCGTACAAGTAGCACAACATATGAAAGCACACTGCAGAATCATGTGAAAGAAGGCTAATCTTGACCTCCCATGATGCGAATTTAAACAACTCACAAGAAGAAGATCTGAACCAAATTTGCCTTAACGGATAGGAAGTAAGATCTCCTCTTGTGCAGTTCCACTAAGATCAAGCAATCAAGCAACGTTGTCGGTGTGACATTTTGGTTGAACTGCACAAAACACTCTTAAAACAAAAGTGTTTTGTGTAGTGCAACAAAAGGTCACAATGGAAACGAGGTGAAGTAGATAACCCTGTTTACACAGAGGTGCAAAGGAAACAATTAGTGGTCAATAACCGTGGATGACACAGAAGCCAACAAAAAGAAGCATCTACCTTATCTAAATGGGAAAGAAAGAAAGACAGTAGCATTTCTCAAGCGGGGCATTGATTAATATTAACATAGAGATTATATTAACAATATAATTAGATTAAACATGTAATTTGCTTTTAAGCGTGGCATTGCATCAATTTTCCAAATGACATTATTAGAGGGTGTTTGTTTACAGGGACATTTTGGTGTAGGGACCAAAAAAACTCCGTGTCAGTCCCATCTAAACCAAATAGGATGGACTTTTAGGAACTAAAAGTGGGCATTTGGGACTAAAGAAAGAAGACCCCGAGGGAGTCTTTTTGGGACTTTTTCCAACAGTTGCCCCTGCCACGCATCGCACCTTGTTTCTATTAGTTCATTACTAGGGGTAACATGGTCTTTTAGCATGTCATTTAATAACCTCTAGTCCATGTTTAGTCCCTGGAACCAAGCAGGTAGGGACTAGGGAGTTTTTAACCAAACAGGGCCTTAGGTTAACAACAGCTAATGAGTTGCACGGGATAGTGGACGCACTAGCACCATGTGCATCTACCGATGTACTGTGGTCATGCGCAGTCTGTTGCAACAAAGAACAAACAACCAAGGAGCATATTTGTGTTGGTCCCAGTTTTGTTATCTTTAGACACCTTTCCCTATGTGAGTATGAGCAAATCTAGTCCTGCTCAAACTCTGACCTTGTCCCTTCCTTTCCTTTTTGAACTAGTACTTTCACCCCTTCCTTTCCTCTTTGAACCACATCCTAGATTTATGCGATACAACTTTCCCCACTACTTTCCCACATTCCTTTCCTCTTTGAACCACGTCCTAGATTCATGCTATAAAACTTTCCCCATTCATTTCCTCTTTGAACCACGTCCTAGATTCATGCTATATACTTCCTCCGTTCCTAAATATAAGTCTTTGTAAAGATTCCACTATGAACCACATTCAGATGTATGTAGATGCATTTTAGAGTGTAGATTCATTCATTTTGCTCCGTATGTAGTCCTAGTAAAATCTCTACAAAGACTTATATTTAGGAATGGAGGGAGTATAACTTTTCCCACTACTTTCCCCCACTCCTTTCCTCTTTGAACCACGTCCTAGATTCATGGTATACATGCAGCTAGAGTAATGCATGTGGAGTAAGTAAATTATACCTTAAGGTTCTTGGGACGTGGTTCGGTGGGCGACGGGACGGCGGCGAAGAAGAAGGGGTCGGAGGCCCTCCAGCGCCCTTGTTGGGTGGAAAGTGAACAGCTGCGCCGGTAGTGGATTCCTCCCTCGCCCATTGTTGGAAATATGCCCTAGAGGCAATAATAAATTAGTTATTATTATATTTCCTTGTTCATGATAATCGTCTATTATCCATGCTATAATTGTATTGATAGGAAACTTCGAGATACATGTGTGGATACATAGACAACACCATGTCCCTAGTAAGCCTCTAGTTGACTAGCTCGTTGATCAATAGATGGTTACAGTTTCACGACCATGGACATTGGATGTCATTGATGACGGGATCACATCATTAGGAGAATGATGTGATGGACAAGACCCAATCCTAAGCCTAGCACAAAGATCGTAGTTCGTATGCTAAAGCTTTTCTAATGTCAAGTATCTTTCCTTAGACCATGAGATTGTGCAACTCCGGATACCGTAGGAATGCTTTGGGTGTACCAAACGTCACAACGTAATCGGGTGACTATAAAGGTGCATTACGGTATCTCCGAAAGTGTCTCATTGGGTTGTACGAATCGAGGCTGGATTTGTCACTCCGTGTGACGGAGAGGTATCTCTGGGCCCACTCGGTAGGACATCATCATAATGTGCACAAGGTGACCAAGGGGTTGATCACGGGATGATGTGTTACGGAACGAGTAAAGAGACTTGCCGTAACGAGATTGAACAAGGTATCGGGATACCGACGATCGAATCTCGGGCAAGTACAATACCGCTAGACAAAGGGAATTGTATACAGGATCAATTGAGTCCTTGACATCGTGGTTCATCCGATGAGATCATCGTGGAACATGTGGGAGCCAATATGGGTATCCAGATCCCGCTATTGGTTATTGACCGGAGAACGTCTCGGTCATGTCTACATGTCTCCCGAACCCGTAGGGTCTACACACTTAAGGCCCGATGGACGCTAGGGTTATAAAGGAAGTTTGTATGTGGTTACCGAATGTTGTTCGAATCCCGGATGAGATCCCGGACGTCACGAGGAGTTAGGAATGGTCCGGAGGTAAAGATTTATATATGGGAAGTCCTGTTTTGGTCACCGGAAAAGTTCCGGTGCTATCGGTAATGTACTGGGACCACGGGAGGGTCCCGTGGGTCCACCAAGTGGGGCCACTGCCCTGAAGGGCTGCATGGGCCAAGTGTGGGAGGGGACCAGCCCCAGGTGGGCTGGTGAGCCCCCCCCCCACCAAGGCCCAAGGCGCCTAGGGCTTGGGGAAACCCTAAAGGGGGCGCCTCCCTTGCCTTGGGGGGCAAGGCAACCCCCCTGGCCGCCGCCCCCTCCTCAGATTGGATCTGAGGGGGCCGCCCCCCCCCTCTCCTTTGCCCCTATATATATGTGGGGGTGGGAGGGCAGCCGGAGACCATGTTCTGGCGCAGCCCCTCCCTCTCTCCCAAGTTCTTCTCCTCCTCCTCTCCCTTGGTGCTTGGCGAAGCCCTGCGGGATTGCCACGCTCCTCCATCACCACCATGCCGTTGTGCTGCTGCTGGATGGAGTCTTCCTCAACCTCTCCCTCTCTCCTTGCTGGATCAAGGCGTGGGAGACGTCACCGGGCTGTACGTGTGTTGAACGCGGAGGTGCCGTCTGCTCGGCACTAGGATCTCGGTGATTTGGATCACGACGAGTACGACTCCTTCAACCCCGTTCTCATGAACGCTTCGCTTAGCGATCTACAAGGGTATGTAGATGCACTCTCCTCCCTCGTTGCTAGTTTCTCCATAGATAGATCTTGGTGACACGTAGGAAAATTTTGAATTTCTGCCACGTTCCCCAACAAAGGGCATCATGAGCTAGGTCTATTGCGTAGATTCTTTGCACGAGTAGAACACAAAGTAGTTGTGGGCGTTGATTTTGTTCAATATGCTTACCGTTACTAGTCCAATCTTGTTTCGACGGTATTGTGGGATGAAGCGGCCGGACCGACCTTACACGTACTCTTACGTGAGACAGGTTCCACCGATAGACATGCACTTGTTGCATAAGGTGGCTAGCGGGTGCCACTCTCCCACTTTAGTCGGAACAGATTCGATGAAAAGGGTCCTTATGAAGGGTAAATAGCAATTGGCATATCACGTTGTGGTTTTATGTAGGTAAGAAACGTTCTTGCTAGAAACCCAAAGCAGCCACGTAAAACATGCAAACAACAATTAGAGGACGCCTAACTTGTTTTTGCAGGGTATGCTATGTGATGTGATATGGCCAAGAAGAATGTGATGAATGATATGTGATGTATGAGATTGATCATGTTCTTGTAATAGGATTCACGACTTGCATGTCGATGAGTATGACAACCGGCAGGAGCCATAGGAGTTGTCTTTATTTATTGTATGACCTGCGTGTCATTGAACAATGCCATGTAATTACTTTACTTTATTGCTAACCGGTAGCCATAGTAGTAGAAGTAATAAGTTGGCGAGACAACTTCATGGAGACACGATGATGGAGATCATGATGATGGAGATCATGGTGTCATGCCGGTGACAATAATGATCATGGAGCCCCGAAGATGGAGATCAAAAGGAGCAATATGATATTGGCCATATCATGTCACTACTATATAATTGCATGTGATGTTTATTATGTTTATGCATCTTGTTTACTTAGAACGACGGTAGTAAATAAGATGATCCCTTACACAAATTTCAAGAAGTGTTCTCCTCGATCGTGCACCGTTGCTACAGTTCGTCACTTCTAAGCACCACGTGATGATCGGGTGTGATGGATTCTTACGTTCACATACAACGGGTGTAAGACAGATTTACACAGCAAAAAACACTTGGGGATAACTTGACGAGCCTAGCATGTACAGACATGGCCTCGGAACACAGAGACCGAAAGGTCGAGCATGAGTCGTATGGTAGATACGATCAACATGAAGATGTTCACCCATGTTGACTAGTCCGTCTCACGTGATGATCGGACACGGCTTAGTTGACTCGGATCATGTAATCACTTAGATGACCAGAGGGATGTCTATTCGAGTGGGAGTTCATAAGATGAACTTAATTATCTTGAACATAGTCAAAAGACCTTTTGCAAATTATGTAAAGCTCGGCGCTTTAGTTCCACTGTTTAGATATGTTCCTAGAGAAAATATAGTTGAAAGTTGAAAGTAGCAATTATGCGATCAAGAGAAAGCTTATGTCCTTAATGCACCGCTCAAAGGAGCTGAACCCCAAAACATCGTTTGTGGATGTTGCGAACATCGGACATACACGTTTTGATAACTACGTGATAGTTCAGTTAAACGGTTTAGAGTTGAGGCACCAAAGACGGTTTTCGAAACGTCACGGAACATGAGATGTTTTGATTGATGAAATTGGATTTCAGGCTCGTGCCCACGTCAAGAGGTATGAGACCTCCGACGATTTTCTTAGCCTACAAACTAAGGGAGAAAAGCTCAATCGTTGAGCTTGTGCTCAGCTTGTGCTCAAACTTCCATTCTGGAATAGCAAGAGGTTGGAGGAGACCAGCTGGTCTTTGGTGTTCTGCTTTCACTCTTCTGCAGACATCACACTCATTCACGAATTGAGCAATTTCTCGCTTCATTCGAGTCCACCAATATGACTGCTTGAGGTCATGGTACATCTTCGTACTTCCAGGATGAATGGATAGAAGCGAATTGTGAGCCTCATTCATAATGACTTTTCTTAGATCACCCTTTGGAACCACAATCCGGTCCTCAAAGAAAAGAGTATCTTTGTCATCAACGTGGAAGCACTTGTACTTGGAAATGCCCTTGTCGATACCACGTTTCACCTTTTTCACCATGGTATCCAGAAGTTGAGCCTCACGAATCTGATCTTCCAAAGTAGGAGAGACTATGAGGTTGGCAAGAAAGCCTTGAGGAACAACTTGAAGATTCAGCTTGCGGAAAGCTTCACAGAGATCCGGTGAAAGGGCTTGAGGATTAGACTGCTGCGTAAGCCTTCCTGCTCAAAGCATCGCAATGACATTGGCCTTGCCGGAGTATATTCAATACTTGGGTTGTACTCTTGAATCATTTCGACCCATCGAGTCTGCACGAGGTTGAGGTTGGGCTGAGTGAAAATGTACTTGAGACTCTTGTGATCGGTGAAAATGTCCACTTTCCTTCCCAACAAGAGATGTCTCCACGTTATCAATGCATGGACAAGCTGCCGCCAACTCAAGATCGTGAGTGGGGTAGTTCTTTTCATTGGGCTTCAACTGGCGAGAGGTATAAGCCACAACTCTCTTCTCTTGCATTAACACAGCACCGAGACCTTGAAGAGAAGCATCACAAAAAACTTCGAATGGCTTGGATTCATCAGGAGGAGTCAAGGCAGAGCTGTGACGAGTTTCTCTTTGAGAGTATTGAAAGCAACGTCACACTCGTGGAGACCGGACATACTTCACATGCTTACGGAGGAGGTTGGAAAGAGGCTTTGCAATCTTGGAGAAATTCTCAACGAATCTTGGCAATAGCTTGCAAGACCAAGAAAGCTGGAGTCTGCTTGACATTCGAGGAGGTTCCCAATTCACAATTGCGGACACCTTCTCGGGATTAACTGTGATGCCCTTGGCGGAGATGATATGACCAAGATAAAGCACTTCATCAAGCCAAAATTCACATTTGGAGAACTTAGCATAGAATTGATACTCTACGAGCTTGTCTAGCACCAATCGCAAATGTTTGGCATGATCCTTCTTATTCTTGGAGAAGACCAAAATATCATCAAGATAGACCAAGACGAATTCATTGGTGTAGGGGTTGAATATGAAGTTCATCATCCGAGAGAATGTTGGAGGAGCATTGACAAGGCCGAAAGACATGACGGTATATTCATAAGAACCAAAGCTTGTTACGAATCTTTGTCTTGGGAATATCTTGTTCACGAATGCGAATCTGATGATAACCCATACGAAGGTCAAGCTTGGAGAACACTTTAGCACCTTTGAGTTGCTCGAAAAGCTCATTGATGTTGGGAAGTGGATACTTGTTCTTGATTGTCTTCTTATTCAGTGGAATGATGTCGGCGCAAAAGTCGGTCCGTGCCATCCTTCTTCGGACAAAAGAACACCACAACCCCAAGGAGATGAACTTCGGTGCGATCAAACCCAGACGCTCTTGTTCATCGAGCTGCTTCTTCAATTCCTTCAGCTCATTAGGTCCAAGCTTGTATGGGCGCTTGCAAAGCGGAGTTCGATGCGGGCTCAAGATCAATAATGAACTCAACTGGCGATGAGGAGGCATACCGGAAGCTCTTACGGAAAGACATCTTGGTACTCACAAACGATGGAATCGAGAGATAGCATCCAATTCGCCCTTCTCATTGAGAGAAAACAACCGAATGGTTTCATCACGAGCGGCATAGATGATCGCATCATTAGAAGAGTGAGTCAATTGAATTTCCTGGCAGCACAATCAAGCTGAGCTTTGTCTTTGAAAGCCGATCCATCCCGAGAATAAGATCAATATCCGAGTCACCAAGAACAATTGGTTTAGCCAGAAATCTATAATCGCCCATCTTGATACCGACATTCGGAACCACCAAGCTAGAACTCATGTGCTTGCCCGGGGAAACAATTGCTAGAGGTTTAACCAAGAATTCCGAAGTGAAATCATGCTTGGCAAAAAACGGTCTCGACATGAAACAATGCGATGCACCGGTATCAAATAAGACTTTTGCAGAATATCATTAAGCGAGAGATTACCCATTATCACATCGGAAGATTCCTCTGCTTGAGCTGCATTCATCATATTCACCTTGGCATGCTTTGGATTATGCTTGACCTTTGCATTGCTGGAAGATTTCACAGAGGAGGAGGCGGAAGGCGCCTTTGGTTGAAGCATTTGTTCGCATAGTGACCTTCTCACGACATTTGTTGCAAGTCACCTCGAAGAAGCGGACGGTGGTAAGGAGCACTTGACCTTGGAGCTTGAGAATTAGACTTGTTACGATAGCGAGGGTTGGGTGGGTGGGAAGATCCACGGCCACCTGAGTTCTTCTGGCGATAAAATTTGTGGAGCGGAGGAGGAGGAAGGTAAAACTTCTGCTGCTTAGCTGCCACTTGAGAGGAAGAAGAAGACTGAATGCATCCTGATTCTCTTCTTAGAAGCCTCGCATTTGAGCTGGGCAGCTTCTTGCTTCGATGCCATGTTGTAGAATTCATCATACTTATCGGCTCAAAAAGCACAAGAGCTAATTGCAGATCTTCTCTCGGACCACCTCTGAATTGATAGATCATACTCTTTTCATCAGAACGTCTTGCTTAGCAAAACGAGCGAGCTTCGAACTGGATATTGTATTGATAGACAGACATGTTGCCCTGCTTGAGATTGCGGAACTCCTCACGCTTGCTCTCAACAACACTTTTCGGAATGTGGTGAGCTCTGAAATCACGGCGGAACTCATCCCGGTAATGACACGACCTCCTCTGGAATCTTTGTATTGCGGGTACCACTCGTGACTTGATCCTTGAGTTGAAACGATGCAAACTTGACAAAATCCTCAGTGTCCGACATTGCTACAATCAAAATGCTTGCAGATGTCCACAAGCCAATCGTCAGCGTCGTGGCCTCGGCTACGTAAACCGAAAAGACTTCGCCGATTAGCGAGGAACCGGCCGAGAGTAGCAAAATGTGGCTGATTGTTGCCTTGACCTTGATTGCCTTGATTGCCTTGCCCTTGAGTACGCTCTTGCAAGAGCTGCAAAATCATCGAGCATTGGCATTGGTGGCTGCCATGATAGCTTGCCATGCCTACGGAGGCGGAGGTGGAGGTGGAGGTGGAGGTTCGATGATCCCCATCATTACGATCCGGATTCAGACGCGTAGGCGGAGCCATCCTAAAGAGGGTGACATCCGTTAGTCCTTTGATAGACAAAAGATAAGTAGAATCAACGGATAGAAATTGCAACATATAGTCTTCACAATAAACATTCGAACAAGAATGAACGAATGAATTCCAAAGTTAATCATCACACGTCCATTAAGGTGAGAAGCCACTTAGATAAAGATATGGAAACAACATCTGTCTTAGAAACAAATCGAGTATCACAACTGAAAACAAAAGGTTGGCTTCTAGAATGAGCGGAACAAACACATGATAGAGATTTCGCCCAAAGTGTTCGTGGTGGGGCCCACACGGCACGACGTATAGCGGCCGTCACGAATGACAAACAAGACGTCCCGAATCAGCATAGCCAAGGATTCTTTAAGACATCTCGCGACCATCAGAATCGACCGTGAATGGGCGGACCACTAAACTTTGAACCCCAATCTCAAATCATACATCCGTCGGAGAGATATCCTGTAAGCTACTAGAATTCCACCTATAAACTCCCGAAACTTTCTGGTTATGCAATCTGGTGTTGGGGATACAGGGGACACAAAATATATCACCCAAACTAACAATACCTAGATCCGGCTGTATCCATCCGTCAACACATAACCAAGAAACCTTCGGAAATCGTGTACCTCGACCTTGAAAAACATCCGTTATACAAGTCATGGCAATACTCCACTTTTCGCCTCGATCTTTGGGCTATCGGGTTATCTCACCAACAAGCGCACAAAAGAGATTTCGATGTCGGCAAAACTCAGGTATTCCAGAACTGCAACGATAAAATTGTGATGACAACACCTCGGAGCTCAACTCCCCGGGACACTGCCACAACCCCTAAATGTCAGGAGGCACCAAGAACAATGTTCTCGTCACAAAATCATCGGAACGATTCCAAGATACCCACGTGATCCTAAAAATTTTTTAGTGAAAATTGAGGAGAGAAGAGTCAAAACACTACGTCAAGATACCTCACAGAGCGAAGGACCGGGAAGTAAAAAGAATCCTACTCTCCGATATATATAATCCTAAGACTCAAAACATTTTTCCATTCTAGACTCAACAACGCCAAAGAAACAATCAAGTAGGGGCTCCTAAGTCGGGAAGGCTCGATTACCAACTTGTAACGCCCTCGATGCGGCTATATCTCCCACGTGTCGAGGCACGACTTAGAGGCATAACCGCATTGAAAGCAATGTCGCAAGTGAGGTAATCTTCACACAACCCATGTAATATATAAGGAAAGAGATACATAGTTGGCTTACATCGCCACTTCACACAATACATAAATAAACATCCATCATTCAGAGTACACTCAAGGTCCGACTACGGAACCAAAATAAAGAAGATACCCCAAATGCTACACAGATCCCCGATCGTCCCAATCGGGCACCACCATCGATCATCGTGAAAAGACACATAGTAACGACCACGTTCCTCGCCGAACTCCCACTTGAGCTCGGTTGAGTCACCTGCACCGCATCGTCGGCACTGCAACTGTTTTGGAAGTACCTGTGAGTCACGGGACTCAGCAATCTCACACCCGCGAGATCAAGACTATTTAAGCTATAGGAAGGATGAGTAGTATAGTGGAGCTGCAGCAAGCGACTAGCATATATGGTGGCTACTTCGCAAAAGAGAGCGAGAAGAGAAGCAAAGCGCGGACGTGAAGCTAGTAGCGATCAAGAAGTGATCTGAACTACTTACGCCGGACATAACTCCAACACCGTGTTCACTTCGGACTCCACCGAGAAGAGACCATCACGGTTACACACGCGGTTGATGTGTATTTTATTTGAGGTCAACTTCGGGTTTTCTACAACCGGACATTAACAAATTCCCATCTGCCTCATCACCGGGCACGGCTTTGAAAGATATTACCTGCAGGTGTCCCAACTTAGCCCACTATAAGCTCTCACGGTCAACGAAGGATATTCCTTCTACCGGAAGACCCGATCAATCTCGGAATCCGGACTACAAGACATTTCGACAAAGAATAAAACAAGACCAGCAAAGCCGCCTGACAGCCGACAAATCCCGATAGGAGCTGCACATATCTCGTTCTCGGGGCACATCCGGATAGGTCAGCCACGAGTAAAACCAGACCTCGAGTTGCCCGTGGTGGCCCCTGATCTGCCGGTTCGGGCCAGCACTCGAAGGAGCACCGTCCGGGGGTTAAAATAAAGATGACCCTCGGGCTCGCGAAAACCCGGGGAAAAAGGCTTAGGTGGCAAATGGTAAAACCAAAGTTGGGCCTTCTTTGGAGGAGTCTTATTCAAAGCGAACTGTCAAGGGGTCCCATAAATCACCCAACCGTGTAAGGAACGCGAAATCAAGGAACATAACACCGGTATGACGGAAACTAGGGTGGCAAGAGTGGAACAAAACACCGGGCATAAGGCCGAGCCTTCCACCCTTTACCAAGTATATAGATGTATTAATTATAGCAGATATAAATTGTGATATCCCCAACAAGTAAACATGTTCAAATAAGGAACAACATCTCCATGTTCCAACAAGGAACAAACATCAGCTTCAACTGCAACTAGCAACGCTATAAGAGGGGCTGAGCAAAGCGGTAACATAGCCAATCAACGGTTTGCTAGGAAAGGATGGTTAGGGGCTGACATGGCAATATGGGTGGCATGATATAGCAAGTGGTAGGCATCGCAGCATAGGCATAGCAAAAGAGCGAGCAACTAGCATAGCAAAGATAGAAGTGATTTCGAGGGTATGGTCATCTTGCATGCAATGTTCTCAGAGTTGTCGAAAGCTTGATCCTCGTAAGCGTTCTCAACAGGTTCCTCGTCCACGCACTGCCTCTCGGCTCTACCCAAAGCAACAACACAAACAAAGGAACCACAATAAATCACGGTGCAATGCACAATCAACATGATGCAAAACATGGCATGATATGCGGGATGTGATATTCATTGCGTATGTGCGCTCCGAGAGGAAAATGATGAACCAGGCATCAACTTGGCAAACCAAGTATGCCACTGGAAAGATGAGATGATTTCGGTTGAAATCGATATAAAGATCACCGGAATCGGATGCACGGTTTGGAAATGACAAGCAAAACAAGAATGGCACAAATCTGCCATTAACAGCATGATGCCACTTAGCAAGCAACAATAAATTAAGCTACTGCACCCAAACGTACCAACAAAGTATATGGCAATGATCTACACAAGATGCTTGACAAAGGATGAGCACTGAGCTTGGCTAAATCACATCATAACAGGTTCAAACAAGCATGGCAAAAGTGCACAAAATATCAGGCTGGACATGGCAAAAACAGCATCAGGTTGCAATGTTCAGAGCAAGAAAACTACATGCTACAGAAACTTAAAATAGTAAAACAAGGCATGGCATGAATCTAATCAAAGCATAGAACAAAAGTCCCTTACTTACCATAAGCCAAAAAGGATCCGAAAATATAGTAACACCCATGTCAATATTGAAAGTTCCGTTAACAGATTCAGCAACATGGCATGTCAAAAACTGATAACAAGTAGGCATGTTTACAAGCTCAATGCACTCACTACAGAGACTTAAATGATAAACTAATCATACATACATCAAGAAGACATGGCATAGAAGACATACATGGCAAGAACAATAACATAGCATACATGGATCAACCACAACAACCTTGGCAAAATTGAATAACATGTAAACAATCTGCCAGGAAACATTTTATAGCAAAAGTAGAGCTCGATTGACTCAAGCTATGGTACTCCATAATTTCAAACAAGGACATGGATGGATAGATCAAGACATGTTTAACAAAACATCCTTACTGAAGTATCTCAAAATATGCATGGATCTCTCGGTAGCATCAAGTTAACATGGCATCAAAATATCAGCAAAACAGAGCTGAAAACAGCAACATCAGGACACCTACTTTGCATGCTTGTGCTAGTCACCACATAGATCACAAAAATACATGGCATACACCCCTGGAGAGATGGCATGGCTTATTTCAAAACACATGTAGGACTCAAATTCATAGGGTGCACACATTAATCATGGCAAAAATAACAAAAGTGCAAGTTCTGTTAAGAAACAGAAACTAACATCACATAGCCCTCTTCTAACAGCATTTCGGGCATCCGGATGAGCTCAAATGAAAAGGATGCAATGAGATGAAATGATCTACTCTTCGAGGCGAACATTTTGACATATTATACGCGCAAAACGGACCTACAGATGCAAAGATACACTCCGTTGAAAATGCAACAAAATACATTGGATGCAAAAATAACTTAGAAGAAATTAGGAGGGGGGAAGAAGAAATTCAACGGGCTCACGACCCGAGGTCGGATCTGGGCGACGGCGGCTCGGGCGCGGGCCGGGGCGATCGGGCGAGGGCGGCCGGGCGGCGGTCCGGGCGAGGGGCCGGGCGCACTGGCCGGGACGGCGGGCGAGGGAGGCGCCTGACGCCGGAGGAGGCGAAAGCGGCGCGGCGGCGCGGGCGCTACGGGCGAGATCCGGCGGCGGCGGGGGCCGGCCGGTGGCGGGCGGCCGAGGTGGCGGCGGAGGGCGGCCGCGGCGGCGAGGGCCGCCGCTGCTGGAGAGCCGGCGCGGGCGGCGGCGCTGCTGGCGGGCGGCGCTGGGCGGCGGGCGCGACAGTGTGACCTCGATTGGCGTGACGCTGGCGGCGATTCGTCCGGGCGGCGGCGGACACGTCGCGGGCGCTGGGACGGATTTTAGGGTTTCGGGAAAGGGATGATCCGGTTGGAGGGTTTGCTTAAATAGGCATAGAGGAGCTAGGAGAGTCCAAATGAGGTGTAGTTTTCGCCACACGATCGTGATCGAACGACGGAGAGCATGGGAGTGACTTAGATGGGTTATAGGGCTGTTTTGAAGGGGTGTTGGGCTGCAACTCAAAAGAGGCCTTTGCGAGAGTGCGTTAACCGTTGGAGTACCAAACGAGCTCCAAATGACCGAAACTTGACCGGTGGTCTACGGGTGGTATACCAAGGCCACTAGACAAACCTCGGTCCATTCCGAGAAGGTTTAGTACCGCACACGGAAAAACGTAAAAGGGACCGCCGGGGAGATAGGAGTGCTTGGGATTGCAAAAGCGGACAACGGGAAAAATGCTCGGAATCATGAGGCGAACACGTATGCAAATGCGATGCACATGATGACATGATAAAATGCATGACATGGAACAAAATGCAAAAAGGAGAAAAACCCAACCACGGAGGGAATATCATATCACAATGCCGAAAATGGCAAGAGTTGGAGTTACAAATATGGAAAGTTACATCCGGGGTGTTACACAGTCCCCAATGCCACCGGTGGGCCCAGCAACAACATCGGTTGATCATCGATAAGGCTAAAAAATTCGTCTGCCGCCCCGGTAGACGTCGTCACAATCACCAGAACCCTGTCCTTCATCGTTGCTAGCCATGTTTCCTATGATTAAATCTAGTCAATTAATTCTAGACCTAATAAAATGAATAATGGCATAAAAAAGGCCTATTGTTTTGCAGGAACGTTGACTCCTTCCTGGTGCGGCAAATCCCGGGCACTCGGTATGTCCTAGTTTGTAGCACAAGTCATGCCGAAATTCACGGAAAATTTTGGCATGACCTTTGCTAAAAAGTGGACAAATCGAGAACCTGAAATTTGCCGGAACGGAAATGAATCAACATTCCGGCAAAACATATATAGGCCACTCAGCTTCATTTAAACAACAAAGCCACTTGGGCACAATCGAACCACTTCAATGAAAAGATATAACATGGCCACTTCAATGAAAAGATATAATCAACAATAAAAGTCTAGGAAGGGATCATCTTTAAAATAAAACTTGCCTAAATAACCTAGATAATTAACCTAATTAAAGTAGTTAACATGACTAGTTCTCTGTCAAAGCCCTAACTAAATTTTTGCCTAAATAACCTAGATAATTAACCTATGCATGAGAGAGAGAGGAGGGGTGGGGGCTTACAGAGGATGGCTCCGGTGGTGGCGAGGGAGGCAGGGGCGTCTCCAGTGACGGCGAGGGAGGCAGTTGTGGTGAGGGAGGATCCGGTGGCGTCGACGGCGGCTTCAGTGGTGTTGATGAGGCCGCGCGGCTCCGTGGCGTTGGGGGCGGCTCCGGTGGCGTCGACGGCGCACGGCTCTGGTGGCTCCGGGGGCGTCGACGTCGGCAGGAGACGGCGTCGAAGTGGGGCGACGGTGAATCGGGGAGATGGCGGAGGGGTGGGTCGAGAGATTTGGGGGGCAATGGTGGCCGAGGGAAACGGTTTTTTGGTTGAGTCAAACGTAGCAGTAGCGCGTTTCGCAAAACGCGCTATAGCTAACTTAGCTATAGCGTGTTTTACAAAACGCCCTACTGCTACGGCTATGTAAATTTCTCCCTTTTTATTTCCTTTTCTATTTCTACAGCGGGGGTCTAGGAAACGCGCTGCAGCTATGTTAGCTATAGCGCCTCTTTCGAACACACGCTACATCTATGCCTTTCTATGTTTTTTCGCTTTTTCATTTATTTTGCTTTACATTTTTTTTCTTTCTCCTTTTCTGTTTCTTTCATTTTCATTTAATTTTCTATTTGTTTTTCATTTTATTTTATTTCCGTTAGCAGTAGCACTTTTCTTGTGAAACACGCTGCTACTCATGCCCTAGCTGTAGCGCGCTTCCTCCAAGTCCGCTACTGCTATGCGTAGCCTATCGTTCCACCAATGGGAATATTAGTAGTAGCGCTTTTACGATCACACGCCGCCATCGCTACAATTGTATCTGCAGCGCGGTTTTTTCTCAACTGCTACTGCTATCTAGCACTAGCGCGCTTTTTTGACCCGCGCTGTTGCTAAATTTCTGTGTATAAGGTTTTCCCTAGTAGTGTACGGGGGTGTTCAGAAAAGCATTTAATCACTCTTTATCCAACGTCTTGGTCCATAAAGGAGGTGATAATGCGGCGAACCAGGAAATCAGACTATAGGGCGTTAACACTTTCACTTAGCCATAGGAGTTTTATGGTGGGGCTACGACATAGCTCCTGGTATGTATACGGTGCATAGTGCTTTACATATGTTGATCTAAAAAAGATCCCTCGTGTGACATGGAGAATCACTAAAGATTCGAATAAGTCGTCAAGTGGTTGACCAGCTCTCGCCGCATCATGACAGTCACTTTTCAGCTTTCTCTACTGAGGTGCTCATCCGGTCTAGGCCGGGGCACAATCGCAGTAGTTCTCCCTTTACTACCCTAGCCGATAGAGCGGAACGTAGGGTAGCAAGCACAGGAGCCGGGCAACCCAAACATTGACCAAAGACAATGATTTGGAGCTGATGCAAATAAGACCAAACTTGCGACGCCGAAGTACGCTATAGAGTTGTTCAGACTTTTACTGGCGGCTCGTTTGTTCCCATACCGGGCCCCTGGCAAGTTATGCCGAGGCGCGTCTTGTAAGGTAGCCACAGCCGGACTCATTGTAGAAAGAGCATAAAATATTAGTTCGGATAAAGTTTACTGGGAGCGGAGCAATATGCAAATGATAAATATATATAAAGAGTAAAAACCACAACCCAGCTATTTGACATGCTCGGGATTGGGAACAGAGGAAAAGGGCATGGTACAGGCTCAAAAGAAAGAGTCCGGTCTACAAAAGCTTATTTTGGACCTCCTGTCGCACGTATGCGCCGCCCGTTCTCGGCGAGGGGAATCCTTAACGGGAGTGGCCCCGTAGGTGAGTGTGCGGATCCGAACTTCGAGAGAGTCCGATGTAGATGATGTCCTTATGGTCACCTATTTTAAAGAAATGATACAGAAAAATAAGAAAGGCGGTTAAGAACGTTACGGGGATTCTTGCAGGGTTGTCCATATTGTGCTTCCGCCGATGCCCATGGTATCTTGAGTGCATAGTGATGTACGCGTGGTATGAACTTTGCTAGTGTAGTAGGTGGGCGGCGGAAGCCGAACTGCTATTTCCGTTCTGGGAGTGGTCAAACTTCAGAGGGAAAGTGTTTCTGGCCCCTGGTGTTCAGCTGGCGAGAAGATCCGTTATCTCTGTCGCTTGGTGGCCTCCTCCCCTTATGATCGGCGTTGAGCTTGCCTGCCTGCTTGAGGACCCAACAGTTTCTGCTGGTATGATTAGCTGGCCTATCAGGGTGACCGTGAATCTGACAAGGTCGGTCCAATATCCTATCAAAGGTGGATGGTCCATCCTGGTTTGCCTTTAGTGGCTTCTTCCGTTTACCGGGCTTCGGATTGTGAAATCCGGCGTTCACCGCTGTGTCGAATGTATTACTGCGACTTTTGTGTTCGGTTCGTCGTGGCTTACCGTTGCCATCTCGAATTTCGGAAGTGCCCGGGTCGCTGGCATTGTTGCTTTTACGAGTGAGCCAGTTGTCTTCTCCCGCACAAAAGTGAGGCATTAGAGCGGTAAGGGCTGTCATGGACTTGGGTCCTTCCTGGCCGAGGTGATGCGCTAGCCATTCATCCCGGACGCCATGTTTGAAGGCAGCGAGGGCTTCTGTGTCCGGACAGTTGACAATTTGGTTCTTTTTGACTAAGAACCTAGTCCAGTGCTCCCTGACTGACTCGCCGGGCTTCTGGACAATATGACTTAAGTCATCGGCCTCTAGAGGCCGGACATATGTTCCTTGGAAGTTGCCTCGAAAGGTGTCTTCCAAGTCTTCCCAGCTACCAATAGAATTTTCTGGTAAACTGTTTAGCCAGTAGCGAGCTGGCCCCTTAAGCTTGAGAGGTATGTATTTAATGGCATGAAGGTCGTCTCCGCGAGCCATGTGAATATGGCGGAGGTAATCCTCAATCCATACCGCGGGATCTGTTGTTCCACCGTATGATTCGATGTTAATGGGTTTGAACCCGTCTGGGAATTCTTGCTCCATTACCTCGTTGGTGAAGCAGAGAGGGTGTGCAGCTCCTCTATGATTGGCCACACTGTGAAGCACCTCCGGCGGACTCCGCTTACGGAGTTCGGACCGGGCGTGGTCGGCTCTGTAGTGTCCGAATGGGTGACCATCATAATCGGTCGGGGTGTATCTCCGTGATCTGTACATCGATCTTGTGCACCCTGCTCTCTCCTCCGGGTCTTGGTTGATGTCGCGAGTGTTCCCTCAAGCTGTTTTGCTCTTGATTTGATGACCGGATGGGTTGGTATGTTGCTCTGTTTGGGCTGCTGCTTTATGCCGGACGAATCGTGGCTGCCCGCCGCATTGTTCGATGGTGGTGTGGGCTCCAGCGCCCTGCCATCGTATTGAGGGAGCCACCTACCCTTTGGGTGGATTTTTCTGGGCTACTAAGGTAGTTTTCTTCGGCGGCCAAGACCTCGGTCCATCAATCATTGAGCAAATCTTGGCTTGCTTGAAGTTGCAGCTGCTTCTTCCTTAAGCTCCTTGCAGTGGCTATAAGCCGGCGTTTGAAACGCTCCTGCTCGAGAGGTTCCTTAGGCACGATAAAATCCTCGCTGCCGAGGATCTCCTCTTCCTCGGAGGGTGGGAGATAATTGATGTCCTCCGAGTCTCCATATGTGGCCTGTTCATCAGGGCTGTCTTGCCCGATTTCCTGTTCCTCCTGTTTGGATTCTACCTCAACAGGGTCTTCATTGTCCGGAGTGTTGTCTTTTCTGGTGCTAGCAGTGTTTTCCCTTGGGCGATGTGGCTTGGAGCGGCGCCGTGGGCGCCGGTGTTCGGACTATGTACCAAGAGGTTTATTCTTGACTGGATCCTTCTCGTCATTGGGTGTGTCTATCATACACACATCATGCCAGGAAGTGGCCACCCCGTGTCTAGCGGGTAGCGAGCTCTGGCCCTGCCCCTCATCTTCGTCCATACCGGCGGATGTCTTCGGAGGGGGGGTCAGGCGTGTTGGTTGGGTCTTCGACGGTGGCTATAAAGTGGGTGGCGGGTGGGAAGCAAAATTCTCCGTTATCCGCCGTAAGTTCAAACCGAACATAGTTCGGCGACGGGCCATCTGCCAGGGATAGGTTTTTTAATGAGTTTAGTAGGTCACCCATGGGCAAATGATGGAAGACATCTGCGGCGCTGAACTTGAAGATCGATAACCGATCGAGTTCGGTATCCGCGGGCTCGCAGGGTTCGGAACTCGACGCCGGAGAAAAGTCCGGGGTTCCGTTGATGCAGATGTCGTACACAGTGGAATCTGCGAGAAGCTCCAACATCGCAGAATCGGTATCCCCCGTGATGGGGTTAAGCTTCCCATCTTCGGGGGACTTGATCTGCTCCGGATCTAAGGCTAGAGTTGCTGCAGGAGCTCTCTCCTGGATGCGGCTCGATGACAGGTTTAATCCATGTCCATCGGGGTAGCGGGGAGCGATTGCCGCGGTCTCGAATCCGTCGAAGATCAAGTCTCCACGGATGTTCGCAACATAGTTCAAGCTTCCGAATCTGACCTGATGGCTAGGGGCGTAGCTGTCGACCTGCTTCAGATGGCCAAGCGAGTTGGCCCGCAGTACGAAGCCGCCGAACACGAAGATCTTTGCGGGGAGAAAGGTTTCTTCCTGGACAACGTCATCATCGACGATTGAAGGGGCCATCAAACCTTTTAACGATGGCAAAGTGGAACTCTCAATGAAATCACCAATGTCGGTGTCAAAACCGGCAGATCTCGGGTAGGGGATCCCGAACTGTGCGTCTAGGATCGATGGTAACAGGAGACGGGGGACACGATGTTTACCCAAGTTCGGGCCCTCTCTATGGAGGTAATACCCTACTTCCTGCTTGATTGATCTTGATGAATATGAGTGTTACAAGAGTTGATCTACCATGAGATCGTAATGGCTAAACCCTAGAAGTCTAGCCTATGTGTATATGGTAATGAATCTGTCCTATCCGGACTATGCTCTCCGGCTTATATAGACACCGGAGAGATCTAGGGTTACATGGAGTCGGTTACATAAGAAGGAATCTTCACAGCTAGTCGCCTAGCTTGTCTCGCACGCCAAGGAAATTCCAATCCGGACATGAGTATGGTCTTCGGACTTCATGTCTTCACAGCCCATCAGTCCAGCCCATGGATAGCAGGCCGGACGCCCGAGGACCCCTTAGTCCAGGACTCCCTCACCCACTAAGGTAGATGAAGTATTTCTGGAGCCTGAGTGGATTCAAGCTATGCAAGAAGAATTACATCAGTTCGAGCTCAACAATGTGTGGGAACTTGTCAAGCGACCAGACCCACGCAAGCACAATATCATCGGCACCAAATGGATCTACCGCAACAAGCAAGATGAAAATGTCCTTGTGGTGAGGAATAAGGCACGACTTGTAGCTCAAGGCTACACACAGGTTGAAGGAATTGATTTCTATGAAACTTTTTCACCTTTTGCTAGACTTGAGGCTATTCGCATATTACTTGCTTATGCTAACCATCATAATATCATCTTATATCAAATGGATGTGAAAAGTGCATTCCTCAATGGTAAGCTTGAGAAGAAGTATATGTTGCTCAACCCCCAGGTTTTGAAGATCCAAAGCATCCTGACAAAGTCTTCAAACTCAATAAGGCCCTCTATGGCCTCAAGCAGCCCCTCGGGCGTGGTATGATACTTTGAAGGAATTCCTCATGAAGAAAGGCTTCAAACCCGGTTCACTTGACCCAACTCTTTTCACCAAAACCTATGATGATGAATTATTCGTGTGCCAAATATATGTTGATGATATCATTTTTGGCTGTACTGACCAACATTACAGTGATGAATTTGCCTATATGATGAGTGAAGAATATCAAATGTCTATGATGGGAGAATTGAAATTCTTCTTAGATCTTCAAATTCGTCAACAATGAAACGACATCTTCATATCTCAGGAGAAATACCTCAAGGATGTATTGCAGAAATTTAGCATGCAAGATTGCAAAGGAGTCAAAATCCCTATGCCCACAAATGGCCATCTATGCACTGATGAAAATGGTATTGACTTTGATCAAAAGGTATACCTCTCCATGATTGGTTATTTATTGTATTTATGTGCATCTAGGCCAGATATTATGCTTAGTGTTTGCATATGTGCCCTCTTTCAAGCTACACCGAAGGAATCACACCATAAGGCTGTGAAGCATATTCTTCGATATCTAGCTCACACTGCAACACTTGGATTATGGTATCCCAAGGGCTCGGCTTTTGATCTCATTGGATATTCAGACTCTGACTATGCTGGTAATCATGTGTACCGCAAGTCAACATCAGGCACATGTCATTTCCTCGGACGATCCTTGGTATGTTGGTCCTCGAAGAAACAGAACTGTGTATCACTCTCTACTGCTGAACCTGAGTACATTGCTGCTGGCTCGTGCTATGCTCAATTGCTATGGATGAAGCAAACTCTCAAGGACTACAACATCAATGTGAAGAATTTTCCACTCTGTTGTGACAATGAGAGTTCGATCAAGATTGCTCATAACCCAGTTCAGCACTCGAAGACAAAGCACATTCAGATTCGTCATCATTTTCTTCGTGATCATGTGTTGAAGGGCGACATCTCTATCGAGCATGTGAATACTGAAGAACAGCTAGCCAATATCTTCACAAAGCCCTTGGATGAGAAGAGATTTAGCAAGTTGCGGTGTGAGCTAAATATCTTAGAATCTTCGAATGTCCTTTGAAAAGGACACACGTCCTAACACTTATGCAAAATTGATGACTTAGATGTGCAACACACGAAGTAATGTTTTTCTTCAATCAATGAAGACTAACCCTCCAAGTGTGAAGAAATTACGAAGAATTTGATTCTCAGAGCCCTACGACAATTGTACGCGGCGTCTAAAATCAGCATTCTTATACGGAGGGTTACGCCACCAAAAAAAGTTGAAAATCTTCAATTTGAGTTTCTCTTCAGTTTTGAAATTCCTCAGTTGTTCAATTTCTTCAAATTTGTATTATCTTCACTCTCTCTGTCATCTTTCTTCATTGACTATACATACATACATACATACATACATACATACATACATACATACATACATATATATATATTTGAGTTTATGTCCTCTACAACATTCACTTATTGCTATTTCTTCAAGTTGCTTCTTTCTGCTAAGTGAATGTGATCGGACCCTTCCCCCTCGATGCTAAACTCAACCCAGTCTATTCACAAATTCTTCATGTGCGTTATATTTGAAACCCGTTCAACATCTTCACTGTGTCCTTGACAGCTGAAGAATTTGCAAACGAAACCTTAAAATATTCTAATCTGAATTTTTGGCTTTTGCCGCTCAAATTCTTCCACATCCCACAATATGTTTATCTAATCACCCATGATCTCACACGATCTCCACCTCATAGTACGTGGGTGACACATTTCGCATGAATGAGAAGGGTCAGGGGCACATTCGTCCATTTTCCTCGGGCGAGCGGTTTTTCACCTCGGCTATAAATACCCCTCACCCTTCTCAGACTGTTTTTATTCTGCTCGACCTCACTACCTCGCTCGAGCTCTCGAAACCTAGCGCCGCCGCTACTTCCATCGTCGTCGGTGAGGAAGAGCTTCGCTGCCTCGACCTCGTCACCGTCGTAGTCGCACCGGCCGCGGATTTCTTCACTCCACCGCCGCCGTAGTTGCCTTCCTCAGCCAAGTTAGGGCGTGGAAGATCTGAACCGACGAGCTTCAAATCTTCTAGTCTCAGTTCGTCGTGTTCTTCATCAAGGGTAATTAAAAGGCACTTTTTCTGCCCTTGTTGATTCATACGATTTCTACAAAATCTTCAAAAGGTGTTTATTCTTCAAATCTTCACACTCTAAACACCTCGCACAAACATCTGTTCTTGATCTGTTTCCCTAAGCAACATTTTTCTTCAAGATTCCTCAATTGTGTGGATTTCCTATCTATACAACTCTGGAACCTAAGACAAAGAACGCTTAGTGAAATTCCTCAAGACACATCTGGTCAAATTCCTCAAACTTATTCCTTTTGCAAAAACTTCTGAGAACGCATATGACCTCTCCAAATTGTTCGCACCTATACTCTGTTCACAGGAACACATGTCCGCTGCTGAATCACTAGGTTCTCATCAACTTAACTCATTTGCACCATTCCTTCTGCTGCTTCTTCAGAGCAGTTGGACGAACAAATTGAAGTGGATAATATCCCTTCAACTCCAGTTGTTTCATCGCCAGTGCCTCAGTTCACAGCTGAAGAGGCTGGCGTTGAAGAATTAAGTGAAGAAGATGAAGACGTGGACATTGGGAGGACCACACCTGTGATGAATGATGAATTTTGGGAAAGTCAGCACCCCAAGTCTTCTTTGTTCACGCCACTACAACAAATCCCTCAGTCCCCAGAGCACACTGAAGTTCTAATGGGCTCTGAAGAACCTCGCACGACTCCGTCCATTCATGATGAAATTCCAACCACTAGTGCTGATGAAAATGCTGCTGAAGAAATGAAGACCCATGCTGCAACTGAAGCTGAAACTGAAATTCCTCAGTCTGTGGTGCCTGAGATTGTGATTCCTGAGGCTGTGATGCTTTTGAATGATACTCCTCAGCCCAAGCCGAAGAATCCCTTCTCTAAGAAGCAAACCTTCAAGGCTGATGACTTCTTCCACGAGCATGTGTTCTTCACAGATTACAACCCATATGACTTTGCTCGTCTTAGAAGGAAGCGTTTCTGAAAGTGCGTTATATCGACAAGAGGGGGGTGAATAGGCGATTTTTATGAATTCTTCACTGAGGAATTTGCCGGTGAGGAAATTCCTTAGCGAAGAACTACTTGCAGCGGAATAAGTACTCAGAAGTAAGCATAACAGAATACAGAAAGCGTAATCACAGGATAACACAAGATGAAGACAAACAGACTGAAGAAATTGAACTGAGGAAATTGAGAAAGTCTTCAGTCAAAGTCTTCAAGCACAGATATGAACAAACACTCAACACAGTAATGAGGAAATGAATGGGTTGAGGAAATAGAACCAGTAAGGTTTGTGAAGACAATGATTTGGTAGACCAGTTCCAACTGTTGTCTCAGTTGTACGTCTGGTTGGAGCGGCTGAGTATTTAAACTCGAGGACACACAGTCCCGGACACCCAGTCTCTGAGCACGCAGCTCAGGACACCAAGTCCCGTATTCTCCTTGAACTAAGGTCACACAGACCTCGTCCAATCACTCGTGGTTAGTCTTCAGGCGACTTCCAAACCTTCACAGACTTGGTCATTCGGCGATCCACAATTCCTCTTGGATGCTCTAGACCATGACGCCTAACCGTCTGGAAGAAGCACAGTCTTTAAAGGTAACAAGTGTCGGATCCACTCAGGATCAATTTCTTCAGTGATGCTCAATCACTTTGGGTTTGTAGGGGTTTGGTTTTGGGTTTTCCTCACTCGATGATTTACGCTCAAAGTCCTCGAAGGATGGGATGCTCTCAATTGACAAGTGTCAGTTTCTCGCGGAGCAGCCAACCAGCTAGTGGTTGTAGGGGGCGGCTATTTATAGCCTAGGGAGCAGCACGACATGATAAGACAAAAATGCCCTTCAATGATATGACCGTTAGGTGGATAAGATATTTTGGTACAGCTGGCGCGCAGCACAGCAACGGTCGGAAATTTGACTCTCAAATTCCTCATGGCTATCATTTTCCTCACTGTGTAGGCAATTCATTTGGCGAATTCCACGACACCTCGGTCGAGAACAAATTCTCGTGACCGGAAGAACTTCGTCTCTATCATCGACGAAATTGATTGAACTGTATGAGATTTCCAAAGGCTTCACTCGAAGGGATTGGTAGGTGTAGGATTTTGAGTTGAGCATCACATGGAAATTTTTCCTTAGTATTTCCTCGACCCCTTTAACAGACGGTGTTTCCTATGACTCAAGAAAGAGAAAACAAAACTACGAAAACAAAAGTCTTCACGCTTCATGTTCCTCAAATGAATACCGTCTTCAAGGTCACACCAATTTCTTCACTTTCAAAGTCTTCAGAAAGTCTTCAGAATACCAAAGTCTTCAGTTGAAGAACTTCATTTTTAGGGGTCGACTTTCTCTGTAAATATCAAACTCCTCATAGACTTATAGACCTGTGTACACTCACAAACGCATTAGTACCTTAACCTATAAGTCTTCAATACACCAAAATCACTAAGGGGCACTAGATGCACTTACAATCTCCCCCTTTTTGGTGATTGATGACAATATAGGTTAAGTTTTCAACGGGGATAAATATATGAAGTGTAAGTACTGTTATTGAGGAATTTGATTGCAAGATATAGAAGAACTCCCCCTGAAGATGTGCATAGTGAGGAATTTGCTTTTGAGGCAATGCACATTTGAAGAGTTGAATCATGGAGATCTCCCTTATATCTTGTAATTCATACACGCATTTGACATATAATATGAAGAATTTGAAATGCATGATGAAATATGGTGGTGATGTAACTTCGGCATGCGTGTATTAACATATAGCGAGGAATAAGCATGCAGAGGAACACATCAAAAGTATCAGAGCACCATCGGGTTTAAGATTACAATTCGATCCAATAAAAGTTTCAGAAGAATGAGAGTTGTAACTTAGCAAAAAAATATGCCCATATTATAGACCCGCTTGAAGACTAACTCAAATTTCTCCCCCTTTGTCATCGAATGACCAAAAGGATCGAAACTGAGGACTAACGCCCCTGAAGAATATCAAGTTGATGGAGGAGCGCCAGCGTTGTCGGGGTCGGTTGTTGTAGTAGGGCCTGCCGTAGTGTCGTCCAAGTATTCATTCTCATCAGTGTCGTAGCGATGAAGAATAAGAGCTGGCCACCAATGGAGGAACCTTGACCCTCTTGAATTTCTTGGCGGAGGTGCAGACCGGTCAAATTCTTCCTTGAGACCCATCTTCTCCAGTTCTTGACGCTATAGACATGATTGAGGACAGCCAGTGCGGTTGAAGGTTTCATGAAGGTAGTATTGGTTTTTCTTCCTTTGCATTGTGTGTTGAGGTCATGTTGTGAAGAATTGAACCAAGTCGACGCTTGACCCATTTATGATTGCGATCAACCTTCGATGAAGACCGAGGAGTAACTCACGATCAGTCATCACCACAGGTGCTTTGTAGCTTGAGGATTTTGCTTGGTGAGGTATTGGCGGCGAGTCATGTGTGGCAGAGTCGTCATTGGTAGAGTAAGATGCTGCTTTCTGAAATTGACCATCCAATGGACGAATGCCTTCATCTATCACAGCAATGACCTTGCCTTTGTCATCGGTGAGAAGCTGTTCGTTTGAGGACTTCAATTGGAGGCAAGTAGCTGCAGTGGTTCGAGTATCGACTTTGTAATTGAGTGAAGACCTTGCCACGATGAATCTCATAATCTAAGGCGCATAAGGCTTCAGCTCAAATGGTGACATAGCAATGTTCGCCAGAGTCCTCATGAAGAAATCATGGAAGTTGACGGTAACGCCATGAATGATGCTGAAAAGCATATTCTTCATGATGCCAACGACTTCTTCATCATTTGAGTCATGGCCTTTGATAGGACTCATTGTCTTCGTCGAGAATGCGATAGGCGATCCGAGGCACATCTGATAATTCCTTGTGAGGAATTTGGTTAAATGGGGCCTGCCACGGCTTCAAAGGCTTCATCGGCACTTGCATATAGTGATTTGTCGATTCAGGTTCATTGTAGATGCAACATGCACCGTCAAGGGGAGGGCCGAGAGGAAGGACACGAAGCAATTGATTCTTTGGTGCCTTGTAGTGATTGTTTTCGGACATCGGTCCAACACCCATGAGTTCACATCTTCAGCGTCTCCAGTGATATGCAGTGTCACATAGAATTGAAGAATGAGTTCTTCATTCCAGTCACAGATGTCAGTGCAGAAATTTAGGAGTCCTACGTCGTGAAGAACACTGAGGACTGGCTCGAAGCCTGGCAGAGATTCCATGTCCACGTGAGGAATATGTGCATGATCGAAGATTTTGTCTGTGTCAAATAGCACAGAGGAATAGAAATTGCCTTGACTAGTAGGCCAGAAACGCCTCTTCCTTATGCGAGCAGAGTCATACGGATTGTAATCAGTGAAGAAAACATGCTCGCCAAAGAAGTCTTCAGCCTTGAACTTTTGCTTTCGTGAGAACGGATCCTTTGGTTTTGGCAGAGGGGTGTCAGTGAGTTGCATTACCACCTCAGGGATCGCGAGCTCAGGTTCTTCAGGCTGAGGAATTTCTGGTTCCTCTTCATGTGCAGTATGAGGATCAGCAGCGGAGGTTCTTGACACTAGCGGCTGGAATTTCTTCATGCAGATGAAGTGGGATGAGTTTCTTGAGCCAGTTGAACCGTTGGAGCAGGGGACTGAGGAATCTGTTGGATTGGGGTGAAGAGTGGAGTATTGGGATGCTGACTTTCCCAAGAGTCATCATTCATCACTGGCGTGGTGCATCCAATGTCCACGTCTTCATCTTCAATTTTCTCAACACCAGCCTCTTCAGCTGTGAACTGAGGCATAGGCGAGGAAATGATTGGTGTTGAAGGGATTTCATCCACCTCAATTTCTTCATCAATCTGCTCTGACGAAGCAGCAGAATGATTTTCTTCATCAGATCTGCTTGGGATCTCATAGTCTTCACCAAAAGGAACAAGGTCCTTTGATGGCATGGAGGAAATTGGAACAGCATCAATAGGATTTTCAAATGAGCTGGTCATTGGCTTCATTTTCTTCGCAGCCGAAGAGTTTGACGCAACTGATGCCTTCCTTTTCTTCACTGCAGCTTGCTCTGCAGCCTTGGTCTTCTTCACATCTGATGCAGATGGAAGGATTGGAGTTGGTGTAGGCGCGGGAGGAGCTGAGGAAATTGGTTGAATTTCCTTAGGCGCAACTGATGCAGTTACCCTGATCTCTTTAGTTTCTTCAGGCGCACCACTAGTGGATGCCCTGACAATTTCTTTAGCGGCTGGAATGGAGTCATCAGCCCTGGAACTAGCATTGTCATCAGCAGGCTGAAACTCATCAGCAGTGCTGGCATGTTCTTCAGCAGGCTGAGCAGAGGCTGCAGCCTGAGGGATTTCTTGTTGCGTTGGAGCTGCAACATTGGTGAATTTCTTCGTCAGGTTGACGAATCTGACTTTGGCTCCTTGCCAATCAGCATAATAAGCATCAAAGTTTTTGCTGAGGGCTTGGATTTCAGTCTGGACCTTGAGAAGTTCCTCAGGAGACATTCTGACAATGTTTTTCCTCAGGAACTTCTCTTTCCTGAATTGAGCATTCTTGATTTGTCGTGCCTTTCCAAACTTCCATTTCTCTTCAGTGATGAAATGGGTCAGCATATGACTTTGTCCAGGAGTCAGATGAAAATCAGGCATAGGGGTGTCTGGATCCTTGTGCCAGAGGTCAATGTAATCGAGGATTTTCTTCAGATCCAAAAGCAGTGGCACAGATGTGCCTTTTGCTCTAGCGGCCTTTACCTGTCGGTCTCTGATGATTTCTGCAAGTTCATCATCAGAAGCTTCATCATCAGATGGCACATGGAATGCAACCTGTTTCTTCTTCGGACTTGGCCGAGGACCTCGTCCAGCTGTTGCTTTGGTCTTCAGCAGTGTGGGGCCTGATGAAGAATTTGGTGCAGCTGAGGAACTTGCTGAGACACCAGAGGCAATAGAGAAACCTGCAGTCCTTTGACACGTGGCCAGATGCACAGGTGCTGAGGACTTTGAAGGAGTTGTTGAGGACTTTGGTGGAGCAGGAGCAGCATGAGGAATTTGCCGTGAGGGCGTTCTTTGAGGAAATTGGCCGTGAGGGCGGTGGTGAAGCACTTGGCTTGTGTGCGGGCTTCTTTGCCATAGACTTTCTTGGCTTAACAGTGGCCTCAGTGGCTGTCGCAGTAGCATAATCCTCATTGAATTTCCTCACAGCCTCCTTGGCTTGTCTTGCCAGTTTGACTTGGCGCTTGGCCCATTCTTCAGGAAAATCCTCACCACGCTTGATCTTTGGTGGGGTCACTACTTGGCCAAAAGTGCCAATGGAGCTCTTGGGCATGGAGGATTGAGGGCGAATTTCCTCATGTACTTTGGAGTAACATACCTGTACTCCCTCCATTCCCTTGCCCATCTCCGTTCAATCCTCTGAATGCGCACCTTGCGCTGATTTTTGTTTTCCTTGCCAAACTTGGCTTCATCAGGTGTGCAGTAATCAGCATAGATGTCCTCAGGTATCTCGAAAGCAGTCATGACCTCAGGCTTCTTTCCTTCTTTCTGAGGCTTCTTTCCGTCTGCCATATTCTTCAGCTGAGGAATTTGAACAATCGAATTCTCTGAAGAAGTATGCAACTTTTCTTCGAGGAACGCTGCAAATGAGTTAAGTTGATGAGAACCTAGTGATTCAGCAGCGGACATGAGTACCGTGAATGAGAGTATAGTTGCGAGGAATTTGGAGAGGTCATATGCGTTCTCAGAAGGTTTTTTAAAAAAGAACAAGTTTTGAGAAATTTGACCAGATGAGCCTTGAAGAATTTCACTAAGCGTTCTTTGTCTTAGGTTCCAGAGTTGTACGGATCGAAGATCCACACAACCGAGGAATCTTGAAGAAAAATGATGCTTAGAGAAGCGAATCAAGAGCATATAACTAGTGAGGTGTTTGTGTGTGAGGATTTGAAGAATAAAACACCTTTGAAGATTTTGTAGTGAAAATTTGGATCAACGAGGGCAGTAAAAGTAACTTTTAATTACCCTAAATGAAGAACACGGCGAACTGGGTGGTCTAGATGTGAAGCTCGTCTATGCAGATCTTCCACGCCCTAACTCGGCGGAGGAAGATAGCTACGGCGGCGGCGGAGTGAGGATTTCCGCAACCGGCGAGTACGACGGCGACGAGGTCGAGGCAGCGAAGCTCTTCCTCACCGGCGACGATGGAGTAGCGGCGGCGCTAGGGTTTGAGAAGCTCGAGCGGGAGAGAGAACGGTCGAGTGGAGTAAAAGAAGTGAGGAAGGGGAGAGGGGGTATTTATAGGCACGGTGAAAAACTGTTCGCCCGAAGATTTGGGACGAACGTGCCCCTGCCCTTTCTCCTTCTCACGACATGTGTCACCCACGTACTGTGTAGTGGAGATCGAGTTACAAAACCGAAAGTTTGGATAAGATCAGTTTTAAAGTTCCGTTCGCAATTTCTTCAGCTAACAAGGACACAGTGAAGATTTTGAACGAGTTTCAAATAGAACGCACATGAAGAATTTGTGAATAGATTGGGTTGAGTATAGCATAGAGGGGGAAGGGTCCGATCACATTCACTTAGCGAAAAAGCAACTTGAAGAAATAGCCATAAGTGAATGTCAGAGGACATAAACCCATATATATATATATATATATATATATATATATATATATATATATATATATATATATATATATATATATATATATATATATATAGCGAATGAAGAAAAACGACGGAAGCAGTGAAGATTTTGCAAAGTTGAAGAATTTGAAAAAGCTGAAGAATTTCAAAAGCGAGGAAAAACTCAAATTGAAGATTTTCAACTTTTGTGGTGGCGTGTCCCACCGTACAAGAATGATGATTTCAGACACCGCATTACAATTGTCGTAGGGTTACGAGAATCAAATTCTTCATTAATTTCTTCACACTTAGAGTGTTATTCTTCATTGAATGAAGAAAACGCGTTTCTTCATGTGTTGCACATCTAAGTCATCAATTTTGCATAAGTGTCGGATGTGTGTCCTTTTTAAAGAACATTCAAGATTCTAAGATATTTAGCTCACACCGCAACTTGCTAAATCTCTTCTCATCCAAGGGCTTAGTGAAGATATCAGCTAGCTGTTCTTGATCTTCACGTGCTTTCGATGGAGATGTCGCCCTTAAACACATGATCACGAAGAAAATGATGACGAATCTGAATGTGCTTTGTCTTCGAGTGCTGAACTGGGTTGTGAGCAATCTTGATGGCACTCTCATTGTCACAGTAGAGAGGCACATTATTCACATTGACGACGTAGTCCTTGAGAGTTTGCTTCATCCATAATAGTTCAAAGACAAAGAAGAGCCAAAGACAATGTATTCAGCTTCGTAGTAGGCGGTGATCGTAGTTCGCTTTCTTCGAGGACCAACAGACCAAAGATCGTCCGAGGAAATGACAAGTGCCAGATGTTGACTTGTGGTCCACACGATCACCAGCATAGTCAGAGTCAGAATATCCAATGAGATCAAAAACAGAGCCCTTGGGGTACCATAATCCTAGTGTTGGTGTGTGAGCTAGATATCGAAGTATATGCTTCACAGCCTTATGGTGTGATTCCTTCGGTGCAGCTTGAAATCAGGCACACATGCAAACACTAAGCATTATATCTGGCCTAGATGCACATAAGTACAATAAAGAACCAATCATGGAGCGGTATACCTTGTGATCGAAGTCAATACCATTTTCATCAGTGCATAGATGGCCATTTGTGGGCATAGGAATTTTGACGCCTTTGCAATCTTGCGTGTCGAATTTCCTTAGTACATCTTTGAGGTATTTCTCCTGAGATATGAATATGCCATTGCGCTGTTGATTTAATTTGAAGACCTAAGAAGAATTTCAACTCTCCCATCATAGACATTTGATATTCTTCACTCATCATATAGGAAAATTCATCACTATAACGTTGGTCAGTACAGCCAAAGATAATATCATCAACGTATATTTGGCACACAAACAGTTCACCATTATAAGATTTAGTAAAGAGAGTAGGGTCGAGTGAACCGGTGTGAAGCCATTCTTCATGAAGAATTCCTTCAATGTATCATACCACTTTGAGGGGCTTGCTTGAGGCCATAGAGGGCCTTGTTGAGTCTGAAGACTTTGTCGAGATTCTTTGGATCTTCAAAACACGGGGTTGAGCAACATATACTTCTTCCTCAAGCTTACCATTGAGGAATGCACTTTTCACATCCATTTGATATAAAATGATATCATGATGGTTAGCATAAGCAAGTAATATGCGAATAGCCTCAAGTCTAGCAACATGTGCAAAAGTTTCATCGAAATCAATTCCTTCAACCTGTGTGTAGCCTTGAGCTACAAGTCGTGCCTTATTCCTCACCACAAGGCCATTTTCATCTTGCTTGTTGCGATAGATCCACTTTGTGCCAATGATATTATGCTTGCGAGGATCTGGACGTTTGATCAGTTCCCAGACATTGTTGAGATCGAACTAATGTAATTCTTCTTGCATGGTCTGAATCCACTCCGGCTCCAGAAATGCTTCATCTACCTTAGTGGGCTCTGTGATAGAGACAAAAGCATAGTGCCCAAAAAAGTTAGATAAATGTGAAGCTTTTGAGCGTGTGAGAGGACCTGGTGCTTCAATGTCATTGATGATCTTTTCCACTTGCACTTCTTTTGCAACGCGAGGATGAGCTGATTGTCGTCGAGGAATTTGATCAGCATTTTCTTCAGTATTATTTTCAGGTGCATCAGCTCGACATTCTTCATGAACTGGAATGAATTCTTCAGCAGATTCTTCAGTAGGATTGACGTCCTCAGTCGCCTTGAACTTGATAGAATCCTCGGGTGCTGGTTCATCTATCACAGAAGGTAGGTGCTCTCTTTGCGAGCCATTAGTTTCATTGAACCGCACATCTACAGTTTCAACAACCTTGTGAAGGGCGATGTTGAAGACTCTGTAGGTGTGCGAGTCCTTTCCGTAACCAAGCATAAAACCTCCATGCACTTTCGGTGCAATTTTAGCATTGTGATGAGGATCTCTAATCCAACATTTAGCACCGAAGACTTTGAAATAACTCACATTGGGTTTCTTGTCAGTGAGGAGTTCATAGGCAGTCTTCTTGAAGAATTTGTGAAGATATACTCTGTTGATGATATGGCACGCAGTATCAATTGCATCAATGCAAAAACGACGAGGCGTTTTGTATTCATCAAGCATAGTGCGAGCCATCTCAACAAGAGTTCTGTTCTTGCGCTCCACGACGCCATTTTGCTGAGGAATATAGGGAGCAGATAACTCATGAGTAATACCAAGTTCATCAAGATAGTCATCAAGACCGGAATTCTTGAACTCAGTTCCATTGTCACTCCTGATGTGCTTTATCTTCACAACAAAGTTGGTTGAAGCCCTCGAGGAAAATCGTTTGAAGACTACCTGCACTTCATTTTTGTAAGTAACAATGTGTACCCATGTGTAACGAGAGTAATCATCAACAATAACAAAGCCATATAGAGATGCATCATTAGTATTTGTTGAGTAATGATTAGGTCCAAAGAGGTCCATGTGAAGCAATTGAATGGACGAGTAGTGGTCATGATAGTCTTTCTTTGGATGCTTGGCCTTGGTCATTTTTCCAGCTTCACAGTGCTCCACACAAGTGATCCTTGAGGAATTTGACATTCTCAATGCCAATGACATGCTTCTTCTTCGCAAGCGTGCAGTAAATTCCTCATGCCTGCATGACCAAGTCGTCGATGCCATAGCCAGCCTTCTGAAGCTTTTGCAAGTAGACACACGGCTGGTTGCAGTCCTGTAGAGAAATCAACAATATACAAGTCTCCTCTCCTAAAGCCTTCGAAGACCTTGGAATTGTCAGCTTCCATAATCACAACACAGCGATACTTGCCAAAGACAACAACCATATCAAGATCACAAAGCATTGAGGCCGACATGAGGTTGTATCCTAAGGACTCAACAAGCATGACTTTGTCCATGTGTATGTCCTTAGAGATCGCAACCTTACCAAGACCCAATACGACTTTTGCCTTTGTCAAAAGATGATATGCTTGAGATGCGACGGTGATAAGGGGCATCCATCAATAGATTCTTGTCACCAGTCATGTGATTTGTACATCCACTATCGAGGACCCACTTTCGGTGGCTTTGGGTTGATCATCCTGCAGATGAATTAGTGCAACTTACGATCTCATATACTTCATCGGTGAAGAATATGATATCAAGATCATCGATGAATTTCATCAAGCAAAGAAAGATATAGCGAGGAGGACGTGTCAAATGAAAGTTCATTTCTTCATGATTCACCTGCTTCATTTCAGGCAATTTTTTCAGGTCCCCAGCAAATTCTTCAGACGTCAAAGCACGTCTGGAGACCTGACCCTGCAGAAGAGATTAGTTCTTTTTCTTCACCACCCACATCTGAAGGGGTGGCAAAGAGTTCATCACTCTGCGAGCACCATAAGAGAATGGTGGCATAGAGGCCAAACTATTTCGTTTCACATAAGAGGGGTTAGGGTAAGCATATGAATAAGCAGAGAAATTCTTCGAGGACTTATGAACATAATGGTTTGAAGAATAATGCACATATTCATAGCCCTTAGCTCTACCCTGTGAAACAGAGTTGTTAGCACGATGATAATCATATGAGGACTTTGATCGTTTTGAGGAATTTGATCCACGTGAGGAATTTGGTCCGTATGAGGACCTGGATCCATATGAAGAATTTGGTCCACATGAAGAGTTTGATCTGGGGTTCCTATTCTTCACAGGTGGTGTCAGGAGGACATTCACCTAAAGACTTTCAAGGCACTTCTTGGGAACCCAGATTTTCTTCAGAGGAGAACCGTTCCTGCAGTTAGTGCCAACATATCTAGCAAATACTTCACCATTCTGATTTTTGAACAGTTTATAGTTGGAGTCAAATGACTCATCAGAAGAATGAGGAGATTCACGTGTAAAGCCAGATAAGTTAGATGGATCAACTGGAGGTCCCTTTGCAAAGAACCCATGAGGTTTTGGGGTACCGCTCGGGCTTCCAATATGTTCCATCAGCACTGAGTTTCCTCTTAAAGGCAATACCCTTTTTCCTAGGGTTTCTGTTGAGGATCTTCTTTTTAAGCACATCACAAAGTCGGATGCCCTTTGAGGCTTTTGTACATGCCTGTCATGTACAATTCCTTCAGCCCTGCATCGTCACTGATACTAGCAATGTCCTCATATGAGGAATTAGTGATAGCAGAGGCAGGTGAAGAATTTGTAACAGTTGAAGCATTTGAACATTCAGGTGAAGAATTAGCGATTCACGTTCAATGCACTTTAAGCATGGAGGAACAAATTCTTCCTGAGAAGCGCTGATCTGTTGAGCTAGCAATGAATCGCGCTCCTTCTGAAGATCTTCATAACTCACTCTTAGCTTCTCAAGATCTTGCTTTCTTTTAAGAAATTCATAAGAAAATTTCTCATGATCAGATAAGAGCGTGTTGTGATGACCTTGAAGGCTATCAAACCTAGACTGAAGTCTCTGAAGATTTTCAGTCAGGGCTTTAGTGCGATCCATTTCTTCACCCAACATATCATCACTTTTGTCTAGCATGTTTTGAACCTTTTCAAAAGCCCTTTGTTGTTTTACAGCAATCTTAGCAAGTTTAGAGTAGCTGGGCTTGAGATCCTCATCAGATTCATTTTCACTAGATTCAGAGGAGGTGTATTTGAGTACCTTTGCACCTTTTGCCCTGAAGCAATAGGTGGGAGCATAGTCATCATTATCTTCGCCAGGCTTGTTGGTGAGGTCAGTTTCTTCAGTGTTGAAGATTGACTTGCTGACGAATGCAGTAGCGAAAGCCAGACTCGCCACACCAGATTCGGACTCCTCAGATGCCTCCTCTTCCTCATGTTCCTCAGATTCAGCCTCAGAGTCCATTTCCTTGCCAATGAATGCCCGAGCCTTCTTGGAGCTGCTCTTCTTGTGAGATGAAGACTTGGAGGATTTTGATGATGAAGATTTTGATGATTCCTTCTTCTTCTTAGCATCATCAGAACTGTAATCCTTGTATTTCTTCTTCTTTAATTCATTTTCCCACTGAGGGCAATCTTGAATATAGTGACCAGGTTTCTTGCATTTGTGGCACAGTCTTCTCTTATAGTCACTGGATGAGGAATCACTGCTTCTTGAGGATTTTCCAAAGCGACCACGTCTTGAGAACTTGGAATTTCTTCACTAGCGATGCTAGCTCCTAGCTCAATTCTTCAGGATCACCAAGGCTACTACCGTAATCCTCACATTCGATTCGAGACACGCCTTGGCCTTGAGGCACGTGGTTTGCCATAGCTCGAACCATAGAGATCTCTCTTCGACAAGCTGGAACTTGTGAGTATTTAGCCTTTCGAGGATATCGGCGGGATCAAGAGACTTGTAGTCCACGTTCTTGTATCATCGGTAGCAGAGTATCAAATGAGGAATCAAGCGATCTCAACAGTTTCTTCACCACCTCATGGTCGGTGATGTCAGTGGCACCAAGTGCTTGAAGCTCATTTGAGATGTCAGTGAGGCGATCGAATGTTTGTTGGACATTTTCATTGTCGAGTCTTTTGAAGCGGTTGAAGAGATTTCGAAGAACATCAACTCGAGAGTCACGTTGAGTTGAGACTCCTTCATTTACTTTGGACAGCCTATCCCAGATAAGCTTAGCAGTTTCCAAAGCACTCACTCTTCCATACTGTCCTTTACTCAGATGGACACATATGATAATCTTCGCTTGAGAATCGAGTTGCTTGAATCTCTTCACATCGGTAGCGTTCAGTGAGGGTGAGACAGAGGGAACACCATTTTCCACAACATACCAGAGATCGTTGTCAATTGCCTCAAGATGCATTCGCATCTTGTTCTTCCAGTAGGGGTAGTCCGTCCCATCAAAGGTAGGACACCCAGCCGAGACCTTGATCATACCTGCAGTTGACATAACTAAAACTCCAGGTGGTTAAACCAAAATCACACAGAACAAGGGAGTACCTTACTCTGATACCAATTGGAAGTGCGTTATATCGACTAGAGGGGGGTGAATAGGCAATTTTTATGAATTCTTCACTGAGGAATTTGCCGGTGAGGAAATTCCTTAGCGAAGAACTACTTGCAGCGGAATAAGTACTTAGAAGTAAGCATAACAGAATACAAGCATGGTCATCATGATGAAATGAAGACAAGCACAGAGTACAGAAAGCGTAATCGCAGGATAACACAAGATGAAGACAAACAGACTGAAGAAATTGAACTGAGGAATTTGAGAAAGTCTTCAGTCAAAGTCTTCAAGCACAGATATGAACAAACACTCAACACAATAATGAGGAAATGAATGGGTTGAGGAAATATAACCAGTAAGGTTTGTGAAGACAATGATTTGGTAGACCAGTTCCAACTGTTGTCTCAGTTGTACGTCTGGTTGGAGCGGCTGAGTATTTAAACTCGAGGACACACAGTCCTGGACACCCAGTCTCTGAGCACGCAGCTCAGGACACCAAGTCCTCACCGTATTCTCCTTGAACTAAGGTCACACAGACCTCGTCCAATCACTCGTGGTAAGTCTTCAGGCGACTTCCAAACCTTCACAGACTTGGTCACTCGGCAATCCACAATTCCTCTTGGATGCTCTAGACCATGACACCTAACCGTCTGGAAGAAGCACTGTCTTCAAAGGTAACAAGCGTCGGATCCACTCAGGATCAATTTCTTCAATGATGCTCAATCACTTTGGGTTTGTAGGGGTTTGGTTTTGGGTTTTCCTCACTCGATGATTTTCGCTCAAAGTCCTCGGAGGATGGGATGCTCTCAATTGACAAGTGTCAGTTTCATGGAGCAGCCAACCAGCTAGTGGTTGTAGGGGCGGCTATTTATAGCCTAGGGAGCAGCCCGACATGATAAGACATAAATGCCCTTCAATGATATGACCGTTAGGTGGATAAGATATTTTGGTACAGTGGCGCCAAGAAAGACAAAGAACGGTCGGAAATTTGACTCTCAAATTCCTCGGGGCTATCATGTTCCTCCTTTGTGTAGGCAATTCGCATGGCGAATTCCTAACTCCTCGATCGAGAACAAATTCCTCGTGACAGAAGAACTTCGTCTCACATCCATTTAAATTGACTGAATCGTATGAGATTTCCAAAGGCTTCACTCGAAGGGATTGGTAGGTGTAGGATTTTGAGTTGAGCATCACATGGAAATTTTTCCTTAGTATTTCCTCGACCCCTTTAACAAAGACGATGTTTCCTATGACTCAAGAAAGAGAAAACGAAACTACGAAAACAAAAGTCTTCACGCTTCATGTTCCTCAAATGAATACCAAGTCTTCAAGGTCACACCAATTTCTTCACTTTCAAAGTCTTCAGAATACCAAAGTCTTCAGTTGAAGAACTTCATTTTTAGGGGTCGACTTTCTCTGTAAATATCAAACTCCTCATAGACTTATAGACCTGTGTACACTCACAAACGCATTAGTCCCTTAACCTATAAGTCTTCAATACACCAAAATCACTAAGTGGCACTAGATGCACTTACAATCTCCCCCTTTTTGGTGATTGATGACAATATAGGTTAAGTTTTCAACGGGGATAAATATATGAAGTGTAAGTACTGTTATTGAGGAATTTGATTGCAAGATATAGAAGAACTCCCCCTGAAGATGTGCATAGTGAGGAATTTGCTTTTGAGGCAATGCACATTTGAAGAGTTGAATCATGGAGATCTCCCCCTATATCTTGTAATTCATAGACGCATTTGACATATAATATGAAGAATTTGAAATGCATGATGAAATATGGTGACTGATGTAATTCAGCATGCGTGTATTAACATATAGCGAGGAATAAGCATGCAGAGGAACACATCAAAAGTATCGAGCACCATCGGGTTTAAGATTACAACTCGATCTAATAAAAGTTTCGGAAGAACGAGAGTTGTAACTTAGCAAAAATATGCCCATATAATAGACCCGCTTGAAGACTAACTCAAATTTCTCCCCTTTGTCATCGAATGACCAAAAGGATCGAAACCGAGGACTAACGCATACGAAGAATATCAAGTTGATGGAGGAGCGCCAGCGTTGTCGGGTCGGTTGTTGTAGTAGGGCTGCCGCTTGATGTCGCCCAAGTCTTCATTCTCATCGAGTGTCGCGATGAAGAATAAGAGCTGGCCACCAATGGAGGAACCTTGACCCTCTTGAATTTCTTCGGCGGAGGTGCAGACCAGTCAAATTCTTCCTTGAGACCCATCGTCTCTAGTTCTTCAGTGCTATAGACATGATTGAGGACAACCCAGGTGCGGTTGAAGGTTTCATGAAGGTAGTATTGGTTTTTCTTCACTGCATTGTGTGTTGAGGTCATGTTGTGAAGAATTGAACCAAGCTGACGCTTGACCCATTTATGATTGCGATCAACCTTCTGATGAAGACTGAGGAGTAACTCACGATCAGTCATCACCCTGGGTGCTGTAGCTTGAGGATTTTGCTTGGTTGAGGTATTTGCGGCAGAGTCATGTGTGGCAGAGTCATCATTGGTAGAGTAAGATGCTGCTATTTAAATTGACCATCCAATGGACGAATGCCTTCATCTATCACAGCAGCGGCCTTGCCTTTGTCATCAGCTGAGGAAACCGTCCGTTTGAGGACTTCAATTGGAGGCAAGTAGCTGCAGTGGTTCAGAGTATCAGCTTTGTAATTGAGTGAAGACCTTGCCCTGATGAATCTCATAATCCAAGGCGCATAAGGCTTCAGCTCAAATGGTGACATAGCAATGTTCGACAGAGTCCTCATGAAGAAATCATAGAAGTTGACGGGAATGCCATGAATGATGTTGAAAAGCATATTCTTCATGATGCCAACGAATTCTTCATCATTTGAGTTGTGGCCTTTGATAGGACTCATTGTCTTCGTCAGAATGCGATAGACAGTCCGAGGCACATACAATAATTCCTTGACGAGGAATTTGGTTCGTGGGGCCTGCCCTGGCTTCAAAGGCTTCATCAGCACTTGCATATAGTGATTTGTCAGTTCAGGTTCACTGTAGATGCAACGTGCACCGTCAAGGAGGGCCGAGAGGAAGGACACAAAGCAATTCGATTCTTTGGTGCCTTGTAGTGAGTGTTTTCAGACATCCAGTCCAACACCCATGAGTTCACATCTTCAGTGTCTCCAGTGATATGCAGTGTCGCATAGAATTGAAGAATGAGTTCTTCATTCTAGTCACAGATGTCAGTGCAGAAATTTAGGAGTCCTGCATCGTGAAGAACACTGAGGACTGGCTCGAAGCCTGGCAGAGATTCCATGTCAACGTGAGGAATATGTGCGTGATCAAAGATTTTGTCTTTGTCAAATAGCACAGAGGAATAGAAATTGGATTGACTAGCAGTCCAGAAACGCCTCTTCCTTATGCGAGCAGAGTCATACGGATTGTAATCAGTGAAAAAAACATGCTCGCCAAAGAAGTCTTCAGCCTTGAACTTTTGCTTTCGTGAGAACGGATCCTTTGGCTTTGGCAGAGGGGTGTCAGTGAGTTGCATTACCACCTCAGGGATCGCGAGCTCAGGTTCTTCAGGCTGAGGAATTTCTGGTTCCTCTTCATGTGCAGTCTGAGGATCAGCAGCAGCAGGTTCTTCAGCACTAGCGGCTGGAATTTCTTCATGCACAGATGAAGTGGGATGAGTTTCTTCAGAGCCCAGTTGAACCGTTGGAGCAGGGGACTGAGGAATCTGTTGGATTGGGGTGAAGAGTGGAGTATTGGGATGCTGACTTTCCCAAAAGTCATCATTCATCACTGGCGTGGTGCATCCAATGTCCACTTCTTCATCTTTAATTTCCTCAACACCAGCCTCTTCAGCTGTGAACTGAGGCATAGGCGAGGAAATGATTGGTGTTGAAGGGATTTCATCCACCTCAATTTCTTCATCAATCTGCTCCGACGAAGCAGCAGAATGATTTTCTTCATCAGATCCGCTTGGGATCTCATAGTCTTCACCAAAAGGAACAAGGTCCTTTGATGGCATGGAGGAAATTGGAACAGCATCAATAGGATTTTCAAATGAGCTGGTCATTGGCTTCATTTTCTTCGCAGCCGAAGAGTTTGGCGAATCGATGCCTTCCTTTTCTTCCTGCAGCTCGCTCTGCAGCCTTGGTCTTCTTCACATCGATGCGGATGGAAGGATTGGAGTTGGTGTAGGCGCGGGAGGAGCCGAGGAATTTGGTTGAATTTCCTCAGCGCAATCGATGCACGATTGCCCTGATCTCTTCAGTTTCTTCAGGCGCACCACTAGTGGATGCCCTGGCAATTTCTTCAGTGGCTGGAATGGAGTCATCAGCCCTGGAACTAGCATTGTCATCAGCAGGCTGAAACTCATCAGCAGTGCTGGCATGTTCTTCAGCAGGCTGAGCAGAGGCTGCAGCCTGAGGGATTTCTTGTTGCGTTGGAGCTGCAACATTGGTGAATTTCTTTGTCAGGTTGACGAATCTGACTTTGGCTCCTTGCCAATCAGCATAATAAGCATCAAAGTTTTTGCTGAGGGCTTGGATTTCAGTCTGGACCTTGAGAAGTTCCTCAGGAGACATTCTGACAACGTTTTTCCTCAAGAACTTCTCTTTCCTGAATTGAGCTTTCTTGATTTGTCGTGCCTCTTCAAACTTCCATTTCTCTTCAGTGATGAAATGGGTCAGCATATGACTTTGTCCAGGAGTCAGATGAAAATCAGGCATAGGGTGTCCGGATCCTTGTGCGAGGTCAATGTAATCGAGGATTTTCTTCAGATCCAAAAGCGTTACGGCAGATGTGCCTTTTGCTCTAGCGGCCTTTACTGCCGGTCTCGATGATTTCTGCAAGTTCATCATCGAAGCTTCATCATCGATGGCACATGGAATGCAACCTTGTTTCTTCTTGGACTTGGCCGAGGACCTCGTCCATTGTTGCTTTGGTCTTGACGGTGTGGGGCCTGATGAAGAATTTGGTGCAGCTGAGGAACTTGCTGAGACACCAGAGGCAATAGAGAAACCTGCAGTCCTTTGACACGTGGCCAGATGCACAGGTGCTGAGGACTTTGAAGGAGCTGCTGAGGACTTTGGTGGAGCAGGAGCAGCATGAGGAATTTGCCGTGAGGGCGTTGCTGAGGAAATTGGCCGTGAGGGCGCTTGGTGAAGCACTTGGCTTGTGTGCGGGCTTCTTTGCCATAGATTTTCTTGGCTTAACAGCTGACCTCGATGGCTGTCGCGATGAGCAGAATCCTCATTGAATTTCCTCACTGCCTCCTTGGCTTGTCTTGCCAATTTGGCTTGGTGCTTGGCCCATTCTTCAGGAAAGTCCTCACCACGCTTGATGCTGGTGGGGTCAGCTACTTGGCCAGGTGCCAATGGAGCTCTTGGGCATGGAGGATTGAGGGCGAATTTCCTCATGTACTTTGGAGTAACATACCTGTACTCCCTCCATTCCCTTGCCCATCTCCGTTCAATCCTCTGAATGCGCACCTTGCGCTGATTTTTGTTTTCCTTGCCAAACTTGGCTTCGTCAGGTGTGCAGTAATCAGCATAGATGTCCTCAGGTATCTCGAAAGCAGTCATGACCTCAGGCTTCTTTCCTCCTTTCTGAGGCTTCTTTCCGTCTGCCATATTCTTCAGCTGAGGAATTTGAGCGATCGAATTCTCTGAAGAAGTATGCAACTTTTCTTCGAGGAACGCTGCAAATGAGTTAAGTTGATGAGAACCTAGTGATTCAGCAGCGGACATGAGTACCTGTGAACAGAGTATAGTTGCGAGGAATTTGGAGAGGTCATATGCGTTCTCAGAAGGTTTTTTAAAAAAGAACAAGTTTTGAGAAATTTGACCAGATGAGCCTTGAAGAATTTCACTAAGCGTTCTTTGTCTTAGGTTCCAGAGTTGTACAGATCGAAGATCCACACAATTGAGGAATCTTGAAGAAAAATGATGCTTAGAGAAACGAATCAAGAGCATATAACTAGTGAGGTGTTTGTGTGTGAGGATTTGAAGAATAAAACACCTTTGAAGATTTTGTAGTGAAAATTTGGATCAACGAGGGCAGTAAAAGTAACTTTTAATTACCCTAAATGAAGAACACGACGAACTGGGTGGTCTAGATGTGAAGCTCGTCTATGCAGATCTTCCACGCCCTAACTCGGCGGAGGAAGATAGCTACGGCGGCGGCGGAGTGAGGATTTCCGCAACCGGCGAGTACAACGGCGACGAGGTCGAGGCAGCGAAGCTCTTCCTCACCGGCGACGATGGAGTAGCGGCGGCGGTAGGGTTTGAGAAGCTCGAGCGGGAGAGAGAACGGTCGAGTGGAGTAAAAGAAGTGAGGAAGGGGAGAGGGGGTATTTATAGCCACGGTGAAAAACTGTTCGCCCGAAGATTTGGGACGAACGTGCCCCTGCCCTTTCTCCTTCTCACGACATGTGTCACCCATGTACTGTATAGTGGAGATCGAGTTGCAAAACCGAAAGTTTGTATAAGATCAGTTTTAAAGTTCTGCACAGATATATGTGATTTGAATGAAGAACTAATTCTTCAATTCTATGCAACGCTGCACATCACCGGAAATGCTGAAGATGTAAACTCTTGGGTGTTGGACTGGATGACAGAAAACACTCACTTCAAAGCACCGGCCTCTGAATTAATTCATGCCCTGCCTGTCAGTCCTCCCCTTGAAGGTGCATGTTCTATATATCATAAACCTGAACTTACTGACCACTATATGCAAGTGTTGATGAAACCGCTGAAGCCCGGGAAAGCCCCAAGGACCAAATTCCTCATGAAGGAATTGTTGTATGTGCCACGGACTATCTACCGCATATTGACCAAGACTTTGAGTCCAATCAAGGGCCACGACTCTAATGAAGAAGAGGTCGTTGGTATCATGAAGAATCTGCTATTCAACATCATTCATGGCGTTCCTGTCAACTACCATGATTTCTTCATGAGGACTCTGGCCAATGTTGCAGTGTCGCTGTTTGAATTGAAGCCTTACGCTCCCTGGATTATGAGATTCCTCAGATCAAGGTCTTTAATCAACTACAAGGCTGATACACTTAACCATTACTGCTACTTGCCCCCCATTGAAGTCTTCAAAATACCGGTTTCCTCATTTGATGACAAGGGCAAGGCAACTGCTATTATTGATGAAGGCATTCGTCCATTGGATGGTCAGTTCCGCAAAGCTGCATCTTACTCCACCAATGATGACTCTGCCACTCATGAATCTGCCGCCAATGCCTCAAAGCAAAATCCTCAAGGCACAGCTCCAAGGGTGTTGACTGATCGTGAGCTTCTCCTCAGTCTTCACCAGAAGGTCGATCGCAACCACAAATGGGTTAAGCGTTAGTTTGGTTCAATTCTTCACAACATGACTGCTACACACAATTCAGTGAAGAAGAACCACTACTACCTCCATGAAGTATTCAATCGCACCTGGGTTGTTTTGTCTCATCTTTATGGTGAAGAAGGTCTGAAGCAAATGGGCCTCAAGCAGGACTTTGACTGGCCTCAGCCACTAGCGAAGAAATTCAAGAAAGTCAAAGTTCCTTCCTTGGTAGCCAGCTCATATTCTTCATCACGCGAGACTGATGAGCATGAAGAATTGGACGACACTTCGCCAGGCCCTACTTCAACAACCGACCCCAACAACGCTGGCGCTCCTCCATCGACTTCGTGATATTCTTCAGGGGCGTTAGTCCTCATTTTCGTCCCTTTTGGTCATTTGATGAAAAAAGGGGGAGATATTTGAGTTAGTCTTCAAGCGGGTCTCCATATATGGGCGGTTTTTTTGCTAAGTTACAACTCTCGTTCTTCTGAAGATTTATTGGATCGAGTTGTAAACTTAAGTCCGATGGTGGTCTGATACTTTTGCTATGTTCTTTTGCATGCTATTTCCTCATGTATGATAATGCACGCATGCTGAATTACATCAGTCACCATATTTCATCATGCATTTCAAATTCTTCATTTCATATGTTAAATGCGTGTATGAATTACAATATATAGGGGGAGATCTCCATGATTCTACTCTTCAAATGTGCATTGCTTCAAAACCAAATTCCTCACTATGCACATCTTCAGGGGGAGTTCTTCTATATCTTGCAATCAAATTCCTCAATACCAGTATTTACACTTCATATGTTTATCCCCGTTGAAAACTTAACCTATATTGTCATCAATCACCAACAAGGGGGAGATTACAAGTGCATCTAGTGCCCCTTAGTGATTTTGGTGTATTGAAGACTTATAGGTTAAGGGACTAATGCGTTTTTTAGTGTATACAGGTCTATAAGTCTATGAGGAGTTTGATATTTACAGAGAAAGTCGACCCCTAAAAGTGAATGTCTTTGACTGAAGACTTTGGATTTCTGAAGACTTTCTGAAGACTTTGAAAGTGAAGAAATTGGTGTGACCACGAAGACTTGATATTCATACGAGGAACATGAAGCGTGAAGACTTTTGTTTTCGTAGTTTCATTTTCTCTTTCTTGAGTCATAGGAAATACCGTACTGTTAAAGGGGGTCGAGGTAAAACTAAGGAAAAGTTTCCAAGTGATGCTCAACTCAAAATCCTACACCTACCAATCCTTCGAGTGAAGCCATTGGAAATCTCATATAGTTCAGTCAATTTCTTCAGTGACAGAGACAAAGTTCTTCTAGTCTCTGAGGAATTTGTTCTGACTAAGGAGTTAGGAATTCGCCAGTGCGGATTGCCTACATCTGAGGAACATGATAGCCCTGAGGAATTTAAACCTCAAATTTCCAACCGTTGCTGTGCTACGCGCCAGCTATCCCAAAATATATACCCACCTAACAGTCATATCATTGAAGGGCATTTATGTCTTATCATGTCGGGCTGCTCCCTAGGCTATAAATAGCCCCCCCTACAACCACTAGCTGGTTGGCTGCTCCGAGAGAAACTGACACTTGTCATTGAGAGCATCCCATCCTCCGAGGACTTTGAGCGAAAATCATCAAGTGAAGAAAAACCCAAACACCTACAAATCAAAGTGATTGAGCATCACTGAAGAGATTGTTCCTGCGTGGAACCGACACTTGTTACCTTTGAGGACTGTGCATCCTCCAGACGGTTATGCGTCATGGTCTAGAGCATCCAAGAGGAAATTGTGGATCGCCGGTTGACCGAGTTTGTGAAGGTTTGGAAGTCACATGAAGACTTACCACGAGTGATTAGACGATGTCTGTGTGACCTTAGTTCAAGGAGAATACGGTGAGGACTGTGTGTCCGGGACTGTGTGTCCTCAGGTTTGAATACCTAGCCGCTCCAACCAGACATACAACTGTCACAGCAGTTGGAACTGGTCTACCAAATCATTGTCTTCACCGAGCTAACTGGTTCTATTTTCTCAACCCTTTCATTTCCTCATATTGTGTTGTGTGCTTGTTCATATCTGTTTGAAGGCTTTGACTGAAGACTTTCTCTATTTCCTCAGTTCATTTTCTTCAGTCTGTTTGTCTTCATCATGTTTTATCTTGTGCTTACGCTTTCTGTACTATGTGTATGTTTTCATTTGATCATGATATCCATGTCTATGTTATGTCATGTATGCATCTGAGTACTTATTCCGCTGCAAGTAGTTCTTCACCTAGGGATCTCCTCACTCTGAAATTCCTGAGTGAAGAATTCATAAAAATCGCCTATTCACCCCCCCTAGTCGACTTAACGCACTTTCAACCATGCTCTCAAGAGACGTTTCCGTCGACGACGAGGTGCCTATGGTGACTTCGTAAATTTCAAGATGATATGTCGGCTTAGTCTTTCGGAGGTGCTCATAGGGGTAGGGTGTGCGTGTGTGCATTCATGGGGGTGAGTGTATGCGCGTGTATATGAGCACTTGCGTCTGTACTGTGGTAAAAAACGTAAATGCGTGTCAATAAGAGACTAGTCGGTACTAGTATACTCAATATTGTGCTCCGCGCCCAAGGCGGAGAGGAAAACGAGAGAACTACGCATTTATTTTCGGTGTAGATTCACTCATTTTGCTCCATATGTACTCATTTAGGGTGTAGTCTAGTCACTTGTTGAAATCTCTAGAAAGGCAAATACTCCTTTCCGGTTTATAGGGCTATACTAGCAAGTACTACAATAGTGGGATGACATAGCAGTTTTGTCTCATGCAAGAGCCTGGCTATATGCATGCTCCAAGGCTCCGCACCACACCCCACCCATACACAAAGACTGCCACATGAGCGTTCGCATGCCACGTTTGGGTTGCGCTTGGCTCTTCGCCTCTTCGAGAAGATGAACAATGATGTTACTAATACTTCTACAGTATCGAATCCACTACTTCATTTCCATCCACCGCGTGCAGGAGGGATAGCTTATTGTAGTATAAGCAAAAGCTTGTCCTCGTCTGTGAGCCATCACACGCATGGGCGAGGGAGAAGGCGTATAGTAGTAAAATCAAGCTTCTCCTCGCTGTACAAGTTGACGCGACACATCATAGCACAGGCCCCACATGCTTGCCTCTAAACTTGGCTAAAAGACCCGCAGTGTACAATATATTTGCTGAAACCTCTAACATTTACCCCACCATAAATTAAAATATATATTCCTGTCTTGACCAGATGAGCGTGCAAACTACAATCACCAGGATGACAGGTAGGGCTAGAAGACGATTTTAATAAAAAATGCTTCAAGACGGCCTCATTGCATGGAGCCGACCCCAACGATTTTAAGCTTAAAGGCACGATACACGCTATCCTAGACTACTCTACACATGAAACTGCCACACGAGCGTCTGGGTTGCGCTTGGCTCTTCGCCTCTTCGAGAAGTCGAACAATGATGGAGTACTACTGCAGTGGAGTACTACAGTATGCTTCTAGCCATCTGACACCGAATGAACTGTTGCATGTCCACCGCGTGCGGGAGGGAGAGCGTGTAGCGAAAGATTCTCCTAGTCCTGCCAGCCACCATGCTCATGGGCGAGGGAGGGATGCAGTTTCATTGACTTACTACTCCTGCCTTTGCGTGTATGACAGGTGGGCCAACAGGTGGGTGGCCCACCTGTCATACAACCAAAGGGAGGTGCAGTTAAGGCACCGGCACTTAGTCCGCGAGGGAGAGGGCGTTGTAGTAATCAAACTTCTTGTTGATATACGAGTTGAAGCAACACATAAAAGCACTGCACTCAATATATTTCAATAATTTGTGTTTATTGATGCATTAATTACAACACATGCATGCATGCCGTGACTTTCCTCTTGATACTTGCATGTGTTGATTTAATGCACCTTGAAGTAGTATGAATATGTGACGCTAAAGCTTTGTAATGCCTCGGCCCTAAAGCGAGAGATGGTTGTGCACGAGGAGGGCGAGATCATGCCGACGGAACAGGACCCGACGATGGAGCTCTCTATGGTCTCGATGGACCTCACCTTGCTCCACTACCCCTTGTGCCTCCGCCCCTTGAAGCCTCCAGTGTATGAGATTCGAATACACCTCGTCCATTCGGATGATCGAGCAAGGTGCAGGTTTCTTGATTGATGTGTTGTTCGACTGATTTGTGCAACGCAAGGGAGGGCACCTGGCCTGCGCGGACTGCCGCGTTGAGCGCCCCGGGAACCAGCAGCAGTGCCAGAAGTGCGAGCGCGGCGGTGGCTTCGATGTGTGGAACACGACGGTGGACGCCGTCCTCTCCTCGGTGAGGGTGGAGTGCCCGCACGAAGGCCGTGGGTCTACGTCACTTACCAAAAGCTCGCCGATCACCAGAGCGTGTGTCCGCTCGCGCCCTGCAAATGCCCCATGCCTATCTGCAGCGACGAACGCCCGCCGCAGTAGCTCTCCCACCAAATCAGCACCGTGCATCCCATGCTCGTGCACAGGATCCAGTACGGCAAGGTGCTCCAGCTGCAAGTGCCACTGTCGGAGCCACGGCTCTTGCTGTTCGCGGAGGAGGAGGGCCGCGTGTTTTTCTTGGTCGGCGGCATGCTCGACATTGGCGCGCCTATCACCATGTCGGTCGTCTGCATCAGAGAGGGGGCGTCCCCACTATCGCACTACGTGGCCAAACTATGGGCGAACGGCCCACATAGGGAGCCCGAAGGCAGGACCGACGCCGTCAAGGTGGAAATGGAGGTGACAAGCAGCAAGAATCCCGGCGACGTCGCCGTGCAGGAGCTGACCTTCTTCATAGTTCCGCCCAAGCTGCCGGCCGGGGCTGGGTTGTCGAGGACTGTGTCCCTCCACATTTAGATTGACAAGCTCACCTCCTAAATGATTCTACAGTGTCTTCTGTTTATCTTAGTAATATGCTAATATAGGGGTTAGCTCAGTCTACTTTAGCTTAAGAGATGGTGGGTTTTGGTGGCGATGCAGCAATTACTTCGACATCAGATTAGCAGTTAAAGTAATTTCCAACAGTCGAACGGATATTTTGTGTCTGTTGGATATAAAGATCCTTTGGGTAAGAAGTATAACAGTTTATATGCTTGTTTGTTCAGGAAGTGTTGCATACTTGTGCGAGTTGACACGACACATCAAAGTAGTATTACTACTAGTAGTACTCCCTCCGATCCTAGTTTCTCTGCGCATAATTCGAGGTGCAGATACCAAGGAGGGCCTGCTTGTGTCTATACTTGGACAACTCACTCGACTGCGCACCGGGTAGAGAAGCGCGTGTCATGTTGGTGTCATGTGCGGCCCGCACATTAACCAAAACCTCGCGCCTCCAGCTTAGCCTCCGCGTTTTAAACTTCTCAATCTCAAGGCCAAGGAGCAACGTGAAACCTATGATAGAGCCAATCGGATGGTTGAGAACACTACAATTCATAGCTACAGATGCGTGTGTGAGAGAGGACGAGTGCGTGCGTGCACCTCTTCTCTTCCTGTATAACGTACTAAACTCAGAGTACAAGTGTATGTGGGTGGCATCGACCTAGGGAGCTAGAGATGGTGCGTGCGAGAAGTCCCGAGAGATAGGTGTAATGTGTTTGAATAAAAACACTAGTCTATAGCTCACCACGAGGCTATTCCCATCGAACGCCCGTAAGATATGTATCCGACGGTGCCAGTTATTGCACGTACACAACAGTAGAAAAAGAAGTACCATGGCATATGCTACACCACGACCGAGAACGCACGCGCACGTTACGACATCCTGGAATAGTGCCGCACTTCGAAACTAGAACCATCAATAAATTTCGAGCTTGCGTCTCATCACATTCCAAATTACTACCACGATATATTTAATTGCAAACCTGTTCACACCGATCACAACCTAAACGGTTTCCCACTTAGGAGCGTATTAGTACTCGGTTATAAATACTATATGCCAAGATGACTGCACATTCCTCCTCAACTCCTCATCCACAAAAACAAACAAGTCATTCAACATCCTTCCCTTGCGTCTGCCATGGCCAGCGTGAGTTCTGGGTCAAGAAATTACCACCAGGGAGAGGTGAGCATGGAAGCGGAAGCACGAGGAATGTCCCTCCTCGCTGCGAAAGCAGCCGACCTATCCCGCCGCACGGAAGTAGCAGCACAGAGGTCCCGTCATGCCGTCGAAGCAGCACGGAGGTCCCGCCGCGCTGTTGATGCAGCAAACTGGTCCGGTCGTGCCGCGGAAGCAACAGAGATGTTCCGCCGTGCCGCGAATGCAGCAGAGATCTCCCGCCGCACCACGGCGGCCTGGGAAAATGTCTCGCGGGCAGGTGACGACTCTTACAGGCGGATGCATGCGATCGTCCATAGCTAGATGGATCAGTTCTCCGGCTGGGAGAGGTTGCAGGACGACATGAAAGCCTCGTTTGAACAGGCTATCAGCGTCATCCGGCAACTAAGGGAGGGCAATGAGAGGCTCCAGGCCGAGCGTGACTTCCTGAGGGCGAAGTCGTCCGAAGTGCAGAGCAGCAGGAGGAGACCAGTGCCTAGTTGAAGAGGACCGGCGTCATCATCAAGAAACTTATGGACGAGAATGACATGCTCCGCATCAAGCGCCAAAGGCTGGTGGAGGAATCCGTGGATGCTCTGAAGCAGCGTCTTGAGGAGATGACGGAGCTCATCGCCGCTCGCTGCGGAGACTAGTTCCTGCGGCCTGCAGCAACGCATCAAGAAAGTAGAGATCAGCGAGCCAGATCGTTGTCTTCCTTCTTCTTTTGCCCTTGTGTATTTCAGGCGTAGCCGCATGTGGCTTTTTAAATTATCTTCCTAATTATGTAAGACAATTATTATCCACTGTTGTCGTCCTTATATATTCATCAGTCTTGCTATAAGTCGTAGTAGATGCTATATAGGTCCGTCGGATCTTAGATCAAGATCCGTGCAAAATTTTCTTTTTAGAATTTCATTTTTCTCTCTTAAATCTCAGTCGAGTGAGACATAGCCACGCCATTAAATAGAGGCTCGGGCGCCATTAATGGAGACCTTGGGAGAGAGGTGGGCCGCAGATGGAGGTCAAAGGGCTCTCCTCCCGGTAAGCACGCGCAGGGGGCTGATCGCACGCCTCCCGTACTCAAATAGCTACCCTGCATGACGCCTCCTATCTAATAAAAAGAGGGGACACATGGCGGCACGTAAATGGCAAGTAGAACGCCCACAGTTTCAATAATACTTGTGTTTCCGATTGTAACATGACAACACTTGTTCCAAAATGACTTTGTTGATTGTTAATGTGTGCGCCATCGCAAATCGGATAGCAAAATTACCACAGCATGTTGGTGCCATGTCATGACACCAAGCCAAGTTTCATGATTTTCATGCGTGTTTCGGATTTACATGAATTAAAAAACCAAGTTTCTCATTGTTTCCGGCCGAGCGACAACGCCCAGAAGTTTGAATATTATTCTCATATCTTGCATGGGACCTAGAAATTTACCCGAGGACACACATGTGATTTTTAAACCAACTTTGGTGCACTGGGCATGTGCTTGTATTTCAAATTTGAATTATATACACAAAGGTGACATGTTCCCTCTCAGAAGCACGAGCCTTCTTGAGAGAAGCTCCAGTTTGCAAGAAGCTTATACCAAAATTTGTTCCTATTCGGCCAATTTTTTTACCATAGCATGGTAGTACCATGACACCACACCATGCCAAGTTTCATGATTTTCAGGCGTGTTTTGGATTTACAAGAATTTTAAAACCAAGTTTCTCAATGTTCTGGCCGAGCCATGATGCCCAGATGTTTGAATTTCATTCCCATTTCTTGCATGGGACCTAGAAATTCACCCGAGGACTCACATATGATTTTTCAACCAAAATTGGTGCACGGGAGCATGTGCTTGTAGTTCAAATTTGAATTATGCACATTAAATGACCAAAAACTCAATTAATGTATAAAAAAGGCCAAACGAACCCGGAATAATTCCAAAATTTAATAGGGCACTCATGTAGTTCTATGTTGCCTCTGTAAAGAAACTCAAGGGGGGCAACATATATCGTTTCACTCAAAGGTGACAAGTTCCCTCTTAGAACCACGAGCCTTCTTGAGAGAAGCTCCGGTTTGCAAGAAGCTTATACCAAAACTTGTTCCAATTCGGCCCAATTTTTTACCACAGCATATTAGTGCCATGACATGACACCATGCCAAGTTTGATGATTTCCAGGCGAGTTTTGGATTTACAGGAATTTAAAAACCAAGTTTCTCGATGTCCTCGGCCGAGTCACGACGCCCAGATGTTTGAATTTCATTCCCATTTCTTGCATGGGACCTAGAAATTCACCCAAAGACACGCATATGATTTTTCAACCAACTTTGGTGCATCGGAGCATGTGCTTGTAGTTCAAATTTGAATTATGCACATTAAATGTCCAGAAACTCAATTAATGTATAAAAAAGGCCAAACGAACCCGAGATAATTCCAAAATTTAACAGGTCACTCATATAGTTCTATGTTGCCTCTGTAAAGAAAATGAGGGGGAGGCAGCGTATATTGTTTCACACACAAAGGTGACACGTTCCCTCTCGGAACCACGAGGCTTGTTGAGAGAATGTCTGGTTTTGCAAGAAGCTTATACCAAAACTTGTCCCAATTCAGCCAAAAATTATACATATGAAAACAGGGTTTAGATTATCCCGAACATCTCGCTACCTAGACCAATGTACTCTGATTTGTCAAATATAGACCATATGGTAGACGACAATATATATGTTCATAGGGTGGAGTAAAATGTTCATATATGATGGAAGATCAAAATGTAGGACTACATCCATTATAAACCGCAAGGTCACCTAATGATATATTCGAATTCAACATAACGTGGATTCAAAAATTGAAATTCGAGATCCTGGCATTTGTAATCATATAAAAAGGGACATGACTCTTTCTTTTGGTGGGAATTGATTTGTTTTTTGTTGTTGTTGAGGGAAGTGCGAACCGATTTGGTACTATACAGGGTAATCTTGTTCTCCTGATTTCTTTTACATTTTTCTTGTAGTTTTTTTCAATGGCATTTATAGCAATATAGTAAAAGGGGACATGACTCTCTTGTGTCTTGTGTGCATTGTTTTTTTGTACACGTTAAGTTTGTTCTGCCGAACATGGAATCCGCGCCTTGTTGTCCCGAAATTTTCAAGATGGAGTATCTTTTGTCTCATCTGCTTTGAAACTCCCGCCTCTTCAACCCACGCTGCGCCTTGTTATCCTGAAATTTCGACGCGCAAACTCCCTCCTCATCTGAAATCGGTCCCGCAGCCCAGACACGCGAAATCCCCCTTCTACCCTCAGCCAGAAATGTTGGCTCGATGTCGCATGGTCAAAACCAGTGGGGGTACGCTGGTAACTTACCCTACATTTCGGACAAGCGCGTCCCTAAGCCATGGCTCCCCTACCTTCCCCTTCGTCCCCCCATTCATACACCGAGGCCGCCAAAACCCGTGAAACCCCACGCTCCTCCGTCGGCCTCCCGACCGCCGCCCAGCCAGAGACTCTTCCCCGACGACGACATCCATCGCAAAATCTCGCCGTCCCTCATCCACCGCACCGGGTGAGGATCCGTCGTCGATCTCGTTATCCCGCTGGATCAGCCGCCCCGTCCTCCACCTCCAAGGAGCTGCCCCGATGTTCGCCTCGTCTATCGCGCCACCTCCATCCCCACAGCGCCGTCTTGACCTGCCCCATCGGAACTGCAACACCCTCACCAATTCCTCCGATGAAGCCGAGGCCAACTCGGCGCCACCAAGGAGGTTCTGCACTCACCGCTGCATTTTATCTTTTATTCGATCTCACCGGGCTGCCGGTACTCGATGCAGAGCAGCCATGGCGGGTCTCCATCAACAGTGTCATCGCCGACCACTTCATCCATGGCATCTCTCCCCATGTCGTTGCTTCCTCGGCGGTGACTTCCACACCGGCACTAGCTGCAGCTTCTCCGGCTCTCGCTCGCGCTGCTGCTGCTGTTGTTGCTGCTGCTTCGGCTCTCGCTCGTGTTGCGGCTCTGTTCTTGCTGTCGGTCGCGCTGTTGCACTGCTCTTGCTTTCGTTCATGATGCTGCTTTGCTCTGCTATTGCTATCGGTCACGCTGTTGCTTCGCTCTTGCTCTTGTTTGTGCTGCTGCTCTGCTCTTGCTCTCGCTCGAGCTGCTGCTGCTGCTGCACGACCTCCAGCAGCTATAGGAGTTGCTGCTTTAGCACTCGCTCGCGGTGCTGCTGTATGACTTGCTCTCTACTAGTGCATTCCCTGCTCGAGCGTCTACTGATTTAGATCACTGCTTCTCTGCTACTAGTGCTGGAATGCCCTAAACATCTATTGCAATGCTCTGCTATTAGTTCAATCAGTTTCGACAGTAAAATTCAGTTTCGACTGTAAAGTTCAATTTCTTCAGTTAAGTTTAGAGTGAACAGTATTTACAGCATCTGTCGCAGCGGCCGTGGCATGGCTGATGCGTTTTACATCTAGCACTTTCTGGTGATGTATTTTACATCATCTATTGCAGATGATATTAGAGTCCCACTTCAGATTAATGTTGTCTATCTTGTCCTGCTTCAGCCTCGCCGCCGTACACCCCACCGGAGCTGCTCCAACGATGGAACGGTCCATCACAGCGGAGCAGTACCCTCGGCGCTGTTTTCAGAGGCCTCAGATCTTCTTCCCCGCCTCCCACAGTCACACCAGCATCACCATCCTCCTTGTCCAACCCAATGATGTTGAGGTTGACAAGCCTATGCCAAAGAGGTTGTACACTCATCGCATCACTTTGTTACTCTGCATTCATGTCGATCCCTCAGGGATCCTTTGCTATGGAACTACTATGGTACTACTGTTCGTGCATTTGGTTAGAAGGAGTGGAGCAAAGCAAAACTGGAGGATTTTTTCCTTTCGTGTCTCTTTAAAGAAAAAACGTAGGAATTTTAATATCCACGTGGACGTCCTTTTCAAATTAATATGCATGAAGAACATGACTAATTGCATTACTGGCATAATAAGATTCTTATTTTTTTTTCATTTTCACATGGTTTGACTTTAATTTGACCATGTTTCTCCATTCCTGTGTTCTTCCAATTCATATGAACCAAACACCCAGGTTAACAGAAATCCTATGTTTCCAAATGCTCTGTTTTGCACGTGCATTCCTATCATATTCCTGTGTTTTTCCTGTCCCTGCGTTTATAGAATCCTCCAATTCTAAGGAGCCCTTACAGATTTACTTCATTTTCAGATAGGCGTCAAAGAAAACTCTGTGTGTTATGTCCTACTCCTGCTGTGCCGTCATCCACCCCACCTGAGGTGCACCAACGACAGAAGCGTTCACTGCAGCAGAGATTCCCCTGCACACTTTATTTCGCCACCTTAGATCATCTTCCCCGTTGCCAGCAGCCACGCCAACTGCATTACCATCATCGACTGAGCAGATGAACATGAGGACTACACAATTCCGGAATAGAGATTGCAATCTTTCGTGTTTGCTTATGTTATACATCGGTTATTATTACCTGCTACTTTATCGTTCAAACTTGAGTTTTAAAATGCCCGTGGGGCACATATCGAGGCAGCAACGAATAGTATCTGTCTACTATCTGGTTCATCTGGGGTCTTCTATGTGGTTCATGTTGGGTGGGCAGCAAACAGTAGATGATCCATTCTCTATCTTTTTAAACTGAAGCTATAATCTACCTGCTACCATTAGTTTTGGATCTATCCCTTCGTTTGCTACCATCAGTCTTGATTTCTGCATGCACCCCTTAGGCCTTACAAAATCTAACTATTTTTTTATTATGCATGTCAGTTATTGTAGACAATCGTACTGAACATGTAGAGAAAAAGAGAAGACCGTTGCGTGGGAATATAATGTCATGCAGACGCCGCTCCATGGTGGGCGAAGTGCCCCCCCCTCCCGCCATTCTAGATTGTATTCCAGAGGAAGATAATTGTTCCAATGAGGATTCAGAGGGAGCCGACCACTCCTATTTACCACCTGAGGTGTTTGCTCTAACCTGGCATGCTGATGTTGGTCATATCATGCATATGGCGCCTCGCATTGCTTATATTATACATCTATATGTCATCAGCTTAGTTTAGATTTGCTTTATGTGAATGCCCCCTGTTTGGTTTCTATATCATACTCCCACCGTTCCTAAATATTTGTCTTTTTAGATATTTCAACAAGTAACTACATACGGAGAAAAATGAGTGAATCTACACTCTAAAATATGTCTATATACATCCGTATGTGGTAGTCCATTTGAAATCTCAAAAAATACATATATTTAGGAACGAAGGGAGTATATGGGAATTATGCAATGCCATCTTCTTTAGCCAGGCATCATGTACGTGAATCATGCAATGCCATCCTGTTTAGCCAGTCATCGTATATGTGAATTTTATCGTGCCATATTTTTTTTCATAATGTATTCCATTTGTGAACAATGTTTATACATTCGTCTACTCTTCATGTGCATCAGCCATTTGAGTCGGTCATGGGAAAATCTGGAGTGAAAACAAGGTCTTCTGAGCAGTCAGTGCTACCCGTCGATGCAGATTTCTTCTTTGATTCTGAGATAGCTCCTCGAGAGGAGGATTCGGAGATATATGACCAGTCGTATCCCCCCCCCCCCCCCGAGGTGCATGCTCTAACTTGGCAGGGTTATATTGCTCATATCATGCATATGGTGTCTTGCATTGCCATGCCATCTGCTTAGATTAGACATGCTTTGTGTGAATGCCTCCTGTTTGCTTTCTATATCAGATATGTGAATTAAGCAATGCCATGTTTTTCAGCCAATTATCATATATGTGCAATATGCACCGCCATGTAGCCAGGCATCATATATGTGAATTATCTCATGCCCTTTTTTCCATTACGTATTCCATTTGTTGACAATCTATGTATATTGAACTCTTCATGTGTATCAGCCATTTGAGCCTGTTATGGAAAAATCAGGAGTGGAAACAAGGTCTTCAGAGCAGGCAATGGTACCTGTTGAAGCATATATCTCGATGGTTACAGGGAGCTCCTTAGAGGAGGATTCAGAGACAGATGACCAGTCCTATATCCCACCTAAGGTGTATGCTCTAAGTTGCAATGTTTATATTTCTCATATCATGCATATGGTGTCTTGAATTGCTTAGTTTAGACATCATATGCACAATATTGAATTCCATCTGCTTAGTTGGAGATCATACATGTGAGTGCCAGCTGCTTAGTATATCAATCAATTATGTCAATTATATCATGCCATCATGTATACTTAGACAACATGTATGTGAATTATTTCATCCCAACCTATTTTAGAAAGACATCATGTTTTGTCATGTCATCCTGTTTAATTATATCATGTTAAGTTATCCATAATATATCTGAAACTGTGTCGTGCTATCCTGTTTAGTTAGGCATCATATATGTGAAATTGTGTCATGTTGTCCTGCTTGGTTAAACAACATATATGTGAATTACCACATCTGTCTATCATACAATGTCTATACGTTCAATTTCTTTTCTTGTTTATCAGCCATTTGAATTGGAGGGGGTGATGGCAGTATCTAAGGGAGCAAAAACCTGTTCTTCACAAAAGATAGTGCTACCCGTCGATGCAGATAGAACCATGGTTGTACTGGCCCATAAACTAGCCCCACCACACATAATCGAGACTCTTCCAGATTGCACACTTACACCGTTGGGCAGAGAACCAGCTACAACCCATCTAACCCCAACCCCAGTGGATAGTAACCAACTTCTAGTTGACAAAGCACCATGTCCACCATAGAGTACCCCCACACGAGCAGTTTGTAAAGCAACTGCTGTGCCCAAAGCACGAAAACCACCACAACGAACCCAAACTCCATGTTTAAAGCAGAAGAGAAACTGTTCTCAGGTCAGATTCCGTAGCTATGGTCCATACTCCTTTGCTGTTGCATTACTGTATTTACTCATACCAACTACTTTCGAATTTGAAGGATCCAATTGAAACTCCAATGGCGCAACAGGTATGTTTTAAACATATTTCTTTAACTGGATTGTTGTTCTAACTTCTTGCTCTATGTTGATTTCAGTTTCATTTGTATAAATAGTTATGTTCTCATGTCATGCACATTACAAGTGTTGCCAATGATGTTTAGTTTCTCACACTTATATTCGGTCTATGTTGTTGTGTCTTAAAAATATATGAGTTGAACTGTGTCTCTATCTTGATTTGGCAACATAAACTAGAATGATATGGACAATACAGTGACCATAGTACAGAGATATATGTTTGTTTCATGTTGTTATCCTGTCCACCTTACTACTGAACCGGTTTACCAGAATGAGTTTCGTATACTGTGCGTCTAAGGATCAAAGGTAACAAGAGGCATGGACACGATGTTTACCCAGGTTCGGGCCCTCTCGATGGAGGTAATACCCTACTTCCTGCTTGATTGACTTTGATGAATATAGGGGTTACAAGAGTTGATCTACCTCGAGATTGTAATGGCTAAAGCCTAGATGTCTAGCCTGTATGGTTGTGATTACCTCTACGGACTAAACCCTCCAGTTTATATAGACACTGGAGGGGCCTTAGGGTTGTACAGAGTCGGTTTACAGAGAAAGGAATCTTCATATCCGAATGCCAAGCTTGCCATCCATGCAAAAGAGAGTCCCATATGGACACGGGGGAAAGTCTTCTATCTTGTATCTTCACGGCCCATTAGTCCGGCACATGTCACACAGCCCGGACGCCCGAGGACCCCATAATCCAGGACTCCCTTAGTAGCCCCTGAACCAGGCTTCAATGACGATGTGTCCGGCGCGTAGATTGTCTTCGGCATTGCAAGGCGGGTTCCTCCTCTGAATACTCCAAAGTAGCCTTCCAACATGAGAGCTGTATCCGGCTCCGTTTACCAGCTACAACCCTAAACCATAAAGACAAAATACTCAAAAATAAGTCATGTCTATTGACAGCTTTTTACGACCAGATGTTACGCTCGGCCTCATTATTATTTCGAACCATTTAGCCTCTCGCTTCGCGTTTCGAGACACGGCCCACATCGACACGTCATGTCCAAGCAGAGATCATGTCCCCTCATTACGGGATTCTCATCAACACGGGTTTGGATAACCCAACCGAGCCGTTTGCACGACCCCTTGGGAATAGGTGAGTTTTAAGGCTTGTGAGGAGGCGCTTGATATTCATTGCCTTTATAAAGGGATAAAGACCCATCTTTTTCCCCCACGCCTTCTTCTCCCTCAGCCCTTCCCATCCTCGAGCTCCAGCGCCCAAGTCTCGACCTCTCCCATAGCCACCAAGCACCCCAGCCATGTCTGAATCCTGCTCTTAAGGCAAATGGGTGGCCTCCTCTGTCACCGAGGAGGACATTGCGGGGCTCCGGGAGGCGAGGTACCTGACTGCGGAAATCCCACACAGGCTCCCTACCAAAGGGCAGGTCATCCCCACACCAAAGCCCGGTGAGAGGGTTGTGTTCATCCCTCACTTCCTCCGCGGATTAGGGGTCGCTCTTCACCCCTTTGTTCGCGGTCTCATGTTCTATTACGGGCTAGATTTTCACGATCTAGCCCTGAACTCTTTTCTCTACATCTCGGCGTTTATCGCCATGTGTGAGGCTTTTCTCCGTATCCCCCCACACTTCGGCCTATCGCTCAAGACATTCAACGTGAAGCTGAAGGTGGTCGACGAGGAGCACGCGGAGTGCGGCAGCACTATGGTGAGCAAGCTCGCCAATGTTACCTGGCCAAAAGGGGCCTTTGTGGAAACTGTCAAGGCATGGCAGCATGAGTGGTTCTACATAACCGAACCCCATGGCACCAAGTGGGTGGCCGCTCCTGCGTTCAGATCCGGTCCCCCATTGTGGCTCGCATCGTGGATCAATAAGGGTCTGGACTGGGGATCATCCGACGAGGTGCTGATGCAGCAAAAGCGTATCAAGAGCATCATCAAAAAAGACACCAGCCTTACTAACGTGATCCAGGTGATGCACGTCCGCCGAACCCTTCTGTGCTAGCAACGGTCTCTACGTATGTGGGAGTTTAATCTGGAAGGGCCGCGGATGCTGCAACAATTCTTCGGCACAACGCACAAAGGGATCTGGAAACTGCTCTTCAAGGCTCAAAAGTCATGGCCGAACACCTCTGAGGACATCGGCCTTGACTGCAATCATCCGGATACCCCGGGAAGTGCTCAATTTCTGAACATAGCTTAGTTCATTAATCTAAGGTGGTGCACTGAGAATCCCATCCTTATACCAGGGCTGGATAAAGAAGGCGGAGTGGATCAGGTGTTTGGCTCCACTTGTCGAAAACCTAGCTGATCCTCTGTGAATGAAGATGTTGGTCCCGGCACCGTACCAAGCCCCGGTGAAGAAGGACAAGAAGAAGAGCAAGAAGGCCGAAGGTGGCCTCCACCCTAAAGGTACCTCGGATGCTACATCCGAGGGGACCGAGGCTCCCTCCTCCGAAGACGAGGACGAAGAGGAGGAAGAAGGTGATATCCCTCCTCCCCAAGGGAAGAAAAGGGCTGCCTCGAAAGACCTGGAGGTGGAGGCACCCAAGAGGGGAAAGATATCCCTGTCGGATGGCTCGAGCTTGGAAGCCGAAGCCATCACAAAACACCGCCCCAGGGACAAGCCCCTTGCCGAATCATAAGTAACTAAGGATGTTCTATACACATCCAGTTCCTTTCGAGTTGCGAGAATAACATTAAATTACATGTTGCAGTCTGGCCCGCGATCTTCCTCAACAATCCTGCTCATCGTGGGATTTGCCGCCGGAGATGATGGAGAGGGATACGCCTCCACAAGCTTCCTCGCCCCCTAGGGAGGACGACTTTGAGGTGTCAACCCGGAGGATTTCTCCAGACCGGCAAGAGACGTGGGGGATGATTAAGATGGCGCCCGAGGGTAATACCTCAGCCGTCAAGGGCATGGGGGGCATGACCCCCGTGGGAACCAGTGATGGGGGCCCTGAATTGTCCGGTCTCTAGCCGAATACTGCTCTGGAGAAGGATCCGAAGTCGAGTAAGCGGCCCCCTTCGAGGGAGAGGGGAATGCCTAGTCCCACGGCGACCCCCATGAATCTAGAGGCGCCAGACACCCTGACGGGCGCACTGCAAAGTGCGTCCATCTTAGAGGAGCATCGTACCTTAATGGGTATGGTAGTTGAGAAGATTCAGTCCGCCAAAAGTGGACCGAATGCCTTCACGAGCCTACTAACAGGCTTTGAGGTATGCAATATAATGTCTTTAACCGCTTTCCATATACAAAATACGCCTGTATATAGATAGTAGCCCCTGAGACTCTGATCGGCTTGTAAAGAGAGGCGAACAGAGGATCAATAGATATTTTCAGGAAGTAACATATTTATCTGATTGGAAAAACAGGCTTCATGTTAGCGGCGACCGCCCAAGCTGCGGAAGTTGCCAAACTAAAGCAGAAACTGAAGCTGGCTGATGAGGACAAGCGGCTTGACGAGGTGCAAGGTATATTATCGGACATCCCGTTTGTGCCTATATGACAGTGTAGACACTAGGTTGAAAATTACACACTGTTATATGCATAATTGCAGATGGTGCTGCCGCGGTCGAGACCCTTCGGGCCGAACTTGCCCGGGCAAAGGAGCAGGCCAGGGTGAGCAATGCGGCCGCCGATAAAGTGGCTGCCGATTTGAAGGCCGAACAGGCATCCCAACGCCAATGCGAGGAGCGAATATCTGCCATAGAGCAAGAGCTCAAGGACGCCGCCTGCAGATGTAAGTCTCTCGAGGAGGATAACAAAGCCAAGGCATCCGAACTCGACAAGGCCCCGCAGGAGGCAAAAGAGGCGCGGTCCGAGTCTAGAGCGGCTCGGGAGGAGATCCGGCAAGCTGGGCAGATAGTGGCTGGTAAGCCCTTTCTTTTACAGACTAATTTCGGCGATCCAAAATATGCCTTGCTTAATCGACTGTGGAGTTCTCCAGACGCGTTAGCGGACCTGCCGAAGAGTGCCACCGACGCTGCATAGTTCTTCCAAGCTCAGGAAGGACATGCTACGAAGAAGCCGTTCTGGACACAATTCGCTGCACAAGGGCGCCCGGCGTTGCTAAACGACCAAATGGCGCAATGGGCTGAGCTTCACAAGATGTTCGGAGCTTCCATGAAGGACGTCATAGTCCAGCTATGGCCAGCCGAACCCATTCCGAATAGATATTTCGGCTTGGTGCGGCGACTTGTCGATGCAGTGCAGCGAATCGATGCAGTCAAGCAGTGAGTGTGCATAGAAGGTGCACGGATGGCCTTCGCCCGCGTCAATATGTACTGGACGAAGATGAAGGCCACTGATGTTGCAGTTAAGGGCCCGCCTAGAGGCAAGGACCACCGCACGCCAGAGCGCTACTTAGATGAAGTCCTAGAGGGCGCCTGCTTGATAGAGGGTCAGTACTCGAAGGACATTATGTTCGAATGAATGTACCTGAACTTCCTGGACGTCGCTTTTTTTGTATTATGTATTAAGGCCTTGCGATATATGCTATTATCTCAAAGTTCTATCCTCCTGCGCGGCCGTTTATATTCCTGAGAGTTGTCTGATACGTCTCCAACGTATCTATAATTTTTGATTGCTCCATGCTACTTTATCTACTGTTTTGGACTATATTGGGCTTTATTTTCCACTTTATATTATTTTTGGGACTAACCTATTAACCGAAGGCCCAGCCTGTAATTGCTGTTTTTTTGCCTATTTGGTGTTTCAAGAAAGCGGAATATCAGACGGAGTCCAAACGGAATGAAACCTTCGGGAACGTGATTTTCTCACCGAACGTGATCCAGGAGACCTGGATCCTACTCCAAGAAGTAACAGAGGCGGTCACGAGGGTGGGGGCGCCCCCCCTAGGGCGCGCCCCCTGCTTCGTGGTCCCCTTGTTGCTCCACCGACATACTCCTTCCTCCTATATATACCTCACGCACTTCAAACGATCGTAACAGGAGCCAAAACCTAATTCCACCGCCGCAACTTTCTGTATCCACGAGATCCCATCTTGGGGCCTGTTCCGGAGCTCCACCGGAGGGGGCATCCACCATGGAGGGCTTCTACATCATCACCATAGCCCCTCCGATGAAGTGTGAGTAGTTTACTTCAGACCTTCGGGTCCATAGCTAGTATCTAGATGGCTTCTTCTCTCTTTTTGGATCTCAATACAATGTTCTCCCCCTCTCTCATGGAGATCTATTCGATGTAATCTTCATTTTGCGGTGTGTTTGTTGAGACCGATGAATTGTCTATTTATGATCAAGACTATCTATGAACAATATTTGAATCTTCTCTGAATTCTTTTATGTATTATTGGTTATCTTTGCAAGTCTCTTCGAATTATCCGTTTGGTTTGGCCAACTAGATTGGTAGTTCTTGCAATGGGAGAAGTGCTTAGCTTTGGGTTCAATCTTGCGGTGTCCATTCCCAGTGACAGAAGGGGCAGCAAGGCACGTATTGTATTGTTGCTATCGAGGATAACAAGATGGGGTTTTTATCATATTGCATGAATTTATCCCTCTACATCATGTCATCTTCCTTAAGGCGTACTCTGTTTTTAACTTAATACTTTAGATGCATGCTGGATAGCGGTCGATGAGTGGAGTAATAGTAGTAGATGCAGGCAGGAGTCGGTCTACTTGTCTCGGACGTGATGCCTATATACATGATCATACCTAGATATTCTCATAACTATGCTTATTTCTGACAATTGCTCAACAGTAATTTGTTCACCCACCGTAGAATACTTATGCTCTTGAGAGAAGCCACTAGTGAAACCTATGGCCCCCGGGTCTATTCTCATCATATCAATCTCCATTACTTTAATACTTGCTTTGTTTTTACTTTGCCTTTTACTTTTCACTTTGCATCTACAAATCAAAAATACCAAAAATATTATTTATCATCTCTATCAGATCTCACTCTCGTAAGTGACCGTGAAGGGATTGACAACCCCTAATCGCGTTGGTTGCGAGGAGCTATTGTTTTGTGCAGGTACGAGGGACTTGTGCGTAGCCTCCTACTAGATTGATACCTTGGTTCTCAAAAATTGAGGGAAATACTTACGCTACTTTGCTGCATCATCCTCTCCTCTTCAGGGAAATCCAACGCAGTGCTCAAGAGGTAGCAAGAAGAATTTCTGGCGCCGTTGCCGGGGAGGCTTACGCAAGAGCAAGTTGAGACTTGGACTCCTAATAACAAGCCACTTCTGGAACCGTTAAAGTCTACATACCAAGTACCCATCACAATCCCTATCTCCCGCATTACATTATTTGCCATTTGCCTCTCGTTTTCCTCTCCCCCACTTCACCCTTGTCGTTTTATTCGCCCTCTCTTTCCCAACCTCCTCCTCTTTTTCCCGTTTGCCTTTTTCTCACTTGCCTTTTGTTTGCTCGTGTGTTGGATTGCTTGTTTGTCGCGATAGCTCAAGATGCTACCAAATTGTGTGACTTCACCAATACCAGTAATAATGATTTCCTTAGCACTCTGATTGCTCCTCTTGCCAATACTGAATCTTGTGAAATCAATACTGCCTTGTTGAATCTTGTTATGAAAGATCAATCCGCGGGCCTTCCTAGTGAAGATGCCGCTACTCATCTGAATAGCTTCGTTGATTTATGTGACATGCAAAAGAAAAAAGATGTCGATAATGATGTTGTTAAGTTGAAGCTATTTCCTTTTTCGCTTAGAGATCGTGCTAAAGCGTGGTTTTCATCTCTGCCTAAAAATAGTATTGATTCTTGGAACAAGTGCAAAGATGCTTTTATCTCTAAGTATTTTCCTCCCGCTAAGATTACCTCTCTTAGGAACGATATTATGAATTTTAAGCAACTTGATCATGAACATGTTGCACAAGCTTGGGAGAGAATGAAACTAATGATACGTAATTGTCCTACTCATGGTTTGAACTTGTGGATGATTATACAAAACTTTTATGCCGGATTGAATTTTGCTTCTAGAAATCTTTTAGATTCGGCCGCGGGAGGCACTTTTATGTAAATCACTCTAGGAGATGCTACTAAACTTCTAGATAATATTATGGTTAATTATTCTCAATGGCATACCGAAAGATCTACTAATAAAAAAGTGCATGCGATAGAAGAAATTAATATTTTGAGTGGAAAGATGGATGAACTTATGAAATTATTTGCTACTAAGGGTGTTTCTTCTGATCCTAATGATATGCCTTTATCTACCTTGATTGAGAACAATAATGAATCTATGGATGTGAATTTTGTTGGTAGGAATAATTTTGGTAACAACGCATATAGAGGGAATTTTAATCCTAGGCCTTATCCTAGTAATTCCTCTAATAATTATGGAAGTTGCTACAACAATTCTTATGGAAATTTTAATAAGATGCCTTCTGAATTTGAGACTAGTGTTAAAGAATTTATGAGTTCGCAAAAGAATTTTAATGCTTTGCTTGAGGAGAAATTGCTTAAAGTTGATGATTTGGCTAGGAACGTTGATAGAATTTCTCTTGAAATTGATTCTTTAAAGCTTAGATCTATTCCTCCTAAGCATGATATCAATGAGTCTCTCAAAGCTATGATAATTTCCATTGATGACTGCAAAGAAAGAACCGCTAGGATGCGTGCTTCCAAAGATGCCTTTATTAAAGTGTGTTCTTCCAATTCCTATGAAAATCAAGATGAAGATCTAAAAGTTATTGATGTGTCCTCCATTAAATCTTTGTCTTGCAATATGAATCTTGATGAAACTAAATATGATCTTCCTTTACCTAGAATAGATCTTGATGATGAAATTGATAAATGTGGGACTGAAAGAAATAAAAACCTAGATATTGCTAAACCCACTATATTGGATCTCAAGGAATTTAATTATGAAAATTGCTCTTTAATTGATTGTATTTCCTTGTTGCAATCCGTGCTAAATTCTCCTCATGCTTATAGTCAAAATAAGGCCTTTACCGAACACATTGTTGATGCCTTGATGCAATCTTATGAAGAAAAACTTGAGTTGAAGGTCTCTATCCCTAGAAATATCTATGATGAGTGGGAACCTACTATTAAAATTAAAATTAAAAATTATGAGTTTCATGCCTTGTGTGATTTGGGTGCTAGTGTCTCTACTATCCTCAAAACCTTGTGTGATTTGCTAGATTTCCGTGACTTTGATGATTGCTCTCTAAACTTGCATCTTGCGGATTCCACTATTAAAAAGCCTATGGGAAGAATTAATGATGTTCTTATTGTTGCAAATATGAATTATGTGCCTGTAGATTTTATCGTTCTAGATATAGATTGCAATCCTTCTTGCCCTATTATTCTTGGTAGACCTTTCCTTAGAACGATTGGTGCAAATATTGATATGAAGGAAAGGAATATTAGATTCCAATTTCCCTTAAAGAAGGGCATGGAACACTTTCCTAGAAATAAAATAAAATTACCATATGAATCTGTCATGAGAGCCACCTATGGATTGCCTACCAAAGATGGCAATACCTAGATCTATCCTTGCTTTTATGCCTAGCTAGGGGCGTTAAACGATAGCGCTTGTTGGGAGGCAACCCAATTTTATTTTTAGTTTTTTTGCTTTTGCTTCTGTTTAGGAATAAATAATCAATCTAGCATCTGTTTAGATGTGGTTTTATGTTTTAATTAGTGTTTGTGCCAAGTTAGACCTATAGGATCTTCTTGGATGATAGTTATTAGATCTTGCTGTAATTTCCAGAATCTTTCTGTTCACGAAAACAATTGTTAAAAATCACCAGAAAGAAATAAAATACTGATTCCAATTGCTTCTGATCAATAAAAAAATTATAGGTCTTCCTATTTTGGTAGAATTTTTGGAGTTCCAGAAGTTTGCATTAGTTCTGATTACTACATTACATTTTTTTGTGATTCTGTTTTTCGTGTGTTGTTTGCTTATTAATCTATGGCTAGTAAAATAGTTTATAATCCATAGAGAAGTTGGAATAAATTAGGTTTAACACCAATATAAATAAATAATGAGTTCATTACAGTACCTTAAAGTATTCTTTTGTTTTCTTTCTCTAACGGAGCTCACGAGATTTCTATTGAGTTTTGTGTTGTGCAGTTTTCAAGTTTTGGGTAAATTCTTTTGATGGATTATGGAACAAGGAGTGGCAAGAGCCTAAGCTTGGGGATTCCCATGGAACCCCCAAGATAATCCAAGGACACCAAAAAGTCAAAGCTTGGGGATGCCGGAAGGCATCCCTCTTTAAATCTACTTCCATCGGTAATTTACTTGGAGCTATATTTTTATTCACCACATGATATTTGTTTTGCTTGGAGCGTCCTGTATTATTTGCGTCTTTGCTTGTTATTTTACCACAATAATCCTTGCTGTACGCACCTTTTGAGAGAGCCATACATGAATTGGAATTTGATAGAATACTCTATGTGCTTCACTTATATCTTTTGAGCTTGATAGTTTTGCTCATAGTGCTTCACTTATATCTTTTGAGCGTGATAATTTTTGTTCTAGTGCTTCACTTAGATATTTTAGAGCATGGTCGTGGATTTGTTTTAAAGAAACTATTGATCTCTCATGATTCACTTAGATTATTTTGAGAGTCGTTAATAGCATGGTAATTTTCTTAATATTAATATACTTGGTATTCAGGATATGTGAAACTTTCTTTTGAGTGCGTTGAATACTAAGAAAAGTTTGATGCTTGATAATTGTTTTGAGCTATGAAGATGGTGATATTAAAGTCATGCTAGTTTAGTAGTTGTGAATTTAAAGAATACTTGTGTTGAAGTTTGTGATTCCCGTAGCATGCACGTATGGTGAACCGTTATGTGATGAACTCGGAGCATGATTTATTTATTGATTGTCTTCCTTATGAGTGGCGGTCGGGGATGAGCGATGGTCTTTTCCTACCAATCTATCCCCCTAGGATCATGCGCGTAATACTTTGCTTTGATAACTTCTAGATTTTTGCAAAAAGTATATGAGTTCTTTATGACTAATGTTGAGTCCATGGATTATACGCATTTTTTCCCATCCTTCCACCATTGATAGCCTCTCTAATACCGCGCACTTTTCGCTGATATCATACACCCACCTTATATCTTCCTCAAAACACCCACCATACCTACCTATCATGGCATTTCCATGGCCATTCCGAGATATATTGCCATGCAACTTTCCACCGTTCTGTTTATTATGACACGCTCCATCATTGTCATATTGCTAGCATGATCATGTAGTTGACATTGTATTTGTGGAAAAGCCACCTTTCATAATTCTTTCATACATGTCACTCTTGTTTCATTGCATATCCCGGTAAACCGCCGGAGGCATTCATATGGAGTCATACTTTGTTCTAAGAATCGAGTTGTAATTGTTGAGTTGTAAGAAAAATAAAAGTGTGATGATCATCATTCTTTAGAGCATTGTCCCATGTGAGGAAAGGATGATGGAGACCATGATTCCCCCACAAGTCGGGATGAGACTCCGGACGAAAAATGAAAAAATGAAAAATGAAAAAAAGGAGGCCATAAAAAAGGCCCAAATAAAAAAATGAGAGAAAAATAGAGAAGGGACAATGCTACTATCCTTTTACCACACTTGTGCTTCAAAGTAGCACCAAGATCTTCATGACAGAGAGTCTCTCATTTTGTCACTTTCATATACTAGTGGGAATTTTTCATTATAGAACTTGGCTTGTATATTCCAATGATGGGCTTCCTCAAATGCCCTAGGTCTTCGTGAGCAAGCGAGTTGGATGCACACCCACTTAGTTTATTTTGTTTAGCTTTCATATACTTATAGCTCTAGTGCATCCGTTGCATGGCAATCCCTACTCACTCACATTAATATCTATTGATGGGCATCTCCATAGCCCGTTGATACGCCTAGTTGATGTGAGACTATCTTCTCCCTTTTTGTCTTCTCCACGACCACCATCCTATTCCACATATAGTGCTATATCCATGGCTCACGCTCATGTATTGCGTGAAGATTGAAAAAGTTTTGAAAATGTTAAAGTATGAAACTATTGCTTGGCTTGTCATCGGGGTTGTGCATGATTTAAATATTTTGTGTGGGGAAGATGGAGCATAGCCAGACTATATGATTTTGTAGGGATAACTTTCTTTGGCCATGTTATTTTGAGAAGACATAATTGCTTAGTTAGTATGCTTGAAGTATTAATATTTTTATGTCAATATGAACTTTTGTCTTGAATCTTTGGATCTGAATATTCATACCACAATTAAGAATATTTACATTGAAATTATGCCAAAGTATCACTCCGCATCAAAAATTCTCTTTTATCATTTACCTACTCGAGGACGAGCAGGAATTAAGCTTGGGGATGCACGATACGTCTCCAACGTATCTATAATTTTGATTGCTCCATGCTACTTTATCTACTGTTTTGGACTATATTGGGCTTTATTTCCCACTTTTATATTATTTTTGGACTAACCTATTAACCGGAGGCCCAGCCGTAATTGCTGTTTTTTGCCTATTTCAGTGTTTCAAGAAACAAAATATCAAACGGAGTCCAAACGGAATGAAACCTTCGAACGTGATTTTCTCACGAACGTGATCCAGGAGACTTGGACCCTACTCCAAGAAGTAAGAGAGGCGGTCACGAGGTGGGGTGCGCCCCTAGGCGCGCCCACGCCTCGTGGGCCCCCTGTTGCGCCACCGACGTACTCCTTCCTCCTATATATACCTACGTACCCCAAACAATAAGAACAGGAGCCAAAAACCTAATTCCACCGCCGCAACTTTCTGTATCCACGAGATCCCATCTTGGGGCCTGTTAGGAGCTCACGGAGGGGGCATCCACCATGGAGGGCTTCTACATCATCACCATAGCCCCTCCGATGAAGTGTGACTTGTTTACTTCAGACCTTCGGGTCCATAGCTAGTAGCTAGATGGCTTCTTCTCTCTTTTTGGATCTCAATACAATGTTCTCCCCCTCTCTCGTGGAGATCTATTTGATGTAATTTTCTTTTTGTGGTGTGTTTTTTGAGACCGATGAATTGTGGGTTTATGATCAAGATTATCTATGAACAATATTTGAATCTTCTCTAAATTCTTTTATGTATGATTGGTTATCTTTGCAAGTCTCTTCGAATTATCCGTTTGGTTTGGCCAACTAGATTGGTAGTTCTTGCAATGGGAGAAGTGCTTAGCTTTGGGTTCAATCTTGCGGTGTCCTTTCCCAAAGGATGTGAAGGGCAGCAAGGCACGTATTGTATTGTTGCCATCGAGGATAACAAGATGGGGTTTTTATCATATTGCATGAATTTATACCTCTACATCATGTCATCGTGCTTAAGGCGTTACTCTGTTTTTAACTTAATACTCTAGATGCATGCTGGATAGCGGTCGATGAGTGGAGTAATAGTAGTAGATGCAGGCAGGAGTCGGTCTACTTGTCTCGGACGTGATGCCTATATACATGATCATACCTAGATATTCTCATAACTATGCTCAATTCTGTCAATTGCTCAACAGTAATTTGTTCACCCACCATAGAATACTTATGCTCTTGAAAGAAGCCACTAGTGAAATCTATGGCCCCGGGTCTATTCTCATCATATCAATCTCCATTACTTTAATACTTGCTTTGTTTTTACTTTTCCTTTTACTTTTCACTTTGCATCTATATATCAAAAATACCAAAAATATTATTTATCATCTCTATCAGATCTCACTCTCGTAGGTGACCGTGAAGGGATTGACAACCCCTAATCGCGTTGGTTGCGAGGAGCTATTGTTTTGTGCAGGTACAAGGGACTTGTGCGTAGCCTCCTACTGGATTGATACCTTGGTTCTAAAAAACTGAGGGAAATACTTACGCTACTTTGCTGCGTCATCCTCTCCTCTTCGGGGAAATCCAACGCAGTGCTCAAGAGGTAGCATTGTCCAGTCGTCGGCTTCAGCCCCCACGTACATAATACGGGGGTGTTCAGAATAGCACATGATCACACTTGACCCAACGTCTTGGTCCGTAAAGGAGGTGTCAGCGCGGCGAACCAGGCAATCGGACTATGAGGCTTTACCACTCTCACTTAGCCATAGGAGTTTGACAATGGGTCTACGAAGTAGCCCCTGGTATGTACGTGGCTATCCGAATGCGGATGCGTTACATATGTGACCGGAGAACAGTCCTTCGTGTAATACGGAAAAAATCACAAAAGATTTTAATAAGTCGCTGAGTGGCTGACCAGCTCTCGCCGCATCATGACAGTCAGTTTTCGGCTTTCTCTACTGAGGTGCTTCACCGGATGAACCGAAAACACAATCGTAGTAGTTCTCCCTTTACTACCCTAGCCCATAAGACGGAACGTAAGGTAGCAAACACAGGAGCCGGGCAACCCAACTATTGACCAAAGACATGATTCGGAGCCGGTGCATATAATCCCAAGCTCGTGACGCCGAAGTGCACTATAAAGCTGTTCGGGCTTTTGTTTGGCAACCATATGTTGCCATATAGAGCCCCTGGCAATTTGTACCGAGGTGTGTGCGTGAGACAACTGAAAAGACGAAATACAATCTATGAATAAAGGCGATACTGAATAAGAGTTATGTTCGTTGGAATCTGATTGATACATCAAACGTAATCTTACAGATGGTACCATAATCACCAAGGCCATTTTACATGCCGGGGGTCGAAGACTAAGGGGAAAAGCTTTGTACAGGTTCTTAAATAAAGTTTTGGTCTAAAAATCCTTTGGACCTCCTGCCGCACGTCTGCGCTGCTTTCGCCTTAGTGAGAAAGATTCCTTGAGAGTAGTGGTCTTCGATTATTTGTACGAAACCGGGCTCAGAGCGAGTCCTTGTAAGTCCGTAGGATGAATTGGTTTTAATTCACCTATGGGAAAAGATAAGGAAATAATTAAAGGAGAAGGGAAGGCCATATAGGGTTGAACCGGACTATAGGCCTGTCTGTATTGTGCCTCCGCCGATGTCCAAGGTATTTTGAGTGTATAGTTATGCACGCGCGGTACGAATTGCGCGGACGTACGTGGCGATCGACGGAGGCGAAACTGCTAATCCAGCTCTGGAATTGCTGGGCTGCCAGCATGCCGAATTGACCGGCCTTGTGTAATGAAGTCCGGCGGCTTAATAGCCGCTGAGGTGTGCGGCTTGACAAGGCTTCTTTGTACTTCGGCTGCGATGGCCGCAGTATGCTCCTCAGTACGGAGGGAGCGTTCCATGTTTCCGTTGATTGTAATGACGCCACATGGACCGGGCATCTTAAGCTTTAGATAGGCGTAGTGTGGGACCGCGTTAAACTGGCGAAAGGGGTTCGTCCGAGCAGTGCATGATAGCCACTGCGGAAGGGGACAATATCGAAGATCAAGTCTTCGCTTCGGAAGTTGTCCAGCGAACCGAAGACGACTTCCAATGCGATTGAGCCCGTGTAGTGGGCCCCTACACCAGGTATTACTCCTTTGAAGTTAGTTTTAGTGGGTTTGATTGTTGAAGGATCAATGCCCATTTTGCAGACAATGTCTTGATAAAGTAGATCGAGACAGCTGCCGCCGTCCATGAGGACTCGAGTGAGATGGAATCCGTCGATGATTGGATCGAGGACCATAGCTGCCGAACCTCCATGACGGATACTGGTTGGGTGGTCCTTTCGATCGATGGTGATCGGGCAAGCTAACCATGGGTTGAATTTTGGGGCGACCAGCTCTATGGCGTAGACATCCCGTAATGCACGCTTGCGCTCCCTCTTGGGGATATGCGCGACATATATCATGTTTACTGTTTTTATCTCGGGGGGAAATTTCTTCTGTCCCCCTGTGTTCGGTTGATGAGGCTCTTCGTCGTCGTCGCTAGGCGGCCCTTTCCCCTTGTGTTTGGTGTTGGGTATATTACTACTGGGTATGAACCAGCCAGGAGAGGCCGGGTTATCCCCATAATGAGTTATTTATATTTGAAGCGCATGAAGACAAGGAGTATGGTGCTTTACGAAGGCCCAGGGCCCAAAGGCGGATTAAAGTCTGTAGACATGAACCGCCATTGATATGTGAACTTGTGTTGTAAGATAGAAAGAGTAGAAACCGAGCCGGACACGTTTATGAGTCGGCCTCGGGATTCTATAAACCGACGGGCGTCAACCTATGTATATAAAGGGACGACCCGGCGGCGGTTTAGGGACAACAAACAACAACTCGAGAGCCAGGCATAGCGAATTCGCTCCCTGGTCATCGAAACCCTAGCAATTCCATAACAACCAGATTAGGCCTTTACCTTCACCGCAAGGGGCCGAACCAGTATAAACTCTCTGCGTCCTTTGTCCGCTTTAACCCCTTTAAGCTAACCCATCACGATGGCTCCACGACTAAGTCCTTTCACTAGGACATCTGCCGTGACAAAACCACGACAGTTGGCGCCCACCGTGGGGCTATCGCATGATGGTTTCGAGTTCTTAGAGGGCAGCTTCGAAGGACTCAAGGGATACGCCGTGGGCCGGATGACTAAGAGTCGTCGCGGCAAGCTCTACATCGACGACGCGGGCTTGGGCCCCGAGGCTGGCTCAATCGAGTACAGGTATCGGGTCCCCTTCGGCGGCACTCACGTTTTCATTGGCAAGACTGGCGAACCGGGCCCTGAGCCGGACATCAGCACCGACATCATCGAGACGGCTCAGCTTGCGAGACCCGCCCGGGTTCAGCCTGCCATAAAACGTGCCTTCGTGGGACTCATCCATGGAGCGAATCTGAGGATAGATCGGCACCTGGTGGTGAGACCGTCGTTTATTCTGATGACGAGTCCTCGACCGGAGAGATCGAGTCATTGTACTAGTTGCAAGGTGGCAGGATTGCGGGCTTTTCCGATGGCGACAGTATTCCGGACCCCTTCGATACGCCAAGCCGGGTTGCGATCTTCATGGCCGGTACGCAGCCAGCGCACCACTCTTCGACCGCAGGAGCGATGGTTTTTGGATCAGCAGGGGCGACAGCATCCGGGGCAGGAGGCCCTGTGCGACCGCCAGCTCAAGTTTTATCTGACTTATTTGACGCTTTGGCAACGCTGATGGCGGAAATTAACCCGGTGAATCAAGGGGAGCATAATGCGGAAATCACGAAGGTGAAAGATCGGATAACTCAAGCCAAGGCAGACCTGGCGGCTGAGGATACCAGGATGGCTGCAGAACGAGCCGAGTTGGTTGCACAGGCTTCCCGGCTTATGTTAGATCAGAGCGCGTCAAATGATGTCATGAGGAGAAGGTACCGATCTCACCTACCTCTGGTTTATGAGGCAAGGAATCTCTTTAACACACCAGGAGCAGGAACCAGTAATCAGCCAGTGGTAAACCGGGCGGAGGCACCTGGAACGGGGGCGCCGGTTCAGCCGCGCCCGATGGATCCGCCTCGTCAGAACAATGTCCTGTCACAACACGTCCCAACACCACCGGGTCATTATTCTAACCCGTTGGATAACATTGTTGCCGCCGCTTCACGATTGGCAGCTCTCCCGATCGAAGGTGAGTCTCCAGTAGCGGTCGAGACACAACGGGCTAGAGAGCTCCTTCAGACAGCCTTGACTCAACTACAGGCGTATTCCTATAGCCGCGAGAGGATTCACTCTACTCCCCGCCCAAGCCGAATTTACAACAGGCATATGGATGAACCGGCCGTGTCGAGCAGTGCGCGAAATCGTAATCCGCCTCGTGGTCATAACCCGGCGGGTGGCGGTGGTGATGCTCAGGATGTGGTGGATCGTGCTAGGGCACATCGAGAGGCCGAGTTAGCGGCGCAACACGAAGCCCGCCAACTTACTCCGGTTCGACCAACAACTTCGGTGGCACCAGGGGTTACCTCCAGTTCTTTGGGGGTGTCGTGTCTTGTCTCGGCGCTGCATAATGTACGGCTACCCAAGGATTTCAAAGGCCCACGTAAAGTGCCGAATTACACTGCCGATTTATCCCCCGAGTCATGGGTTGAAAGCTATGAGATGGCAATGGAGATGCTGGATGTGGACGATGCGGCGTGTGCTAAATACTTCACCAATGTTGGAGGGAACAGCTCGTACATGGTTGAAAAACCTGCCAGCTAACTCCATTGGGTCATGGGACGAGTTAAGGGCCTGGTTTATCCAGAATTTCAAGGACACTGATACGTCTCCAACGTATCTATAATTTTTGATTGCTCCATGCTATGTTATCTACTGTTTTGGGCAATATTGGGCTTTATTATCCACTTTTATATTATTTTTGGGACTAACCTATTAACCGGAGGCCCAGCCCAGAATTGCTGTTTTTTGCCTATTTCAGTGTTTCAAAGAAAATGAATATCAAACGGAGTCGAAACGGAACGAAATCAACTGGAGAAGTTATTTTTGGAAGGAAAGCTACCGGAAAAGCTTGGAGTGCATGTCAGGAAAGAAGGGAGGTGCCCGCGAGGGGGGGGCCTGCCTCGTGGCCCCCCTTCGGTCCACCGACGTACTTCTTTCACCCATATATATCCACGTACCCTAAAACTTCCAGAACAGAGATTAGATCGGGAGTTCCGCCGCTGCATACCTCCAGAGCCACGAAAAACCAATCGGGACCCTGTTAAGCACCTGCCGGATGGGGGAACCTCACCGTGGCCATCTTCATCATCCGGCGCTCTCCATGGTGAGGAGGGAGTAGTTCACCCTCGAGGATGAGGGTATGTACCAGTAGCTATGTGTTTGATCTCTCTCTCTCGTGTTCTTGATTTGGCACGATCTTGATGTATCGAGAGCTTTGCTATTATAGTTGGATCTTATGTTTCTTCTCCCCCTCTACTCTCTTGTAATGGATTGAGTTTTCCCCTTGAAGTAATCTTATCGGATTGAGTCTTTAAAGATTTGAGAACACTTGATGTATGTCTTGCCGTGCGTATTTGTGGTGACAATGGTATATCACGTGCCACTTGATGTATGTTTTGGTGACCAACTTGTGGGTTCCGCCCATGAACCTATGCATAGGGGTTGGCACACGTTTTCGTCGTGATTCTCCGGTAGAAACTTGGGGCACTCTTTGAGGTTCTATGTGTTGGTTTGAATAGATGAATTGAGATTGTGTGATGCATATCGTATAATCACGCATACGGATACTTGAGGTGACATTGGAGTATCTAGGTGACATTAGGGTTTTGGTTGATTTGTGTCTTAAGGTGTTATTCTAGTACGAACTCTAGGGCTGTTTGTGACACTTATAGGAATAGCCCAACGGATTGATTGGAAAGAGTAACTTTGAGGTGGTTTCGTACCCTACCATAATCTCTTCGTTCATTCTCCGCCATTAGTGACTTTGGAGGGACTCTTTGTTGCATGTTGAGGGATTGTTATATGATCTATCTATGTTATTATTGTTGAGAGAACTTGCACTAGTGAAAGTATGAACCCTAGGCCTTGTTTCCTATCATTGCAATACCGTTTACGCTCACTTTTACCACTTGTTACCTTGATGTTTTTATATTTTCAGATTACAAATACCTTTATCTACTATCTATATTGCACTTGTATCACCATCTCTTCGCCGAACTAGTGCACATATACAATTTACCATTGTATTGGGTGTGTTGGGGACACAAGAGACTCTTTGTTATTTGGTTGCAGGGTTGTTTGAGAGAGACCATCTTCATCCACGGATTGATAAACCTTAGGTCATCCACTTGAGGGAAATTTGCTACTGTCCTACAAACCTCTGCACTTGGAGGCCCAACAACGTCTACAAGAAGAAGGTTGCGTAGTAGACATCAAGCTCTTTTCTGGCGCCGTTGCCGGGGAGGATAGGTAAGTGAAGGTATATCTTTAGATCTTGTAATCGAATCTTTTAGTTTCTTGTTTTATCACTAGTCTAGTTTATAAAAGAAAATTACAAAAAAAATGGAATTGAGTTTGTCTCATACGCTTCATCTTTTTAATATCTTTCGTGAGTATGATGGAAAGGAAAAATTGTGCCAAGTGTTAGAAGAAGAATGCATTAAAATATTTGGCACTAAATATATGAATGATGAGCATCATTGCAATGTTGTTAGTATGAATTCCTTGAATATCCATGATGCTAATGATATGCAAAGCCACAAGCTTGGGGAAGCTATGTTTGATGAAGATGATATTTTTTGTCCCCAAAGCTTTGATGAGAAAATTTACTATGATGAACGCATGCTTCCTATCTATGATGATTATTGTGATGACACGTATGCTTTAAAGAATAATAATAACCATGAAACTTGTCATCTTGATCTTAATTTTCAATCACATGATAGTTATTTTGTTGAGTTTGCTCCCACTATTATTCATGAGAAGAAATTTGCTTGTGTGGAGAGTAGTTAATTTTCTATGCTTGTAGATCATGAAAAGAATGCTTTAGGTGTTGGTTATATTGTTTAATTCATTCATGATGCTACTGAAAATTATTATGAGGGAGGAACATATGCTTGTAGGAATTGCAATAATATCAAGTTTCCTCTCTATGTGCTTAAAGTTTTGAAGTTATGCTTGTTTTTCCTTCCTATGCTAGTTGATTATTGTTCCCATAAGTTGTTTTCTCACAAAATCCCTATGCATAGGAAGAGGGTTAGACTTAAATGTGCTAGTCATATTCTTTAAGATGCTCTCTTTATGTTTCAATTCTTATCTTTTATGTGAGCATCATTGAAATCATCATGCCTAGCTAGGGGCATTAAAAAATAGCGCTTGTTGGGAGGCAACCCAATTTTTATTTTGGTTTCTTGCTTTTTGGTTCTGTTTAGGAATAAATAATCCATCTAGCCTCTGTTTAGATGTGGTTTTGTGTTTTAATTAATGTTTGTGCCAAGTAGAACCTTTGGGAAGACTTGGGTGAAGTCTTTATGATCATGCTGTAAAAAATAGAAACTTTAGCGCTCACGAGATTAGCTAAAACTTTTTACTGGAGAGTGATATTTAGTTGATTCTTTATGCAGATGATTACTAGACAAATTCCTCAGGTCCAAAAATTTATTTTATAATTTTTGGAGTTCCATAAGTTTGCGTTAGTTACAGATTACTACAGACTGTTCTGTTTTTGACAGATTCTGTTTTCATTGTGTTGTTTGCTTATTTTGATGAATCTATGGCTAGTAAAATAGTTTATAACCTTAGAGAAATTGGAATACAGTAGGTTTAACACCAATATAAATAAATAATGAGTTAATTACAGTAACTTGAAGTGCTGTTTTGTTTTCTTTCGCTAATGGAGCTCACGAGTTTTCTGTTAAGTTTTGTGTTGTGAAGTTTTCAAGTTTTGGGTAAGATTCGATGGACTATTGAATAAGGAGTGGAAAGAGCCTAAGCTTGGGGATGCCCAAGGCACCCCAAGGTAATATTCAAGGATAACCAAGAGCCTAAGCTTGGGGATGCCCCGGATGGCATCTCCTCCTTCGTCTTCGTTCATCAGTAACTTTACTTGGAGCTATATTTTTATTCACCACATGATATGTGTTTTGCTTGGAGCATCATTTTCTCTTGTTATTATTTGCTTGATTTTATTTATAATAATATTTTGCATCTTTAGTTTCAATAAAAAAGTCAAGGATAGCCTTTGCCATGCTTATTTTGCTACTATACTTGTTGTTGTTTGAAAACGGAAAGTTTACCGCTGTTGCAAAAATTCCCTAGAAAAGTCAAAGAGTGGTATAATGTTGAATATTTTTGCATAATGAGGTCTGATAAATTTAATACAGTGTGAATTTTAGTTCATAATTTTTGGAGTTAGGGACGTATTGATACTCTTGCATTCTTTACAGACTGTACTGTTTTGGCAAATTGCTGTTATGTTTGCATTGTTTGCATATGTCTGCTTGTTTAATGATTCTATTTAAGGATAGGAGTATTAAATATGCAGAGGCATTTAGTATGAAATGTTGAATAATAATGTTAGTGATTTGTTACAGTATAAAATGATAAGTTTTTGCATTGGTTTATACTAACCTATCTCACAAGTTCTTGTTGAGTTTGTTGTGAATGAAGCTTTTGATAAAAAGAGAAACCATGTTATGAGAGGAATTAAGGAGACACAAAATTTCAAGCTTGGGGATGCCCAAGGCACCCCAAGATAATATTTCAAGAAGTCTCAAGTATCTAAGCTTGGGGATGCCCCGGTAGGCATCCCACCTTTCTTCTTCAACAACTCTCGGTTAGTATCGGTTGAGCCTAAGTTTTTGCTTCTTCACATGAGTTGTGCTATCCTTGCAATGTAATTTTATTTTGCTTTGCTTGCTATTTGAATACAATACCAAGATCTGAAATTCTTTAATGTTAGAGAGTCTTCACATAGTTGCACAATTATTCGACTACTCATAGATCTTTACTTATATCTTTCGGAGTAGTTTGTCATTTGCTCTAGTGCATCACTTATCTTTTAGAGCACAATGGTGGTTTTATTTTGAAGAAATATATGAACTCTCATGCTTCACTTATATCATTTTGAGAGTCTTAAATAGCATGGTAATTTGCTTAAACAATCCTAATATGCTAAGCATACAAGGTTTGTAAGAATTCTTATGAGTGTGTTGAATACTAAGAGAAGTTTGATACTTGATAATTGTTTTGAGATATGGAGGTAGTGATATTAAAGTCATGCTAGTTGGGTGATTATGAATTTAAAGAATGCTTGTGTTGAAGTTAGCAAGTCCTGTAGCATGCACGTATGGTTAAAGTTGTGTAACAAATTTGAAACATGAAGTCTACCTGGCTTGTGCATCCTTATGAGTGGCGGTTGGGGACGAGCGATGGTCTTTTCCTACCAATCTATCCCCCTAGGAGCATGCGCCTAGTACTTGATTTTTGATGACTTCTAAATTTTTGCAACAAGTATATGAGTTCTTTTGACTAATGTTGAGTCCATGGATTATACGCACTTTTACCTTTCCGCCTTTGCTAGCCTCTTCGGTACCGTGCATTGCCCTTTATCACCTTGAGAGTTGGTGCAAACTTCGCCGGTGCATCCAAACCCCGTGATATGATACGCTCTATCACACATAAACCTCCCTATATCTTCCTCAAAACAGCCACCATACCTACCTATTTATGGCATTTCCATAGCCATTCCGAGATATATTGCCATGCAACTTTCCACCGTACAGTTCATCATCATCAAGACATAATAAACTATTGTCATATTGACAATGAAAGATCATGTAGTTGACATCGTATTTGTGGCAAAGCCACCATGCATTATTTTTCATACGTGTCACTCTTGATTCATTGCACCATCCCTAAGACATCACGGAGGAATTCATATAGAGTCATATCTTGTTCTAGTTTCGAGTTGTAATCCTTATGTTGTAATCAATAGAAGTGTGATGATCATAATTATTAGAGCATTGCCCAATCAAAAAAAAGAGAAAGGCCAAAAAGAAAAAAAAAGGCCCAAAGAAAAGAGAAAATAAATAAAAAGGGCAATTTTACTATCTCTTTTTCCACACTTGTGCTTCAAAGTAGCACCTTGTTCTTCATGTAGTGAGTCTCATATATTGTGCTTCAAAGTAGCACCATGTTTTTCATATAGTGAGTCTCATAAGTTGTCTTTTTATACTAGTGGGAATTTTTCATTATAGAACTTGGCTTGTATATTCCTACGATGGGCTTCCTCAAATGCCCTAGGTCTTCGTGAGCAAGCAAGTTGGATGCACACCCTCTAGTTTTCTTTTGTTGAGCATTCATTTATAGCTCTAGTGCATCCGTTGCATGGAAATCCCTACTCCTCATGTTGACATCAATTGATGGGCATCTCCATAGCCCGTTGATTATCCTCATCAATGTGAGACTTTCTCCTTTTTGTCTTCTCCACACAATCCCCATCATCATATTCTATTCCACCCATAGTGCTATATCCATGGCCCACGCTCATGTATTGCGTGAAGGTTGAAAAAGTTTGAGATTATTTAAGTATGAAACAGTTGATTGGCTTGTCATCGGGGGTATAGAAGTTGGGAACATCTTTGTGTGACGAAAATGAAGCATAGCCTAACTATATGATTTTGTAGGGATGAACTTTCTTTTGCCATGCTATTTTGAGAAGACATGATTACTTTGATTAATATTTCTTTTATCAATATGAACTTTTATTTTGTATTCATTCGGATCTGAATATTCATGCCACAAGTAAGAAGAATTACAATGAAATTATGCCAACTAGCATTCCACATCAAAAATTATCTTTTTATCATTTACCTACTCGAGGACGAGCAGGAATTAAGCTTGGGGATGCTTGATACGTCTCCAACGTATCTATAATTTTTGATTGCTCCATGCTATGTTATCTACTGTTTTGGGAAATATTGGGCTTTATTATCCACTTTTATATTATTTTTGGGACTAACCTATTAACCGAAGGCCCAGCCCAGAATTGTTGTTGTTTGCCTATTTCAGTGTTTCGAAGAAAATGAATATCAAACGGAGTCGAAACGGAACGAAATCAACTGGAGAAATTATTTTTGGAAGCGAAGCTACCGGAAAATCTTGGAGTGCATGTCAGGAAAGAAGGGAGGTGCCCACGAGGGTGGGGGGCGCGCCCACCCCCTAGGGCGCGCCCGCCTGCCTCGTGGCCCCCCCTTCGGTCCACCGACGTACTTCTTTCACCCATATATATCCACGTACCCTAAAACATCCAGAACAGAGATTAGATCGGGAGTTCCACCGCCGCAAACCTCCAGAGCCACGAAAAACCAATCGGGACCTGTTCAGCACCTGCCGGATGGGGAACCTCACCGTGGCCATCTTCATCATCCCGGCGCTCTCCATGACGAGGAGGGAGTAGTTCACCCTCGAGGCTGAGGGTATGTACCAAGAGCTATGTGTTTGATCTCTCTCTCTCGTGTTCTTTATTTGGCACGATCTTGATGTATCATGAGCTTTGCTATTATAGTTGGATCTTATGTTTCTTCTCCCCTCTACTCTCTTGTAATGAATTGAGTTTTCCCTTGAAGTAATCTTATCGGATTGAGTCTTTAAAGATTTGAGAACACTTGATGTATGTCTTGCCGTGCGTATCTGTGGTGACAATGGGATATCACTTGCCACTTGATGTATGTTTTGGTCACCAACTTGCGGGTTCCGCCCATGAACCTATGCATAGGGGTTGGCACACATTTTCGTCGTGATTCTCTGGTAGAAACTTTGGGGCACTCTTTGAGGTTCTATGTGTTGGTTTGAATAGATGAATTGAGATTGTGTGATGCATATCGTATAATCATGCCCACAGATACTTGAGGTGACATTGGAGTATCTAGGTGACATTAGGGTTTTGGTTGATTTGTGTCTTAAGGTGTTATTCTAGTACGAACTCTAGGGCTGTTTGTGACACTTATAGGAATAACCCAACGGATTGATTGGAAAGAATAACTTTGAGGTGGTTTTGCACCCTACCATAATCTCTTCGTTCGTTCTCCGCTATTAGTGACTTTGGAGTGACTCTTTGTTGCATGTTGAGGGATTGTTATATGATCTATCTATGTTATTATTGTTGAGAGAACTTGCACTAGTGAAAGTATGAACCCTAGGCCTTGTTTCCTATCATTGCAATACCATTTACGCTCACTTTTACCACTTGTTACCTTGCTGTTTTTATATTTTCAGATTACAAATACCTTTATCTACTATCCATATTGCACTTGTATCACCATCTCTTCGCTGAACTAGTGCAGCTATAAAATTTACCATTGTATTGGGTGTGTTGGGGACACAAGAGACTCTTTGTTATTTGGTTGCAGGGTTATTTGAGAGAGACCATCTTCATCCTACGCCTCCCACGGATTGATAAACCTTTGGTCATCCACTTGAGGGAAATTTGCTACTGTTCTACAAACCTCTGCACTTGGAGGCCCAACAATGTCTACAAGAAGAAGGTTGCGTAGTAGACATCAGACACGTGCAGGCAACCCATGTCAATTGTGGACTTATCTGCCTGTGTCCAGGAGGAAGGAGAGTCAACAACCCATTGGGCGTGCCGGGTTTCAGAAATATTGCATTCATCTGACCGCATCAACATTGATACAGCAGTTTTAACGTTGGAAGGCAACTGCCGGTTTGCACCTCTGAAGTTGAAGTTGGGACGGCTCAAACGTCACTGCAATGACATGGGGACACTTATGGCAGCTCTGGTGAAGTATGCTGACTCTGATAGTACCAAGGACCCCGAGTCTGATGATGACAAGACAGGGAAGGGAAAGAAGAGCGGCAGCACCAAAGGGCAGCAGCATAACCTGGCGGGTCATGGAAACAACGGTAAGCGTAAGGCGGATAACAGGTTAGATTTTGTGGCTAATACCAACGTGCAGGATAATGGTCAGCGTCGTAAGGGTAAACCGCCCCCGCGTGAAGGAGGACCAAGTCCCAATCTTGAGCGTCTGTCTTACCTGTTGAACCAACCCTGCCCAAAGCACGGATCGCGGGACAAGCCGGCCACGCACCTCTGGAAGGATTGTTTTATTATGCGGAAGTTCAAAAATTCATATTTTTCCGGAATGATCATGGACCGGCCGGCGGTTCCAGCCCCGGATCTCATGGGTCGGGTTATGGTGGAAACAGTTCCGGTTCAGGATTTCACGGTAATCAAAGTGGACATGGCAATCAAAGCAATCAAGGCAACCAAGGTGGTTATAATCATCAGGGGAATCAATAGCAACAGCAGCAGTCGGGTTACCACAGCAACCCGAAGTAGTTGAATAGTGGGCAGTACCATGTCTTCACCACTAGCCTATGTAAGCGCGATCAAAAGCTTCATAAAAGGGCAGTGAACTCCGTTGAACCGGCGGTACCCCGTTACTTGCGCTGGTCTGAACAGCCCATCGTGTGGAGTCGAGAGGATCATCCGCCCCGGGTTGATAATCCGGGTCATCTGGCATTGGTGGTGGTGCCTCAAGTTGGAGGGTATAAGTTCACCAAGGTACTCATGGATGGAGGGAGTAGTATCAATATCCTTTATTATGAAACCTTCTATCGCATGGGGTTAACAGATAAAAATCTTAAACCGTCGAACACCGTTTTTCATGGTGTGATGCCTGGTAAATCGGCGTATCCAGTTGGTAAGATAGCTCTGGAGGTTGCTTTTGGTGATGAGCATGACTCGAGATCAGAAACTTTGACTTTTGAAGTGGTGAAAATCAAGAGCCCATATCATGCCTTGTTTGGACGGCCGACTTATGCCAAGTTCATGGCAAGGCCCTGTTATTTTTATCTCCAGCTCAAGATGTCGGGCCATAAGGGGACCATCACGATACATGGGGGCCGCAAGATCGCTTTGGAATGTGAAGAAGGTGATGCGGCATATGCTGAGTCGGTTTGTGCGACAGAGGAGTTGAAGTTCTACAAAGACAATGTTGATCCGGCGGATATGACTTCTTTGAAGAAACCAACTACAGAGCATGATCCGGCCTTGAAGTTTAAATCGGCTGATGAGACTAAGCTAGTTGATTTTGTTCCTGGCGATTCATCCTAGCAGTTTAGCATCATCGCTAACTTGGATCCAAAATAGAACATCGAGTTCATCCGTGAGAACCGGGACATCTTTGCATGGAAACCCTCCGACATGCCAGGTGTACCGAGGGAACTCGCTGAGCACACTCTTAATGCTGATCCCAAGTTTAAACCGGTCAAGCAGTTTCTCCGCCGCTTCAATGAAGAAAGGCGCAAGGCTATTGGTGAGGAGGTAGCCAGGCTCTTAGCGGCCGGGTTTATCGTCGAAGTATTTCGTCCTGAGTGGTTGGCTAATCCGGTACTGGTACTTAAGAAAAACGGCACTTGGCGTATGTGTGTGGACTACACAGATTTGAACAAGGCTTGTCCAACAGATCCTTTTGCTCTCCCTTGTATTGATCAGATCATTGATGCTACGGTGGGTTGTGAGCGTTTGAGCTTTCTGGATGCATACTTTGGTTACCATCAGATCAAAATGGTAGTTAAGGACTAGGAGAAGACAGCTTCTATAACTCCCGTTGGAGCCTTCTGCTATGTATCTATGCCTTTTGGGCTCAAGAGTGCCCAGACGACTTATCAGCACTGTGTGTAGAATTGTCTTCATAATCAGATCGGCCGCAATGTTCATGCTTATGTGGATGATATTGTGGTGAAATCCAGTAAGGAGGAGACATTGATAGATGACTTGAAGGAGACTTTTGATAACCTCCGGGTTTATAAGATGATGCTTAATCCGGACAAGTGTGTCTTTGGCGTACCGGCAGGAAAACTCTTGGGCTTTCTGGTGTCTAACAGGGGCATTTAAGCTAATCTGGAGAAAATCAAGGCTATAACGTCTTTGGCTAAACCGAAGTGTATCAATGATGTTCATCGCCTGGCAGGCCGGATTGCAGCCTTGAGCCGGTTTATCAGTCGCCTTGGGGAGAAGGCAATCCCTTTATATCAGATGCTGAAGAAGACGGATGACTTCGTCTGGAGTGACGTCGCCAATGAAGCGTTTGAGGACTTGAAGCGGCAGCTGGCCGAGCCGCCGGTCCTTGCTGCTCCGGTTGATAAAGAGCCCTTGTTGTTCTATGTGGCTGCTAATGCCCGGGCTGTTAGCATGGCTATTGTGGTGGAGCGCAAGGAGGCCGGGAAGGAGTATCCGGTTCAACGGCTGGTTTATTATATCAGTGAGGTACTTATTGAGTCCAAGCAAAGGTACCCACATTGGCAGAAGCTGGTGTACGGAGTTTTCATGGCGAGCCGGAAGCTTAAGCAATATTTCCAGGGCCATCCCATCACTGTGGTTAGTTCTGCTCCTTTGGGGGAAGGAACTGGCTGAGTTGCCAAGTGGGCCATTGAGCTTGGGCCTCACGGGTTAAAATATATGCCCCGGAAGGCAATCAAGTCCCAAGCGTTGGTGGATTTCATCAATGACTGGACAGAGTTGCAGGCGCCAGAAGAGAAGCCGGATCATACTTATTGGACTATTCATTTTGATGGGTCCAGGCAATTGCAGGGCTCAGGGGCTGGAGTTGTGTTAACTTCCCCATGAGGTGATAAGTTTTGTTATGTTCTCCGTTTAATGTTCCCTTGCACTAACAATGCAGCTGAATACGAGGCTTTACTCCATGGTCTTCGTATGGCTAAGGAGATGAATTTAAGCCGGGTTAAGTGCTTCGGTGACTCGGACCTGGTGGCTGAACAAGTTTCTGGTACTTGGGATTCCAAGGACCCGCTCATGGCAGCACATCGTCGAGAGGTGGACATTGTTGCAGGTCACTTCAAAGGTTATCAGGTCGATCATGTGGACCGACGGAAGAATGAAGCGGCGGATGCTTTAAGTCACTTGGGTTCCCAACGTAAACCTGTTCCACCCAACGTCTTTCTGGATGTGCTACATAATACGTCGGTCAAGCTCCCTACAGAGGAGGATTTGGCTGTTCCTGATCCGGAGGCTCAGTTGGTGGCGGCTCTTCATGTCATCCTGGGTTGGACGGTCCCATATTTGGCGTGTATGAACTGGGGCGAGTTACCGGAGGATGAGACCTTGGCCAGGCAGATAATCCGGCGGTCCAGGTCCATGACTATTGTTAATGGAGAGTTACATCATTGCAGTGTGACAGGGGCGTTTCAGCGTTGCGTGTCTCTTGAAGAAGGCCATGAGATTTTGCGTGAGATCCACGAAGGATATTGTGGCCACCACGCAGGTTCAAAGTCTCTGGTAGCCAAGGCTTTTCGTCACGGTTTCTATTGGCTGACGGCTCATGTTGATGCTGAGGACTTGGTCAAAAGGTGTAATGGATGTCAAAAATTCTCACGGCGCGCTCATGTACCGGCTCAAGAGTTCAGGATGATTCCAATAACTTGGTCGTTTGCGACTTGGGGACTGGATATGGTTGGCCCCTTTAAGAGATCTAAGGATAAGAAGACCCACCTTCTGGTGGCAGTTGATAAGTTCACTAAGTGGGTGGAGGAAGAGCCAGTTAGTAAGTGTGATGCAGCTACGGCGGTTCAATTCATCAAGAAGGTGATTTTTCGGTTTGGCTTTCCACCCAGCATTATAACTGATAATGGCACTAATCTATCCAAAGGTGCTATGAAAGAGTTCTGTCAACGTGAGCACATCCGGCTTGACGTATCATCAGTGGCTCACCCTCAATCTAATGGTCAAGCGGAGAGAGCCAACCAAGAGATCTTGAGAGGCATTAAACCCCGGATCATGGTTCCTTTGCAACGAACGTTGGGTTGTTGGGTGGAGGAGTTACCTTCTGTGTTATGAAGCATCAATACCACGCCCAACAGATCCACGGGTTACATGCCTTCTTTCATGGTTTATTGAGCGGAGGCGGTTCTCCCTAGTGACATCCGTCATGACTCGCCTCGTGTGGCGGCTTATATCGAAGCTGACAATGAGAAGGCACGACAGGAAGCACTTGACCTATTAGATGAGGAGCGTGACATTGCAGCAGCTCGGTCGGTGATTTACCAGCAAGATCTGCGTCGCTATCACAACCGCTGGGTTAGAACCAGAACTTTTCAAGAAGGCAATCTGGTGCTCCGACTCATCCAGGATCAGACTGATATGCACAAGTTATCCCCGCCTTGGGAGGGGCCCTTTGTGGTCAGCAAGAATTTGCATAACGGGTCATACTACCTTATAGATGTTCGAGAGCACAAAGACTCAATGAATCGAGGAGGAGACCCACCGGTCGTGGAATATCGCTCATCTTCAGCCTTACTATACTTGAGCCACAGGCTCTGCTTATGTACATAGTTATGACAATGTATATATTATGATCAATATAATAAACCGGAGCCTCGGCTAAAGCGGGGTATCTGTTGTTTTTCCTATATGATGTGTGGTTACATGGGGGCTTCTGTTTATAAAGCGGCGTCCGGTTTACCCCTTGATTCAGCTTATAAAGCCATATACAAAAATAACTTGGGAGCTTGGTCGTATTCGAACCACAGCTACACCTCTTGATCGGCTCAAGGCCAAAAGAAAATCACTTGGGGGCTTGGTCGTATTCGAACCATAGCTACACCTCTTGATCGGCTCAAGGCCAATAGAAAATTACTTAGGGGCCAAAGAGAGTGTTGCAAAAGCACAACTCAAACATAGGCACCCACTGAGCACAGCTTAAAATATTGCTTGGGGATTCTTTGCTTCGCAATGAACAAAGAATATACACTTGTAATAGGCTATCAAGCCACGGCTTGGAAGCCAGGTGTATTCACCTAAAACCCCGGGTTATCCTGCCTTTTTAAGTAAGCCACTCCGTCCAGGTAAACCTGGTATGACCCACTGAACGTTTGACAAGTCAATCTCATAGACCCTGAACTTGTCAAAGTTAAAACGACGATTGGTTAAAGATTGAGGTCCATCTTAAAAGGCTTTGTAAAATGGTTTAACTCAGTGGCCTGACAGCCCATGAAAAGCCTCGATTTGGGGCCTGGCAGCCCGTGAAAAGCCTCGACTACAAGTTTTCATATGCTTTTATTTTCCAAAAAATTTCTCCTTTGATGAGATTTATAATGTTTTTGATAAACCGGCGTTCATTAACCCGGCTCGGCTTTCAACTACAAGTTGTCAGTACATGGTCAGTTATAATCCGGCTTTTATTAACCCAGTCTGGTTTCGACTATAAGTCGCCAGTGTTATATATGGATAATCCGGTGTTTATCACAACACGGTACGGTTTTATCATAAACCGGCACAATATGGAAGGATTTATCAGTACTCATTATTAGGGTTATCACCCTTACTACAAAAGTTGGTCAACGAACCATGTAATGCAATGTCACAGGTATCATTTATTTTCATATTTGATTATCTTTCTACAGCATTGGTTATAAACCCTGGCTAGGTATTTGGGCATCATGACCCGTCCGACGGTAAACCGCCAGGACACTTTCAACTTTTTGTGTGCAGGAGCAGCTACGAATTATGAACATCATATATCTTAAGCATGGCGGATTAACAAGTGTCAAGCAAAAATAAATATGCACGATGGCATAGCAGACCAAGTGTTTGAACTAGCCTATTACAAGGCGTTTCAGTGCCCAAACGAATAATTGTTTTCAGCAAGTGTTGCAGTATGCAGAAGGCTAAACCAGCCTATGGATCATGACTCATCACCAGGCTGACTTGACGGTTGCGGATCATCTTACGTCGGTTCATCCTCCTCTCTACCCAGCGGCTGGAAGTTAATGGTTGCCCAATCAATCCTAGTTAGGGCTTGGAATACAGCTTCATCGCTTATAAGTGTGGACGGTTCAACGTCAGGGGCATAGGTGTGCTTATGAATTGGCGGGATAAGATTTTGAGCCTCAGGAGTTGGTGCAGCAACCCGTTTGTTGTTGACGTCATAACTCACCTGGTAATGTGAAAGATCAGCTTCTTCAGCCAATTAGCAAGCCAGTGGACATACTTACCGGCTTATGGCTCGGAGGTCATCATTGCCAAATTCTGATCCGTCTTCTTTTAAGCTCGGATAGCCTTTAACCACATCCACCGGATCAAGATCAGGCACCCATGCTTTTGCCTGGATTAGCACGATCAGAGCACCAGCCCTTGCAGCAGATCTCTTTAGCTCTTCTACCCGGGCAAGCAGCATTGACAACCTTTCTAAGGTCTCCTTGATTAAAGTTGGGGACGGCTTGTTGTGAGAAGCAGTGCAGATGACCCGTTGCGCGCTGGTATATAATTGCTCTATAAGAGTATAGGCAGCCTTCAACTTCTTCTGCATGTCAGAACCCAGATGGGTAATGCGAGTCCCTGCATCATTACAAACATCAGTAAACTGGCAATGTATGAGATGTTATGTTGAAAATTTAAAGCGAGGAGACTTACCAAATACAGCAGTGGTCATAGCATTGATCTGCCGCTTTAGACCAGTCAGTTCTTCCGCCACTGGTTTAAGGATTGCCTCTGCATCCTCAGCTCTTTTTTGCAATGCGGATCTTTCTATGTCCCAATCCGCCCGCTCCTTGTTGAAACCCTCCTTTAGCTTTTCCATGGCGGCTAAGGCACTGGTCATCTCATCTGTCGCTTTGGAGGTTTCTGCTTGCTGGGACTTGATGTTTTCTTGCAAATCAGCGGTTTGAGCTTCCTTTTTGCTCAGCTCGGCCTATCAGAGACAGACATATCATGAGTTGGCAGTACATATTTGAAGTACCAAGGACATAACAAGTTATGCACCTGATACTTGGGGGCTAATGCCTATTTGCTCGTTATCATAAAAAAATTACAAGTCCCAAGCACAATACAAGTATTACTCTTGGCACTTGGGGGCTAATGTATGTTTGCTCAACGTGCTGTTATGGGTATTCTTCTAACAGTCCCGGTTTAGCTTGAAGAGATAAACCGTCCCTTGGGGGCTACATGTGCGGAAGTGACAAGGTTATCATTCTAAAGTCTCGGTTCTTCTTCGAAAGTTAAACCGGCCCTTGGGGGCTACACCGGCGAAAGTTACAATATTGCAATTCTACAGTATCGGTTTATCTTAAAAAGATAACCCAGCCCTTGGAGGCTAAGCATGCAAAAAATTGAGATATTACAAAGTCCCGGTTTAGATTAATATCATAAACCGGCACTTGGAGGCTACTGGAGTTAACATTTAGGACAAAGGAGGAATAGGTATGCAAATTTCAGCGGCAGTTACCTCATATCATTCTTTCATCAAGTTCACTAAGCCGGCTTCATAGTCGCAGCTTGTGTATAGACGGTTCAAGAAGCCAGAATGAATATCTTGAGCGTTGAGGTGGGCGTAGCTTGACAGGTCTGTATTCCACTTGCCCTTGTTCAGGACAGAAGCTTCTTCCTTGGCACTATGCTTTGATAAAGCGACAGGGTTGCCAGGGGTGGTGTGACCAAAGCCAGTGATCATAATGTCATCCTCTTTGTCATCAGCAGCTTTCAATGGAGTGGACGATTTATCAGCAGCCTTAGCTAGGCTGGACGGTTTATCGTCAGTTCGGATCGGGCTTGTCGGGTTATCAGCATGGCCCGTTGTACCAATTTCTACTTGTTCAACAAAAACTCATGATCTTGAGGCGGCGGATCATCAAGCATAGCGTCAGCAGTTGTTCCTTCTGGATCTGGAGTTCTCTCCGGTTCAATAACCACATTGTCATCAGACGATTTATTCAGCCAAGCCTTCTTGCTGGGTCTAGGCTTGGCGCTGAGCAGAACAAACATAAAGGTCAATACATCATGGAAAATATAATATATCAAAGATAAAACTTAAAGCATAATTCACCCAGGAACCGTCTTGAGGGCTAGAAGTTGTGTGGCCGTTGACTCAACAGACGATGAGTGAGGTGTGCCCTGATAATTTGAATCAGACGGATTAAGAGACTGTCGGAAACAACCCGCCTTGGGGCAAGAAATATCAAGAATATAAGAGACCTCTTATCGACGTTTCCGGGTTGGAGTGTTCGGTAAACCGGCGAAGGTAACTACCTGGCCGTTGTGCCGGGTTGTGCGATGCTACGTCTCCAACGTATCTATAATTTTTTATTGCTCCATGCTATATTATCTACTGTTTTGGAAATTATTGGGCTTTACTATTCACTTTTATATTATTTTTGGGACTAACCTATTAACCGGAGGCCCAGCCCAGAATTGCTGTTTTTTTTCTATTTCAGAGTTTCGCAAAAAAGGAATATCAAACGGAGTCCAAACGGAATGAAACCTTCGGGAACGTGATTTTTAGGAAGATTATGATCCGGGAGACTTGGACCCTACGTCAAGAAACAAAAGAGGAGGCCACGAGGTAGGGGGGCGCGCCCACCCCCCAAGGGCGCGCGCTCCACCCTCGTGGCCCCCCCTGTTGCTCCACCGACGTACTCCTTCCTCCTATATATACCTACGTTCCCCCAAACGATGAGATACGGAGCAAAAAACCTAATTCCACTGCCGCAACCTTCTGTACCCACGAGATCCATCTTGGGGCCTGTTCCGGAGCTCCGCCGGAGGGGGCATCCATCACGGAGAGCTTCTACATCAACACCATAGCCTCTCCGATGAAGTGTGAGTAGTTTACTTCAGACCTTCGGGTCCATAGTTAGTAGCTAGATGGCTTCTTCTCTCTTTTTGGATCTCAATACAATGTTCTCCCCCTCTCTCGTGGAGATCTATTCGAGTAATCTTCTTTTTGCAGTGTGTTTGTTGAGACCGATGAATTGTGGGTTTATGATCAAGATTATCTATGAACAATATTTGAATCTTCTCTGAATTCTTTTATGTATGATTGGTTATCTTTGCAAGTCTCTTTGAATTATCAGTTTGGTTTGGCCTACTAGATTGATCTTTCTTGCAATGGCAGAAGTGCTTAGCTTTGGTTTCAATCTTGCGGTGTCCTTTCCAGTGTGATGAGGGGCAGCAAGGCACGTATTGTATTGTTGCCATCGAGGATAACAAGATGGGGTTTTTATCATATTGCATGAATTTATCCCTCTACATCATGTCATCTTGCTTAAGGCGTTACTCTGTTTTCATTAACTTAATACTCTAGATGCATGCTTTGGATAGCGGTCGATGAGTGGAGTAATAGTAGTAGATGCGGTGGAGTCATCTACTTGTCTCGGACGTGATGCCTATATACATGATCATACCTAGATATTCTCATAACTATGCTCAATTCTGTCAATTGCTCAACGATGAATTCGTTCACCCACCGTAAAATACTTATGCTCTTGAGAGAAGCCACTAGTGAAACCTATGGCCCCCGGGTCTATCTTCATCATATTAATCTTCCAATACTTAGTTATTTCCTTTGCTTTTTACTTTGCTTTTATTTTACTTTGCATCTTTATCAAAAAAATACCAAAAATATTATCCTATCATATCTATCAGATCTCACTCTTGAAAGTGACCGTGAAGGGATTGACAACCCCTTATCGCGTTGGTTGCGAGGATTTATTTGTATTGTGCAGGTACGAGGGACTCGCGCGTAGCCTCCTACTGGATTGATACCTTGGTTCTCAAAAACTGAGGGAAATACTTACGCTACTTTGCTGCATCACCCTTTCCTCTTCAAGGGAAAACCAATGCAGTGCTCAAGAGGTAGCAAGAAGGATTTCTGGCGCCATTGCCTGGGAGGTCTACGCAAAAGTCAACATACCAAGTACCCATCACAAACCCTTATCTCCCGCATTACATTATTTGCCATTTGCCTCTCGTTTTCCTCTCCCCCGCTTCACCTTTGCCGCTTTATTCGCCCTCTCTTTTTCGTTCGCCTCTTTTTCGCTTGCTTGTCGTTATGGCTAGTCCTCTATCTTCTCCGTTATCTCCCGAGAATGAAGTTCTAAATTTTAAGCAAAGGGAGGGAGAAAATCTAAAAGATGCTTGGTATAGAATTTGCAATGCTCAAAATAGATCTACCAGGAAGCAATTTACTTCCGTTCTTCTCCATAATTTTTATGTAGGTGCTAATCCTTGGTATAGATATATCCTTGATACCATTACCGGAGGGAATTTCTTAGGTAGCCATACTTTTGATTCTTATAATGCTATGATAGATTTGTTTGGCTCACCCCCTCTTTTGGTTAATGGAACTATGTTAACTTTGGAGCATGTAATGCAAAGGCTTGAAATTATTGAAAATAAGGTTGCTACCGTAGAGAGTTAATTGAAAATTTGGATAAAAAGATCCACAACCGAATCTCTCAATATGGATCTAAAGTAGGAGTCACTTTGAAGAATATTAAAGAGAAGGAACCCATAGTTAATGAGAAAATAAATCAGGATTCCACTAGGATCGATAAACTTGAAGATATCATTACCAAATTGGGAACCACTTTTTCTTCCATAAAGAATATTCAAAGTCCTCCTACTAAAATTTCCAAGCTTATGTATGTTCCTAAAAATAAGGGTGAATCCTCTAGTAAGGAAACTGCGGATCTCAAATCTATAAGTATTCATCCCAATCTTGTTGCTATCATTAAGGAACCATTTGCTACAAATGAATTTTTAGATCTTGTGCCTAAAAGTTTGATAATTACTAAAAATAAAGAAATTTCTAAGGATTATAGATGTCTCATTGAAGAATTGCCTACCAAAGATGGCAATACCTAGATCTATCCTTGCTTTTATGCCTAGCTAGGGGCGTTAAACGATAGCGCTTGTTGGGAGGCAACCCAATTTTATTTTAGTTTTTTGCTTTTTGCTTCTGTTTAGGAATAAATATTTGTTCTAGCCTCTGGTTAGATGTGTTTTTATTTTTTAATTAGTGTTTGTGCCAAGTTAAACCTATAGGATCTTCTTGGATGATAGTTATTTGATCTTGCAGAAATTTCCAGAAACTTTCTGTTCACGAAAACAATTGTTAAAAATCACCAGAACGTGATAAAATACTGATTCCAATTGCTTCTGATCAATAAACAAATTTCCTAGGCCTTCCTATTTTTTCTGATTTTTTGGATTCTAGAAGTTTGCGTTAGTTACAGATTACTACATACTGTTCTGTTTTTGACAGATTCTGTTTTCCGTGTGTTGTTTGCTTATTTTGATGAATCTATGGCTAGTAAAATAGTTTATAAACCATAGAGAAGTTGGAATATAGTAGGTTTAACACCAATATAAATAAAGAATGAGTTCATTACAGTACCTTGAAGTGGTCTTTTGTTTTCTTTCGCTAACGGAGCTACCGAGATTTCTGTTGAGTTTTGTGTTGTGAAGTTTTCAAGTTTTGGGTGAAAGATTTTGATGGATTATGGAACAAGGAGTGGCAAGAGCCTAAGCTTGGGTATGCCCATGGCACCCCCACATATAGTCTAAGGACACCAAAAAGCCAAAGCTTGGGGATGCCCCGGAAGGCATCCCCTCTTTCGTCTACTTCCATCGGTAACTTTACTTGGAGCTATATTTTTATTCACCACATGATATGTGTTTTGCTTGGAGCGTCTTGTATGATTTGAGTCTTTGCTTTTTAGTTTACCGCAATCATCCTTTCTGTACACACCTCTTGATATAGCCATACATGATTTGGAAATTATTCGAATACTCTTTGTGCTTCACTTATATCTTTTGAGTTATATAGTTTTGCTCTAGTACTTCACTTATATCTTTTAGAGCACGGTGGTGGATTTGTTTTATAGAAACTATTGATCTCTCATGCTTCACTTAGATTATTTTGAGAGTCTTAAATAGCATGGTAATTTGCTTAAATAATCCTAATATGCTAGGTATTCAAGAATAGTAAAAACATTCTTATGAGTGTGTTGAATACTAAGAGAAGTTTGATGCTTGATGATTCTTTTGAGATATGAAGGTAATAATATCAAAGTCGTGCTAGTTGAGTAGTTGTGAATTTGAGAAATGCTTGTGTTGAAGTTTGCAAGTCTCGTAGCATTCACGTATCGTAAACGTTATGTAATAAATTTGAAACATGAGGTGTTCTTTGATTGTCCTCCTTATGAGTGGCGGTCGGGGATGACCGATGGTCTTTTCCTACCAATTTATCCCCCTAGGAGCATGCGCGTAGTGCTTGGTTTTTGATGAGTTGTAGATTTTTGCAATAAGTATGTGAGTTCTTTATGACTAATTTTGAGTCCATGGATTATACGCACTCTCACCCTTCCATCATTGCTAGCCTCTTGATGCCGTGCATTGCCCTTTCTCACATTGAGAGTTGGTGCAAACTTAGCGGTGCATCCAAACCCCGTGATATGATACGCTCTTTCACACATAAACCTCCTTATATCTTCCTCAAAACAGCCACCATACCTACCTATCATGGCCTTTCCATAGCCATTCCGAGATATATTTCCATGCAACTTTCCACCGTTCCGTTTATTATGACACGCTCCATCATTGTCATATTGCTAGCATGATCATGTAGTTGACATCGTATTTTGGCAAAGCCACCTTTCATTATTCTTTCATACATGTCACTCATGAATCATTGCATATCCCGGTACACCGCCGGAGGCATACATATAGAGTCATATTTTGTTCTAAGAATCGAGTTGTAATTGTTGAGTTCTAAGTAAACAAAAGTGTGATGATCATCATTATTAGAGCATTGTCCCAGTGAGGAAAGGATGATGGAGACTATGATTCCCCCACAAGTCGGGATGAGACTCCGGACGAAAAAAAGGAAAAAAAAGAGGCCATAAAAAAAGAGAAAAAGGCCCAAAGAAAAAAAAAGAAAAAAATGTGAGAAAAAGAGAGAAAGGACAATGTTACTATCCTTTTACCGCACTTGTGCTTCAAAGTAGCACCAAAATCTTCATGATAGAGAGTCTCTCATTTTGTCACTTTCATATACTAGTGGGAATTTTTCATTATAGAACTTGGCTTGTATATTCCAATGATGGGCTTCCTCAAATGCCCTAGGTCTTCGTGAGCAAGTGAGTTGGATGCACACCCACTTAGTTTCTTTTGTTGAGCTTTCATATACTTATAGCTCTAGTGCATCCGTTGCATGGCAATCCCTACTCACTCACATTGATATCTACTAATGGGCATCTCCATAGCCCGTTGATACGCCTAGTTGATGTGAGACTATCTTCGCCCTTTTTGTCTTCTCCACAACCACCATTATATTCCACATATAGTGCTATATCCATGGCTCACGCTCATGTATTGCGTGAAGATTGAAAAAGTTTTGAAAATGTTAAAGTATGAAACAATTGCTTGGCTTGTCATCGGGGTTGTGCATGATTTAAATATTTTGTGTGGGGAAGATGGAGCATAGCAGGACTATATGATTTTGTAGGGATAACTTTCTTTGGCCATGTTATTTTGAGAAGACATAATTGCTTAGTTAGTATACTTGAAGTATTAATATTTTTATGTCAATATGAACTTTTGTCTTGAATCTTTCGGATCTGAATATTAATACGACAATTAAGAAGATTTACATTGAAATTATGCCAAAGTATCACTCCGCATCAAAAATTCTCTTTTTATCATTTACCTACTCGAGGACGAGCAGGAATTAAGCTTGGGGACGCCTGATATGCCTCCAACGTATCTATAATTTTTTATTGCTCCATGCTACTTTATCTACTGTTTTGGACTATATTGGGCTTTATTTTCCACTTTTATATTATTTTTGGGACTAACCTATTAACCGGAGGCCCAGCCCGAAATTGCTGTTTTTGCCTATTTCGGTGTTTGAAGAAACAAAATATCAAACGGAGTCCAAACGGAATGAAACCTTGAACGTGATTTTCTCACGAGCGTGATCCAGGGGATTTGGACCCTACTCCAAGGAACGAAAGAGGCGGTCACGAGGGTGGGGGGCGCGCCCCCCCTAGGGCGCGCCCCCTGCCTCGTGGGCCCCTTGTCGCTCCACAGACGTACTCCTTCCTCCTATATATACCTCACGCACTTCAAACGATCGTAAGAGGAGCCAAAAACCTAATTCCACCGCCACAACTTCATGTATCCATGAGATCCCATCTTGGGGCCTGTTCCGGAGCTCTGCCGGAGGGGGCATCCACCACGGAGGGCTTCTACATCATCACCATAGCCCCTCCGATGAAGTGTGAGTAGTTTACTTCAGACCTTCGGGTCCATAGCTAGTAGCTAGATGGCTTCTTCTCTCTTTTTGGATCTCAATACAATGTTCTCCCCTCTCTCGTGGAGATCTATTCGATGTAATCTTCTTTTTGCGGTGTGTTTGTTGAGACCGATGAATTGTGGGTTTATGATCCAGCTTCTCTATGAATAATATTTGAATCTTCTCTGAATTCTTTTATGTATGATTGGTTATCTTTGCAAGTCTCTTCGAATTATCCGTTTGGTTTGGCCAACTAGATTGGTAGTTCTTGCAATGGGAGAAGTGCATAGCTTTGGGTTCAATCTTGCGGTGTCCTTACCCGGATGTAAAGGGTTGCAAGGCACGTATTGTATTGTTGCCATCGAGGATAACAAGATGGGGTATTTATCATATTGCATGAATTTATTCCTCTACATCATGTCATCTTGCTTAAGGTATTACTCTGTTTTAACTTAATACTCTAGATGCATGCTTTGGATAGCGGTCGATGAGTGGAGTAATAGTAGTAGATGCAGAATCGTTTCGGTCTACTTGTCACGGACGTGATGCCTATATACATGATCATACCTAGATATACTCATAACTATGCTCAATTACATCAATTGCTCAACAGTAATTTGTTCACCCACCATAGAATACTTATGCTCTTGAGAGAAGCCACTAGTGAAACCTATGGCCCCCGGGTCTATTTTCATCATATCAATCTCCATCACTTTAATACTTGCTTTGTTTTTACTTTGCCTTTTACTTTGCATCTATATACCAAAAATACCAAAAATATTATCTATCATCTCTATCAGATCTCACTCTCGTAAGTGACCGTGAAGGGATTGACAACCCCTAATCGCGTTGGTTGCGAGTAGCTATCGTTTTGAGCAGGTACGAGGAACTTGTGTGTGGCCTCCTACTGGATTGATACCTTGGTTCTCAAAAACTGAGGGAAATACTTACGCTACTTTGCTGCATCATCCTCTCCTCTTCGGGGAAATCCAACGCAGTGCTCAAGAGGTAGCACGGTCCTCCATAGACCGGGGGAGGGGGACCGAGGCATCAGTTCCCGTCCCATTCTTATCATGAGGGGAGGAGGTATAAGTACCTTTAGCTGATTCATTACCATAATTGGCCTCTCGGGTGACCGAGTTCTTACTGGAATTTGCAAAGGATCGGTAGGAGATTTCAACCCCTCAAGTAGTTCTTTAAGCATGTACTTGACCTCGGTTGTCATAGACATCTTAAGTGAAGCCATAGCTTCATTTAAGTCATCTCGGGTGACCGAGTTCAACTCCACGGCCTCGGGTACTTCATCAACCCTATTCTCGTCGTCAACCATACTCTTCGGGTGGTGAAACTGTTGAATCACGGGTTCCGGCAAAACCCTTAAGGTTCAAACTCTGGGGTGCGCGCGAAGTTCTTTCCCTCCTACCAATCCACGCCCTAGGGTTGCTAAGATCTCGCGGACGAACTCGACGAACTCACAACACAAAAGACACAAGATTTATACTGGTTCGGGCCACCGTTGTGGTGTAAAACCCTACTCTAGTGTGGTGGTGGTGGATTGCCTCTTGGGCTGATGAACAGTACAAGGGGAAGAACAACCTCCTGAGGTTGAGGTGTTCTTGTGCTTGGTGTGTGGCTAAGGATCGGGTGAGATGCCTCTGGATGAGTTCTCCACAAGCTGCCCTCTATGGTGGTGGCTAGTTCTACTTATATAGGCCCTGGTACTCTCCCCAAATATTGAGCGGGAAGGGAGCCAACAACGGCCAATTTGAAAGGGGACAGCTAGTACAGCTTATCCTGACAAAAACGGTCTTCGCCTGCAAAAGGCACTGGTGGTGATGCTGCCTTGGGCTCCATGGTGACCTCCGTCTTGCCGTCCTGCTGGTCTTGGTCTCGTTGCACCGATATGAAAACCTTTGCTTGATGCCTCGATACTCCGCGCCTGCGCTTGCCTCCTTAGCACCAAAGGGGAAACAAGGACGCTGTGCACGCTGGCTCCCGCCTGGCGCCCGCCTGGTCTCGATCGTCATGGCTTACGTCACGAGAACCTCGCGAGGTCTGCCTTGCCTTGATCTCTCTACCCCTCGCGAGCCTGCCTGGTTAGGCCGCTCCTGAGGAGGTCTTGTGTCGTCCGCCTCGCGAGGCTTGGCCCCTCGCGAGGGTCTTGAATGCCTTGTTGATGAAGATGGGCCGTACATGCCTACTAGCATAGTCACGCCGTGGGTCGCAGGCAGGCAAGTCTGGGGACCCCCATTCCCAGAACACCGACAGTAGCCCCCGGGCCCAAGGGGCGCTCGGGCTTGGCTTCGAGGCGAAGCCAAAGGTCAAGTGCGGTGCACCGCGGGCCCCAAAAGCATGCGGCCTTGGTCGACGCGTGGCGGTTGATTGGACGTGGGCGTCTCTGCTTCCCCACGCCGCCTCGGCAACTGCCCGACTTGAAAAGTCCCTGCGACATGCAAGGGAAAACCATCATTACCTGTGATCATGAGAGGCGCCGGTTGGCCTTCTCCTGCTATAAATGGGGAGGGGGGAAAGGCCCTGTCGCCCATCTCTTCCCATTTCGCTTGCTTCTTCCTCCTTTGCTCCACCGCTGACTCCAATGGCGCCGTCAAAGACGTTCTCCACCGCAGAGAAGGGAAAGGCCCCTCGCGAGGGGCCCGGCTCCCCGCCGCCCAAGCGGGGGCGCGGCCATCCTCGTAAGCACACCGTGACCCCCGCCGTGGCCCCTCGCTCCCGGGGTGGTGCCGCTGCGCGTGGCAGGGGTCGCTCTGGTCACGGCAGCCCCGTCGATGAAGGGAGACGCGCCTTGGTTGCGCGCCTCCCCGACCATGCTTCCACTCAGCTGAGGTGTTGCCGGAGTTTGTTGTCTAGTCAGAGGACCCGGCCGGCAACTGGCTTCAGCTTCCGCGCTTCTTTGCCAATGAGCTACCGACCTCCGGTCCAGGTGGGCTCTGGCTGCAGGCGGACGGTTGCTGCAGCAGGGCTTCTTGGGTTGTGGTCAAGGTCTCCGTCGCGGGCAACATAGCTCTGGCCCGCGGTTGGTAGACGTTCGCCCGCGCGCGCGGCCTGGGCAGGCGGTGCACCCTCCATTTCAAGTACGACGGCGATGTGACCCTCTACGTGAGGGTGTTTGGGGAAGACGGTCGCCGCGCCGGGTGCTGCCCCGAGGTGAATGACGGTGAGGAGGTGCTCGGCCTTGGTGACGGTCAGGATGAGGGCGAGGGCGAGCCCGCCAGCCGCGCCTCGTCCAGCTACGGTGGCTCTTCTCTCGGCGACAACTCCAGCAGCGGCGGCTATGACCATCCGCCACGCCGCCGCGCTCGCTTCGAAGGTAGTAGCGGGTCGTCTCATCGCCGCGCCTCCGTGAAGCGCGAGGAGGGATCCGGCTGAGCCCGGGACGTCGCCAAGGGCCTGCCCCCGTCGACCGCTGCATGGGCAAGCGCCGCTTTTGTTTTGTTATTCCTTTCCTTCCTGCATCAAAGATGAAACCAGTGTGGGCCCGGAGGGGCGTGTATCGAACTATGATTCCTCAATCATTATGCTATGTTTGTCGGTTTCGTGTTGTGTCGTTATTTTGTGCGGAGATAACTTAGCTTGGCGCATTCGGGGTAGCCTCCTCTTCACGAGGCACCTGTTTCCTCGTGCCCGTCTTGACTTAGTGGTCGCTCAGGAACTGCAAAAAATTTGTTAGGAAGCTCGCTAGGAAACTTATCGTTTACCCAAGCCTTGACCCAGCGCTTCATATCGTGGTACCCAAGGGGCGCGGATTAGGAGATATGCGCGAGCTTGTGGGCTCGAATGAGGGTACCTCGCGAGAAAGTGGACGGAAGGTAGAGAGAAGGAAAAACGCTCGCGAGGGCAACCTGCCTAGCCCCCTCGCGAGGTGTGAGAGAGAGAGAACACATGTGAACTAGAGTCGAAAATAGCAGCAAAGGCGACGGAACCAAATCAGCAAGGAACACCAGAAGCAAACTTCGATTAAAAGAAGGCGAGCCAACTACGGAAAGCAAATGAAAAGCCACGTCCGGCACCTAGTCTAGTCTTCAAGTCTTCTCACCAGTGCGGAGCTAAGTGCTGCCACTAGGCGTGGGAGGGAGCCCCCGAGGCCCGAGGGCGGCACTCCTGAGACTCCAGGGCGTGTACAACCCCACTCATTATTACATGACAGTGTCACGGGCAGCGATTCTTCACAGGCACCAGGCCTTCTTCACAGGCACTGGGCCTTGCTTCATGGGTAGAACTTCCGGAGGTGCTGGATGTTCCAGGCGTTCTGGACGGGTACCCCGTCCTGCGTCTCCAGGCGCGCGACACCAGGCCTAGATACATGGACGACCTTGAACGGGCCCTCCCACATAGGTGAGAGCTTGTGCAGCCCTTCCCTAGAGAGGACCCACCTCAGGACGAGGTCGCCCATCTCAAGCGTCCTGGAATGGATGTTGCGGCAATGGTATCTCTGCAGCGCTTGTTGGTACCCTGCCGCCCTCAGTGCAGCTTCGCGGCTACGTTCCTCCCCCAGCATGAGGTCCATCCCCCGCGTGGCCTCCTGCTGCGTTTCATCAAATGCCAGGACCCGTGCGGAGTGATTCTTGACTTCGTGAGGGAGGACCTCTTCGGCTCCGTAGACGAGGAAGAACGGGGTCTCGCCCGTCGGCTTGGTGGCGGTGGTGCAGATGAATCACAGCACGGATTGGAGCTCGTTGTGCCAGCCCCTGCCGCAGGCCTCGAGCTTCTTCTTGAAGGTCCTGGTCTTGAGGCCCCTCGGGACCTCTGCGTTGGCGCGTTCGGCCTGACCATTGCTCCTGGGGTGCACCACCGAAGCGTAGCAGATCTGCGTTCCAAGGTTAGCACAGTATGTTTTGAAGAGGTTACTAGTGAACTGCGAGCCGTTGTCGGTGATGATGCGGTTGGGGACCCCGAAGCGGCTCACGAGACCCTTGATGAATTTGACCATGGAACCAGCTGGGATGGTGCGGACGGCTTCCACTTCCGCCCACTTTGTGAACTTGTCAATGGCTACATAGAGGTAGCGATAGCCCCCAGGCGCTCGAGGGAACGGGCCCAAGATATCCAGCCCCCAGACCGCGAACGACCATGTGAGTGGGATGGTCTGGAGGCCCTGAGCCGGCTGATGGATCTTCTTGGCATGAAACTGGCTCGTATAACTTGTTGGAGAAGTTGACGAGGAGCTGCGAGTCACCCCTAACAGTGAGGTGCTTCACCCCCAGAGTTACTGGGGCCTTCAGGCCAGCTATGAGGCCCTCGTACTCTGCGATGTTGTTGGAGACCTTCTCGCCTTGCTGAAAGCTGAGCTGCACTGTGTAGTAGAGCTTGTCTTGAGTGGGCGATACGAGCACTGCTCCAGCCCCCGCGCCCTGGTGTGCGAAGGCGCCATCGAAATACATGACCCAGCCGTCTGACGCCTCACTCCACGGCGAGGTGGACCGGTCCTCGCCTACTTCAAGCGTCGGGGCATCCATCTATTCCGCCACAAAGTCACCGAGCGGGGCCCCCTTGATGACTCTGGTGGTGCTGAACTCCAACTGGAATGCCTGCAGCTCGATGTTCCATTCAGCGACCCTTCCGGCAGAGTTGGGGCTCCTGAGCACTCTCTCCAATGGGTAGGCTGAGACGACCTTGATGGGGTGGCCCTGGAAGTAGTGCCGCAACTTGCACAAGGCCACCAAGAGCGTGAGAAGGAGCTTTTGGGGCATGGGGTATCGTGCCCTTGCGTCCCACAACACCGTGCTGACGAAATACACCGGGTGCTCGACGAGGGCTGGCGCGTTGGTGAGGCTCGTGTCTTGAGGAAGCTGGGACGTCTCCTGACGTGGTGGGACTCCTGATGCCTGATCGCTTGTAGTAATCTCGGAGACGTCGTCCTGCCGAGCTTGGTCTTCCATTGGTGCCGCCACAGCTCTTGCTGCGCCCTCCTGATCTTGCGTCATCCTGGCTGGCGGCATAGCTTGGCGCGACATGCCCTTGGCTTGGTACTCTTCCCGAACCGCCACCAGCGCCGCGCTAGCAGAGTACGGGGTGGCGGCAAGGTAGAGTACTAGAGGTTCGAGAGGTCGTGGTGCCACAATCACAGGAGGGCTGGTCAGGTATCTCTTGAGGTCTTGAAAAGCTCAGTTGGCCTCCGGGGTCCACTCAAATGGGCACTTCTTCTTCATCAGCTTGAAGAAGGGTAGGGCGCGCTCTCCCAGCTTGGAGATGAAGCGTCCCAACGCAGTTACCCGACCAGCCAGCTTCTGCATTTCCTTGAGGGTCTGCGGTGGGATCATGTCCTCAATGGCCTTGATCTTCTCTGAGTTTTCCTCGATCCCTCTGTGGGACACGAGGAATCCTAGCAGCTTGCCGGAAGGGACACCGAACACGCACTTCTCTGGGTTAAGCCGCAAGTTCACCTGCGCAGGCTCGCGAAGGTCTCCTCCAGATCTTGGATCAGGGTCCTTGCCTCCGGAGATTTCACCACAATGTCATCGACGTAGGCCTCCGTGTTTCTTCCGAGCTGCCGCCCTAAGGCGATGTGCATCAGCCGCTGAAAGGTCGCGCCCGCGTTGCATAGTCCGAAGGGCATGCAGGTGTAGCAGTACACCCCACACGGGGTCAGGAAGGCTGTCTTCTCTACATCTTCTACCGCCATCTTGATCTAGTGATACCCTGAGAACGCAGGTGCACTAGTTTTCACATTTGGATTTGTTCCATCATTAGTGGAACTAGAACCATCATTAGGGTTAGGGGAAGTAGAAGTAGATGCATCATTACTGCCACTAGATGCATCA